>NW_026844367.1:25417039-25451709 GCF_025583915.1 Anolis sagrei ordinatus | reverse complement strand
TTTGAAGAGCAAATTAAATGGCGGAAATACAATCAAGGCTATCAACACCTGGGCCATCCCTGTCATTAGATATACTGCCGAAATTGTGAACTGGACAAAAGCAGTGCTGGATGATCTGGACAGAAAAAACAAGAAAACTGATGACAAACCACTACTCATAAAATAAATTTGTTTGCAGATGATACCCTTTTATCAATGGAACATCCAATAAAACAATGGGAGAAAATTGAGACCCATTTAACATAATTCGGATTAATAAAAGGTTTACAAATTAATTGGAACAAATCAGAAATGATGATATTTAACTATCGAGAAGAGATAAAAAATATAAAACAGGAGGGGAAAATAAAAATTAAAGAAACAATTAAATATTTTGGGATAAATTTAACTAAATAATTTTAAAAAATTAGAAATAAACAATTTAACCAAATTAAGAAAGGAAATTGATAAGAAATTAATGGAATGCAACAAACTCAAATTATCATGGCACACTGGGTGCAATGCCTAAAGACCTTGGCCAGCACTTAAACACAATCAGCACTGAAAAAATTACCATCCGCCAGCTGCAGAAGGCCACCTTACTGGGATATGCATGCATTATTCGCCAATACCTCACACAGTCCTAGACACTTGGGAAGTGTCTGATGTGTGACCCAATACAACAGCCAGCAGAGTGATCTTATCTTCTGTGGACTCATCTTGTGTTTCAAATAATAATTATAATGTTAATATTTATTATTATTATTATTATTATTATTTCTTACCTGCCTCACCTCATGATTCGAGGCGGGTTACAGAACAATTAAAACACACAAACACTGCAAAAACACCACAAATACACACATATTAAAACTTAGCTCTATAAAATATCTATAAGTATGTATTGAAATACACAAAACAGAGATTTATAAACAACACGTATTTCAAATTCGAGACTTTTGGAACGTGACAGACAGCAATGTGCAAACTGCTCCTGCTTCCTGTGGCAATTTTAAGGGGAAAGCAGCCTATCCCAAAACTCTAGTGGGTTTCGAACCCATTCAGAACATTTGCTACGTTTTGATCTCATATTATGCATTATAGAATCATACATTTTGTCAAAATGGTAGATTTGCGTGAAGCTCAAAGGAATGGATCGGAGAAGATAAGATCATGTTTACTTCTGCAAACATAAATTTAAATCTAATGTTGGTCCCAAATAGATTTCACGGAATCAGTATGGAACGTATATGTAGTTGTGGTATGTAATTCAGTGGGTCTATTGTGATTGGGAACAATATATGTATATGGGTTGTTGTAGGTTTTTCCGGGCTATATGGCCATGTTCCGGAGGCAGTTTTTCTCCTGACGTTTCGCCTGCATCTATGGCAAGCATCCTCAGAGGTAATGAGGCTCACTACCTCTGAGGATGCTTGCCATAGATGCAGGCGAAACGTCAGGAGAAAAACTGCCTCCAGAACATGGCCATATAGCCCGGAAAAACCTACAACAACCCAGTGATCCCGGCCATGAAAGCCTTCGACAATATATGTATATGTTTATAAGATCACTCTGACCAAAAGGTCATGAGTTCGAAGCCAGCCCGGTTGGAGTGGGTTTCCAACCAATTGTGTAGCCTGTTGTCGACCTTTGCAACCCGAAAGACAGTTGCATCTGTCAAGTAGGAAAATAAGGTACCACCTTAAAGTGTGGGGAGGCTAAATTAACTAATTTATGAGGCCATAAAAAAGACTCCAGCAAAAGCATGCGGGGAATGCGGAAGTACTTCATCAGTGTCGCAGATGGACGATGAAAGCGACAGCTCCCCTGGTGGCCAGAAAAAGTTAAATAGCCTCTGTCTATGTCTGTATATGTTGTATGTCAAAATTGGCATTGAATGTTTGCCATATATGTGTACACTGTAATCCGCCCTGAGTCCCCTGTGGGGTGAGAAGGGCGGAATATAAAAGCTGTAAATAAATAAATAAATAAATATACATATAAATAAATAAATAAATAAATAAACCATCTCCAAGGATCCACCCTCACTGGCCATGCTAGAAGATCCTTCTGGGAGCAGAAATCCCAAATTTGGTGCTGGTCATTGACCATAATGTGTTTCTGCCCCCAGAAGGATCTTCTAGCATGGCCAGTGAGGGTGGATCCTTGGAGAGGAAGCCCAAAACAGCTGGAGGACCAAAGCTTGAGAAGCACTATTGTAAATATTAAGGAAGTCCTAATGTATTTGCTTGACATCTCAGGCTGCTAAGATGTTCAACTACGCTCGCTGGGAGAATACCTGCAGTGTCCTTTTTGTCATCTTCTCCGTTGCCTTCTTCATCACACGACTCATTCTCTTTCCTTTTTGGTGAGTTGAATTAAGGGACGGTTTTTTGCTATTATCTATATATATAAAAATGCTCTGTGCATAATGAGTACCTTAAAAACAAAAGAACCAATGAACAAAATCACACCAAAATTGGCAACAAAACATCTCACAACACAAGGAGTGACCATCACTCAAAAAATTATGACTTTGTCATTTGGGAGTTGTAGTTGCTGGGATTTATAGTTCACCTACAATCAAAGAGCATTCTGAACTCCACCAATGATGGAATTGAACCAAACATGGCATACAGGACTTCCATGACCAACAGAACACACTGGAAGGGTTTGGTGGGCATTGACCTTGAGTTTGGGAGTTGTAGTTCACCTCCATCCAGACAGCACTGTGGACTCAAACAATGATGGATCTGGACCAAACTTGGCACAAATACTCCATATGCCCAAATATGAACACAGATGGAGTTTGGGGAAATAGACCTTGACATTTGGGATTTGTAGTTACTGGGATTTATAGTTCACCTACAATCAAAGAGCATTCTGAACTCCACCAATGATGGAATTGAACCAAACATGGCATACAGGACTTCCATGACCAACAGAACACACTGGAAGGGTTTGGTGGGCATTGACCTTGAGTTTGGGAGTTGTAGTTCACCTACATCCAGAGAGCACTGTGGACTCAAACAATGATGGATCTGGACCAAACTTGGCACAAAATTCCATATGCCTAAATATGAACACAGATGGAGTTTGGAGGAGATAGACCTTGACATTTGGGAGTTGTAGTTCTAAAGAGCATTCTGAAACCCACAAATGACAGAAATGGGGCAAACTTCCCACACAGAACCCCCATGACCAACAGAAAATACTTAAGGCCATCCAGTCCAACTCTCTTCACCAGGGCAAGAAAATGTAATCAGAGCCCTCCTGACAAAGAGCCATCCAGTCATACATATAGATAGATAGATAGATAGATAGATAGATAGATAGATATGATTCACACACACACAGATATAGTATCATAGATTTGAAAGGGACCCTTAAAGAAGGACAATGATATGTTGCATGTTCCAGGGTGGGCAAACCAGACACTCTCCACATCAACACTGACAAAGAAACAGCAAGAAATACTGTTTACCCACAAGCATAAAGAAATTACATATATTAGAAACCAACACTTTCTCATTACTTTATTTTCCAGATCAACAGACTGGGCCACAGCAACGTGTGGCAGGGGACAGCTAGTATATTATATTTTCTTTAATCTCACAGCAGCATTCAATTCATGTGCTTGCTTCTAATGGTGGCTCTTTCGTGTTGACGATTTTATTTAAAGTAGTCCTCCCTCGATTTTGGGATTTCTGTTTTGTACAACTGTTTTTAACAACTACGAAAGGTCTCCGTTGAGTAATGCAGCAGGGATCTTCTTAATTTGTCACAATGTGTTGTGTATTTCAGGATCCTACGGGCTACGCTATATTATCCTTCCTTGTATACAGATGTACTTGTTCCAGCGTACTTCTTCTTCAATATACAGCTGTTGATTCTACAAGGTCTACATATCTACTGGGGATACTTAGTCTTCAACATTCTGAAGAAATTCATTTTTGTAAAGGTAAAGAAACCCAAGGGTTTGGTGGAATTTTGATAGAAATATGATTGATGTATTGTCAAAGGCTTTCATGGCCAGAATCACTGGGTTGTTGTAGGTTTTCCGGGCTGTATGGCCACATTCTAGAGGCATTCTCTCCTGACGTTTCGCCTGCATCTATGGCAAGCATCCTCAGAGGTAGTGAGGTCTGTTGGAAGTAAAATGGGTTTATATATCTGTGGAATGACCAGGGTGGGACAAAGGACTTTTGTCTGCTGGAGCTAGGTGTGAATGTTTCACCTGACCACCTTGATTAGCATTTAATGGCTTGGAAGTGCCTGGGGGAATCTTTTCTTTGAGAGGTGATTTGATGTGCCTGATTGTTTATTCTCTGTTGTTTTGCTGTTGTAATTTTTGAGTTTTTTAATACTGGTAGCCAGATTTTGTTCATTTTCATGGTTTCTTCCTTTCTGTTGAAATTGTCCACATGCTTGTGGATTTCAATGGCTTGTCTGTGTAGTCTGACATGGTGGTTGTGAGAGTGGTCCAGCATTTCTGTGTTCTCAAATAATATGCTGTGTCCAGGTTGGTTCATCAGGTGCTCTGCTATGGCTGACTTCTCTGGTTGAAGTAGTCTGCAGTGCCTTTCATGTTCCTTGATTCGTGTTTGGGCGCTGCGTTTGGTGGTCCCTATGTAGGTAGTACCAGTATTATATCTGGCTATCAGTATTAAAAAACTCAAAAATTACAACAGCAAAACAACAGAGAGTAAACAATCAGGCACATCAATTCACTCTCAACAAGAGATTCCTAGCCCAAAAAAACCCACAAGAACCTAATCAAGGTGGTCAGTTGAAACATTCACACCTAGCTCCAGCAGACAAGAGTCCTTTGTCCCACCCTGGTCATTCCACAGATATATAAACCCTTTTCCTAGTTCCAACAGACCTCACTACCTCTGAGGATGCTTGCCATAGATGCAGGTGAAACGTCAGGAGAAAATGCCTCTAGAACATGGCCATATAGCCCGGAAAACCTACAACAACCCAATATAATGGTCCTCAGTTGCAACCATTTCATCCAGATGTGTGTTTGTCCATCTGTCTGTCTGTCTATCTATCTGATGATCCTCAATTACAATATCTCATCTACCTCCCTACCTACCTACTTATTTAATGATCCTCAATTACAATCTATCTATTTATCTGATGAAGCTCAATTTCAATATTTCACCTCTCTATCTATCTATCTATCTATCTATCTATCTATCTATCTATCTCAGGGGTTCTCAACCTTCCTAATGCCATGACCCCTTAACACAGTTCCACATGTTGTGGTGACCCCCAACCATATAATTATTTTCGTTGCTACTTCATAATTGTAACTTTGCTACCATTATGAACTGTAATGTCAATATATGCAGGATGTATTTTCCTTCACAGGACCAAATTTGGCACAAATACCTGATTCACCCAAATTTATATACTGGTGGGTTTGGGTGTGTGTGTGTGTGTGTGTGTGTGTGATTTTGTCATTTGGGAGTTGTAGTTGCTGGGATTTATCATTCACCTACAATCAAAGAACATTCTGAACTGTACCAACGATGGAATTGAACCAAACTTGGCACACAGAACTCCCATGACCAACAGAAAATACTGGAAGGGTTTGGTGGGCATTGACCTTGAGTTTTGGAGTTGTAGTTCACCTACATCCAGAGAGCACTGTGGACTCAAACAATGATGGATCTGGACCAAACTTGGCACAAAAACTCAATATGCCCAAATGTGAACACTGGTGGAGTTTGGGGAAAATAGACTTGACATTTGGGAGTTGTAGTTGCTGGGATTTATAGTTCACCTACAATCAAAGAGTGTTCTGAACCCCACCAACGATAGAATTGGGCCAAACTTCCCACACAGATCCCCATGATACTGTGTTTTCTGATGGTCTTAGCCGACCCCTCTGACACCCCCTCGCAACCCCCCCAGGGGTCCTGACCCCCAGGTTGAGAAACACTGATCTATCTAATGATCCTCAATAACAATCTCTCTATCCTCAATAACAATCAATCTGTCTGATGATCTTCATTTACAATAATCTAACCTATCTTTTTTCTTTCTTTTTATCTATCTGATGATCCTCAATTACAATCAACTCAACTACCTATCATCCACCCACCCATCTGTCTGTCTGTCTCTGTCTTATTTGATTATCCTCAATTGCAACCATCTCAACAATCTCTCTATCTATTCATCTACCCATCATGACTGACCACACAGTATTCTTATAAAGCAGTGGTACTCAACCTTCCTAATGCCGCGACCCCTTAGTACAGGTCCTCATGTTGTGGTGACCCCCAACCATAATGTTATTTTCGTTGCTACTTCACAACTGAAATTTTGCTACTGTTATGAATCATAATCTAAATATCTGATATGCAGGATGTACTTTCAGTCACTGCACCAAATACCCAATACACTCAAATTTGAATACTGGTGAAGTTGGAGGTAATTGATTTTGTCATTTGGTAATGCTGGAGTTGCTAGGATTTATAGTTCACCTAAAATCAAAGAGCCTTCTGAACTCCACCAATGATGGAATTGAATCAAACTGGGCACACAGAATTCCCATGACCAAGAGAAAATATTGGGAAGGTCTGGTGGACATTGACCTTGAGGTTTTTTGGAGTTGTAGTTCACCTACATCAGGAGAACACTGTGGACTCAAGCAATGATGGATCTAGATCAAACTTGGCACAAATACTCAATATGCCCAAATGTGAACACTGGTAGGGTTTGGAAAAAATAGACCTTGCCATTTGGGAGTAGCATTCTGAACCCCACCGATAGAATTGGACCAAACTGTCCACACAGAACCCCCTTGATCAACAGAAAAAACTATGGTTTCTGATGGTCTTTGGCGACCCCTCTAACATCCCCTCGTGACCTCCACAGGGGTCCCGACCCCCAGGTTGAGAAGCACTGTTATAAAGGAAGCAAATGATGTGTAATCTTCCTGAGAAATGTGAATGTAGGCAACAGAAAAGTTAACAGTGAGAAAAAAGGAGTGGAATTTAAAGAAAGGGGAAACACATTGCTAAGGAGAGCTGAATACTGCACCAATTACTGCATTGCTTTATTAGGGAACCATCCAACCAGCAAGAGCTTACTCAGATCAATGACCATGCCCATGCTAGTTGTGGGATTCAGGGATCTGGAGTCCAGAAATGTCCCCTTTTCAGAGTCTTGTCCATTTCAGCTCATAACATCATAATTATCATCCTCATCATTGTTGAATGACCATGGCCATGCTAGTTGTGGGATTAGGAGAGCCTGAATTCAAGCGTAACAAAGATGGGAGTAAGGAGGAAAGTGAGGTAGAGATGATTTTTCAACAGCAGTTGAGCTGAAATCCGTGAATCCCACAACTAGCGTGACCATAGCTATTCAATAATGTTGTTATTGTTGTTCTTGTTGTTGTTCTTGTTGTTGTTACCTGGCTTCTTACAGCTCCTCTTGTTGCAAATTCTAGAAGTTATAATTTGAAGACACTTAACTTTTCCAAGAATGGAGGAAATGTTTTGTTGAGGAATTCGTTTGGGTGCAAAATTATTCCCATTCCAGGTAGAGCAGGTTGAGGTGGACAAGCAGTTGTGGTTCTCTCCTAGATTGGATCTACACTGAGCACTTATTCCAGGATAGAGCCAAGCTAGGAGAGTAGCAGATGCCATATTGGCCCCAGAATGGTTTAGATACACCATCCCTTTGTACTGAATGGTCGGTGTAGATTTGTCCCTGGATAAGCGGTGTATCTGAAGTCCACACCAAAAAACCACACACCTGCCATCTCCTGCTACTTTGCCAACTGAGATAACTTTAGCCCACCTGCACTCTATATCTGTTTTTCCATCCTGGGGGCAAACTTGACAGCAAAAAGAGCCGGCACCTCCAAACCTGTCTATTCTGTAAATAGTTGTCTTTAAAACAGGACGTGTAACCTTTGCCCAACGGGAAGCCAGGGGGCCCAAAGAGAAGTTCTCAGAGGTTTCCACCACAAACAGTCTTTAGATGGCTTGAGAAGTACAACAAAGTCTTTTATTAATGAACAATCAAACAGAAACTTCTCTTGTCTTCAGTAAAGTTAAGCAAATGATTCCAAGCTTTTAGGCAACTGGTGAATTCCTAATCTTGCCCACGAAGGACAGGCAACTGTCTTCAATAACTTCTTCTTTAAAGGAAAATCCCTTTTTAACTTCTCCCAGGCTGACTGTAATCTAACCCTTACTGATGGGCTCCGCTACCGGGTCGAACTGCTTCTCGAACGCCGAGTGGACCTACCAGTAAAGGCTTAGATGTTCTCCAGCTGGAGTTCTTTGGTCTTTAGGGCTGTTTACCTGGAAATTCTTTGGAGACTCTGAAGACTATTCTTCCCCGGAAATTCTTGGATGCTCGTAAGACTGTTTTCCCCCGGAAGGTCTTAAGGGTTGAAGCTTTTGTACAGGGGAAAGCTTGCACACATCCTATACATTAGTTTTCCTTGCTGAGACTAACTAAAAATGGCTCCCTTCCCTTCCCAATTGCCCTGAGCAAGGGGCGGGACCAAAACTTAACAATGATGGACAGGTGACTTGCCCTATGACTGCAACCAAAGAAGCCATCTATCTGCAGAGTCCCTGAAACCTAGGACTGCAACCAAACATTTAACACAAAGCAAATAAAGTTGAAGCTCCTGATACAGCTGTACCAGAACACTGTCAAACCAATATCAGAAAGAACCTGTTTGACAGGCTGAGTCCTGGGACTGTTTAGAGAAGCAGTCATGTTAAGCAAGACTTTTTGTCTGTTCATGCAGAATTGTTAAGGTAATTCATTCAGATTCAGGCAGCACGTTATCGTTAATATATTGCAAACACGAAAACTGTCGTTTGCAAGTTATTAATTGCTGGAGGAATTAAGGCAATTCTAAACTGTATCCTTAGGGCAGAAGTATTTGTGCAAAGGAGGGACACGGTTATTTCTAACAGCATGCCATCTATTGTGCCCCTCTTAATACGAGGGGTATTTTTTAAGTAAGGTCCGTTTTGTTGTAGACACTAGTAGTTTGCGTGCATACCGCAACGAGCGCGTGCGTCGTGTACCGGCATGCCTCGGGAACAACTGTGCTCAGTTTCCGCTCTGTAGCTAACCTGTACGGTTCTGTTCTGTGCTTTAAAAATGTTTAAGACTATCAACTCACCCTCCGCATGTGAGGTTTGCTCAGTGATACGGTTTTTGTCAGCAAGGAACCTGCCTGCTGCAGAAATTCATTGACAGATTTGTGAAGTGTACGGTGATACTGTTATGAGTGAAAGCAAAGTGCGTAAGTGGGTACGACAATTCAAAGATGGCCGTGACAACATCCATGATGAGGACCGCTCCGGTCGCCCTTCTTTGATTACAGACGATTTGATTTGATCACACACTCAAATCTTTGGTTTTTGTGGTCCTCTGTTAGGAGTTTCGGGACCCAACGGGAGCACAGTTTCCTAAACTTTAGGTGTTCAGAAACAATGTTGTAAAGCACTGATCTCAACACGTCAGGAAATTCGTTTGAGAGACCTGTTATTGTGAAGCGCCTGTTCTCACGAATCCTCGCTTCAACTGAAGCCACCAAATCGTCTGTAATCAAAGAAGGGCGACCGGAGCGGTCCTCATCATGGACGTTGTCACGACCATCTTTGAATTGTCGTACCCACTTACGCACTTTGCCTGCTGCAGAAATTCATCGGCGGGTGAGTTGATAGTCTTAAACGTTTTTAAAGCACAAAACAGAACCGTATAGGTTAGCTGCAGAGCGGAAACTGAGCACAGTTGTTCCCGAGGCATGTCGGTACACGACGCATGCGCTCGTTGCGGTATGCGCGCAAACTACTAGTGTCTACAACAGTGTTTCTCAACCTTCCTAATGCCGCGACCCCTTGATACAGTTCCTCATGTCGTGGTGACCCCCAACCATCAAATTATTTTTGTTGCTACATCATAACTGTAATTTTGCTCGTGTTATGAATCCTAATGTAAATATCCAATAAGCAGGATGTATTTTCATTCACACTTGGCACAAATACCCAATATGCCCAAATTTGAATATTGGTGGGGTTGGGAGAGATTGATTTTGTCATTTGGGAGTTGTAGTTGCTGGGATTTATAGTTCACCTACAATCATAGAACATTCTGAATTCCACCAACAATGGAATTGAACAAACCTTGGCACACTGAACTCCCATGACCAACAGAAAACACTAGAAGAGTTGGGTGGGCATTGACCTTCCGTTTGGAAGTTGTAGTTCACCTGCACCCAGAAAGCACTGTGGAGTCAAACAATGATGGATCTGGACCAAACTTGGCACGAATACTCAATATGCCGAAATGTGAACACTGGTGGAGTTTGGGGAAAATGGACCTTGATATTTGGGAGTTGTCTTTGCTGGGATTTACAGTTCACCTACGATCAAAGAGCCCCTTGAACCCCACCAATGACAGAATTGGGCCAAATTTCCCACACACAACCCCTGTGAAACAGAAAATACTGTGTTTTCTGATGGTCTTTGGTGACCCCTCTGACACCCCCTCGTGACCCCCCCAGGGGTCCCGACCCCCAGGTTGAGAAACACTGGTCTACAACAAAACGAACCTTACTTAAAAAATACCCCTCGTATTATTTATCTCGCCTTCATATTTTTTTTACACAAAATTGATACATTTTGGCCACACTATTATTGTCAGTATTATTTAAGTGTTAAATAGTTCAATATCTTTTAATATTACCAATATTGGTATTATTGAATAATAATTCATCATCAAATCCCCTTTGATTCTGCACATATTTTTCTTCACAATTTCGAACAAACTTTCCAGGTGGGACATTTCACCAACGGTTTTGAAATTATTTTCTTCTAGGGGATTTCCACCTCCCCCCCACTCGGTAATGCATTTTCAGGTTAAATCAGGCAGATGAAATGCAGATTTTGCATCCCATTTCCCTTCTGTTGGCTTTTGGCTGCCATCTTACTGTCCGTGGATTTCTGTTGCTAAGAAACACATTTTTGTTTCCCTAATACGACTCAGTGGTGGAGGGAGAGTACCCTCTTGGTTCAGATTTCCAGCACCATGGCAACATGCGTAGAAGTGTAATGCCTAAACATTGAGTGGATATTTTAGGGGGAAAGGTCTTAAACACACGGAGAAGTAAGAATGCGAGAGGATGTACAGGCAGGAAGTGCCTTGCCAAAGGGAATCCGCTGAGATTTCATGATGATGCGTTGCCCGAAGTGAATGAAGAGCAGTGTTGTACATCTGTGCTACTAAAACAAACGAAGGCCAAACATTTTGAGCAAACATTTCTTAAAGGAGACTGCTGTTGAAAAGGGTCTGCAGATGCCTATAGCCAGGATTCTGGGTCAGACGTGCACCGACAGGAAAAACTGACCTGAAAATATCACTGACTTGTTTATTCCTTTTCTCTATTGATAGATAGATAGATACGTTTTATTGATTGGCCTATTGGCCGTATCAAAACATTTAACACATAAACACTAGGGCTGGGCGGTTTCGTTCGTTAATTTCGTAATTCGTTATTGATTCGTATTTAAATTAGCTTACGATCCGATATTGAGCCATGCAGGAGTAATTAAAAATCGAAACGATTTTTTCAATTTATTTCGTAATTGTTTCGAAATTGTTTCGAAATTGTTTCGTAATTATTTCCGTATGTCTGGTGCAAGTTTTATAGTTGTTGTTTGTTTTATCAGTGATAAAAAATAAATTATCACACCAACAGTCAACAACAGAGGGAGAGGGAAGCTTCAGAAGTTCCCCCTGTCCCATTTGGAGGGTTTTTTTAGCATATTGCGCAATCGCGTCCGCCATTAACGAATCGATTCGTAATTGTTTCGTAATTGTTTCGTAATTTACGAAATTCCGTATATTTCGAACTTTTTCAAAGAAAAAATTCGGAATTCTTTTAAAAAACGAAACGCAAAAACCCCCTAAAAACGAATCAAGTTTAGAAACAGATGCCTGTAGCCAGGATTCTGGGTCAGACTTGCACCGACAGGAAAAACTGACCTGAAAATAACACATCTTGTTTATTCCTTTTCTCTATTGGAAATGTCTGGCACCGGAGGAGAGGGTGGATGGGGAACAGGACTTCAGTAAACACGAAGCCAAGGTTGGAAACGTGGTCTCAAAGCTCCTTTTTGGGTTGAGTCTGGAATTAGCTTTTTTTTTTTTGTCGTGTCAGGAGCGACTTGAGAAACTGCAAGTTGCTTCTGGTGTGAGAGAATTGGCCGTCTGCAAGACGTTGCCCAGGGGACGCCCGGATGATTTGATGTTTTTATCATCCTTGTGGGAGGCTTCTCTCATGTCCCCGCATGAGGAGCTGGAGCTGATAGAGGGAGCTCATCCGCCTCTCCCCAGATTCGAGACCTGCAACCTGTCGGTCTTCAGTCCTGCCGGCACAGGGGTTTAACCCTCTGCGCCACCGGGGGCTCCTCCCTTTCCACGACTTGGGAAGCCTTCCACACTCATTGCTTTTCTTTTCGGCAAGGGGAGAGGGCACCGGTGGCTTACTTATACCAAAGAAGTGTTGTTTTTTTTCTATTTTATTTATTTACTTACTACAAGGGGTATTTTTTAAGTAAGGTCCGTTTTGTTGTAGACACTAGTAGTTCGCGCGCATACCGCAACAAGTGCGTGCGTTGTGTACCGGCATGCCTCGGGAACAACTGTGCTCATTTTCCACTCTGTAGCTAACCTGTACGGTTCTGTTCTATGCTTTAAAAATGTTTAAGACTATCAACTCACCTGCTGATGAATTTCTGCAGCAGGCAGGTTCCTTGCTAACAAAAAACGTATCACTGAGCGAACCTCACATGCGGCGAGTGAGTTGATAGTCTTAAACATTTTTAAAGCACAGAACAGAACCGTACAGGTTAGCTACAGAGCGGAAACTGAGCACAGTTGTTCCCGAGGCATGCCGGTACATGACGCATGCTCGTTGCGGTATGTGCGCGAACTACTAGTGTCTACAACAAAACGGACCTTACTTTAAAAATACCCCTCGTACATTTATATATCACTTTTCTCCCCCTAAGGGAGGTCAAAGTGGTTATATTCAGAATATTTGAACATCTTGAAGAAAATTGTAAACTTTATAATAACGAAAATTCTACTTTATAACAACAACAATCACAACACTGTATTTATATTCTGTCCTTCTCCTCGAGGGGACTCAGAGCTGATTACAGCATATAGACCAGTGGTTCTCAACCTGTGGGTCTCCAGATGTTTTGGCCTTCAACTCCCAGAAATCCTAACAGGTGATAAATTGGCTGGGATTTCTGGGAGTTGTAGGCCAAAACACCTGGGGACCCACAGGTTGAGAACCACTGATATAGACAGACACAGGCAGACACTCAGTGCCTTGTTGCAATGAAATACACTGAGACACAAGCACATAGGCAAAGGCAAAGCCTTCTCCTTTCATTTCTGGCTCTGGAGGCAGCACTTATCTCCAGGTCTGGGGGAGGAGCTTGTTCTGTCGTGTGCTGGGCCTGTAAATAATTGTCTTTAAAACAGGATGTGCAACCTTTGCCCAACAGGAAGCCAGGGAGCCTAAAGAGAAGTTCTCAGAGGTTTCCACCACAAACAGTCTTTAGATGGCTTGAGAGTGCAACAAAGTATTTTATTAATGAAACATCAAACAGAAACTTCTCTTGTTTTCAGTAAAATTAAGCAAATGATTCCAAGCTTTTAGGCAACTGGTGAATTCCTAATCTTGCCCACGAAGGACATGCAACTGTCTTTAATAACTTCTTCTTTAAAGGAAAATCCCCTTTTTAACTTCTCCCAGGCTGACTGTAATCTAACCCTTACCGGGTCGAACTGCGTCTCGAACGCCGAGTGGACCTACCAGCAAGGCATTATTTATTTGGAGTGCTTCTACCCCGCTCTTCTCAACCCCCTAGGGGGGACTCAGGGCGGCTTACAAAAAGGCACAATTCAATGCCTAACAATTCACAAAATACAGTACAATATACAATACACAAATTTACCATATGATATCAACAATTATAACTAAATAAAACAGTCAAAAATATAATAGCAGCAATAAAATCATCTTGTGGTCAATGTTCGCCAGTTCATAGTCCGTAATGCATCTAGCATCGTCATTATCCTTTCCTACTCTGGTCGTCATTGGTTGTCTCTGTCCATCTGCCAGCTTACCCGAAGGCTTGGTCCCACATCCAGGTTTTTAGCTTCCTTCTGAAAGCAAGGAGGGATGTTGATGACCTAATCTCCCCCGGGAGTGCATTCCACAGGTGAGGGGCCACCACCGAAAAGGCCCTGTCCCTCGTCCCCACCAGTCTCGCTTGTGATAAAGCGATTAGATGTTCTCCAGCTGGAGTTCTTTAGTCTTTAGGGCTGTTTTCCTGGAAATTCTTAAAAGTTGAAGCTTTTGACAGGGGAAGTTTACACACATCCTGTACATAGCTTTCCTTGCTGAGACTAACTAAAAAATGGCTCCCTTCCCAATTGCCCTGAGCAAGGGGGGGGGGGGCAAACTCAACGATGATGGGCAGGTGGCTTGCCCTATGACTGCAGCCAAAAGAAGCCACCTATCTGCAGAGTCCCTGAAACTTAGGGCTGCAAACAAACATTCAATGCAAAGCAAACAAAATTGGAGCTTCTGGTACAGCTGTACCAGAACAGAGCTCTTTTCCATTTCCAAGCCGAGGACCCTGTGTTGTCCATGGACACCTTTTGCTTGGAGCATCTCTTTGCCTTTGCCTTTATCTACTCACATTTGCATTGTTTTGAACCGCTAGGTTGGCAGGAGGCAGGGCTAAGAGCAGGAGCTCACCCCAGCCTGCAGATTCGAACTGCCAACCTTCAGGTCAGCAGTTCATCAGCACAAGGGTTTTACACTGATATAGGAAACTTCAGCCCTCCAGGAATTTTGTACTCCAACTCCCTCAATTCCTAACAGCCCGTAGGCTGTCAGGAATTGTGGTAGTTGAAGTCCAAAACACCTGGAGGGCCAAAGTTTGCCCATGCCTGGTTTAACCTATTGCACCACACACAGCCTGGCTGTTTGTACTTGACTTCCACCCCACCTATCAACCAAAAAGGTTCTCAAGGGAGCCTAAAATGAGTGTGAAAGTACCCTCAGGCTTACACACTAAATAAGACTCAAGACAAAAAGGAGAATGAGACCGGGGGTGGGAGGGAGGAGGCGGCGATTCATCTGCTGGCTAAAATAACAAGGAGATGGTGAGTGCCACCCCATTTTCCCAAGCCACCTGAGCCTGAGAAGAAGGGAAAAGCCATTCTTTCTTGGAACCAACCCAACTGTTGACATTCGCCTAAAGTTGCTGTTCGTTCAAGATTCTGGGAGGATAATTTTTTTTAAAGACTTGCATTCTTTCTACCACAATATGGATAAATCTATGAATGTGGATAAACTGATTCCAAAATCAGAGAAATCATGTTTGAATCTATCCTTAACAGCAGTGTCCAGCCTTAATATTGCTATGAACCTTTACAGTCATCTCTCAACCCTGAGATATAACTTTGGAAAATCAAGGAAGGACACAAAGAACATGGCTTTTGAAATGAGTTGTGTAGCTTTCAGATTGCACAGAACTGACTCTAACAATGTTTGTCCATGCCAATGTAGTTGTCATTTGCTTCCTAATACCTCCAGGTCTTTACAGGATAGTGCAGGCATTGGAAAACTTGTTTTGGACTTCAACTCCCACAATTCCTAACAGTCTTGGCCCCCTTCCTTTTCCTTTTCCCTTTCCTTTTCCACTTAAGCAGCTGAGGGGGAAAAGAAAGGAGACTAAGGCTGTTAGGAATGATTGGTGTTGAAGTCCAAAACACCAGGAGGAAAGGTCCAAGTTTGCCCATGCCTGGAATAGTAGTTCTAAAGTATGTCTAGCCCATGTTTTAGACCAGGGATCCCCAAACTACGGCCCGTGGGCCACTTCTGGCCCGCCAAGGGCACTTATCTGGCCTGCGAAGGAGGAGGGCCCCCCCCACACACAGTGCCCCTCCCTTGGCTTGCTCACGCTATCTGTCAGGCCCGATGGGCAGCATGAGCCAGCCAAGGGCAGCTGCTCCGCATGGCCTACTTGCATTTAAAGCACCTCACGAGTAGGCCGCGCGGGGCTACTCCTCCCTTGGCAGGCTCACGCTGCCCATTGGGCCCGATGGGCAGCGTGAGCCAGCCAAGGGAGGCTGCCCCGGCGCTCCATGCAGTCATGCCGGCCACATGACCTTGGAGGTGTCTACGGACAACGCCGGCTCTTCGACTTAGAAATGCAGATCAGCATCACACCCCAGAGTCAGACACGACTGGACTTCATGTCAAAGGAAAACCTTTAACTAGAAAAATTGTGGAAGATCCAGGGTGGGAGAAAGAACTCTTGTCTGTTGGAGGAAGGTATGAATGTTTCAATTGGCCACCTTGGTTACCATTTCATAGCCTGACAGTTTTTAGGGAGAATCCTTCGTTGAGAGGTGATTAGCTGGCCCTGATTGTTTCTTGTCTGGAGTTCCCCTGTGTTTGAGTGTGGTTCTTTATTTACAGTTATAATTTTAGAGGTATTTTTAGTACTGTTAGCCAGATTTTGTTCAGACTAGAAATAGGAAGATTTCTCGTTCTCTGCTCCTGGAATTACTGCCTAAAGAGGGCTAGAAAGAACCCCCTCAGCAAAATAAGATATGTGCAATGTGCATAGGAATTTTTTTATTGATTTTTTTTTTAAAAAAAGCTATAGTCCGGCCCTCCAATGGTCTGAGGGACAGTGAACTGGCCCCCGGTTTAAAAAGTTTGAGGTCCCCTGTTTTAGACCATGTTGTTGTTGTTGTTGTTGTTGTTGTTGTTGTTGTTGTTATGGCAGCCAGGAAATCCTCATCCACTTCCAGGAGTCCTGGTGTCCTTAACTCACCCCCTGACCATATCCATCTTTTAGAAAACTGGTAGATATAGGTCAACAGAATCCAAATATTATCTCAAGAAAGATATATTTCATATAGGCACTTGAAAGTGGTAGGCTGCTAGATGTGGAATCTGAATGGTAGTCCACGCTCTCGTTACATCCCATATAGACTACTGCAACGCTCTCTATGTGGGGTTGCCTTTGAAGACTGTCCGGAAGCTTCAACTGGTCCAACGGACAGCAGCCAGATTGCTAACTGGAGTGGCTCTCAGGGAGCATACAACCCCCTGTTGTGCCAGCTCCACTGGCTGCCAGTTTGCTACCGGGCACAATTCAAAGTGCTGGTTTTAACCTTTAAAGCCCTAAACAGTTCTGGCCCAACTTACCTGTCCGAACGTATCTCCCCTTATGAACCATCTAGAACCTTGAGATCGTCCGGAGAGGCTTTGCTCTCGGCCCCGCCTTTGTCTCAGGTATGTTTGGCGGGGACGAGAGACAGGGCCTTCTCAGCGGTGGCCCCCTGGTTATGGAACACCCTCCCTAGAGAGATTAGATCTGCTCCCTCCCTTCTAACGTTTCGGAAGCAAGTCAAAACGTGGCTGTTTGAGCAAGCGTTTACAAACACATAGTAACGGATATGGATAAATGATATAGAAAATTGACGATTGACGATGGAATTGGACAATGCTTGACAATAAGGAGATGCCAATGATGTTGTTTTTATTGCTGTTGTGGGTTATGTAATTGTAATGTTTTTAAAATTGTTTTATGATACTGTATACACTGTTTTGTTGGAAACCGCCTTGAGTCGCCGACAGGCTGAGAAAGGCTGTATACAAATACAGTAAGTAAGTAAGTAAGTAAATAAATATTATTCAAGACTCTCTTGGAAGCAGGCAGAAGAGAAAGTTTCCCCAGTGTACTTAGGCTGAGATCCAGAATGCTGAGATTGCAAGAAGGGAGGTGACACGCTGTGGAGGAAGCACAGAAGTGTAACTATGCAGCAGCTGTGGCATAGCTTGCAAAACCATTGTGTAATGAGATACTAGATAATTATTTTCTTACTTAATGTTAGCAAGAGCAGTTAGGATGGGATGCCTTCATATTATTATTATTATTATTATTATTATTATTATAACTTTATTTCTACCCCGCTAGCATCTCCCGAAGGATTCGATAGTGTTGTGAGTCAGCATTCTGACACCATACCTACTACTAGTAGTAGGAGAAGAAGAAGGAGTGATGCAGGCCGAAGCCCCAAACACAATACAACAATACAATACCTAAAGCAAATTAAAACAGTTAAGCAGAAAAACAATAACAGTAACAATACAACAAGACAATATTAAAACTGGGCCGGCCAGAGTAGGGGTACAGGGTTAAAAGTGCTGATGTGGCGGGAGGAATGTAGGATTATAGAGTAAGTGCAGTGTGCAGTGTGCAATGATCTTGGTTCTACTAAAGTGCTTCTAGGACTTGGTGCTGGAGGTTCCTAATCTGAAAAGGCACGTCGGAACAGCCAGGTTTTCAAATTCTTTCTGAAGACTGCCAATGTAGGGGCCTGTCTAAGATCTTTCGGGAGGGCGTTCCAAAGTCGGGGGGCCACCACAGAAAAGGCCCTGTCTCGTGTCCCCACCAAGCGCGCTTGCGACGCGGGCGGGATCACGAGCAGGGCCTCTCCAGATGACCGGAGTGAGCGTGTGGGTTCGTAGACAGCGATACGGTCACGCAGGTAGGGTGGTCCCAAACCATTCAGGGCTTTGTAGGTAAGCACCTGCACCTTAAATTGGGCTCGGAAAATAAACGGCAGCCAGTGGAGCTCCTTGAACAGGAGGGTTGACCTCTCTCTGTAATGAGCCCCGGTTAACATCCTGGCTGCTGCTCGTTGGACCAGTTGGAATTTCCGAGCCGTTTTCAAGGGCAGCCACGTAGAGCGCATTGCAGTAGTCCAATCTAGAGGTGACCAAGGCATGGACCACCCCGGCCAGATCAGCCTTTGCAAGGTACGGACGCAGCTGGCGCACAAGTCCATCTCTTCTTCAGCTGAGACTCCCTCCCTGCACCCCATGCTTTGCTGGAAAAACCTCCAGAACTGAAGAACCAATACGTTCTGAGTAATTAACCACAACTCATTTCGACTTTGATGCTTAGCATGGTACGGCTTCAACTATGTTCTCGCTTCTCCATTTTTGGCATTCCATGGCCACCGACATTGTTCCTTCTAGGCAACTTCTGCTGTTTCTGTTTTGGTTGTCAATCATGCTATAGCCAATTACCCTTTCCAGGTGCTCAGGATTCCTATCCCAGCTTGGGCTAAAATAAGCAATGACAAGGTAAGTTGCATGCAAGGTTTGCATGCCCTCCTTGACGTGATGCGTCTGTCTCTGAAACTTTTTTCATCATCACCCATCGTCATCGTCATTATTATCATAATCTCCTTTCTCTCTCTCTCTTTCAAGTAGAGCCTGACCAAATCAAACCAAGCCTCAATGATCCTTACAAATTGAGCTCCTGATTGGTCTCATTTGGGCTAAAGCTCTTTCTAATCCTGGAATGTGTCATTGATTCCCTTGAGATCTGTCTTAATCATGTTATCCTCACAAATCACCTTTTCTTCTGAATCTCTTGTCCCAGTCAATGGAGGCTGGTCCACTGGCCTTTCAGTACCAGGAGACTTGAAATCTCAATAGTGATGAAATGTGGAGGAGTGACACTGTGATTCATGCACTTGCGTAGATTTCCTATCCTGGGAATTTATTTATTTATTTATTTATTTATTTATTTATTTATTTATTTTACAGCTTTTATATTCCGCCCTTCTCACCCCGCAGGGGACTCAGGGCGGATTACAGTGTACACATATATGGCAAACATTCAATGCCAATTTTTGACATACAAACATATACAGACATACACAGAGGCTATTTAACTTTTTCTGGCCGCCAGGGGAGCTATCGCTTTCATCATCCATCTGCGACGCTGATGAAGTACTTCCGCATTCCCTGCATGCTTCCCCACTGGAATGCTCTACTGGAGTCTTCTTTATGGCCTCATAAATTAGTTAATTTAGCCTCCCCACACTTTTAAGGTGGTACCTAATTTTCCTACTTGACAGATGCAACTGTCTTTCGGGTTGCAAAGGTCGACAACAGGCTACACACAATTGGTTGGAAACCCACTCCAACCCGGGCTGGCTTCGAACTCATGACCTTTTGGTCAGAGTGATCTTAATGCAGCTGACACTCAGCCAGTTGTGCCACAATCCCGGTGCCTTGAGTTCTCCTTTCTCTCTCTACCGATTTGGAATTGGGTCATGTATTCCTTGTGGTTCGAAATAACCTCTCGTTGCCATTTAGGGCCCTATTTGGCAGCCCAGTTTTTGTCTTTGTGGACTCTGACTCGACACATGTGGAGTATCTGCGTCTGCGCAGGCTCCAACGGAAAGACTTCCAAAGTTCAAATCCAAAGTTTTGGAGGTAACCCTGCCCAGTCCCCTTTGCAGGGCATAAAAGGCGCCCTGCGCGAACGCTCCACAGTTCCTCTTTTTCCGCCACAAAGCTCGCTTCGGAAACTTCCTTCGCTATGTCTACAACGCGGTTTAAGTACTGCTCGCAGTGCTCGAGAAAGATTCTGGACTCCCGACAAGCACTCTAAGTGCCTTCTTTGTTTATTGTCGAAGGATTTCATGGCCGGAATCACTGGGTTGTTATAGGTTTTTTCGGGCTACATGGCCATGGTCTAGAGGCATTCTTTGTCTCAGCAAGGCCCATGTTACTTCTTCTTGCCATCACTGCCAACCGTTGACGGCTCTAGCCAGGAAGAATAGAACTGCTCACCTCAAATACCTGCTTTATCAGCAAACTTTGGCTCCTTCGGCTTCATCGGGCCAATCACCCACCGAGCCCTCGACCTCTGCGGCAGCTAAACCGCCAGAGAAACCAAGGTTGACAACTTTGGGTACGTCAAAATCCTCAAGACAAACGAGGCAGTCAAAGCAGCCGTGTACTTTAAGACGGTACAACCTCGACAGTCTTCGACCTCAAGCTCAGTTGCGTCTGTTCGGTCCACTCGGTCCACGAGGTCTACTGTAGTGAGGCCGCCATCTTCCACAGCGATGCGGATTGCTTTTAAGAGGGTACACAAGGAATTTTGCTGAGCACAGACGGTGTCCATCTCACCCCCGGGTCCCCCAAATTCAGGAAAATCCCTCTCTGTGTCAACCTCAGCCCAGCTGCTCATCTCCTCTTCCTCCGGCTCAACTGCTGAGGGTGACAAAGCCTTCCCTGGTGGAAGACTCTTTTGATGATGTTCCCCAAAAGCTGCCGGAGTCACCGGTATAGTCGGTGGAGACTATTGTACAACAGCCCCCTCCTACTCAGTCCTCAGTCAGGCAAGAGCTCTTTCCAGCCACTTCGACACCAGAAAAGGGTAGGCAAACAGCATGACTAGCTTGAGCACTAAAGGCTTCAGCTTCGAAGCAACCTCCCCCACTGGCTTCACCTCGCCCTCCACCTTCTCCACCGCTGATCTCGTCCTCCTCTTCTCCTCTCCAATCTGAGGATGAAGACCAGGACAAAGATATTCCGGAGTCGGTTCACTCAGGTTCAGTCCTGTCTCTTGGGTTCAACCGCTCACCAACTCATGATGCTTACGAGGTTGACCCGCCTTCACCAACTGACAATGTGAGGGCATTTGCAGATCAGACGGTACGGATGGCGGATAACCTAAGTCTTGAAATTAAGCAGACCTCTAAAGTGGTCACTGTTTAAGAGGGTCAAGTCAGAGTCCTGCTCCCCTCCGCCTGCTCCCCTCCTACCATTTCTGCCTTATCTTCTTGAAGTGATTCAGGCGCCCTGGAAGACACCATCTTTGGTACCGCCAACCTCTAAAAGAATTGAGGCTTGGTTTTGTACAGACAACAAGGGCCTCGAGGGGTTGAAACGCCATCCCAACCTGAATTCCATCGTCGTTAAGGTGGCCCAAACTTCAGGCAGGCAGTCTTCAACTCCTTCTACTCAGCCACTGAAGCTACTGGCTGGCGATAGACCAGGCATGGGCAAACATCGGCCCTCCCTCTAGGTGTTTTGGACTGTAACTCTCACAATTCCTAAAAGCCGGTAGGCTGTTAGTAATTGTGGGAATTGAAGTCCAAAATACCTGGAGGGCTGAAGTTTGCCCATGCCTGTGCTAGACCATCTGCAGAATCAAAGATATGACCGTTGTGTGCTGAGAATGCCAACATACCCATTTAACCTAAATATGTGTGCATGTGGTTAAACCCTTAATCAGGGTTTGATTAAGGCAAAAACAGGCAAACCTGAACAAGAAGCCAGAAATGAGATCTATTTTCCTGACTGCATATTCCAAATTCTTTTTCATAGTTTTGCTTCCATAACACAATAGGGACTTGATGTTTTAAATGTTGACTTTGAAATCCCAGGTGCGCCATCCTTTCGATGAATTGATAATGTCCAAGTGACAGTAAGAGGCAATGAGCCTGTGATGTGGCATTTCCTTTCATTTGAACCCTTAACTTTTCAATTACGGTGTTCTAGAAAATATGGAAGCCAAAGTCTTACTTGTGCAAAGGCAGTGTCGGAAGCTATGGAGTTCTTCCTTGGACCTCTCATTCTTTTTTGGATCCCAGGCAGTTGCTTTCTCTAGATCAGTGTTTCTCAACCCTCCCAAGCCCCAGGTTGAGAAACACTGCTCTAGATGTTCCCTTGAATCCAGCATAACTCTTGCAGGTGAACAACTGCTATATCAACAAAATCTGAGTGGAGATCATATGGACAATTGTACTATTGCAAATGGCCAGGTCTGCTTCCCTCAACGTGGTGCCCTGTAGACCAGACATGGGCCAACTTGAGCCCTCCAGATGTTTTAAACTTCAACTCCCACAGTTCCTCAGTATGTGGACAACATCCTCCAGTACATAGATGACATACGCATAGCACAGACGTATGTCATCTATGGGCCAACTTGGGCCCTCCAGGTATTTTGGACGACAACTGCAAAACACCTGGAGGGCCAAAGTTTGCTCATGCCTGGCGTAGACCATAAATACACCAAAACTTAATACAGTTATTATTATTTTTTATCGTGTCAGGCAACCGAACAGTTGTATTACATTTTTGACAGAGCAAATAAACAAACATACAAAAGACACAGAGTTAGCAAGCTTGGTAGTTGATTAAATGTCCTTTGACCAGTATCTGACCAGTTGGAGTGCTTCTGGTGTTGTCGCAAGAAGGTCCTCCGTTGTGCGTGTGGCAGGGCTCAGGTTACATTGCAGCAGGTGGTCTGTAGTTTGCTCTTCTCCACACTCGCATGTCGTGGATTCCACTTTGTAGCCCCATTTCTGAAGGTTGGCTCTGCATACAGTTATATGATCATAAGAATGTATATTATATCTATGCTATAGTACTATCACATTCAATGTGCTAGCAGACTTTGATTTGCTGTTGACAAACTTTGGTTAAAAAAAAGGGACTTACAAACTTGTGCATTCTGCTGTAGGAATCAGCTGTTTATTCCACATTAGGAAGTTTTGGATTCAGAGACTTGCCAAAAAAAAAAAAAAGACGTACAAACTCTGATTTGTTGTTGATAAACTTTTGGTTTTTAAATAGGACTTGCAAACTTTTGCATTTTGCTGTAAGAATCAGTTGTTTATCCCACATAACGAAAATTTTTTGGTTTCGAGATTTTGCATTTTGAATCTCTGTTGAGTATACTTTGTACAAGCTGCTAGTACATTGAATGTGATAAAATTATAGCATAGATATGATATACATTCTTATGATCATATAACTGTATTACGTTTTGATGTATTTGGCCTTTTGCCCTCATACTTCGGGGAATCCTTGCTCTCTATTGTTTGTAGACCATAAATGTCATTGTTGTTGCCCATATTGTTTTGCAATGTACGTGCAGGACACCAGTCTTGGGAAGCTTAGATCAGATACAGTGTTCAGCGAATCATAGAATCATAGAGTTGGAAGAGACCTCATGGGCCATCCAGTCCAACCCCCTGCCAAGAAGCATGAATATTGCATTCAAAGCACCCCCGACAGATGGCCATCCAGCCTCTGTTTAAAAGCTTCCAAAGAAGGAGCCTCCACCACACTCCAGGGCAGAGAGTTCCACTGCTGAACGGCTCTCACAGTCAGGAAGTTCTTCCTCATGTTCAGATAGATTCTCCTTTCTTGTAGTTTGAAGCCATTGTTCCATGTCCTAGTCTCCAGGAAAGTAGAAAACAAGCTTGTTCCCTCATCCCTGTGACTTCCTCTCACATATTTATACATAGCTATCATGTCTCCTCTCAGCCTTCTCTTCTTCAGGCTAAACATGCCCAGCTCCCTAAGCCGCTCCTCATAGGGCTTGTTCTCCAGACCCTTGATCATTTTAGTCGCCCTCCTCTGGACACATTCCAGTTTGTCGATATCTCTCTTCAATTGTGGTGCCCAGAATTGGACACAATATTCCAGGTGTGGTCTAACCAAAGCGGAATAGAGTGGTGGCATGACTTCCCTAGATCTAGACATTATGCTCCTATTGATACAGGCCAAAATCCCATTGCCTTTTTTTTTTTTTTTTTGCTGCCACCTGACATTGTTGGCTCATGTTAACTTGTTGTCCACGAGGACTCCAAGATCTTTTTCACACGTCCTGCTCTCTAGCCAGGCATCGTCCCCCATTCTGTATCTTTGCATTTCATTTTTTCTGCCTAAGTGGAGTATCTTGCATTTGTCACTGTTGAACTTCATTTTGTTAGTTTTGGCCCATCATCTCTCTAATTTGTCAAGATCATTTTGAATCCTGCTCCTGTCCTCTGGAGTATTGGCTATCCCTCCCAATTTGGTGTCATCTGCACACTTGGTGTCATATGCGAAATATACCAACGTATTGCCGAAGGCTTATACCAAAATATACTAAACACAACAATTAGGGATTCTTGGCTAAGCAAACATTCCAAATCTGAACGGAAGTCTTGTAACAAGGAACCCTTTAGCTCAACTCTGAGCTTTGTCTTAGGATTAACAAAGACGTTTCTAAATAGCACCAAAGCACCTCTTACATTGTCCTTTGTTTCAGTGCCAGCAGTGGATTTATAATTGGAGTCATTTGGAAAGCAGTGGGACACTCCGTGAGTCATGCCATCCTGTCTGGACTTCTGATATTCTCCCAAGCGCCAAACACCCTGGAGCAGTTAGTGAATTTCAATAACACAACGGGCAGAATTAATGGAGTACCTATTTTAATAGTAAATGAATCGATGTGTTTTTTTCTTTCCCCAAGTTCATTATGACTCCATTGAGTGAATAATAATAATAATAATAATAATAATAATAATAATAATAATAATAATTTATTTATATACCGCTCTTTCTCCCCTAGGGGACTCAGGGTGGTTTCCAAATCGTAAAAACACAAAACCATACAGAATAAGCAAAAACAAAACAAAAATAAAAACAAAACAATACATAGCCATAAAATTGTCAGCACAACATATCTATATAAATAAAAATGTAATGTTCATTTGTGGGATTAACAGAACTCAAAAACCACTGGACGAATTGACACCAAATTTGGACACAAGACACCTAACAACCCAATGTATGTCCTTCACTAAAAAAAAAAATGATTTTGTCATTTGGGAGTTGTAGTTGCTGGGATTTATAGTTCACCTACAATCAAAGAGCATTCTGAACCCCACCAATGATGGAATCGAACCAGACTTGGCACGCAGTTCTCCCATGACCAACAGAAAATACTGTTAGGCTTTGGTGGGCAGTGTCCTTTGGTTTTGGAGTTGTAGTTCAACTACATCCAGAGATCACTGTGGACTCAAACAATGATGGATCTGGACCAAACTCTACACGAATACTCAATATGTCCAAATGTGAATATTGGTGGAGTTTGGGGAAAATAGAATCTTGACATTTGGGAGTTGTAGTTGCTGGGATTTGTAGTTCACCTACAATCACAGAGCATTCTGAATCCCACCAACGATAGAATTGGGCCAAACCTCCCACGCAGAACCCCCATGACCACAGCAACGTGTGACAGAACTCCCATGACCACAGCAACGTGGGCCACAGCAACGTGTGGCAGGGGACAGCTAGTATATAATAAAACAAATCCCACATTATTCATGCCAAGATTAACCTATTAGGGCTGGAATTTCAGAAAGAACCTATTTTATTTATTTGTTTATTTCCTATATTTATACCCCACCCTTCTCCCCCTGAAGGGGGGCTCAATTTGAGATGGCTAGGCCGGGGCTAGTGCAAAGTAAGCCATAGGGGGCCAGGGGCATGAGTAAAGTGCAATAACCAGACTCAACAATAGTAGTAATGGGGACTGTAGATGCTTATTTCCTGAGCCAATTGGGGAACTGACCAGGGTAATAGGTGGGGGTGAAGGGCCAGATTCTAACTAGCGGCCAGGGGCTGGAGCTCGTACTAGTTTATTTATTTATTTTATTTATTTATTTCTCGTGTCAGGGCAGCCAGTCAGTTATATTACATTTCTAACAGAACAAAGCAAACAAACAGAGAAAATACAAAATGTGTGAGTTTGGTAGTTGATTAAATGTCCTTTGACCATGCACAATGAAGGTCCTCCATTGTGCATGTGGCAGGGCTCAGGTTGCATTGCAGGAGGTGGTCAGTGGTTTGCTCCTCTCTGCACTCGCATGTCGAGGATTCCACTTTGTAGCCCCATTTCTGAAGGTTGGCTCTGCATCTTGTGGTGGCAGAGCGCAGTCTGTTCAGCGCCTTCCAAGTCGCCCAGTCCTCTGTGTGTCCGGGGGGAGTTTCTCATCTGGTATCAGCCATTGGTTGAGGTTCTGGGTTTGAGCCTGCCACTTTTGGACTCTTGCTTGCTGAGGTGTTCCAGCGAGTGTCTCTGTAGATCTTAGAAAACTATGTCTGGGTTTAAGTCGTTGACGTGCTGGCTGCTACCCAAACAGGGGATGAGCTGGAGATGTCTCTGCCTTTGTCCTTTCACTATTGGCTGCCACTTCCCAGCAGATGTCAGGTTGTGCGATACCGACTAGACAGTGTAATTTTTCCAGTGGTGTAGGGCACAGACACCCTGTGATAATGCGGTATGTCTCATTAAGAGCCACATCTACTGTTTTAGTGTGGTGAGATGTGTTCCTTTTCTAGGGCCGTCTGTCAGGGGTGATTTGAATGGAATATTCCTGCTTCATGGCAGGGGGTTGGACTGGATGGCTCATGAGGTCTCTTCCAACTCTATGATTCTATGATTCTATTTACTCAGTGGCCAGGACTGAATGGATGAGTCACCCATGGTGGCTTCCTCTGTTGCCTTTGCTCAGTGTCCCATAGCAGGGCCCATCAAAACTCTGGAACTGAAACACAGTTGTTCCAACCAAAGGATGCAGCTGGGAACACAAGGCACTGTGAAAACCTCTGACTGAAGTCAAAGCAAATGTTAAAAAGCTTTCAGGAAGGGAGATGAAAAGGTGGGGAAAACACAGGGGCGGCTCGTCCATTACGCGAAGTAAGCGGTCGCAGAACACTTTTTTTTTGCCAGGGGCACAGAGGCGCCTCTGTAAATGCCCCTCAACCACCACTTGAGGAGCGCCCCCTCAGCTCACAACAGCCCTAGCAGTCCGGGGGGAGCCTCGGCTTTCTTGCCTCGCTGCCGGGCGATCCTCTTCCCAAAGGGGCCAGGCCCTTGAGTCTTGCCTAGCCCCTCTCATTCCTGCTCCACCCGGCCACCGGGTGCGCGAGCAGAGCCAGAGCTCAATCGTTCTCCGCGTTCGATCCCTTCCCCATGACCAGCTCCCTTTCCTGATCCCCTGGCGCTCCACCCGCCTCCTCTCCCCAATCCGCGGGTGGGCCAAGAGGCGGAGCCACCGCGCCTGGCCCGCTTTGGGTCCGGAGGCGTGTCTGAAGACCCCAGCGTGCGCACCAAAAGTCGCCTCTTCTGACTTTCTCTTCAGCGAGAGAGAGAGAGAAAGAGAGAGAGAGAGAGCCCCTCCGGCTGGAGGTATCTCCCACCTCCGCTCCCTCCTTTGTTTTTGCACCTACCTTCAGGAAAGGTGGGCATCTCCACCTCTGTCTCTCTCTCTTGGTCCCAATGGCTGAGGAGAAAGTCAGGAGAAGAGGTGACTTTTGGTGCACACGCCGGGGTCTTCAGGCACGCCTCCAGACCCAAAGCGGGCCAGGCAAGGGAGCAAGTGCGGCAAGTGTAGTTACTGGGATGTATAGTTCACCTACAATCAAAGAGCATTCTGAACTCCACCAATGATGGAATTGAACCAAATATGGCACACAGAACTCCCACGACAAACAGAAAATATATATCAGTGATTGGTTGGGGGGGGGGGGATACTGTTTGCTTACCATTGAAAATTACCTAGGGCCGCCTCTGGGAAAACACCATGAAACATCTTCAGACCGAGCTTGTGAAGCTAGGTGAGATAGTTCCTGCACAGTACAAAGTCTGAAGGCGGTCATCAAAGTCTGAGGCATGGAAATATATCATCACAAACACATCTACATGTTCATATTTAGACCAGAGGTAACTTCAGCATGTGCTGACCCAAGGCTGCAAGGCACCCAGATTTCTGCCAGGCACACATGTCCCTTTTGATTCCTGGAGGGTGTTCTTTGTCTCCGGTGTCACCTTGGACCCCTAGAAAAAGTGTTGCCTTTTCTTAAATGAGATTCGACTCAGGAAGCACCAGTGGGTGATTTGAACAAGATAATACCTCATCAGCTGTCTATGGGGAAAAGGTTGTTTTTCCTGTCTTCTTACTGATGATGTGCCAAGTTTATGTTAGAATATTTACAGTACGATTTGTTTGTTTGGATACCCTTCCACGTAATGCTCTGGAAAAGACAACAGTGAGAACCCCAGGAAGTTTATGTTGTGTGGTTGAGTTTGGAAGAACTGTTGCTTTGATTTCCCTTTCTTAACCTCACTCTGATCTCATGGAAACTTAACCTCCAAATGGGTGAGTGGGGAAGCAGGGCGGAAGTCAGGGTCAAGTTGTTGGAAATGTTAGATGAGAGACCAGAAGAACCAGGTAAGTTGCAAATTCAGTTTGGCTGAAATGCGGCTTGCTTACCTGTGAGATTCATGTGCTTTATTTTTTCCAGGAAAATTGCATTATTATTATTATTATTATTATTATTATTATTATTATTAAACTTTATTTGTGCCCCGCTAGCATCTCCCAAAGGACTCGATGTGGCTTACAAAGGCCAAGGCCTCAACAACAACAACAACAAACAATAACAATACACAGCATATTATTTGAGAACACAGAAGTGCTGGACCACTCTCACAACCACCATGTCAGACTACACAGAGAAGTCATTGAAATCCAAAGTGCTGGGTGTAAGAGGTGATATGTTAGGATTCTGGGCAAGTGCAATGTGCAGAGAGTCTTAAGCTCTAATAAAGTGCTTCTGGGACGTAGTGCTGGAGGTTATACTATTCCGGAAAGGCACATCAGAATAGCCAGGTCTTCAAGTTCTTCCTAAAGACTGCCAATGTAGGTGCTAGTCTAATGTCTTTGGGGAGGGTGTTCCAAAGTCAGGGGGCAACCACAGAGAAGGCCCTGTCCCTTGTCCCCACCAAACGTGCCTGCGACGCAGGTGGGATCGTGAGCAGGGCCTCTCCGGATTCATATATGGAGATGCGGTCATTGTTCATCGCTGATATTGTGAGGGATAAAAAGTGGTATGGAAAAGTCAAGGATTTACTCTGGCAAGAACTTACTGGATTTGGCCTCACTCTCCCTCACACTCAACTGTGTGCTACTGTGACTGATGAAGGCTATAGTAGTACATAGGCTTGGTTGATCAAGAAAAAAAAATGGTTCCAAACTCGTTTCGTATATAGGGGGTGCTGGTGGCTCGATTTTGAAATTATTTGCGAAAATTTCTTTAAAAAAGATCGGAAATACCAGGAAATACGAATTGCTTTCTTTGTTTCGTTAATGGAAGGTGCTCCTCCCTGCAAAGATACAGAATGGGGGACAATGCCTGGCTTGAGAGCAGTACGTGTGAAAAAGATCTTGGAGTCCTCGTGAACAACAAGTTAAACATGAGCCAACAATGTGATGTGGCGGCAAAAAAAGCCAATGGGATTTTGGCCTGCATCAATAGGAGCATAGTGTCTAGATCTAGGGAAGTAATGCTACCTCTCTATTCTGCTTTGGTTAGACCACACCTGGAATATTGTGTCCAATTCTGGGCACCACAATTCAAGAGAGATATTGACAAGCTGGAATGTGTCCAGAGGAGGGCGACTAAAATGATCAAGGGTCTGGAGAACAAGCCCTATGAGGAGCAGCTTAAGGAGCTGGGCATGTTTAGCTTGAAGAAGGGAAGGATGAGAGGAGATATGATAGCCATGTATAAATATGTGAGAGGAAGTCACAGGGAGGAGGGAGCAAGCTTGTTTTCTGCTTCCCTGGAGACTAGGACGCGGAACAATGGCTTCAAACTACAAGAGAGGAGATTCCATCTGAACATGAGGAAGAACTTCCTGACTGTGAGAGCCGTTCAGCAGTGGAACTCTCTGCCCCGGAGTGTGGTGGAGGCTCCTTCTTTGGAAGCTTTTAAACAGAGCTGGATGGCCATCTGTCAGGGGTGATTTGAATGCAATATTCCTGCTTCTTGGCAGGGGGTTGGACTGGATGGCCCATGAGGTCTCTTCCAACTCTTTGATTCTATGATTCTATGATTCTATCTCTCCCTCCAGAACCATTAAAATCTCACAGTTTCCCTTCCTTCCCATGCGACGAGCTTCTCTCACCTTTCCTTCCCTTCCTGGCAAGCTGTCCGTCATGCAGAAGGGAGAGGTGGGTGTGGCCAAGCACAGCCCTCCTTGGAGGCCACGCCCCCAGCGACCTCCAAGGAGCGCTGTGCTTGGCCACGCCCACCTCTCCCTTCAGGAACAGCTGTTCTTACCCACGCCCACCTCCTTCCTCTTTGCATCGGCGGCTTTGCAAGGTGGGCTTTGCGAGGTGGGCGTGGCTACGCCCAGCTCTTCCGCATCGCCGCTTGTCGCCAGGGAGGTAGCCACGCCCACCTCGCAAAGCCCACCTCGCAAAGCCGCCGATGCAAAGAGGAAGGAGGTGGGCGTGGGTAAGAACAGCTGTTCCTGAAGGCCACGCCCCCAGCATTTACGATTCACTGCCGGAAGTCGTAAGGAAGATGGCGGACGCGGCTTCGATATGGCAAAAACACTTCCGGGTTGCCAAAACGTGTCGATATCGCGTCTAAAGGTATTTTATTTACGATTTCATAACGATATTAGAAATTAACGAGCTGGATCAACCAAGCCTAGTAGTACAGTATGGCCATTGTATTTTGGACTTCACGTGGATATGTGAAACCATGGATAATAGCAAACCCTACTGAAATGAATGCCTTGCAGGCCAAGATCGCCATGGAGTTGTTCTGGGTAGCACCATATTGTGTTGGAAGTGGCTACATTAAACTCTTGGTACTAGTCCTGTGGATATGGGGGGCTGGGGGTCATACTGTAGTCAAAAGCACATGGCACGTATTAGGTTGAGACTTGACAATCTATCAGTGTACTATCTACTGGAAACTGCCTGCAATGGCGATGAAATGTGCCATTGGTGTGGCCAAGCCCTATATGTGATGGACACAACCTGGTGATGGTGGCAATTTATGCATACTGTTCTGTCGCGCGCTGGGCCTGTAAGTAATTGTCTTTAGAATAGGATGTGCAACTTTTGCCCAACAGGAAGCCAGGGGGCCCAAAGAGAAGTTCTCAGAGGGCTTCACCACAAATAGTCTTTAGATGGCTTGTGAAGTACAACAAAGTCCTTTATTAATGAACAATCAAACAGAAACTTCTCTAAACTTCAGTAAAATTAGGCAACTGGTGAATTCCTAATCTTGCCCACGAAGGACAGGCAACTGTCTTCAATAACTTCTTCTTTAAAGGAAAATCCCCTTTTTAACTTCTCCCAGGCTTACTGACGTGGGCTCTGCTACCGAGTTGAACTGCGTCTTGAACGCCGAATGGACCTACCAGCAAGGCAGTAGATGTTCTCCAGCTGGAGTTCTTTGGACTTTAGGGCTGTTTTCCTGGAAATTCTTAGGAGACTCTTGAAACTGTTCTCCCCCGGAATTCTTTAAAGCTTTGGGGAGGCTTCCCTGGAAAACCTTAAAGGTTGAAGCTTTTGTACAGGGGAAGTTATACGCATCCTATACATAAGCTAACCTTGCTGAGACTAACTAAAAATGGCTCCCTTCCCAATTGCCCTGAGCAAAGGGCGGGACCAAATTTAACGACGATGGACAGGTGACTTGCCCTATGACTGCAACCAAAAGAAGCCACCTATCTGCAGAGACCCTGAAACACAGGACTGCAACCAAACATTCAATGCAAAGCAAATAAAGTTGGAGCTCCTGGTACAGCTGTACCAGAACACATACATTTGCTAATGTAAACATTCTAGTTTATGGCAATGAGTCAGCCATATTATTTTGAATGCCTGTGATTGTATCGCGAAGTGCATTGCTATTCAGCCACAGCAAATCTTCCAGCATCCAAGAATGACTTGTTTACCTCTCTTTTGAGTGTTGTCCTGTTTCCCTTTTCTCTTTCCTGTTTGACTCTTCCTCCACAGTCACGAATAGGAACGCACGTTGGCTTCTGCTAATGCTGTCTCCTGCTCTTTCTCCCCTAGAATGTGAAAGATGACAGGAGCGATGAAGAGGAGGAAGACTCCTTCAGTGATGCCGAAGAGGAGTACATGAAAAATGGACACAAGAACGGGTCGAGCCATCCTCTCCTGAACAACAACCATTAGCCCGTCGCCAGAACTGCTTCTCCGGCGCAGCATCGCTTGCTGCATCCGTAACCCATACTGCGGTCGAGAGCTTAGCGTCAACATCTTAACCAGAGTCCATGATTGATTTTATTGCCAGTCACTCGAGCTGGAAGAGAGCCCATTTTTTTACGAGAGCAAACATAATTTGCTTAACTCTACAATATGTGTTTAATGGCCCTCTTCTGAGTACACTATATCAGGCCGTACATACAGCAAACATGACCTTTTCAACTTTTTCAATGCTCAGGATGGTCTGGGATATTGTGGTTTGAAACTGAATTGATGGTACATTCATATTTTGGTAACAGCCTTTGTATATTTTTTGCCAAGCCCCTAATGTTTTAGCTTGATTTGGGAAATGTGGAATGAGGGCAAATTCCACCGACGCATGGTTTTTAATGCAGGGAGAAACCAGGCTACTGGAATTCCTTGAGTAAAATGTTAAGTATTGTCATTGAGCTTTGAGATGGTTGAACAGAAGCTCTCCGAAGCTCTAGGTGCTCTTACTGGGAAAACCGGCTGATCCCTAATCCATCTAAAACACAGACATGTGCCTTTCACCTTAAGAACAGACAAGCATCCCGAGCTCTGAGGATTACCTGGGAAGGAATCCCACTGGAGCATTGCAGCACACCCAAATACCTGGGAGTCACTCTGGACCATGCTCTGACCTACAAGAAGCACTGCCTGAATATCAAGCAAAAAGTGGGTGCTAGAAACAATATCATACGAAAGCTGACTGGCACAACCTGGGGATCACAACCAGACACAGTGAAGACATCTGCCCTTGCGCTATGCTACTCTGCTGCTGAGTATGCATGCCAAGAGTGGAACACATCTCACCACACTAAAACAGTGGATGTGGCTCTTAATGAGACATGCCGCATTATCACGGGGTGCCTGCGCCCTACACCACTGGAGAAATTACACTGCTTAGCCAGTATTGCACAACCTGACATCTGCCGGGAAGTAGCAGCCAATAGTGAAAGGACCAAGGCAGTGACATCTCCAGCCATCCCTTGTTTGGGTATCAGCCAGCAAGTCAACAACATAAATCAAGAAATAGTTTTCTAAGATCTACAGAGACACTTGCTGGAACACCCCAGCAAATGAGAGTCCAAAAGTGGCAGGCTCAAACCCAGAACCTCCATCCACGGCTGATACCAAATGAGAGACTCCCCCCTGGGCACACAGAAACTGGGCGACTTGGAAGGTGCTGAACAGACTGCGCTCTGGCACCACGAGATGCAGAGCCAATCTTAAGAAACGGGGCTACAAAGTGGAATCCACGACATGCGATTGTGGAGAAGAGCAAACTACAGACCACCTGCTGCAATGCAACCTGAGCCCTGCTACATGCACAATGGAGGACTCCTTGCGGCAACACCAGAGGCACTCCAAGTGGCCAGCTACTGGTCAAAGGACATTTAATCAACTACCAAGCTTGCAAATTCTGTGTTTTGTCTGTCTGTTTGTTTGTTTTTGTTAAAAATGTAATACAAATGTCTGGTTGCTGATGTCACAATAAATAAATAAATAAATAAATATGGCTTCAAGTCTTTATGAGATACTCCTCTGAGTATTGGATCTATGTTCTTTTTGGTGGAGCTGGGTGGAGGAAGAAGGCTTTGGTGCTCAGGCATAGTCCCACCTCATGCTGGAGATGCCTTTCAGTCCCTTGTGTGCTGGAGGTTCAAGTGGAGATTCAGAGTACAGTAGAGTCTCGCTTATCCAACATAAACAGGCTGGTAGAACGTCGGATAAATGAACATGTCGGATAATATGGAGGGATTAAGAAAAGCCTATTAAACCTGAGACTGTTACCTATCCAATTCCATAGTCGTCAGCTACCTTCTTTATAATCTCTCTTTGTCCAGTCTTGATTGTCTCAAGTTTCTCTTCCATTGATA
>NW_026844367.1:25336786-25406770 GCF_025583915.1 Anolis sagrei ordinatus | reverse complement strand
GGGGGGGGGCGTCAAAATAATGTTTGCTTACTGTTGAAAATTACCTAGGGCTCCTCTGCTCACTGGCTTTCTTTGGTATGCATTGGGATTTCTACCACTCATTCAATTCCTTAATCATCCAGTCTTCTTTGTAACATGTTGTGATGCCAAAAATGTTCACCAGGTGGCGGTAGAATCACATTTCTTTATATGAGGCAAGCTGCCTGACTGCTCATTGGAGGGAAGGATACTAGAGACAAAGTTGAAGTGCTTTGGCCACATCATGAGGAGACAGGAAAGCCTGGAGAAGACAATTATGCTGGGGAAAGTGGAAGGAAAAAGGAAGAGGGGCCGACCAAGGGCAAGATGGATGGATGGCATCCTTGAAGTGACTGGACTGACCTTGAAGGAGCTGGGGGTGGTGACGGCCGACAGGGAGATCTGGCGTGGGCTGGTCCATGAGGTCACAAAGAGTCGGAGACGACTGAACGAATGAACAACAACAAGCCTGTAGGCATACCAAGCATCATACAAAGCATGTAATAACAACAATAACATTATTATACAAACCATCTACAGACCCACTAAGAAAATCCAACAAATGCTATGTTCAGCAAAGGACAAGAGGGATCCTCTCACCTCTGCAGGAGTCTACCATATACTACGCATCTGTGGACAAGTCTATATAGGGATCACCAAATGCAGCCATGCCCAAGCATGAATCAAGAAACATGAAAGGCACTGTTGACTACTCCCTTGTCAGCCAGCATGTCAACGACTTAAATCAAGAAATAGTTTTCTAAGATCTACAGAGACACTCGCTGGAGCACCTCAACAAGCGAGAGTCCAAAAGTGGCAGGCTCAAACCCAGAACCTCAATCAATGGCTGATAACAAATGAGAGACTCCCCCCTGGGCACACAGAAAACTGGGCGACTTGGAAGGCGCTGAACAGACTGCGCTCTGGCACCACGAGATGCAGAGCCAACCTTAAAAAATGGGGTTACAAAGTGGAGTCCACGACATGCAAGTGTGGAGAAGAGCAAACTACAGACCACCTGCTGCAATGCAACATGAGCCCAGCCACATGCACAATGGAGGACCTTCTTGCGGCAACACCAGAGGCACTCCAAGTGGCCAGATACTGGTCAAAGGACATTTCATCAACTACCAAGCTTGCAAACTTTGTGTTTTGTCTGTTTGTTTTGCTTAAAATGTAATACAAATGTCTGGTTGCTCCTGACACGCTAAATAAATAAATAAATAAATAGCCCCGCTATTACTATCAAAGACAAATAACAGCAACAAACCATGATCAGTGCTGATTCAGAGCTGATCATGATCAGCTCTGAATCATTCTCTGAAAGTTTCCAAATATCCCTTATCATTTATCATATGGGAAGTCCTTTATTTGAAAGCCAGAAAACATGTCCTTTTCATGGCTGGCAAGAGTCTCTTATAATAAGGAACGTCTCCTGCTTGAGGATGAGAAACTTCTTTTGCAGGTGGGAGTCTGCCATCTTCCCCTTGAAGCGTGCTCTTTTCCGAGCTGCTTCCATGACTTTGAATGAATATTGAACAATCTGTAATCTGGGTGCAAATACATACTGTATATACTCGAGTATAAGCCTAGTTTTTCAGCCCCTTTTTTAGGCTGAAAAAGCTCCCTTATACTGGAGTCAAGGTTATTTATTATTTTTCTCTGTTATTAGCATTATTTTTATTACACTTATTTTACTCTATTATTATTATATTTACATTATTTTGCTCTATTATTATTCTATTTATTATTTTGCTCTATTATTATTACATTTACAGTATTTTACCCTATTATTATTATTATTACATTTATTATTTTAATCTAATTATTATTATTATTATTATTATTACATTTACAGTATTTTACCCTATTATTACTACATTTATTATTTTACTCTATTATTACGGTATTGTCGAAGGCTTTAATGGCCGGAATCACTGGGTTGTTGTAGGTTTTTTCGGGCTATATGGCCATGGTCTAGAGGCATTCTCTCCTGATGTTTTGCCTGCATCTATGGCAAGCATCCTCAGGCCATTATATGCTAATCAAGGTGGTCAGTTGAAACATTCACACCTAGCTCCAGCACACAAGAGTCCTTTGTCCCACCCTGGTCATTCCACAGATATATAAACCCTTTTTCCTAGTTTCCAACAGACCTCACTACCTCTGAGGATGCTTGCCATAGATGCAGGCGAAACGTCAGGAGAAAATGCCTCTAGAACATGGCCATACAGCCGGAAAAACCTACAACAACTGTCAGGCCATTATATGCTAATAAAGGTGGTCAGTTGAAACATTCACACCTAGCTCCAGCAGACAAGAGTCCTTTGTCCCACCCTGGTCATTCCACAGACATATAAACCCTTTCCTAGTTCCAACAGACCTCACTACCTCTGAGGATGCTTGCCATAGATGCAGGCAAAACGTCAGGAGAGAATGCCTCTAAACCATGGCCATATAGCCCAAAAAAACCTACAACAACCCTCTATTATTACTGTTTTTATTGCATTTTCATTATTTTACTCTATTATTTTATTATATTTATTATTTTAATAATAAGTACATTTACATTGAAGGAGGTTAGAATAATGGTTTAATAAGAGTTGGACAGTCTTATCTTAAATTACAGTTTTATGTAAATATTCAGAAACATTTAGCCTATTGATGCCTCAATTAATGTAATTTTATTGGTATCTATTTTTATTTTGAAATTGACCCATAGTGGATGCATTTCCCACCCTCGGCTTATACTCGAGTCAATACATTTTCCCAGTTTTTTGTGATAATATTAGGTGCCTCGGCTTATATTCGGGTCGGCTTATACTCGAGTATATACGGTATTTTAATGCAGACAGCAAGTTATGTAGATGTATAAAACCTCCAATGCCTTTATTTTAGATGGAAATTCCTTGGTGACATATTTTGACCCTAAGGAGCGGAAAGTGTACAGAATTCTGATTTTGCAGAGCAATAGAAACAACTAGCATAGTTTTGGTTGCAGGAAGTCATAGCTTAATGTGAACCATTGAAACAGGATTGTCGAAGGCTTTCATGGCTGGAATCACTAGGTTCTTGTGGGTTTTTTCGGGCTATAGGGCCATGTTCTAGAGGCATTTCTCCTGACGTTTTGCCTGCATCTATGGCAAGTCCTAATTCCAACAGACCCTACTACCTCTGAGGATGCTTGCCATAGATGCAGGCGAAACGTCAGGAGAAATGCCTCTAGAACATGGCCCTATAGCCCGAAAAAACCCACAAGAACCCATTGAAACAGTGTTGCTATGCAAAGTAAAGAGAATGAAGCTGGGAGAAAGAGAAAGTCCAGTTGCTTATAATAACCAGCAGATAATGGATTTAATTTTCATTGTTAATGGTGAATAACAGTACCAAGCAAAGTTTATTGATTAGTTCACTGACCATATCAACATTAAAGACAAAAACAAAAAAGTACACAAATAGACACTAATCACTATCCTAAGACTCCCATAATAGTGAACTAACATACATTAAAACTTGATTAAGTTAAAAGGTAATTAAAAATATCATCATTAAAATGCCAAGGTAAAACTTCATACCACAAAAGTTAAAACAACATGTGTTCATATACAATAATATACAAAAACAACACAATGCATCATCATTACACATTAAAATATAAGTACAATAAAAACATTATCATCACATTATACAAGCCAAGTTGTCAATCACAGTCACAGTTCATCATCCTCCTTCCATGTGGACAAAGGTTATTGACTCAATCCTCAAATGCCACATTCCAAAGCCAGGTTTTTGTTAGTTTCCTGAAGGTCAGGAGGGAGGGAGCAGTTCTAATCTCTAGTAGGAGGGAGTTCCAAAGCCAAGGAGCCACCACCGATTGCGAAGGTGGTGGGACCGAGAGCAGGGCCCCTCCGAAAGATCTTAAAAACCTTGATGGTTCATAGGAGTTGAAGCCGCTCCTCATAGGACTTGTTCTCCACTCCCTTGATCTTTTTAGTCACCCTCCTCTGGACACATTCCAACTTGTCAATATCTCTCTTCAATTGTGGTGCCCAGAATTGGACACAATATTCCAGGTGTGGTCTAACCAAAGCAGAATAGAGGGGTAGCATTACTTCCCTAGATCTAGACACTATGCTTCTATTGATGCAGGCCAAAATCCCATTGGCTTTTTTTGCTGCCACATCACATTGTTGGCTCATGTTTAACTTGCTGTCCACAAGGACTCCAAGATCTTTTTCACACGTACTGCTCTCGAGCCAGGCATTGTCCCCCATTCTGTATCTTTGCATTTCGTTTTTTCTGCCTAAGTGGAGTATCTTGCATTTGTCACTGTTGAACTTCATTTTGTTAGTTTTGGCCCATCTCTCTAATCTGTCAAGATCATTTTGAATCCTGCTCCTGTCCTCTGGAGTATTGGCTATCCCTCCCAATTTGGTGATCTAGGGAAGTCATGCTCCTCCTCTATTCTGCCTTGGTTAGACCACACCTGGAATATTGTATCCAATTCTGGGCACCACAATTCAAGAGAGATATTGACAAGCTGGAATGTGTCCAGAGGAGGGCGACTAAAATGATCAAGGGTCTGGAGAACAAGCCCTATGAGGAGCGGCTTAAGGAGCTGGGCATGTTTAGCCTGAAGAAGAGAAGGCTGAGAGGAGATATGATAGCCGCCATGTATAAATATGTGAGAGGAAGCCACAGGGAGGAGGGAGCAAGCTTGTTTTCTGCTTCCCTGGAGACTAGGACGCGGAACAATGGCTTCAAACTACAAGAGAGGAGATTCCATCTGAACGTTAGGAAGAACTTCCTGACTGTGAGAGCTGTTCAGCAGTGGAACTCTCTGCGGAGTGTGGTGGAGTCTCCTTCTTTGGAAGCTTTTAAACAGAGGCTGGATGGCCACCAGTCAGGGGTGCTTTGAATGCAATATTCCTGCTTCTTGGCAGAATGGGGTTGGACTGGATGGCCCATGAGGTCTCTTCCAACTCTTGATTCTATGATTCTATGATGCTATGAGGGGGAGACATGTCTTTCCAGGCAGAGAGCCAAGGGGATCAATTCTCCTTGCAAAGATGCCTCTAACTCAGGCACGGGCAACCGGCTGTTAGGAATTCTGGGAGTTGTGAAAATGTGAAAATAGACCTCGACATTTGGGAATTGTAATTGCTGGGATTTATAGTCCAAAACACCTGCAGGGCCCAAGTTTGTCCATGGCTGTTCTAGCTTACGTTGGATGTCTCTGAACTATGCCAGAATGGTCAGAATCCTGGGCGACTCCAGTGGGTATTTCAAATGGCAAGGAGAGAGAGTACAAAAGACAGAATGGGGAGGCAGTAAAGAAAGGCTTCTTTTTCTCTGTCTTTTTAAAAAGCTAATCCTAGCCAATGGCAACCTAAAACCTTGCATCTGAGGCTAGAACAGTGCTTCCCAACCTTCCTAATGCTGCGACCCCTTAATAGAGTTCCTCATGTTATGGTGACCCCCAACCATAACATTATTTTCATTACTACTTCAGAACTGTCATTTTGCTCCTGTTATGAATCGTAATGTAAATATCTGATAAGCAGGATTTATTTTCATTCACTGGACCACATTTGGCACAAATACCCAATATGCCCAAATTTGAATACTGGTGGAGTTTGGGGAAAATAGACCTTGACATTTGGGAATTGTAGTTGCTGGGATTTATAGTTCACCTACAGTCAAAGAGCATTCTGAATCCTACCAATGCTATTACTGCTCAAGCAGGGAGCTTTGAGATGGTAGAACAGAAGCTCTCCGAAGCTCTAGGTGCCCTTACTGCCTACTACAGGGAAAACCAGCTGATCCTTAACCCATCTAACAACCTGGGGATCACAACCAGACACAGTGAAGACATCTGCCCTTGCGCTATGCTACTCTGCTGCTGAGTATGCATGCCCAGTGTGGAACACATCTCACCACGCTAAAACAGTGGATGTGGCTCTTAATGAGACATGCCGCATTATCACGAGGTGTCTGCGCCCTACACCACTGGAGAAATTACACTGTCTAGCCAGTATCGCACCACCTGACATCCGCCGGGAAGTAGCAGCCAATAGTGAAAGGACCAAGGCAGAGACATCTCCAGCTCATCCCTTGTTTGGGTATCAGCCAGCACGTCAACGACTTAAATCTAGAAATAGTTTTCTAAGATCTACAGAGACACTCGCTGGAACACCTCAGCAAGCGAGAGTCCAAAAGTGGCAGGCTCAAACCCAGAACCTCAATCAATGGCTGATACCAAATGAGAGACTCCCCCCTGGGCACATAGAAAACTGGGCGACTTGGAAAGCGCTGAACAGACTGCGCTCTGGCACCACGAGATGCAGAGCCAACCTTACGAAATGGGGCTACAAAGTGGAATCTACGACATGCGAGTGTGGAGAAGAGCAAACCACTGACCACCTGCTGCAATGCAACCTGAGCCCTGCCACATGCACAATGGAGGACCTCCTTGAGGCAACACCAGAGGCACTCCAAGTGGCCAGATACTGGTCAAAGGACATCTAATCAACTACCAAGCTTGCAAATTTTGTGTTTTGTCTGTTTGTTTTTGTTAAAAATATAATACAAATGTCTGGTTGCTGATATGATAATAAATTAATAACCACGATAACCCCATGACCAACAGAAAATACTGTGTTTTCTGATGGTCTTTGGCAACCCCCCCTGTCATCCCTTTACGACCCCCGCAGGGGTCCCGACCCCCAGGTTGAGAAACGCTGGGTTAGAAGGACAGTACTTGGCACAAGGGAGAGACCTATCTGTCTGTCACCTATATCTCTCCCACAGCCACTTCCACACCTGATAGATAGATAGATAGATAGATAGATAGATAGATAGATAGATAGATAGATAGATAGATAGATAGATAGATAACCCAGGGACATTTCTATACTCTTGGCATCTCCACAACCCTAAAATGGAAGTGGCTTAACAGTATTGCAAAGTGAGTATTTTTTGACATCATGCAGGCTGTGCTTGACTATATATGTGTGTGCGAAAGAGAGCATCCACACTTCTTTATGTAAGGAGGTCCAGTGTACAGTGTTATACTTTTGTAGCTTGCTGAACGCACTGTGCTTGGATGCCAGATTCCAGGTGCGAAAGCCTGGCCCGCTTTCCTTGGCAATGTGTGTTGCTTCATTGCCAGACTCCAGGTACCCAAGCTTTACCAGCTTTCCCTGGTAATGAGTGCCTAAATGCCAGCCTCCAGGTGCCAAAAGTCTTTGCTAAATGGCAGCCCAGGTGCCCAAGGCTGTACAGTTTTAATATTTGCCTAAATTGCAGCCTGCAGGTACCCAAGTCTTACCTGCTTTCCCTGGTAATGAGTGTTCAAATGCCAATCTCAGGTCCCCAAGTTTGACCTGTCTTAATCCTTGATGGTGTGTGCTTTAATACCTGTCCAGGTGCCCAAGTCTTACCTGCTTTCCCTGGCAGGTAGTGTATGGTTAAATGCCAATCTCCTGGTGGCCCAAAATGTGTGCTAAATGCTAGTCCAGGTATCCAAGCCAGACCTGCTTTCCGTGAGAGTGTGTTTCTATGCCAATCTCCGGTACCCAAGTCTTACCTGCTTTCCCTGGTAATGGGCGTTCAAATGCCAATCTCAGGTCCCCAAGTTTCACCTGATGGTGTGTGCTTGAATGCCTATCAAGGTGACCAAGTCTTACCTGCTTTCCCTGCTAATGAGTACCTAAATTAGAGCTTCCAGGTGCACAAGAGTGTGTGCTAAATGCCAGCCCAGGTGCCCAAGCTTGTTTTTCTTGGTAATGTGTGCTTCAGTGGACAGCTTCCCGATGCCCAAGATTGGGTGCTAAATGCCAGCTTCGCGGTGCCCAAGCTTTCCCAGGTAAGGTGTGCTTCAGTGCCAGTCTCAGGTGCCCAAGTTGGACCTGTCTTGATCCCTGATGCTGTGTTCTTCAAGGCCGGCCGAGGTGCCCCCGCCAGACCCATTTTCTCCACCTCCCCGTTTTCCTGGGAGAAGTCCCAGCAGATTGGAGGAGGGCAAATGTGGTTCCAATCTTCAAGAAGGAAAAAAGGATGACCCAAACAAATACCGTCTGGTCAGCTTCACGTCGATACCAGGCAAGATTCTGGAAAGGAACATTAAGGAAGTGGTCTGCAAATACTTAGAAACAAATGCGGTCATCGCTAATAGTCAACATGGATTTATCAAAAACAAGTCATGGCAGACTAATCTGATCTCTTTTTTCAATAGAGTTACAAGCTGGGTAGATGCGGGGAATGCCGTGGATGTAGCATACCTGGATTTCAGTAAGGCCTTCGACAAGGTCCCCCATGACCTTCTGGCAAGGAAACTAGTCCAATGTGGGCTAGGCAAAACTACGGTGAGGTGGATCTGTAATTGGTTAAGTGGACGAACCCAGAGGGTGATTCTCCCCAATGCTTCCTCTTCATCTTGGAAAGAATTGACGAGCGGAGTGCCATCAGCAGGGTTCCGTCCTGGGCCCGGTCCTGTTCAACATCCTTATTAATGACTTAGATGAAGGTTTAGAAGGCATGATCATCAAGTTTGCAGACGACACCAAATTGGGAGGGATAGCCAATACTCCAGAGGACAGGAGCAGGATTCAAAACGATTTTGACAGATTAGAGAGATGATTGGCCAAAACTAACAAAATGAAGTTCAACAGTGACAAATGCAAGATACTCCACTTTGGCATAAAAAATCAATGCCTGGCTCGGGAGCAGTACGTGTGAAAAAGATCTTGGAGTCCTCGTGGACAACAAGTTAAACATGAGCCAACAATGTGATGTGGCGGCAAAAAAAGCCAGTGGGATTTTGGCCTGCATCAAGAGGAGCATAGTGTCTAGATCTAGGGAAGTCATGCTACCCCTCTATTCTGCCTTGGTTAGACCACACCTGGAATATTGTGTCCAATTCTGGGCACCACAATTGAAGAGAGATGTTGACAAGCTGGAATGTGTCCAGAGGAGGGCGACTAAAATGATCAAAGGTCTGGAGAACAATCCCTATGAGGAGCGGCTTAAAGAGCTGGGCATGTTTAGCCTGAAGAAGAGAAGGCTGAGAGGAGATATGATAGCCATGTATAAATATGTGAGAGGAAGCCACAGGGAGGAGGGAGCAAGCTTGTTTTTGCTGCCCTGGAGACAGGATGCAATGGAACAACAGCCACAGCGGAGAAGGCCCTCTCCCTCGTACCCACAAATCGGGCTTGGGATAGTGGAAAGGGTGAGAGGAGGGCCTCTCCAGAAGATAGATCGTGTAGGTTTATGGTAGGAAATGTGGTCACAATGGCTTCAAACTCCAAGAAAGGAGATTCCACCTGAACATTAGGAAGAACTTCCTGACTGAGAGCCGTTCAGCAGTGGAACTCTCTGCCCCGGAGTGTGGTGGAGGCTCCTTCTTTGGAGGCTTTGGATGGGCATCTGTCGGGGGTGCTTTGAATTCAATTTTCCTGCTTCTTGGCCAGAGGCTGGATGGCCATCAGTCGGGGCAGCCATGGCCAAGAAGCAGGAAAATTGCATTCAAAGCACCCCCGAGAAATGGCCATCCAGCCTCTGGCCAAGAAGCAGGAAAATCGCATTCAAAGCACCCCCGACAGATGGCCATCCAGCCATGGCCAAGAAGCAGGAAAATTGCATTCAAAGCACCCCCGAGAAATGGCCATCCAGCCTCTGGCCAAGAAGCAGGAAAATCGCATTCAAAGCACCCCTGACAGATGGCCATCCAGCCTCTGTTTAAAAGCTTCCAAAGAAGGAGCCTCCAACACACTCCGGGGCAGAGAGTTCCACTGCTGAACAGCTCTCACAGTCAGGAAGTTCTTCCTCATGTTCAGGCGGAATTGAGAGCCCACGAGGTCTCTTCCAATTCTATGATTCGGTGAGGGCTTCTTCGGGAGGGCAGGCGGGGAGGGGGCGCGGGTGGGCTGGCTGCTCAGGGGCTTGTCCTGCGTGGCGCCCCCTGCCGACTTCTCCTGCTCTTCTTGACCGGGGAGCGTGGGAGCGGGCGGGCCGAGGGGCGGGCGGGCGGCGCGAGGAGGGCCAATCAGACCCGGCTTGCCGGAGGAGGAGGAGGAGGAGGAGGAGGAGAGGATGCTGCCGCTGCTGCTGGGGCTGCTCTCTTCTTTCCTCCGCCACGCCAAAGTTCTTTCTCCGCAGCGGAAAGGCAAGGAGAGATCGCTTTGCTTTCCCCGTGGGCCTTCCCAGAAGCAGGCTTCTCCTCCCTCCCGAAGATGCCCTTCCTCCTCCTGGACCTCCTCCTCTTCCTCCTCCTCTGCCCGCTGCCCGCCCGACCAGGTAGGAAAGAAGGACCCTCACCTGCTGCTGCTGCTGCAGCCCCCTCCTCCTCCTCTCTCTCTCTCTCTCTCTCTCTCTCGTCCTTCCCGGGGACCCCGCCTCTTTCTTTCCCAAACTTTGCAAGGAGTTGGGTTGCATTCCCATTGAGTGCTCGCTGCCATTCTTCTTTCCGCCTCTGCAAGCCGCATTCAGAGAATCCTAGAATCCTAGAGTTGGAAGAGACCTCATGAGCCATCCAGTCCAACCCCATTCTGCCAAGAAGCAGGAATATTGCATTCAAAGCACCCATCTAGCCTCTGTTTAAAAGCTTCCAAAGAAGGAGCCTCCACCACACTCTGGAGCAGAGAGTTCCACTGCTGAACAGCTCTCACAGTCATAGAATGATAGAATCCTAGAGTTGGAAGAGATCTCATGGGCCATCCAGTCCAACCCCATTCTGCCAAGAAGCAGGAATATTGCATTCAAAGCTCCCCTGACAGATGGCCATCCAGCCTCTGTTTCAAAGCCTTCCAAAGAAGGACCCTCCAACACACTCCGAGGCAGAGAGTTCCACTGCTGAACAGCTCTCACAGTCATAGAATCATAGAGTTGGCCATCCAGTCCAACCCCCTGCCAAGAAGCAGGAATATTGCATTCAAAGCACCCCTGACAGATGGCCATCCAGCCTCTGTTTAAAAGCTTCCAAAGAGGGAGCCTCCACCACACTCTGGGGCAGAGAGTTCCACTGCTGAACAGCTCTCACAGTCAGGAATCTCCTTATAATCAGAGTTGGAAGAGACCTCATGGGCCATCCAGTCCAACCCCCTGCCAAGAAGCAGGAAAATTGCATTCAAACCACCCCTGACAGATGGCCATCCAGCCTCTGTTTAAAAGCTTCCAAAGGAGCCTCCTCAAGAACAGTGTGCTTTCAGAGTAGGATCCTGGTCTAAGTTCATAGAATCCTAGAGTTGGAAGAGACCTCATGGGCCATCCAGTCCAACCCCATTCTGCCAAGAAGCAGGAATATTGCATTCAAAGCACCCCTGACAGATGGCCATCCAGCCTCTGTTTAAAAGCTTCCAAAGAAGGAGCCTCCACCACACTCCGTGGCAGAGAGTTCCACTGCTGAACGGCTCTCACAGTCAAAGAATCATAGAATCATAGAGTTAGCCATCCAGTCCAACCCCCTGCCTAGAAGCAGGAATATTGCATTCAAACCACCCCTGACAGATGGCCATCTAGCCTCTGTTTAAAACCTCCAAAGAAGGAGTCTCCACCACACTCTGGGGCAGAGAGTTGCACTGCTGAACAGCTCGCACAGTCATAGAATCATAGAGTTGGCCATCCAGTCCAAACCCTTGCCAAGAAGCAGGAATATTGCATTCAAAGCATCCCCGACAGATGGCCATCCAACCTCTGTTTCAAAGCCTTCCAAAGAAGGAGCCTCCACCACACTCCGGGGCAGGGAGTTCCACTGCTGAACAGCTCTCTCACAGTCATAGAATCCTAGAATTGGAAGAGACCTCATGAGCCATCCAGTCCAACCCCATTCTGCCAAGAAGCAGGAATATTGCATTCAAAGCCCCCGACAGATGGCCATCCAGCCTCTGTTTAAAAGCCTCCAAAGAAGGAGCCTCCACCACACTCCGTGGCAGAGAGTTCCACTGCTGAACGGCTCTCACAGTCAAAGAATCATAGAATCATAGAGTTAGCCATCCAGTCCAACCCCCTGCCTAGAAGCAGGAATATTGCATTCAAACCACCCCTGACAGATGGCCATCTAGCCTCTGTTTAAAACCTCCAAAGAAGGAGTCTCCACCACACTCTGGGGCAGAGAGTTGCACTGCTGAACAGCTCGCACAGTCATAGAATCATAGAGTTGGCCATCCAGTCCAAACCCTTGCCAAGAAGCAGGAATATTGCATTCAAAGCATCCCCGACAGATGGCCATCCAACCTCTGTTTCAAAGCCTTCCAAAGAAGGAGCCTCCACCACACTCCGGGGCAGGGAGTTCCACTGCTGAACAGCTCTCTCACAGTCATAGAATCCTAGAATTGGAAGAGACCTCATGAGCCATCCAGTCCAACCCCATTCTGCCAAGAAGCAGGAATATTGCATTCAAAGCACCCCCGACAGATGGCCATCTAGCCTCTGTTTAAAAGCCTCCAAAGAAGGAGCCTCCACCACACCCCAGGGCAGAGAGTTCCACTGCTGAACAGCTCTCTCACAGTCATAGAATCCTAGAATTGGAAGAGACCTCATGAGCCATCCAGTCCAACCCCATTCTGCCAAGAAGCACGAATATTGCATTCAAAGCACCCCCGGCAGATGGCCATCCAGCCTCTGTTTAAAAACCTCCAAAGAAGGAGCCTCCACCACAATCCAGGGCAGAGAGTTCCACTGCTGAACGGCTCTCACATCCGCCCCTTCCACGCAGTTGTATCACATCCACCTCGGGTTATATGGGTTATATGGCAGTGTGGGCACAGAGAACCCGGTTCAAAGCAGATCTTGTGGATGATCAACCTTGATGTTCTGGGTTCTATGGCTGTGTGCAAGGAATGGCCCTGAGGGTCCCCTTTGGGGACATAAAACGGGTAATAATAATAATAATATATTTTAAATTGGATTCTAATATTTTTATTAGGTTGCCAATAGGCTGAGAAAGGCGGTATACAAGTATAGTAAATAAATAAATTTTTATGTCAAGCCACTTTGAGTCCCCTTTGAGGAGATAAAGCAGATTATAAATCAATATAATAATAATAATAATAATAATAATAATAATATATTTTATATTGGATCCTAATGCTTTTATGTCAAGCCATTTTGAGTCCTCTTTGGAGATATAAAGCAGAGAATAAATCAATATAATAATAATAATAATATATTTTAAATTGGATCCTAATGTTTTTATATTTTTTGAGTCCCCTTTGGGGAGATAAAGCAGGGTAGAAATCAATGTAATCTATATAAATAAAAATGTAATGTTTGTTTGTGATATTCACAGAACTCAAAAACCACTGGACAAATTGACACCAAATTTGGACACAAGACACCTAACAACCCAATGTATGTCCTTCACTAAAAAAATTGATTTTGTCTTTTGGGAGTTGTAGTTGCTGGGATTTATAGTTCACCTACAATCAAAGAGCACTCTGAACCCCACCAACGATGGAATTGAACCAAACTTGGCACACAGTTCTCCCATGACGAACAGAAAATACTGGAAGGGCTTGGTGGGCATTGACCTTTGGTTTTGGAGTTGTAGTTCACCTACATCCAAAGATGACTGTGGACTCAAACAATGATGGATCTGGACCAAACCCCACAAGAATACTCAATATGTCCAAATGTGAACACTGGTGGAGTTTGGGGGAAATAGATTCTTGACATTTGGGAGTTGTAGTTGCTGGGATTTATAGTTCACCTACTGTCAAAGAGCATTCCGAACCCCACCAATGATAGAATTCGGTCAAACCCTCCCACACAGAACCCCCATGTGGGCCACAGCAACGCGAGCCAGAGGACAACTAGTCTACATAAATAAAAATGTAATGTTCGTTTGTGGGATTGACAGAACTAAAAAACCACTCTACAAATTGACACCAAATTTGGACACAAGACTCCTAATAACACAATGTATGTCCTGCACTCAAAAAAATTTAAATGTTGTCATTTGGGAGTTGTATTTGCTGGGATTTATAGTTCACCTACAATCAATGAGCCTTCTGAACCCCACCAAGGATAGAATTGGGCCAAATCTCCCATACAGAACCCCATGTGGGCCACAGCAAGGCATGGCAGGGGATGGCTAGTAATATAATATAATAATTATATATTTTAAATTGGATCCTAATATTTTTATTAGGTCGCCATTAGGCTGAGAAAGGCAGTATACAAGTATAGTAAATAAATAAATTTGTATTTCAAGCCACTTTGAGTACCCTTTGGGGAGATAAAGCAGAGTATAAATCAATATAATATATTATAATAGAATAATATATAATAATCAAGAGGAGCATAGTGTCTAGATCTAGGGAAGTCATGCTACCCCTCTATTCCACCTGGATTAGACCACACCTGGAATATTGTGTCCAATTCTGGGCACCACAATTGAAGAGAGATATTGACAAGCTGGAATGTGTCCAGTGGAGGGCGACTAAAATGATCAAGGGTCTGGAGAACAAGCCTTATGAGGAGTGGCTTAAAGAGTTAGGCATGTTTAGCCTGAAGAAGAGAAGGCTGAGAGGAGATATGATAGCCATATATAAGTATGTGAGAGGAAGTCACAGGGTGGAGGGAGCCAGCTTGTTTTCTGCTTCCCTGGAGACTAGGACACAATGGAACAATGGCTTCAAACTACAAGAAAGGAGATTCCATCTGAACATGAGGAAGAACTTCCTGACTGTGAGAGTCGTTCAGCAGTGGAACTCTCTGCCCCGGATTGTGGTGGAGGCTCCTTCTTTGGAAGCTTTTAAACAGAGGCTGGATGGCCATCTGTCAGGGGTGCTTTGAATGCAATATTCCTGCTTCTTGGCAGGGGGTTGGACTAGATGGCCTATGAGGTCTCTTACAACTATGATTCTATGAATAATAATAATAATATATTTTAAATTGGATCCTAATGCTTTTATGTCAAGCTACTTTGAGTCCCCTTTGGGGAGATAAAGCAGAGTATAAATCAATATAATATATTATAATATAATAATAATATATTTTAAATTGTATCCTAATGCTTTGAGTCCCCTTTGGGGAGACTTCTTTGGGTGTTCCAGGAGCATGCAAATCGCTTCTGGTGTGAGAGAATTAGCCGTCTGCAAGGATGTTGCCCAGGGGACATTGCCCGGATGTATTTTGATGTTTTACCATCCTTGTGGGAGGCTTCTTTCATGTCCCCACATGGGGAGCTGGAACTGACAGAGGGAGCTCATCTGTGCTTTCCCCAGATTTGAACCTCTGACCTGGCCATCTTCAGTCCTGCCAGAACAAGGGTTTAACCCACTGCGCCACCAGGGGCTCCTCCTGCTTTCATCTCCCTTTGGGGAGATTTTATTTATCGTGTCAGGCAACCAAACAGTTGTATTACATTTTTGACAGAACAAACAAACAAACATACAAAATACACAGAGTTTGCAAGCTTGGTAGTTGATTAAATGTCCTTTGACCAGTATCTGGCCACTTGGAGTGCCTCTGGTGTTGCCGCAAGGAGGTCCTCCCTGGTGCATGTGGCAGGGCTCAGGTTGCATTGCAGCAGGTGGTCAGTGGTTTGCTCTTCTCCACACTCGCATGTCGAGGATTCCACTTTGTAGCCCCATTTCTGAAGGTTGGCTCTGCATCTCGTGGTGCCAGAGCGCAGTCTGTTCAGCGCCTTCCAAGTCGCCCAGTCTTCTGTTTGCCCAGGGGGGAGTCTCTCAATTGGTATCAGCCATTGATTGAGGTTCTGGGTTTGAGCCTGCCACTTTTGGACTCTCGCTTGCTGAGGTGTTCCAGCGAGTGTCTCTGTAGATCTTAGAAAACTATTTCTTGATTTAAGTCGTTGACATGCTGGCTGATACCCAAACAGGGATGAGCTGGAGATGTCTCTGCCTTGGTCCTTTCACTATTGGCTGCTACTTCCCGGCGGATGTCAGGTGGAGCAATACCGGCTAAGCAGTGTAATTTCTCCAGTGGTGTGGGGCGCAGACATCCCGTGATAATGCGGCATGTCTCATTAAGAGCCACATCCACTGTTTTAGTGTGGTGAGATGTGTTCCACACTGGGCATGCATACTCAGCAGCAGAGTAGCACAGTGCAAGGGCGGATGTCTTCACTGTGTCTGGTTGTGATCCCCAGGTTGTGCCAGTCAGCTTTCGTATGATATTGTTTCTAGCACCCACTTTTTGCTTGATATTCAGGCAGTGCTTCTTGTAGGTCAGGGCACAGTCCAGAGTGACTCCCAGGTATTTGGGTGCGCTGCAATGCTCCAGTGGGATTCCTTCCCAGGTGATCCTCAGAGCTCGGGATGCTTGTCTGTTCTTGAGATGAAAAGCACATGTCTGTGTTTTAGATGGATTAGGGATCAGCTGGTTTTCCCTGTAATAGGCAGTAAGAGCACCTAGAGCTTCGGAGAGCTTCTGTTCAACCATCTCAAAGCTCCCTGCTTGAGCGGTGATGGCACGATCATCAGCATAGATGAAGCTCTCTGTCCCTTCTGGCAGTGGCTGGTCATTTGTGTAAATGTTGAACATGGATGGGGCAAGCACGCTCCCCTGAGGCAGGCCGTTCTTCTGTTTCCGCCATCTGCTTCTCTGGCCCTGGAACTCAACAAAAAGCTCCTGTTTTGTAGCAGGTTTCCTATGAGGCGGGTGAGGTGGTAGTCCTTTGTGATATTATACATTTTTCTCAGGAGGAGGCGGTGGTTCCTTTGGGGAGATAAAGAGGAGTATAAACCAAAATAATATCATAATCGTAATAATAATGGAGATGAAACTGCCCTCTTTCGCCTCCATTGGATGAAACATGATCACCCTCTTGAGCAGACCTTGCCAAGCAGAACCTCCTCCTTGTAGTTCCCTTTCATGGAATCTCCGAGTGGGAGGAGGTCCCCAAAGGCCATCTAGTCCAACCCCATTCTGCCATGCAGCAAAAGCACCGTCAACGAGAGGAAAGCAAGAGATCAGTCATCATCTTGTGTTGGATCTCTGTGTTGTGTGTTTTAATATATGCTTTCTAGAAATATGCTCTAATTATATGTAGCTTGTATAGAAATACGTTCTAATATGTAGATTTGTAGCACTTTTGTCATGTTTATGTTTATTCAGTAACCCTCCTCAAACCACGAGGAGAGGTGGGTGAGAAATGAAATCATCATCACCATCACCATAATCATCGCCACTACACTATAGAATTAATGCGGTTTGGAAAGCACTTTGAATCGTCATGGCTCAATGCTAAGGAATTCTAGGCTCTGTAGTCTGGAGAGGCACCAGCTTTGCACGCTGTAGAACAGGGGTTCTCAATCTTCCTAATGCCGCGACCCCTTAATACAGTTCCTCGTGTTGTGGTGACCCCCAACCATAAAATTATTTTCGTTGCTACTTCATAATTGTAATTTTGCTACTGTTATGAATCATCATGTAAATATCCAATATGCAGGATGTATTTTCATTCACTGGACCAAATTTGGCACAAATACCCAATATGCCCAAATTTGAATACTAGTGGGGTTGGGGGAGGGACTGGTTTTATCATTTGAGAGTTGTACTTGCTGGGATTTATAGTTCATCTACAATCAAAGAGCATTCTGATCTCCACCAATGATAGAACTGAACCAATCTTGCCACACAGGACTCCCATGATCAACAGAAAACACTAGCAGAGTGGGCATGGATCTTGAGTTAGGGAATTGTAGTTCACCTACATCTGTGGATTCAAACAATGATAAATCAGGACCAAATTTGGCACAAATACTCAATATTCCCATATGTGAGCACTAGTGGAGTTTGGGGGAAATACACCTTGCCATTTGGGAGTTGTACTTGCTGGGATTTATAGTTCACCTACAATCAAAGAGCATTCTGAACTCCACCAACGATTGAATTGAACCAAACTTGGCACACAGAACTTCCACGACTAACAGAAAATACTGGAAGGGCTTGGTGGGCCTTGAGTTTGGAGTTGTAGTTCACCTACATCCAGAGAGCACTGTGGACTCAAACAATGATGGACAGGACCAAACTTGGCACGAATACTTAATGTGCTCAAATGTGAACATTGGTGGAGTTTGGGGAAAATAGACTTGACATTTGGGAGTTGTAGTTGCTGGGATTTATAGTTCACCTACAATCAAAGAGTGTTCTGAACCCCACCAGCGATAGAATTGGGCCAAACTTCCCACACAGATCCCCATGATACTGTGTTTTCTGATGGTCTTCGGCGACCCCTCTTACACCCCCTCGCGACCCCCCCTGGGGTCCCGATCCCCAGGTTGAGAAACACTGCTGTAGAACATCTTGACATGCTTTAGCTGCCATGACTCAATGCAAAGGAATCCTGGAGGTTGTAGTTTTAAAAGGACTTCTGCCTTCTCTGCTGGTGCTTCTCCAATCTATAGATCCCAGGGCTGCCATCGTGTGGTTCAAGTGGGGCCCAGAGTGCATCCGTTTCCCAGTGGAGATGCTCTGCAAGTGGCTGCTTCTGCACCTTCTGCCTTGGCTGTTCTCTCCCTTCGCCGCAGCCTCCCTTGCACTTGTATGGCTCGGCTCCCAGTTTCTCCCAGATCCAGAAAGGATGTCTCTGTTTCCAGACTTGTGTATATCCTTCCTTCCCTGCTGGAAGGGTTGTAAAAGTTACAGAAAAGGGGAGAAAGGAGTGGGAAGAAGTGTGCTCCCATTAACTCTGCACCTCCCGGATTCCCCCTTCGCAGGCTGCAATGCTGGCTGTGCTGGGCAAGAGGACACCACAGTCATAGAATCATAGAATCCTAGAGTTGGAAGAGACCTCATGGGCCATCCAGTCCAACCCCCTGCCAAGAAGCAGGAATATTGCATTCAAGCACCCCTGACAGATGGCCATCCAGCCTCTGTTTAAAAGCTTCCAAAGAAGGAGCCTCCACCACACTCCGGGGCAGAGAGTTCCACTGCTGAACAGCTCTCGCAGTCAGGAAGTTCTTCCTCATGTTCAGATGGAATCTCCTTTCTTGTAGTTTGAAGCCATTGTTCCGCATCCTAGTCTCCAGGGAAGCAGAAAACAAGCTTGCTCCCTCCTCCCTGTGGCTTCCTCTCACATATTTATACATGGCTATCATATCCCTCTCAGCCTTCTCTTCTTCAGGCTAAACATGCCCAGCTCCTTAAGCCACTCCTCATAGGGCTTGTTCTCCAGACCTTTATCATTTTAGTCGCTCTCCTCTGGACACATTCCAGCTTGTCAATATCTCTCTTCAATTGTGGTGCTCAGAATTGGACACAATATTCCAGGTGTGGTCTAACCATGGGGGAGCATGACTTCCCTAGATCTAGACACTAGGCTCCTATTGATTCAGGCCAAAATCCCATTGGCTTTTTTTGCCGCCACATCACATTGTTGGCTCATGTTTAACTTGCTATCCACGAGGACTCCAAGATCTTTTTCACACGTACTGCTCTCGAGCTCTCGAGCCAGGCATTGTCCCCCATTTCGTTTTTCCTGCCAAAGTGGAGTATCTTGCATTTGTCACTGTTGAACTTCATTTTGCTAGTTTTGGCCCATCTCTCTAATCTGTCAACCTTGAATCCTGCTCCTGTCCACTGGAGTGTTGGCTATCCTTCCCAATTTGGTGTTGTCTGCAAACTTGATGATCCTGCCTTCTAACTCTTCATCTAAGTCATTAATCAAGATGTTGAACAGGACCGGACCCAGGACGGAAACCTGCTGATGGCACTCCACTTGTCACTTTTTTCCAGGATGAAGAGGAAGCATTGGGGAGAATCACCCTCTGGGTTTGTCCATTTAACCAATGGTCACATCTTCCTTTCCGTCCTTCCTTCTCTTCTTGTTTCTAAAACCAATAGCACCCAATGCAGTCATTACTCCACTCCCATGATAATTTCTGCATGCTTCCCACCTCTGCAGCATCTGGATTCAGGCTTTAAGCAGAACCATATACAGTATTCCGAATGTGATCCCAATATGCATTTGTGTGAGGGCAATCTGATCGTGGCGGTTTTATTTTTTGTCTCTTCCCTAATTAAGTCTAACATGGAATGTGCTTTTTTTTTCTCCAAAAAAACTTTTGACAGCAAGCAGCGGGAACCCCAATAACCCCTTATTTGGTCATTTGCTGACAGCTCAAGGGTTGGAAGTGTGAGTGTGAGCTTAGGCTTCAACTACTTCATGCTTCTTTGCTCTGATTCTCATTTACTGCCCATTTCCCTGGACTGTGGAGATCCTTTGGCAGTTCTTCACCATCTGCGTTCCTTCTTGCCACCCAAAATAATTTAGGATCATTAGTGAAGGTACACACCTCACCTTATTCCATAAATGGGAAATAATCTGTTTCTGAAAGAAAGCCCTGATCACGTCTCTATATTACGAGGGTTATCCGGAAAGTACAAGGTTCCTAGCTCTCACGGGGAATTTTCTGGGGGGAAGTTGGTATCACTGCCATGTAGCAGCAAGCCAACAGAAGTGAACGATCAATGCCAGTCATTGGTAGCTCATCGACTGGCGTTGTGGTATTTATTTATCGTGTCATCAGCAACCATACCATTATATTACAATTCTAACAGAGCAAAACAAACACACAGATTAAAAAGAAAACACAGATTTTGCAAATTTGGTAGTTGGTTAAATGTCCTTTGACCAGTATCTGGCCACTTGGAGTGCCTCTGGTGTTGCTGCAAGAAGGTCCTCCATTGTGCATGTGGCAGGGCTCAGGTTGCATTGCAGCAGGTGGTCAGTGGTTTGCTCTTCTCCGCACTCGCATGCCGAGGATTCCACTCTGTAGCCCCATTTCTTAAGATTGGCTCTGCATCTCGTGGTGCCAGAGCGCAGTCTGTTCAGCGCCTTCCAAGTCGCCCAGTCTTCTGTGTGCCCAGGGGGGAGTCTCTCATCTGGTATCACCCATGGATTGAGGTTCTGGGTTTGGGCCTGCCACTTTTGGACTCTCGCTTGCTGGGGTGTTCCAGCGAGTGTCTCTGTAGATCTAAGAAAACTATGTCTTGATTTAAGTCGTTGACGTGCTGGCTGATACCCAAACAGGGGATGAGCTGGAGATGTCTTTGCCTCTGCCTTGGGGGGACATGAGAGAAGCCTCCTCGCAGGATTGCAAGACATCCGGGCGTCCCCTGGGCAACGTCTTCGTAGACGGCCGATTCTCTCGATCCAGAAGCAACCAGAGGCGTTGTGGTAAAGGTTCGAGATAAGCGTCCTCATTCCATTTCCCTCCGAGTGTGAAGTTCCAGATAACCCTTGTAGAATTACCCATGAAAATGACACAAACTGGCTCATCGTTTCCACTACCTGTTTCCTATTTTTAAGGCCTCTTCTATCTCTAAAACGGAATTGAACTCATTCTTGCCTGATATTCTTAACCCCAATCAAGTTGGCATGACTTGTGGTGACCCAATGAATGAGAGAGCATCAAGTCACTCTCCTCTCAGGTCTTACAAACAGATCCAGGGCTCATTTAACTGAGTATTCTTGTTCATACTTACCTTTTGTTTGTCTTGCGTTTCTTCAAGTCATTTCTGACCCTAAGATAGAAGCATCATTGGGATTCTTGGCAAGATTCATTTGGAGGGAACTTACAGCTTTACAGCTTACAGCTTTTTTTATATTCCGCGCTTCTCACCCCGCAGGGGACTCAGGGCGGATTACAGTGTACACATATATGGCAAACATTCAATGCCAATTGTTGATATTCAGACATACACAGAGGCTATTTAACTTTTTCTGGCCACCAGGGGAGCTGTCGCTTTCATCATCCATCTGCGACGCTGATGAAGCACTTCCACATTCCCCGCATGCTTCCCCGCTGGAATGCTTTGCTGGAGTCTTCTTTATGGCCTCATAAATCAGTTAATTTAGCCTCCCCACACTTTAAGGTGGTACCTTATTTTCCTACTTGACAGATGCAACTGTCTTTCGGGTTGCAAAGGTCGGCAACAGGCTACACACAATCGGTTGGAAACCCACTCCAACCCGGGCTGGCTTCGAACTCATGACCTTTTTGGTCAGAGTGATCTTAATGCAGCTGACACTCAGCCAGCTGCGTCACAATCCCGTTTCTAATTGAAATGTTCTGCCTTTTCACAGATGTTATCGTGAATACGGAGACTTGACTCTGTGTGTGTGTTTACACCAGCGTTTCTCAATCTGTGCTGCTCCAGGTATTTTGTACTTTGACTTCCAGAAATCCCAGCCAGTTTACCAGAGGAATTGTGGGAGCTGAAGTCTAAAACACTTGGAGGAGCACAGGTTGAGAAACTCTGGTTTATATGCTTCAGTCCCAGCAGTTCAGGTGAGTCTGGTTCAAACTGAGGCCTTTGCAGATGACACCAAATTGGGAGGGATAGCCAATACTCCAGAGGACAGGAGCAGGATTCAAACGATCTTGACAGATTAGAGAGATGGGCCAAAACTAACAAAATGAAGTTCAACAGTGACAAATGCAAGATACTCCACTTTGGCAGGAAAAACGAAATGCAAAGATACAGAATGGGGGATGCCTGGCTCGAGAGCAGTACGTGTGAAAAAGATCTTGGAGTCCTCGTGGACAACAAGCTAAACATGAGCCAACAATGTGATGTGGCGGCAAAAAAAGCCAATGGGATTTTGGCCTGCATTAATAGGAGCATAGTGTCTAGATCTAGGGAAGTAATGCTACCCCTCTATTCCGCTTTGGTTAGACCACACCTGGAATATTGTGTCCAATTCTGGGCACCACAATTCAAGAGAGATATTGACAAGCTGGAATGTGTCCAGAGGGCGACTAAAATGATCCAGGGTCTGGAGAACAAGCCCTATGAGGAGAGGCTTAAGGAGCTGGGCATGTTTAGCCTGAAGAAAAAGGCTGAGAGGGGATATGATAGCCATGTATAAATATGTGAGAGGAAGCCACAGGGAGGAGGGAGCAAGCTTGTTTTCTGCTTCCCTGGAGACTAGGACGTGGAACAATGGCTTCAAACTACAAGAGAGGAGATTCCATATGAACATGAGGAAGAACTTCCTGACTGTGAGAGCCGTTCAGCAGTGGAACTCTCTGCCCCGGAGTGTGGTGGAGGCTCCTTCTTTGGAAGCTTTAAACAGAGGCTGGATGGCCATCTGTCAGGGGTGATTTGAATGCAATATTCCTGCTTCTTGGCAGAATGGTGTTGGACTGGATGGCCCATGAGGTCTCTTCCAACTCTTTGATTCTATGATTCTATCTTTGTTGACTGAGCAGGTATACTGTTATTTCTTACTGAGCCTGGGAATGAGGAGATGTGGAGAGAGCCCTATTATTGTCAAGAGTTGTTTTCACCTTCCTCTCTCTTTCCCTCTCTCTTCCTTCATAGCCAGTGCTGATATCTCAGTGGTGATCCCAGAACGGGTGCCGCAGGAGCAGATCCATCTCCTGCAAGCCAAAGGGAACCAGGTGCGGAGAGACCGGAGCCGGCGTTCTGCATCACTCGACCCCGAAGAGGAAGGAGATGAGGAAGTGGCACCGCTCTTGATCCGCCTTCCTACAGGAAGTGGCCTTCACCTGGGCTCTGACCTCTACCTGAGCCTCCGTCCGAATGCACAGTTCTTGGCACCTGGGTTTTCGGTGCAGGAAATCCCTGAGGATCCAAGTGTCAATCGTAACGCCGGTGTGGATCGGAGTTGCTTTTACACAGGCCATGTGCTCAATCGCAGCGTCGACTCCTTTGCTTCGCTCAGCACCTGCAATGGGCTGGTACTTGTCCTTATATCTTTGGCCTCATTTCATACAGTGGGTGGGTGAGTGAGTGGGGTGGATAGGAACAAAATATTTATTAGGGAGACATAGTTCAGAAAGATACTTGCTGGGAAGTGGAGGGTGCTCAGAAGTGGAAGTGGAGGGTGCTGATTAGGCAGGCTAGAAAGAAGAGGTATCTCTCCTCTGGTGTCATTTTCAGTATTAGTGCATGGGGAATTGTATTAGACATTGCCAGGGGCGGCTCAACCCATTACGCAAAGTAAGCATTTGCAGTATAGTTGATTTTGCCCAGGGGCGCTCTTGAGGCGCTCTTGGGGGAAAATAGACCTTGACATATTCAAGTTGTAGTTACTGGGATGTATAGTTCACCTACAAGCAAAGAGCATTCTGAACTCCACCAATGATGGAATTGAACCAAATATGGCACACACAACTCCCGTGATGAACAGAAAATATATATCAGTGATTGGTTGGGGGGGGGGGGCAAAATACTGTTTGCTTACCATTGAAAATTACCACCTCTGGACATTGCAGGATGGGGTGCTTAAGGTTTAGGAACCTGGCTATCCATCAATCATGTCCTTTTCCACAATTCACAATTCCATCTCGCCCTATCCCATAATTGGCCTATTATTGCACTTCTTCTAAAATGGTTTTTGTTCCTGGATCATAAATGTCATTTCCTAATTGGTTCTATCATAAAAACATGGGAAAGGTTTAGCAAACTGCAAAAACTGTTATAGCACATTTGGATCTAGCTTTTCAATGAATATCTCCTCGAGTCTCAACTATTTATTTGTCGTGTCAGGGCAACCAGTCAATTGTATTACATTTCTAACAGAACAAAACAAACAAACAAACAGACAAAATACAAAATTTGTGAGTTTGGTAGTTGATTAAATGTCCTTTGACCAGTATCTGGTCACTTGGAGTGCCTCTGGTGTTGCCGTAAGAAGGTCCTCCATTGTGCATGTGGCAGGGCTCAGGGTGCATTGCAGCAGGTGGTCAGTGGCTTGCTCTTCTCCACACTCGCCTGTCGTAGATTCCACTTTGTGGCCCCATTTCTTGAGGTTGGCTCTGCATCTCGCAGTCTGTTCAGCGCCTTCCAAGTCACCCAGTCTTCTGTGTGCCCAGGGGGTAGTCTCTCATTTGGTATCAGCCATTGATTGAGGTTCTGGGTTTGAGCCTGCCACTTTTGGACTCTCGCTTGCTGAGGTGTTCCAGTGAGTGTCTCTGTAGATCTTAGAAAACTATTTCTTGATTTAAGTCGTTGATGTGCTGGCGGATATCCAAACAAGGGATGAGCTCGAGATGTCACTGCCTTGGTCCTTTCACTATTGGCTGCTACTTCCCGGCGGATGTCAGGTGGTGCAATACCGGCTAAACGGTGTAATTTCTCCAGTGGTGTAGGGTGCAGACACCCCGTGATAATACGGCATGTCTCATTAAGAACCACATCCACTGTTGGACTCTCGCTTGCTGAGGTGTTTCAGCGAGTATCTCTGTAGATCTTAGAAAACTATTTCTAGATTTAAGTTGTTGACGTGCTGGCTGATACCCAAACAAGGGATGAGCTGGAGATGTCTCTGCCTGGCGAGTCTCAACTAATTTCACATAGTTTGTGCCACAAAAACGATGTTTCTGGAGTAGGACGATGATGTTTAAAGTCAGGACCGCACAATTAAGCAGGAAATAACACTTTCAAACCAGAAACAAAACTTTTTTCAAATTTGGTTACATAGTGAGAGAATCGTAGAGCTAGAAGATACCCCAAGGACTGTCCAGTCCATCCCCCTTCTGTGCAGGAGGACATAATCCAAGCACCCCCAAAAGATGGCTGTCCAGTCTCTCCTTAAAAGGAAGGAGACTCCACCAGACTCTAGGGCAGCATACTCTACCGTTAGACCGTCAGGAAGTTCTTCCTGATGTTTAGGTGGAATCTCGTTTCCTGCAGTTTGAATCCGTGGATCCTTCCATGGAATCTCATGGTTATTTATTTATTATTTATTTACAGCATTTATTTTCCGCCCTTCTCACCCCGCAGGGGACTCATGGCGGATTACAGTGTACACACATATGGCAAACATTCAATACCAATTTTGACTTACAACATATACAGACATACACAGAAGCTATTTAACTTTTTCTGGCCGCCAGGGGAGCTGTCGCTTTCATCGTTCATCTGCGACACTGATGAAGTACTTCCGCATTCCCCGCATGCTTCTCCGCTGGAATGCTTTGCTGGAGTCTTTTTTATGGCCTAATAAATTAGTTAATTTTGCCTCCCCACACTTTAAGGTGGTACCTAATTTTCCTACTTGACAGATGCAACTGTATTTCGGGTTGCAAAGGTCGGCAACAGGCTACACAATTGATTGGAAACCCACTCCAACCCGGGCTGGCTTCGAACTTATGACCTTTTGGTCAGAGTGATCCTAATGCAGCTGACATTCACAGTTACGCCACAATCCTGGTGCACAATCCCAATCCTGGTTCCATTCTTCCCGCCTCCTGCATATCCACACACACAATGCAGGACTCTTATTGTTGTGTAGGGATAGCTCAGGAAACACACCTTGGAAGCTTCTGCAGAAGGAGGCAGCAGACAAACCAGTAGAATCATAGAATGATAGAATAACAGAGTTGGAAGAGACACTATGGGCCATCTAGTCCAACCCCCTACTATGCAGGAAAAGCACCCCTGACAGATGGCCTCTGTTTAAAAGCCTCTAGAGAAGGAGTCTTCACTGGACTCGGGGCAGAGAGAGAGTTCCACTGCTGAACTTATGGTCAGGAAGTTCTTCCTCATGGGTTGTTGTAGTTTTTTTTTGGACTGTATGGCCATGGTCTAGAGGCATTCTCTCCTGACGTTTCGCCTGCATCTAAGGCAAGCATCCTCAGAGGTAGTGAGGTCTGTTGGAAGTAGGAAAAAGGGTTTATATATCTGTGGAATGACCAGGGTGGACAAAGGACTCTTGTCTGCTGGAGCTAGGTGTGAATGTTTCAACTGACCACCTTGATTAGCATAATCTCATTTTACTCCATAATCTCATTTTACTCCATTCTTTACCAGAGCTTGTTTCCTCTCTGTTTTGCTGTTCTAATTTTATAGTTTTTTAATACTGGTAGCCAGATTTTTCATTTTCATGGTTTCCTCCTTTCTGTTGAAATTGTCCACATGCTTGTGTATTTCAGTGGCTTCTCTGTGTAGTCTGACATGGTGGTTGTGAGAGTGGTCCAGCATTTCTGTGTTCTCAAATAATATGCTGTGTCCAGGTTGGTTCATCAGGTGCTCTGCTATGGCTGACTTCTCTGGTTGAAGTAGTCTGCAGTGCCTTTCATGTTCCTTGATTCGTGTTTGGGCAATGCTGCCTTTGGTGGTCCCTCTGTAGACTTGTCCACAGCTGCATGGTATCCGGTAGACTCCTGCAGAAGCGAGAGGATCTCTCTTGTCCTTTGCTGAATGTAGCATTTGTTGGATTTTCTTGGTGGGTCTGTAGATAGTTTGTATGTTGTGTTTCCTCATCAGCTTCCCTATGCGGTCTTCCTCATGTTCAGATGGAATCTCCTTCCCTGTCACTTGAACCCAGTCATTGAGTCCTAGTCTCTGGGGCAGCAGAAACGCTTCCTTATGACATCCTTTCACATATTTATACATGTCTCCTCTCATGTTTCCTCTCAGCCTTCTCTTCTGAGGCTAAACAGATCCAGTTCTTTAAGAAATGGCACATAGTTATTATTTATTATCTCCAAATCTTTGATTTTTTCAGTCTCCCTCCCCCTCTGGACACCTTCAAACTTAAAGTCAACATCTTTCTTCAATTGTGGGGCCCAGAACTGGTCACAGTGTGATTCCAGGTGAAGCGGTCTAACTAATGCACCATGACTTCCTTCGATCTAGTGTTGTTTCTTGTTTAATTGTGTGATCCCTTGTAAGTTGACTTTCAGATCTCCGTTGGAGATGTGCCATGGGCACCTTTGCCCCTTGTCTCCCTTTTAATCCACATTGAGGCACCAGGCTGTGCTTTGTATCACTTCTTTCAATTGCAGGAGCCATCTCTTAACTCACTACCTCTGAGGATGCTTGCCATAGATGCAGGTGAAACGTCAAGAGAAAATGCCTCTAGAACATGGCCATATAGCCCGGAAAACCTACAACAACCCATCTCTTAACTGTTTGCTGGGTTGTGGCTGGATCTCCGACTTCCAGCTTCTCTGGCCACAACTTGGTATTCCCTCTCCATCTGCTTTGGATTCCTTCCTCTTCCTTCAGAATAGGAACGGGCGGGAGCTGCATTTGGCAAACGGAGGTGCAGATAGTTTGAGTCAATAAAGCCAGGTAGAATTGGAGACGACATGGCCTTCTTGAGGAAGGTTAGGAAGTAGGTCCACCGGTTTGACTTAAGATTTAATAACCAAACGGCTTTGGGTGGGATGAAGACCAAAAAAGCAACTGTGGGTAACTCTTCGTCTATCCTGCTTAGAGGATCTGACGTCAGCATTGCTCGCTCCCACGTGCAAATTCTCTCTCTCTATACACACACACACACACACACATTCGCTCTCACACTGCAAAATGTGTGAAGCTGCTTAGCATAAATAAGATCATGACCGTACAGGAATATAGCTGGAATACCTAAGGTGTTCTATCTGCAAGAAGTAATCATGAATGCAGCAAAAAGCAAAGTGTCATTAACGGGGTTTTTAATGCCTTTAACATGAAGTTCGTGGCCCTGAGTGGCTTGTTCAGGGTGGATTGAATCTTCTGGATTACTTTTTGGGAGTCTGTTATTCTAGGCAAAGGAGATTTGCCATTGAAAGCTGAGGTGTGTGTGGCCAAGATGAGCAAAACAATGCACCCAACAATTGGAATGAACAGGCCTTGATCTCAGCCGTGATGCAAAATCTTGTTGCATCCTATGGTTTGACTCTGAAATATCTTCACTGCGGTGAACTGCTTCCTTGGTAACTTTCTATCTCCTTCTAATTTGATGTCAGTTTTAATAGGAATCCCATCTGTGGGAGAACAAAACTGCGGGTTGTTTGGAGTAGCCGCTACATTCATGACATCTGTATGCCATACATAAGTAGAATAACATGGCCTACGCAGTGAGTGAAGCACAAAATAAATAGGAACACCGACTCGCGCATGGCATTCGCCTGCATCACCATTGGCGGAGGACAGAGAGTGAGGGGAGGAGTGGCATATCATCCTGCAAAGGCGCTGCCAGTCAGCTTTCGTATGATATTGTTTCTAGCGCCCACTTTTTGCTTGACATTCAGGCAGTGCTTCTTGTAGATCAGAGCACAGTCCAGGGTGACTCTCAGGTATTTGGGTGTGCTGCAATGCTCCAGTGGGATTCCTTCCCAGGTGATCCTCAGAGCTCTGGATGCTTGTCTGTTCTTAAGGTGAAAGGCACATGTCTGTGTTTTAGATGGATTAGGGATCAGCTGGTTTTCCCTGTAGTAGGTGGTAAGAGCACCTAGAGCTTCGGAGAGCTTCTGTTCTACCATCTCAAAGCTCCCTGCTTGAGCAGTAATGGCACGATCATCAGCATAGATGAAACTCTCTGTCCCTTCTGGCAGTGGCTGGTCATTTGTATAAATTTTGAACATGGATGGAGCAAGCACGCTCCCCTGAGGCAGGCCGTTCTTCTGTTTCCGCCATCTGCTTCTCTGGCCCTGGAACTCAACAAAAAAGCTCCTGTTTTGTAGCAAATAAATAAAGCTAAAAACTTGGATGAGGGACCAGGCCTTCGGATAAGATGGCAGATGGACAAAGGCAATGACGACCAGAGTAGGAAAGGACAATGACGATGCTAGATGGATTACGGATTTATGAATTGGCAAACATTGACCACAAGATGATTTTATTGCTGCTATTGTACTGCCTTGATTGTTTTAACTAGTTATAACTGTTGACGCTATTTTGTAATTTTGTATATTGTATTTTGTGAATTGTTGGGCATCGAATTGTACCTTTTGTAAGCTGCCCTGAGTCCCCCCTAGGGGGTTGAGAAGGGCGGAGTAGAAGCACCCCAAATAAATAAATAAATAAATAAATAAATAAATAAATAAATAAATAAAATAGCAGGTTTTCTATGAGGCGGGTGAGGTGGTAGTCCTTTGTGATATTATACATTTTTCTCAGGAGGAGACGGTGGTTTACATAAGTATCATAAGCCACCAACAGGTCTATGAAGACAGCTTTTCAAAGCCATCTTCTATGTGCTGAATCAGGTTCAGCACTTGCGATGTGCAGCTTTTGCCTTTCCTGAAGGTTAAGGGTTCATCTGCAGTGTAGAATTAATTCAGCTTGACACCACTTGAAGTGCCATGGCTCCATGTTGTCGAATCCTGGAAGTTGTAGTTTTACAAGGTCTGTAGCCTTCTTTGCCAAAGAGATTGACCAATACCAGAATTGTCCATGTTTGTGCATGATCACAATGGAGTGCCAGGGCTCTTTCTGTCCCTTCCTCTCTTCCCTCCTCCTTCCCCCTTGAACATTGAAATGGAGGCGTTTATTGAATGGGAAGCAAGCAAGAGAGGCTCTTGATATTCTTTGTGCTCTCAAATGGTTGACTTCCTCAGTATGATGCACCAGGGAAGATCCTTTATTGGTCCAGCTGCATAGGCTTGGCACAAAATCTTGACTCTTTTTAGCCAGCCTCTTAATTACCTTGGCAATACAACTGCCCTGCCTTTGGAGGTTCCAGCAGAACGGTGGGTCTCCTTATTAGTTGGATTCCAACTCCTGGTGCCCAACCTAATTGTGTCATGCTAATTGCAAAATGGAAGTTGGGTTTAATAACATCACAGCAGCCCTTTGGAAACTGGCACGCTAATGAATCCCGAGCCCCTCTGCAGGTGCAGGTGCCCTCCGGCAGAAAAGCCCCCGGAACATGAAAAGTCGCCTTTGGTGGGGAACTGAAAGCCTTGCTATTTTCCCCGCATGGCTTTGGCGTTTTGTGAAGGATCCTGGCTTTGTGCCGGAGCACCAATGAACCCCAGGATACAAATCAGGGCAAAAAGGCTTTGTTCCAAAGCAAGAATCCTCATCGTTTTTTGTCTTGGCCAAATTCTCCAGAAAGTGCTCATTAGGCGGTAAGGCAGTGGTTCTCAACCTTCCTAATGCCGCGACCCCTTACTACACATTCCCACGTTGTGGTGACCCCCAACCATAATGTTATTTTCGTTGCTACTTCTTTAATTTTGCTACTGTTGTGCATCGTAATATAAATATCTGATATGCAGGATGTATTTTCATTCACTGGACCAAATTTGGCACAAATACCCGAAACGCCCAAATTTGAATACTGGTGGGGTTGGAGGGGATTGATTTTGTCATTTGGGAATGTTGGAATTGCTGGGATTTATAGTTCACCTAAAATCAAAGAGCCTTTTGAACTCCATCAATGATGGAATTGAATCAAACTGGGCACACAGAATTCCCATGGCCAAGAGAAATACTGGGAGAATGTATTGCCGAAGGCTTTCATGGCTGGAATCACTAGGTTGGGATTTATAGTTCACCTATAATCAAAGAGCATTCTGAACTCCACCAGTGATGGATTTGAACCGAATTTGCCACATAGAACTCCCATGACCAAAGGAAAATACTGGAAGGGTTTGATGGGTATTGACTTTGAGTTTGGGAGTTGTAGTTCACCTACATCCAGAGAGCACTGTGGACTCACGCAATGGTTGATCTGGACCAAACTTGGCACAAATACTCAATATGCACAAATGTGAACACTGGTGGAGCCTGGGGAAAATAGACCTTGACTTTTGGGAGTTGTAGTTGCTGGGATTTATAGTTCATTACAATCAAAGAACATTCTGAACTCCACCAACGATAGAATTGGCTCAAACTTCCCACATGGAATCCCCATGACCATCAGAAAAACTGTTTTCTGATGGTCCAACATCTACTACTACTAGGTTCTTGTAGGTTTTTTCGGGCTATAGGGCCATGTTCTAGAGGCATTTCTCCTGACGTTTCGCCTGCATCTATGGCAAGCATCCTCAGAGGTAGTGAGGTCTGTTGGAATTAGGACAATGGGTTTATATATCTGTGGAATGACTGGGGTGGGGCAAAGAGCTCTTCTCTGCTGAAGCTAGGTGTGAATGTTTCAGCTGACCACCTTCATTAGCATTTGAAGGCTTGGCTGAGCCTGGGAAAATGTTCTGTTGAGAGGTGTTAAGATGTGCCTGGTTGTTTCCTCTCTGTTGTTTTGCTGTAGTAATTTTAGAGTTTTTTAATACTGGTAGCCAGATTTTGTTCATTTTCATGGTTTCCTCCTTTCTGTTGAAATTGTCCACATGCTTGTGGATTTCAATGGCTTCTCTGTGTAGTCTGACATGGTGGTTGTTGGAGTGGTCCAGCATTACTGGGAGAGTCTGGTGGACACTGACCTTGAGTTTTTGGAGTTGTGGTTCACCTATATCCATAGAACACTGTGGACTCAAACAGTGATGGATCTGGATCAAACTTGGCACAATATGCCCAAATGTGAACACTGGTAGAGTTTGGAGAAAATAGACCTTGCCATTTGGGAGTTGTAGTTGCTGGGATTCATAGTTCACCCACAATGAAATAGCATTCTGAACCCCACCAATGATAGAATTGGACCAAACTTCCCACGCAGAACACCCATGACAAAGAGAAAATACTATGTTTTCTGATGGTCTTTGGTGACCCCTCTGACACCCCCTCGCGACCCCCACAGGGGTCCCGACCCCCAGGTTGAGAACCACTGCGGTAAGGAGAAAGTTAGTCTGCAGTCGCCTTGCAATGTGGAATTATGTGAGCAAGACGAAGTCGAGGAGTCAGTGAAGACCAAGACTGGCATGTTGTGCGTGGGGGGCCAGTGTAATTTATAACACATATGTAATGTTGATTGTAAATCATGTTAATTCTGTTGGCTGTTCCACGTCCAAGCGCTTGTATGTACGTACGTGCAGATGTCTCGCTTGGGAGGGTGCCTGGCTGGCTGGCTGGTGCAGAGCTGGAAAAGAAGAGAAAAAACCCTCAAAATGCCTCTCTTTCCCTCTCAGTCTGGAACCATCTGGTGTGTACTGTTTACAACCAGGGAAAGAACAAGCGGAGAAACAGAAAGAGAAAATGAATGAAGCCACTTTGGCATATCTCCACACTGAGATATACATGTTGGAGTGTTCAATGATTGTCAACCATAGTTTTGTTATAATGTTGTGATGTACAGAGCTGGGGGCTTTTCCCAACAGTAAAGATCACACACAATTATGATTTATTTATTTACTTTATTTGTATACCGCTCTTCTCAGCCCTAAGGCGACTCAGAGCGGTTAACAACAATAATTCAGTATACACAATAGGAAATCATTGGACATTTAAAAACAGTAGCATAGCACTAGGTTCTTGTGGGTTTTTTCAGGCTATAGAGCCATGTTCTAGAGGCATTTCTCCTGACGTTTCGCCTGCATCTATGGCAAGCATCCTCAGAGGTAGTGAGGTCTGTTGGAATTAGGACAATGGGTTTATATATCTGTGGAATGGCTGGGGTGGGGCAAAGAGCTCTTCTCTGCTAGAGCTAGGTGTGAATGTTTCAGCTGATCCACCTTCATTAGCATTTGAAGGCCTGCCTGAGCCTGGGAAAACCTTTTGTTGAGAGGTGTTAAGATGTGCCTGGTTGTTTCCTCTCTGCTGTTGTGCTGTTGTAATTTTAGAGTTTTTTTTAATACTGGTAGCCAGATTTTGTTCATTTTCATGGTTTCTTCCTTTCTGTTGAAATTGTCCACATGCTTGTGGATTTCAATGGCTTCTCTGTGTAGTCTGACATGGTGGTTGTGAGAGTGGTCCAGCACTTCTGTGTTCTCAAATAATATGCTGTGTCCAGGTTGGTTCATCAGGTGCTCTGCTATGGCTGACTTCTCTGGTTGAAGTAGTCTGCAGTGCCTTTCATGTTCCTTGATTCGTGTTTGGCATAGCAATTAATTAGACACCAATACATCAATATAACAAATCCATCACATCTCATCAATAAAATCAGAATCCAATTTCATTATCCATTATTCCGTGTTCCAATAGTCAATTACACTCAATTATACTGCTTGATTGAATGCCTGTTCGAACATCCAGGTCTTCACTCTCCTCCGGAATGCCAATAGGGAGGGGGCCCATCTGATATCTGTAGGAAGGGCGTTCCACAGCCGAGGGGCCACCACTGAGAAGGCCCTGTCTCTCGCCCCCGCCAGGCGTGCCTTGTGAAGCCGGCGGGACCGAGAGCAGGGCCTCCCCAGACGATCTTAATGTCCTAACTGGTTCATAGGAGGAGATGCATTCGGACAGGTAGATCGGGCCAGAACCATTTAGGGCTTTAAAGGCTAAAGCCAGCACTTTGAATTGTGCCTGGTAGCAAATTGGCAGCCAGTGGAGCTGGCGCAACAGAGGAGTTGTATGCTCCCTGAGTGCCACTCCTGTTAGCATCCTGGCTGCCGATGTTGGACCATTTGAAGCTTCCGAGCAGTCTTCAGAGGCAACCCCACGTAGAGAGCGTTGCAGTAGTCTATATGGGATGTAACCAGCATGGACTACCGTGGCCAAGTCAGGCTTCCCAAGGTACGGGCGCAGCTGGTGCACAAGTTTTAACTGTGCGAATGCTCCCCTGGTCACCGCCGAAACCTGGGGTTCCAGGCTCAACGATGAGTCCAAGATCACACCCAAGCTGCTGCTTCAGTTCCTCACTAAAGGCGACCCAAACATTATAATTATTATTACTAACTTTATTTGTACCCCGCTAACATCTCCCGAAGGACTCGATGCAGCTTACAAAGGTCAAGGCCCTCAATAAAACAACAACATAACAATACATTATATAACTCATAAGCAAATCAAAAACATTAAAGCAGTAACAATAAACAATAAAACAATACACCGTGACACATTTAAAAACTAGGGCCGGGCCAAATGTAATGGGTACATTTAAAAGTGCTGGACATGACAGGTGAAATGTAGGATTCTAGAATAGGTGCAATGTCCTTCTGGTCGATCGTAAACCTGACCAGGGTATAGGGTGGCAACCTGTTCTGGATGGGGTTACACTCCCCCTGAAGTCACAGGCCCGCAGTTTGGGAGTCCTCTTGGATTCATCACTTATGCTTGAGGCTCAGGCGTCGGCGGTGTCTGGGAGGGCCTTCACACAACTCAGACAGGTGCGGCAACTGCGACCGTACCTCGCGAAGGCGGATCTGGCCGGAGTGGTCCATGCCTTGGTCACCTCCAGATTGGACTACTGCAATGTGCTCTACGTGGGGCTGCCCTTGAAGACGGCTCGGAAGCTCCAACTGGTCCAACGATCAGCAGCCAGGATGCTAACTGGGGCCCCTTACAGAGAGAGGTCAACCCTCCTGTTCAAGGAGCTCCACTAGCTGCCGTTTATATTCCGAGCTCAATTTAAGGTGCAGGTGCTTACCTACAAAGCCCTGAACGGTTTGGGACCAGCCTACCTGCGTGACCGCATTTCCATCTATGAACCCACACGTTCACTTCGGTCATCTGGAGAGGCCCTGCTCGTGATCCCACCGGCGTCGCAAGCGCGCTTGGTGGGGACGCGGGATAGGGCCTTTTCCGTGGTGGCCCCCCGACTCTGGAACACCCTCCCCAAAGACCTTAGACAGGCCCCTACATTGGCTGTCTTCAGAAAGAACTTGAAGACCTGGCTTTTCCGATGCGCCTTCCCAGATTAGGAAATCTCCTCTACCAAGTCCCAGAAGCACTTTATCAGAACCAATGATTGCTGCACATCGCACTTGCCCTAGAAGCCCTGTATACACCTCCTGTCACATCAGCACTTTTAATCTTGGACCCATTCTCTGGCCTGGCCCAGTTTTATTGTGTTTTAGTGTATTGTGTCTGTTGTTTATTTTGCTTTATTTGTTTTTAATTGTTTGATTTGCTTAGATTGTACTGTTGTGTTGTGTGGTGTGTTGAGGCCTCGGCCTGTGTAAGCCGCATCGAATCCTTCGGGAGATGCTAGTGGGGTACAAATAAAGTTTAATTAATTAATTAATTAATTAATTAATAATGTGCAGACAGCTCTAATAAAGTGCGTCCAGGACATGATGCTGGGAGTTTCCTATTCTGGAAAGGCACACTGGAATAGCCAGGTCTTCAAGCTCTTCCTAAAGACTGCCAACGTTGGGGCTTGTCTGATGTCCTTGGGGAGAGAGTTCCAGAGTCAGGGGGGGCCACCACAGAGAAGGCCCTGTCTCTCGTCCCCACCAAGCGCGCTTGTGACGCAGGTGGGATCGCGAGCAGAGCCTCTCCAGATGAATGGAGGGAACATGTGGGTTCATATACGGAGATGCGGTCACGCAGGTAGGCAGGTCCCAAACCGTTTAGGGCTTTGTAGGTAAGCACCTGCACCTTGAATTGGGACCGGAAAACGAACGGCAGTTATGATAATAGGCCTCTCTAGGTTCTTTATCATCACTACATCTGATGATGCCACCCCCTAAATGCCATACCTCTTCAACCAGGCCGTAATCCAGCTGAAACTTTTCCAAAATGTTTTTGATTTGGATTTTGGGGAGTGACATCTGCTGCTCTTTCCCAGTTATTTTATTTGTCGTGTGAGGGGCAGCCAGGCAATTGTATTACATTTCTAAAAGAGCAAAACAAACAAACAGACAAGAACCACAAAATTTGCAAGCTTGGTAGTTGATGAAATGTCCTTTGACCAGTATCTGGCCACTTGGAGTGCCTCTGGTGTTACTATAAGAAGGTCCTCCATTGTGCATGTAGCAGGGCTCAGGTTGCATTGCAGCAGGTGGCCATGGTTTGCTCTTCTCCACACTTGCATGTCCAGACCCATCATTGTTTGAGTGCACAGTGATCTCTGGATGTAGGTGAACTGCAACTCCAAAACCAAAGGACACTGCCCACCAAACCCTTCCAGTATTTTCTGTTGGTCATGGGAGAACTGTGTGCCAAGTTTGGTTCAATTCCATTGTTGGTGGGCTTCAGAATGCTCTTTGATTGTAGGTGAACTATAAATCCCAGCAACTACAACTCCCAAAGTCAAGGTCTATTTTCCCTAAACTCCACCAGTGTCCACATTTGTGCATATTGAGTATTTGTGCCAAGTTTGGTCCAGATCTATCCTAGCTTGACTCTCTGGATGTAGGTGAACTCCAACTCCCAAACTCAAGGTCAATGCCCACCAAACCTTCCAGTATTTTTTGTTGTTCATGGGAGATCTGTGTGCCAAGTTTGGTTCAATTCAATCATTGGTGGAGTTCAGAATGCTTTTGATTGTAGGTGAACTATAAATCCAGCAGCTACAACTCCCAAATGACAAAATCAGTCCTCCCCAACTTCAGGGGTCAGGCCCGTAGCCAGGATTTCGTTTTGGGGGGGGGCTGAATTTTTTTCAGGGGGGGTTTCGGGGGGGCTGAGTTGGGGGGCTGAGTCTGAGTGAAAGAGGGTCTAGCCTAGCAAACCTTTTGTATCATTACCCCAATACCCCCATCCATATGGGATATATTGAGTATGGTGATCAGATCATGATATGAATAAACATAACAGTTTAAATAATGCACCAGTAAGGCCTTTTCGCGAACCACCATGAGAATTTCGGGGGGGGGGGGCTGAAGCCCCTCAAGCCCCCCCCCGACAAAATCAATCCCACCAGTATTCAAATGTGGGCATATTGGGTATTTGTGCCAAATTTGGTCCAGTGAATTAAAATACATCCTGCATATCAGATATTATTATTTACATTATGATTTATAACAGTAGAAAATTTACAGTTATGAAAGTAGTAACGAAAATAATGTTATGGTTGGGGGTCACCACAACATGAGGAATGGTATATAGGGGTCACGGCATTAGGAAGGTTGAGAACCACTGTGCTACCGGGTTGGCTTATGATTTCATCGCCAATGAATATTATGCCAGCCATTGCTTGTTGTGTTTCTGCCTGCTGAATGGTTCAGAGACTCCCAATGTGATTCTAAGAACAATTTCTTTGTTGGTGAACAGGTTGGCTTGATCCAGATTGAGTCGGAACAAGTGCAGATACATCCGGTGAACACGTCGGAGGTGTCATTCGATGGGAAGGAGCACTTCCTCAGACGCAAAAGGTCCGCTCAATCGGCCCGCCCTGTCCAGCTGGGGGTCCCAGGGGAACACTGCAAAGTGGTGGCAGGTGAGTGAGCGTTCGGAAGTCCGTGTGCCAACAAATAGCATCCTTGAACCAAAGGGAGCTGGAGCTGGGCATTGCAGCACTGCAGGTGGGACCTCGGGATGACACAATATTTATTTATTTATTTATTTCGGTTGCTTCTACCCCGCCCTTCTCACCCCGAAGGGGACTCAGGGCGGCTTACAAAAGCAAGGCACAATTTGATGCCCGCATCACATAACAACAATAAGACAAAATAACATCAATTAACAGAAAACAGCAATTCTAGCAATAACATCAATTAACAGAAACAACAATTCTTGCAAGGCGAAAACAACCATAAAACCAGTAAAAGCAATAAAACCAATACAAACCATTTCTCCTCATTGACGGTCAGCGTTTCGCAATCTCATAGTTCAAATTCCAATTCCACAATTGTCAGTCCTGTCAGTCCTATCCATCTGGTTGTCCATATCTAGTTGTCAGATTGCCCGAAGGCCTGGTCCCACAACCACGTCTTTACCTTCCTCCTGAAGGAGAGAAGGGATGTTGATGCCCTAATTTCCCCTGGGAGTGAGTTCCACAGGTGAGGGACCACCACTGAGAAAGCCCTGCTCCTCGTCCCCACCAACCTTACTTGTGATAGCGGTGGGTCGAGAGCAGGGCCTCCCCAGATGATCATGATGATGCCCTGATTTCCCCTGGGAGTGAGTTCCACAGGTGAGGGACCACCACTGAGAAAGCCCTGCTCCTCGTCCCCACCAACCTTACTTGTGATAGCGGTGGGTCGAGAGCAGGGCCTCCCCAGATGATCTCAAATTCCGGGGTGGGACGTAGAGGGAGATACGTTCGGACAGATACGTATCCGAACAATAGGTTGCTTCTCCTGTGTAGTTTTGTGGGCAGTCAAAGACATGTGTATACAATTTACTCCATTCATGTCCCAGTACTAAGTAGGTTTATGTCAAATGTCCAAGTGCTGATAAGGGCAAGGTTTACAAGGGTTGGCTGGAATAGCAGCAGGGATCCAGAGCATACAACGGAGCAGATAAGGGATCGAGTGATTCTGGCGTGCAAAAGGCAGCGGGCATGAAGATAACCCGCTGTCACTTCCTAATTGGTTCTATCATAAAAACATGGAGAAAGTATATTAAACTGCAAAAACCTTGTTTTTGCAGGAGGTACATCCTGCAGCACATTATATTAGTATATTACATAATTATGTTATTATATTATAATTATATAATTACTAGCCGTCCCCTGCCACGCGTTGCTGTGGCCCACATGGGGGTTCTGTGTGGAAGATTTGGCCCAATTCTATCGTTGGTGGGGTTCAGGATGCTCTGTGATTGTAGGTGAACTATAAATCCCAGCAACTACAACTCCCCAATGTCAAGATTCTATTTTCCCCAAACTCCACCAGTGTTCACATTTGGGCATATTGAGTATTCGTGTAGAGTTTGGTCCAGATCCATCATTGTTTGATTCCACAGTGATCTCTGGATGCAGGTGAACTACAACTCCAAAACCAAAGGACACTGCCCACCAAACCCTTCCAGTATTTTCTGTTGGTCATGGGAGTTCTGTGTGCCAAGTTTGGTTCAATTCCATCGTTGGTGGGGTTCAGAATGCTCTTTGATTGTAGGTGAACTATAAATCCAAGTAACTACAACTCCCAAATTTCAAGGTCTATTTTCCCCAAACTCCATCTGTGTTCATATTTGGGCATATGGAATATTCGTGTCAAGTTTGGTCCAGATCCATCATTGTTTGAGTCCACAGTGATCTCTGGATGTAGGTGAACTACAACTCCAAAACCAAAGGACACTGCCCACCAAACCCTTCCAGTTTTTTCTGTTGGTCATGGGAGAACTGTGTGCCAAGTTTGGTTCAATTCCATCGTTGGTGGGGTTCAGAATGCTCTTTGATTGTAGGTGAACTATAAATCCCAGCAACTACAACTCCCAAATGGGGTTCAGCACTTTGAATTGAGCGTGGTAGCAAACTGGCAGCCAGTGGAGCTGATGCAGCAGAGGAGTTGTATGCTCTGTTGTATGCTCTGTTGTATGCTCCTGTTAACAACCTGGCTGCCGAATGTTGGACCATTTGAAGCTTCCGGGCCGTCTTCAAAGGCAACCCCACGTAGAGCACATTGCAGTAATCTATACGGGATGTGACCAGAGTGTGGACTACCGTGGCCAAGTCAGACTTCCCAAGGTACTGGCGCAGCTGGCGCACAAGTTTTAGTTGTGCAAAGGCTCCCCTGGTCACCGCCAAAACGTGAGGTTCCAGGCTCAGTGATGAATCCAGGATCACACCCAAGCACCTATGGCAGTGTTTCTCAACCTGGGGGTCGGGACCCTTGGGGGGGTCGCGAGGGGGTGTTGGAGGGGTCGCCAGAGGCCATCAGGATACACAGTATTTTCTGCTGGTCATGGGAGCTCTGTGTGGGAAGTCTTCTCTAATTCCATCGTCGGTGGGGTTCAGAATGCTCTGTGATTGTAGGTGAACTATAAATCCCAGCAACTACAACTCCCAAATGTCAAGGTCTATTTTCCCCAAACTCCAACAGTGTTCACATTTGGGCATATTGAGTATTTGTGTCAAGTTTAGTCCAGATCTATCATTGCTTGAGTCTAGGGCTGGGTAACAATGGAAAAATTTGTTTCTAAACTCGTTTCGTTTTTAGGGGGTCCATTGCATTTCGTTTTTTAAAAGAATTCCGAATATTTCTTTAAATTTTTTTCGTTATTTACCAAATTTCGTAAATTTCGAATTGATTCATTAATGGCGGACGCAATTGCGCAATACGCTAAAAAAACCTCCAAATGGGACAGGGGGAACTTCTGAAGCTTCCCTCTCCCTCGGTTGTTGACTGTTGGTGTGATAATTTATTTTTTTTATCACTGATAAAACAAACAACAACTATAAAACTTGCACCAGACATACGGAAATAATAACGAAACGATTTCGAAACGATTACGAAACAATTACGAAATAAATTGAAAAATTCGATTTTTAGTTGCTCCTGCATGGCTCAATATCGGATCTTAAGCTAATTTAAATACGAATCAATAACGAATTACGGAATTAACGAACGAAACCGCCCAGCCCTACTTGAGTCCACAGTGCTTTCTGGAGATAGGTGAACTACAACTCCCAAGCTCAAGGCCAATGCCCACCTAACCCTTTCGTTATTTTTTGCTGGTCATAGGCGTTCTGTGTGCCAAGTTTGGGTCAATTCCATCTCTGGTGGAGTTCAGAATGCTCTTTGATTGTAGGTGAACTATAAATCCCAGCAACCACAACTCCCAAGGTCCAGAGAATGAAAATACATCCTGCCTATCAGATATTTACATGCCGATTCATAGCAGTAGCGAAATTCCAGTTATGAAGAAGCAACGAAAATAATTTTAGGGTTGGGGGCCACCACAACATGAGGAATTGTATTAAGGGGTCGAGACGTTAGGAAGGTTGAGAACCACTGACCTATGGCTTCATCATTTGGCCTGCCGTATAGGCAGCCCAGGAAGCCAACCCAATGCCTCTCTGCAGATGGGCAAATCCCACTATGCCGCCCCAACTGCATTATATCAAGTCGTCACCAGCGTAATCCCTGGTAATATAAGCAAATACCTTGGTCTACCCAGGCAGGCAGCAGATCTGCTGAGTCAGGAGCTGCAAGTGTACACAGCCCGGCCGTAGCCTTCAGCTGCCATGGGGACTGCCAGTTCAGCATTCTTAAATCCTAAAGTGGAGGCAGAGTCCATGTACATGGTAATGCTGCAAAAGAACCTACAGCAGTCTGCGATTCCGGCAGTATCTAGAGTGGCAAAGAATTCTTTACGAACGCAGAAGTGTCTGCGGAGGAAATGGTTATCATGGTCATAACATTTGCTAGGAATCCTTTCTGGAGAGTGGAGAGGACGCCTAGCCCACCACCTTCCTACTTTCTCAAATGGCAGTACTAAAGGAACTTGCAGGAATGCAGAACAAGCACATTTGCTGCGCTTTCAACTATTTCCAAAAAAGTTGTGGTCTTTAATGCTGTTCATTTTTCACCTTAAGAACAGACAAGCACCTCAAGCCCTGAGGATGGTCTGGGAAGGAATCCCACTGGAGTATTGCAGCATGCCCAAACACCTGGGAGTTACTCTGGACTGTGCTCTGACTTTTAGAATCATAGAATCATAGAATCATAGAATCATAGAATCAAAGAGTTGGAAGAGACCTCATGGGCCATCCAGTCCAACCCCCTGCCAAGAAGCAGGAATATTGCATTCAAATCACCCCTGACAGATGGCCATCTGTCTTGTAAGAAGCACTGCTTGAATATCAAGCAAAAAGTGGGTGCTAGAAACAATATCATACGAAAGCTGACTGGCACAACCTGGGGATCACAACCAGATACAGTGAAGACACCTGCCCTTTCACTATGCTACCCTGCTGCTGAGTATGCATGCCCAGTGTGGAACACATCTCACCACGGTAAAACAGTAGATGTCGCTCTTAATGAGACATGCTGCATTATCACGGGGTGTCTGCACCCTACACCACTGGAGAAATTACACTGTTTAGCCGGTATTGCACCACCTGACATCCGCCAGGAAGTAGCAGCCAATAGTGAAAGGACCAAGGCAGTGGCATCTTCAGCTCATCCCTTGTTTGAGTATCAGCCATCACGTCAATGACTTAAATCAAGAAATACTTTTCTAAGATCTACAGAGATACACACTGGAACACCTCAGCAAGTGAGAGTCCAAAAGTGGCAGCCTCAAACCCAGAACCTCAATCAATGGCTGATACCAAATGAGAGACTCCCCCCTGGGCACACAGAAAACTGGGCAACTTGGGAGGCGCTGACTATGCTCTGACTGTGCTCTGACCTACAAGAAGCACTGCTTGAATATCAAGCAAAAAGTGGGTGCTAGAAATCACATTGTACGAAATCTGACTGGCACAACCTGGGGATCACAACCAGGTACAGTGAAGGCATCTGCCCTTGCGCTTTGCTACTCTGCTGCTGAGTGTGCATGCCCAGAGTGGAATACATCTCACCATGTTTAAACAGTGGAGCCCCCGGTGGCGCAGTGGGTTAAAGCACTGAGCTGCTGAGCTTGTTGATCGAAAGGTCACAGGTTCGATTCCGGGGAGCGGCGTGAGCTTCCGCTGTCAGCTCTAGCTTCTGCCAACCTAGCAGTTCGAAAACATGCAAATGTGAGTAGATCAATAGGTACCGCTCCAGCGAGGAGGTAACGGCGCTCCACGCAGTCATGCCGGTCACATGACCTTGGAGGTGTCTACGGACAACGCTGGCTCTTCGGCTTAGAAATGGAGATGAGCACCACATCCCAGAGTCAGACATGACTGGACTTAATGTCAGGGGACAACCTTTACCTATGTTTAAACAGTGGATGTGACTATGTATTGTCAAAGGCTTTCATGGCTGGAATCACTGGGTTGTTGTAGGTTTTTTCGGGCTATATGGCCATGGTCTAGAGGCATTCTCTCCTGATATTTCGCCTGCATCTATGGCAAGCATCCTCAGAGGTAGTGAGGTCTGTTGGAACTAGGAAAAAGGGTTTATATATCGTCGAAGGCTTTCATGGCGGGAATCACTGGGTTGTTGTAGGTTTTCCGGACTATATGGCCATGTTCTAGAGGCATTTTCTCCTGACGTTTCACCTGCATCTATGGCAAGCATCCTCAGAGGTAGTGAGGTCTGTTGGAACTAGGAAAAAGGGTTTATATATCGTCGAAGGCTTTCATGGCCGGAATCACTGGGTTGTTGTAGGTTTTCCGGGCTATATGGCCATGTTCTAGAGGCATTTTCTCCTGACGTTTCGCCTGCATCTATGGCAAGCACCTCACTACCTCTGAGGATGCTTGCCATAGATGCAGGCAAAACGTCAGGAGAAAATGCCTCTACACCATGGCCATATGGCCCGAAAAAACCTACAACAACACACTAATCAAGGTGGTCAGTTGAAGACATTCCACAGATATATAAACCTCCCTTGCCTAGTTTCCAAAAAACCTCACTACCTCTGAGGATGCTTGCCATAGATGCAGGCAAAACGTCAGGAGAAATGCCTCTAGAACATGGCCATATAGCCCGAAAAACCCCACACCAACAGACCTCACTACCTCTGAGGATGCTTACCATAGATGCAGGCGAAACGTCAGGAAAAATGCCTCTAGAACATGGCCATATAGCCCGAAAAAACCTACAACAACTCACTACCTCTGAGGATGCTTGCCATAGATGCAGGCGAAATGTCAGGAGAAAATGCCTCTAGAACATGGCCATATAGCCCGGAAAAACCTACAACAGCCCAGTGATTCCGGCCATGAAAGCCTTCGACAATACATGCTGAAATCGTCAGAGGTTGTGAGGTCTGTTGGAACTAGGAAAACGGGTTTATATATCTGTGGAATGACCAGGGTGGGACAAAGGACTCTTGTCTGCTGGAGCTAGGTGTGAATGTTTCAACGGACCACTTTGATTAGCATATAATGGCCTGACAATGCCTAGAGCAAACTTTTGTTGAGAGGTGATTAAACTTTTGTTGAAAGGGGATTAGATGTCAAACAAACAAGGACATCTAATCACCTCTCAACAAAAGTTTGCGCTAGGCACTGTCAAGCCATTATATGCTAATCAAGATGGTCAGTTGAAACATTCACACCTAGCTCCAGCAGACAAGAGTCCTTTGTCTCACCCTGGTCATTCCACAGATATATAAACCCTTTTTCCTAGTTCCAACAGACCTCACTACCTCTGAGGATGCTTACCATAGATGCAGGCGAAACGTCAGGAGAGAATGCCTCTAGACCATTGCCAAATAGCCTGAAAAAACCTACAACAACCCAGTGGATGTGACTCTTAATGACACAAGCCACATTATCACAGGATGTCTACGCCCCACACTGCTGGAGAAATTATACTGCTTCGCCAGTATTGCACCACCTGACATCGGCTGGGAAGTAGTAGCCAGCAATGAAAGGACCAAGGCTGTGACATCTTTGGCTCATCCCCTGATCGGATATCAGCCAGCATGCCAACAACTCAAATCAAGAAATAGCTTCCTAAGATCTACAGAAATGCTGGCAAGAACACCTCAGCAAGCAAGAGTCCAAAAGTGGCAGGCTAAAAGTGGCAGATTAAAACTCAGCACCTTAATCAGTGGCTGAGACTGAATGAGAGACTCCCCCCTGGGCACACAGAAGACTGGGCGACTTGGAAAGCACTGAACAGACTGCTCTGGCACCACGGGATGCAGAGCCAACCTTCAGAAATGGGGCCACAAAGTGGAGTCCACGACATGCAAGTGTGGAGAAGAGCAAACCACAGACCACCTACTACAATGTGGTCTGAGCCCTACCACATACACAATGGAGGACCTGGGTTGTTGTAGGTTTTGTAGCGTTGTTGTAGGACCTTCTTATAGCGACACCAGAGGCACTCTGGTCAACGGACATTTAGTAACATGCCAAGTTTAGTAACATTCCTCCTTCCTCTTCCCTTGTGTCCACTGCCTACATCAGTTGCTGGAAACTGAGTTCCAAAGTCATTTGGGGTGGGTGCATCTAGACTGTAGAATTAATGCAGTTTGAATTGCGATACCTCTATGGTATGGAATTCTGGGATTTGTAATTCAGTGAGGCACAAGCACTCTTTGGCAGAGAAGGCGAAATACCTGGTAAAACTCCAGCTCCCATGATTCCATAACATTGAGGCACTGCAGTTAAAGTAGTATCAAACTGCATTAACTCTAAAGTGTGGAACATGTTAAAATGTAGGTTTTTTCGGGCTATATGGCCATGGTCTAGAGGCATTCTCTCCTGACGTTTCGCCTGCATCTATGGCAAGCATCCTCAGAGGCAGTGAGGTCTGTTGGAACGAGGAAAAAGGGTTTATATACCTGTGGAATGACCAGGGTGAGACAAAGGACTCTTGTCTGCTGGAGCTAGGTGTGAACGTTTCGCCTGCATCTATGGCAAGCATCCTCAGAGGTAGTGAGGTCTGTTGGAATTAGGAAAAAGGGTTTATATATCTGTGGAATGACCAGGGTGAGACAAAGGACTCTTGTCTGCTGGAGCTAGGTGTGAACGTTTCAACTGACCATCTTGATTAGCATATAATGGCTTGACAGATCATCCAGCTTTATGCAGAGCGGTTGTGTGCCCAGGGGGGAGTCTCTCATTCAGCCACTGATTAAGGTGCTGAGTTTTAATCTGCTACTTTTAGCCTGCCACTTTTGGACTCTCGCTTGCTGAGGTATTCTTGCCAGCATTTCTGTAGATCTTAGGAAGCTATTTCTTGATTTGAGTTGTTGGCATGCTGGCTGATATCTGATACAGCCCCTCAACAGGTAGATTATTTCCCAAAACATACTTCCAGCATCTCAGAGGATAAGGAATACAAATGTTATTCGTTCCTAAATAATCATATCCAGATTTTCCGTAACCAAAAACAGAATGAAAGCTTTGCAGGAGGGCTGATTTCAAAGCCACCTCTTCTCTTATCAGGATGGAGGGAGGAAGGGAGGGGACTTCAGGTAGACACAACAAAGGGCGGCCATGCCTGCCGCCGATACTTTTTGGCATTTGCTATACATCTAATGCAAACTGTCATGAAAAGACGTTTGTTAATGTTTCAAATGCTACTTCCTAATATGGCATAATAAAGTTTTCACGGCATTGCTCACTATTTTTAGCATACACGGGTCTTTGGCCATAGCAATAGGATTTGCAGGCCAAGTGAAACCTACAGAGAAAAAGAAAATAGCCTAGTTGAGAGGTGGTTATTAAGGGTGCAATGGGGGATGGCTAAAATCAGTAGATCAGAAAAAAATCATAGAATCATAGAAGCAAAGAGTTGGAAGAGACCTCATGGGCCATCCAGTCCAACCCCCTGCCAAGAAGCAGGAATATTGCATTCAAATCACCCCTGACAGATGGCCATCCAGCCTCTGTTTAAAAGCTTCCAAAGAAGGAGCCTCCACCACACTCTTGGGCAGAGAGTTCCACTGCTGAATGGCTCTCACAGTCAGGAAGTTCTTCCTCATGTTCAGATGGAATCTCCTTTCTTGTAGTTTGAAGCCATTGTTCCGCGTCCTAGTCTCCAAGGAAGCAGAAAACAAGCTTGCTCCCTCCTCCCTGTGGCTTCCGCTCACATATTTATACATGGCTATCATATCTCCTCTCAGCCTTCTCTTCTTCAGGCTAAACATGCCCAGCTCCTTAAGCCGCTCCTCATAGGGCTTGTTCTCCAGACCCTTGATCATTTTAGTCGCCCTCCTCTGGACACATTCCAGCTTGTCAATATCTCTTGAATTGTGGTGCCCAGAATTGGACACAATATTCCAGGTGTGGTCTAACCAAAGCAGAATAGAGGGGTAGCATGACTTCCCTAGATCTAGACACTATGCTCCTATTGATGCAGGCCAAAATCCCATTGGCCTTTTTTGCCGCCACATCACATTGTTGGCTCATGTTTAACTTGTTGTCCACGAGGACTCCAAGATCTTTTTCACATGTACTTCTCTCAAGCCACGCGTCCCCCATTCTGTATCTTTGCATTTCGTTTTTCCTGCCAAAGTGGAGTATCTTGCATTTGTCACTGTTGAACTTCATTTTGTTAGTTTTGGCCCATCTCTCTAATCTGTCAAGATCGTTTTGGATCCTGCTCCTGTCCTCTGGAGTATTGGCTATCCCTCCCAATTTGGTGTCGTCTGCAAACTTGATGATCCTGCCTTCTAACCCTTCATCTAAGTCATTAATAAAGATGTTGAACAGGACCGGGCCCAGGACGGAACCCTGCTGAGCACTCCACTTGTCACTTCTTTCCAAGATGAAGAGGAAGCATTGGTGAGCACCCTCTGGGTTCGTCCATTTAACCAATTACAGATCCACCTCACCGTAGTTTTGCCTAGCCCAAATGTAACTCCATTCCACAAACTTGCGTTCTGTTTGCTACCCATTAGTGCTCTCGTCAACTATTTCTAGCAGATACAATAATGTTTGCAAAACAACAATCTTTATAGAATCATAGAGTTGGAAGAGTCCTCATGGGCCATCCAGTCCAACCCCCTGCCAAGAAGCCCGGAAAAACCTACAACAACCCAGATCTATGCACATTTGCATGTTATTTGCAAATTAGGATTTGTTATTAGGATTTTTCTTGCTCGTATTGCCTCTGAGAACCTGGAGAGATAACATAGGCAACAGCCTCTCCTTTTGAACACTGGAGGATTTGGATGCAGCAGACTCTTCCTCCCAAGCGAGGCTTGCAAAGTGTTTGAGCCTCGAAGCCATCCTGCTTGCTATGTATACAGTGCCCTTCTTTTTGCCTACAAAGATACATCAAGGATATTGAGGCCCTTGCGGAGTCACATATTTGTGTAAGCCTGCCTCAGGCACCAGCGCTTCTCTTTCAAGCACCCAGACCTCCATCACCTTCTGAGCTTCTGTATTGACAAGGGATCGCATTACACTGTTCAGGCAGGTAACTTGCAGGTATAATTGCTTCTGTGTCCTGTTCCTGCATGCTGTGAAACATGATTATGTTGCACCCCAAAACTTGGAAAAACTTTTAACACTGGAAGGAAGTCTGTTAGGGCATAGTGCTGCAGATCAGAGAAATTAAAAAATAATATTATAATCATAGAATCATTGGAAGAGACCTCATGGACCATCTAGTCCAGGGGTCCTCAAACTATAGCCTGGGGGCCAGATACGGCCCTCAAAGACCATTTACCCAGCCCTCGCTCAGGGTCAACCTAAGTCTGAAATGACTTAAAACGCCTGCATCAATAGGAGCATAGTGTCTAGATCTAGGGAAGTAATGCTACCCCTCTATTCTGTTTTGGTTAGACCACATCTGGAATATTGTGTCCAATTCTGGGCACCACAATTCAAGAGAGATATTGACAAGCTGGAATGTGTCCAGAGGAGAGGGCGACTAAAATGATAAAAGGTCTGGAGAACAAGCCCTATGAGGAGCGGCTTAAGGGGCTGGGCATGTTTAGCCTGAAGAAGAGAAGGCTGAGAGGAGATATGATAGCCATGTATAAATATGTGAGAGGAAGCCACTGGGAGGAGGGAGCAAGCTTGTTTTCTGCTTCCTTGGAGACTAGGACGCGGAACAATGGCTTCAAACTACAAGAGAGGAGATTCCATCTGAACATGAGGAAGAACTTCCTGACTGTGAGAGCCGTTCAGCAGTGGAACTCTCTGCCCCGGAGTGTGGTGGAGGCTCCTTCTTTGGAAGCTTTTAAACAGAGGCTGGATGGCCATCTGTCGGGTGATTTGAATGCAATATTCCTGCTTCTTGGCAGGGGGTTGGACTGGATGGCCCATGAGGTCTCTTCCAACTCTTTGATTCTATGATTCTATGATTCTAAAAGCACACAACAACAACAACAACAACAACAACAATCCTATCTCATCAGCCAAAAGCAGGCCCACACTTCCCACTGAAATACTAATAAGTTTATATTTGATATATACTACAAATAAGATATGTGCAGTGTGCATAGGAATTCATTCATGCTTTCTTCAAATTATAATCCGGCCCTCCACCAGTTTGAGAGACTGATTTGGCCCTCTGTTTAAACAGTTTGAAGACCCCTGATCTAGTCCAACCCCCTGCCCAGAAGCAGGAAAATTGCATTCAGAGCACCCCGACAGATGGCCATCCAGCCTCTGTTTAAAAGCTTCCAAAGAAGGAGCCTCCACCACACTCCGGGGCAGAGAGTTCCACTGCTGAACAGCTCTCACAGTCAGGAAGTTCTCCCTCATTTCAGATGGAATCTCCTTTCTTGTAGTTTGAAGTCATTGTTTCGTGTCCTAGTCTCCAGGGAAGCAGAAAACAAGCTTGCTCCCTCCTCCCTGTGACTTCCTCTCACATATTTATACATGGCTATCATATCTCCTCATCCCGGGGAGCGGCGTGAGCTTCTGCTGTCAGCCCTAGCTTCTGCTAACCTAGCAGTTCGAAAACATGCAAATGTGAGTATAGGTACCGCTCTGGCGGTTAGGTAACGGCGCTCCATGCAGTTATGCCGGCCACATGACCTTGGAGGTGTCTACGGACAACGCTGGCTCTTCGGCTTAGAAATGGAGATGAGCACCACACCCCAGAGTCAGACATGACTGGACTTAATGTCAGGGGACTACCTTTACCTTTTTTATCATATCTCCTCTCAGCCTTCTCTTCTTCAGGCTAAACATGCCCAGCTCCTTAAGCCGCTCCTCATAGGGCTTGTTCTCCAGACCCTTGATCATTTTAGTCGCCCTCCTCTGGACACATTCCAGCTTGTCAATATCTCTTCAATTGTGGTGCCCAGAATTGGACACAATATTCCCGGTGTGGTCTAACCAAGGCAGAATAGAGGGGTAACATGACTTCCCTGGATCTAAACTCCTATTGATGCAATCCAAAATCCCATTGGCTTTTTTTGCTGCCACATCACATTGTTGGCTCATGTTTAACTTGTTGTCCACGAGGACTCCAAGATCTTTTTCACACGTACTGCTCTCGAGCCAGGCATTGTCCCCCATTCTGTATCTTTGCATTTCATTTTTTTCTGCCTAAGTGGAGTATCTTGCATTTGTCACTGTTGAACTTCATTTTGTTAGTTTTGGCCCATCTCTCTAATCCTGCATCTCTTCTGCAGCGTAACAGTTTTTGACATATAAGGCTACTCCGCCTCCTCTCCCCTTTGTTCGGTTTCTGTGAAAGAGATTATAGGGAGTAGCGCATTCGAACAAAAACCAATTTCCCAATTTCTGTCTCCTTTTCCCACTTCCATGCCTGCCCTGTCCTCAGTTTACTTCAGTTGCTACAAACAGAGTTCAGAGTCTGAAAGTAGTTTGTATTCCATTAACTAAGCAGGGAGAGAGGAGAGGATGGGGATGAATCTTGTTCTTCCCAAGAGGCTCAGGCAGAAGCAGCTTCTCCTAGTTTGTGTGTTCTTCTCATTAATCACTTTTGACATCTTCGCCACACTAATCTCGCTTCAACACAGATGTCCCAGGCTCCGTCTATGATAGATTGAGAGCATGACCAAATCAGGACATTTGGCATTGCTCTCTTGGCATTGCTCTCTTTGCCTTGCTGCCTTGCACGGAAACATATTTTAAGGTGGCTTCTTCTTAAACAAATCATTAGGATCCATTCACTTCTAATATCTTCTAACATAGAAGAAAATGTCCACAACTGAGTTATTGATATGCATTAACATACCATGTATGTATACCATGTATGTATAGGTTGACCTAGGACTTCATCACACGCGATAAAATCAGCATTTCTAATAATTTAAGAAATGGCTACATGACATGGGTTTCAATTGTTTAAACTATTTCGCTGTTTCTAAAGTGTGGTTTTCCCCAATGATTTTAAAGTCAATTGGCAATCAACTTCATTCTAAATTCCTCATGGAGACACGGGTAAAAACGTCACATTTCACACGTGATGGGAATTCCTCCGTGCTGTCCTTCCAACGGCAGGCTAAAATCTTTCTGTGCAGACTGGCTTTTAAAGATGAAGGTGGTTAAGATCAATTCAGGGGGTGTTGTGGTTGGCTATACTCTGGGGCTCTTTTTGAGAGGCAGAGGCAGGAGCCCTTCCATGATGAACACCTGGCTTCAACATTTGCTTCTATGCAATCATTTCTGAATCGTACGGCAGTCCTTCCCAAACATAGTGTTCTGTCGCGCGCTGGGCTTGAAACGAATTGCTTTTAAAACAGGACGTGCAACTTTAGCCCAGCGGGAAGCCAGGGGGCCCGAAGAGAAATTCGTAAGGATTTTCATCATAAACAGTCTCTAGAGGGCTTGTGAAATATAACAAAGTCTTTTATTGGTGAACAATCAACAGAAACTTCTTTTGTCTTCAAAAGGTTAAACAAATGCTTCCAGGCTTTGTGCAACTGGTGGCTTTTAACTGTTGCTTTTACTCTAAAGGAAAATCCCTTTCCAAACTTCTCCCAGGCTAACTGTGATCCTAAACCTAACTGATGTGGATCCACTACCGGGCTGAACTGCGTCTCAAAACCGAGTGGACCTACCAGTAGGCCTGTAGTCACTTAGCTGGAGTTCTTGATGTTTAAAGCTGTTATTCCCTCCGAAATTCCTCAGGGCTGTAAGGCTGTTTCCCTGGAACCTTTGGGAATCTTTAGATGCTCTTAAGACTGTTCTCCCCGGGAAGTCTTAAGGGTTGAAGCCTTTGTACAGGAGAAAGTCTGTACACGTCCTGTACATTGACTTTCCTTGCTGAGACTGACTGAAAATGGCTCCCTTCCCTTCACAATTGTCCTGAACAGGGGGCGGAACCAAACTTAATGATGATGGACAGGGGGCCTGCCCTATAACTGCAAACTTTAACAGGAAGCCACCCTTCTGCAGAATCCCAAGCCTTGGGCTGCAAGCAAACACTTAATACAAGGCAAATAAAGTGGGAGCTTCTGGTACAGCTGTACCAGCACACATAGGCTCCCCTCTTTCCAAGTCCCATGGCAAACAGAGCAAGCACTTCCATCTCCGTCTCAGAGTGCGTGCAGTCAGAGTATACAAAGCTTGATTGTTCCTTCGATATCAGCCCTCCTTTAAAGAACTGCCTTACAAGAAATTGCAGGTGCCCACCCAAAGCCTCTGGCAATAGTGGGAGCTGTATCTCTGGCTTAATAACAATAATAATCTATATTCTGTTTTCAAACACACACAGAAACTGCGCGGATGGAGGGGACTTTGCCCGGGCAAGCCTATTGAGGTTTTACCCACCGGTGTACAGATTGCTATTATTCATTATTATCTCAGCATTAAGGGTATCCTCTCTTTTTTTGGCCCATTCTGTGGATGATCTTTATCTCAATAGAGTATTTACAACATGTGTGGGGTTTTTGCCTCTTTGTTTCTGAGGGTTTTTTTTTGTTTGATTTTTCAAGAGGAAAGCGGGGCGGTTTCTTGCTTGCTTCAGTTTGGAACAGTGGTTCCCAACCTTCCTAATGCCGCGACACCTTAATACAGTTCCTCATGTTGTGGTGACCCCCAACCATAAAATTATTTTCATTGTTACTTTATAACTGTAATTTTGCTACTGTTATGAATCGTTCCGGGGAGCGGCGTGAGCTTCCGCTGTCAGCCCTAGCTTCTGCCAACCTAGCAGTTCGAAAACATGCAAATGTGAGTAGATCAATAGGTACCGCTCCAGCGGGAAGGTAACGGCGCTCCATGCAGTCATGCCGGCCACATGACCTTGGAGGTGTCTATGGACAACGCTGGCTCTTCGGCTTAGAAATGGAGATGAGCACCACACCCCAGAGTCAGACATGACTGGACTTAATGTCAGGGGACTATCTTTACCTTTACCTTTTTATGAATCGTAATGTAAATATCTGATATGCAGGATGTATTTTCATTCACTGGACCAAATTTGGCACAAATACCCAATATGCCCAAATTTGAATACTGGTGGGGTTGGGGGAAAGGATTGATTTTGTATTTTAGGAGTTGTAGTTGCTGGGATTTATAGTTCATCTACAATCAAAGAGCTCCGCCAACGATAGAATTGAACCAAAGTTGGCACACAGACCAAATACTGGAAGGGTTTGGTGGGCATTGACCGTAAGTTTCAGAGTTGTAGTTCACCTACATACAGAGAGCACTGTGAACTCAAACAATGATAGATTTGGACCAAACTTGGCACGAATACTCAATATGCCCAAATGTGAACACTGGTGGAGTTTGGGGGAAATAGAGACCTTGACATCTGGGAGTTGTAGTTGCTGGGAGTTATAGTCCACCTACAATCAAAGAGCATTCTGAACCACCAACAATAGAATTGGGCCAAACTTCCCACACAGAACCTCCAGGACCAACAGAAAATGCTCTGTTTTCTCATGGTCTTTGGCAACCCCTCTGATACCCTCTCGCGACCCCCCCAGGGGTCCCTGACCCCCAGGTTGAGAAACGCTGGTTTAGAAGATGGGTAAAGGCGAGGAGAAGAAGAGCTTTGTGGAGCAATGATAGCTTGTGCCTCAGGCAGAAAAGCAGGAGAGCCGGACGGCTGCCAGGCAGCTTAACAGAGGATGGGCTTGATATGCATAAATGTGCGCAAGGAGGGGATGGAAGCAGGTGCAGTATCAGGCAGGCCTCAATCTCAGGTGTATCCTGAGAGCCACACAAAGAACATAGGCAAGGCCCAAGCATATGAGGGCAGCGGGTGTATGTGTGTATTGTATTGCCGGGCTCCTCCGACTTGTTAAGCCGAGGGCCGGTTATGGATCCTGAGACTACTGGGGGGGGGGGGGGGGAGAACAAATTCCTATGCAAACTGCACATATCTTATTTGTAGTGCAAGAACGCCATCATTGGCGATCACTCATGTCTGAGTAGGATGGCATTCCAAGTCTGGGGTTGTTGCAAGACAGATCCCTTAAAGCGCCAGACCAGTATTTAGTAAAAGTAAAGTTTATTAGTTCACAACCAAGAGAGTCCAAAAACAAACCAAAAAGGCTCAAAACACTTATTCTTCAGTGTGAAACACAGTATTACCCACAGTTAACCCAAAAAACAGGACCTGGAAAATAACCCAGATTAAACAGGAATATAATCCGGTTTAAATTTAAAGCTATGCAATCAGCAGGAAAAAAGAGGCACTCCAATCCGCAGCAGGACGTCAGCGAATACGAAGGGTCGAACAGCAAGGCCGAAGTCATCTACCAGTTCAATCTAAACGTGATGTAGTTGTCATCGTGAATCCAATCCGGGTCGAGGAAGGAGAAGGCAGCAAACACGACAATCCAGTCCAGGTCATACACAGAGCCAAAACGAAGAATGGCAGCGCAGCAGCTAATGCATAAGATCAACACAAAGGCAGTCCAGAGAAAACCCCACAGTTCCAACCCCCGCAGCCATGGATAATCTGGATTAAATTTACGTCCACAGAAGTCTTCCCAAACAGCTCTCAAGGACACACAAATACCCATCAACACCTTGCCGACTGCAAGGAACCCCATCTCCCAACCCCACTTTTATTCACAAATCATCCTCCGAACTGGAACCAGCCGACACCCTGTTACCAGCTGAAACCCCTTGCCCCAATTCCTCCTCAGAACTGGAATCAGACAATGCCCCACCAGACCTCCTTTCAGCTGAAGCCCTTTGCTGATCCCTCCAATCTCTCCATCTTCTATCCAGACCCATAACTCCCCAAGACAGCCAGATCCCCACTGTGCCAACCAGAGAACCCCACAAACGTGTTGCTACTTGTGGGCTCTTCACAAACGTTCTGAACCTCCCGCACTTTAGTCCAGTCCATTTCTCCATCCTCTGAACTTGCCATACCACTCTCCTCAGTCTCAGACCCATTATTCCCTGCGAAGCCCTCAAATGATTCATCATCACTGGATTCCATAAGTATTTCCCTGATCCGCTTTCTCTGTCGCTCCTCATCGGAGGCTTGCTCACGAGTAGTTTTTCTTCCCCTCCTAATACTCCCAGTAGTATCACTACTCGAAGACTCCATCACAACAGGGGTCTTGGTGGTAGATGTGTAGGTGACTGTGGAGCCCTATTCTTGACCTGCATGTTCTTCTGGAGTGAGGACATTGATTACCAGGTGGAAGGTGGTCACAACAAGGGTTAGCTTGACACACCTCCTTTCTCCCTTTCGCCCTCCATTCGTGCCTCTTTGAATTCCACAGCTAACCTCCAGCTAGAGTGCTAAAGGACCAGGGCTTTCCAGTTCTCTCTCGGTATCTCTGCCACAGTTTATAGATCCAAACTACAACTGCTTAAATGTCTAGTGCTGGTTTTGACCTATAAAGCTCTATACGGTTCTGGCCCAGCTTACTTGTCCGAATGCATCCAACCTACGTCCCATCTCGTAATCGAAGACCATCCAGTGAGGCCCTGCTCTCGCTCTAGTCAATTGCGTAAATGCGTCTGGCAGGGATGAGAGACAGGGCCTTCTCGGCGGTGGCCCCTCGCCTATGGAACACACTCCCAAATGAGGTAAGATCTGCTCTCTCCCTCCTGGCTTTCAGAAAGAAATTAAAATCATGGCTTTGGGACCAGGCCTTCAGACAGTAGATGTTTGTAGAGTTTAAAGGACACGGACTAGAATGACAATACTAGTGTATTGAATATAGGAACATGGAACAACGGATTATGAGATTGGATCTTGTTTCTCAGAGGAGATCGTAACCATGTCCTTTGCTTTTCAGAAAAGAAGAGGCAAAAAAAGGCCAAGCTGACCAACGACTGGAGAGAACGGAGGAATGCTATTCGGCTGATGAATGAATACACCGTGGAAACCCTTGTGGTGGCAGATTCGGACATGGTCCAGTACCACGGAGCAGACGCGGCTCAGAGGTTCATTCTCACTGTGATGAACATGGTAAGTGTGCACTCACTTCTTGCTATGCTTGGATTGAAAACTAGTCACTGATGTTTGTTTTTAGGACTGAAGTTGACCTTTGTCTTCAAGTTTTTGTGCAGTCGAGGGACTTTATCGTGCGGAGTGGGCAAACGATCATTGAGACAGAACCCTCACTTTTAGTGACTGTGCTGGCACTGCTGTGTCAGAAGCTAAATTTTCTTTTTCTATGCATGGTTAGTCTGCACGTGTTTCTGTTAGACAGGCATTTTGCAGTTAAGCAGCTTTCCCCAGGCTGCAGTCATAGGCTAGCAGCCTGTATATCATCATCGGGGCTTTTGGAACTGCCCCTTTCCCCAAGTTCAGGAGGGAAAGGGGGACCGTTTGTTCAGTCTTACAGTTTGAAGCCAAACTACAGGATGTGTGAGTTTTTCCCTCCTGTAGAAAAGCTTTGTTTCTTACAAGCTTGGCTGGGGAGGACAATTCTCGCAGCTTTACTAAGAAATACAGCACAGCCCTTGTTGGGGTTAAAGAAACAGATCCACAGCATTTGTGGAAAAAATCAAAAGGACTCCAGCTGGAAAATCTTCAGAGTTTTAGCCGGTAAGGTCTACTTGGGTACCCATAAAGCAAATTGGAACCGGGAGTAGGGCCCCATGCCAGCTAAGCCTAAAAGACAGATTGCCCAGGGAAGGGTCAAAAGGATTTTCTGTTGGGGTTCAGCCTGAGTTTGAACTTGAACCTGATTCTCTGTTTGTTCCTCCTGATGCTAATGAAAATATATTTACTGATGCTAATGAAAATGTACTTCCTGATGCTAATGAAAATGTACTTCTTGCTGTCAATGCTCCTGAAATTAGTGAGGAAGAAACTTCTGTAGATTTGGAAAATGAAAGTACCAGTGTTCATGAGAATGTTTCAGAGGGAAGCCATGACCTTTCACTCCCTTCTGCACCTGGGAACCTTAATGAGAATAGAAGGGGCCAGATCTGGCAAGACAGAAATAAATCACTCAGCTTGCGAAGGTCTTCCAGATTAAAAGAAATACAAACAACAGCTTCAAAGCAGGGAGGCGTTTCACGAAACCAATTCCTCGGCTTTAAGTGCCTTCCGCCGAGCTGACTTTCTCAGTTCAGGCATCATTTTAGATTGATGAAGACCTTGGCAGTTCTCCCGGTTTTCCTGGTCAACGTCTTGAAAGATTTCTAGGACATCAAGTACGGTTAGTGGATTGCTAACAGGTTCCAGTATTTTACAGTGTGGCTTTGGGTTTTGATCTTGTTCATGGAAATTCATGTTTGCTGATTTTGCTGTGGCTTTTGACTTTGCATTTTTCCTTTATTTTGTAACCATTTTTCTTCAATAAAAAGGATTGTTTTTTCACAGTCAAGTGTGGTGGATAGTTATCTTAGGGCCTCGTTTCCTGCTCTGGATTGCAACATTTCCCTCATAGAAGAAAGAAACAGTCCATGAAGCTAGTTGCCTGTCCATTGTGGACAAGTTAAGAAATATTTGGTTGATTTGTTGAAGATCTAAGAAGTATTTGACTGATTTGTTGCACCAATAAAGAACTTTGTTAAACTTTCCAAGCTTCTAAAGACTTTGTATAGGGAAATTCATAGGGCCTCTCAGCCGAAGCACCCCGGCGTCCCGCTGGGCACATAAAGATCACGTCCTGTTAATAGACAATTGCTACAGGCCCCGTGTGTGACAGCACAGTTGCATTTGGGAAGAAGCTTTCAAGGGGATTCAGGCAGTTTATGGGTGCTAGAAACAATATCATACGAAAGCTGACTGGCACAACCTCGGGATCACAACCAGATACAGTGAAGACATCTGCCCTTGCGCTGTGCTACTCTGCTGCTGAGTATGCATGCCCAGTGTGGAACACATCTCACCACACTAAAACAGTGGATGTGGCTCTTAATGAGACATGCCGCATTATCACAGGGTGTCTGCGCCCTACACCACTGGAGAAATTACACTGCTTAGCCGGTATTGCACCACCTAACATCCGCCGGGAAGTTGCAGCCAATAGTGAAAGGACCAAGGCAGAGACATCTCCAGCTCATCCCTTGTTTGGGTATCAGCCAGCACGTCAATGACTTAAATCAAGAAATAGTTTTCTTAGATCTACAGAGACACTCGCTGGAACACCTCAGCAAGCGAGAGTCCAAAAGTGGCAGGCTCAAACCCAGCACCTCAATCCGTGGGTGATACCAGATGAGAGATTCCCCCCTGGGCACACAGAAGACTGGGCGACTTGGAAGGCGCTGAACAGACTGCGCTCTGGCACCACGAGATGCAGAGCCAACTTCAGAAATGGGGCTACAAAGTGGAATCCACGACATGCGAGTGTGGAGAAGAGCAAACCACTGACCACCTGCTGCAATGCAATCTGAGCCCTGCCACATGCACAATGGAGGACCTTCTTGCGGCAACACCAGAGGCACTCCAAGTGGCCAGATACTGGTCAAAGGACATTTAATCAGCTACCAAGTTTGCAAAATCTGTGGGGTTTTTTTTGTTTGTTTGTTTTTTATCTGTTTGTTTGTTTGTTTAAATAAATATGGGAAGCTTTCTTGACCTGATTGCTTCACTTCTCATGTGTATATTTTGTAGATTTGGATAAGCATTTTGTTGACGCTCTTCCTTCAATCTGTATTATTCCTGTGCCATTTATACCTCTGTGGCCAAAATGCCTCTTTTTCAAATGTACAGGAATCCATGGGCTCTGTCAATTGAGGCATATCTATGTTTGCTTTGAAGGGTTTGGTAGTCAGTGAAGGCAGTCCAGCCTTTGCAATGCAGGTTCCATTCTGTGCCTGCTACGAATGTTGGTGACCTACCAATATTGGCCTTGCAGAATTCGGTTTCATCTGGGAGGACGAACAGCTGCCTCTAAAAGAAACCAGAATGTTAATTTTGGCACCTGGGCCAAGATTTAAGCAAATGGAGCGCTGCTCTTGGGGGGGGGGGGGGGGGGGGGGGGATGTATTAATTTGGCTCTTTGCTGCAAGGCATTACATTTGCTGTCAAACCACAAAGACTCAAAATGGCTTATTAGTGAACGCATGATACTTAGAGTTGCTTGAAGTTGGGATCTCTTTAAGGCAATTTAATATCTGTTTGTTGCGGGTGAAAGCCAGCATTACAAAATCCCCTTTAATTTTTGCAGCTGTTGAATGAGAATGTGAGAGTCTTTTTGAAGGATGCAACCCAAAATATAACGAAATCCCTTTCAAAAGACATTTATTGCATGATGGACACCTAAAGCCAAGTCCCTGCTTTTAATGCACTTTTATGCCTTTGATGTTGTGCCCACAACTAGCATTCAATTAGAAATACTTTATTAAAATTCTTAAATTATAGTTTAGGAAACCTTTCATGAAAATCTGGGTGTTTGATTAAGACTTGGGGGTCGGGTGTTGAGTGTCTGTGATGAAGGAATGAGGCGATCAAGGAAAGATGATGTACACGCAGGGGCGGCTCAACCCATTACGCAAAGTAAGCATTTGCAGTATAGTTCATTTTGCCCAGGGGCGCTCTTCAGACACTCTTGGGGGAAAATAGACCTTGACATATGCGAGTTATAGTTACTGGGATGTATAGTTCACCTAAAATCAAAGAGCATTCTGAACTCCACCAATGATGGAATTGAACCAAATATGGCACACAGAACCCCCACAATGAACAGAAAATATATATCAGTGATTGGTTGGGGTGGGGGGGGGGGTAAAATACTGTTTGCTTACCATTGAAAATTTCCTAGGCCCGCCTCTGTGTATACGTTTGGGAAGAATTGTGAGGTTCAGCTCTCCTGAGGCTGTACTGCTTCCAAAATGAAGGTGAAATACACACACACACACACACACATACACACACACCATAGCTGTCCTTTGCCACGCGTTGCTGTGGCCCAGTCTGGTGATCTGGAAAATGAGGAAATGTTGGTTTCCAATATATGTAATTTCTTTATGTTTGTGGGTAAATAGTATTTCTTGTTGTTTGTTTGTCAGTGTTGATGTGGGGAGTGTCTGGCTTGCCTATTCTGGAATATGCAACATATCATTGTCCTTCTTTAGGGGTCCTTTTCAAATCTATGATACTATATGTATGTAAATCATATATATCTATATCTATGGATGGATAGCTCTCTGTCAGGAGGGCTTTGATTACGTTTTCTTGCCCTGGTGAAGGGAGTTGGACTGGACGGGCCTTAAGTATGGGGATTCTGTGTGGGAAGTCTGCCCCAGTTCTGTCGTTCGTGGGGTTCATTCAGAATGGTCTTTGATTGTAGGTGAACTAAAAAACCCAGTAACTACAACTCCCAAATGACAAGGCGTATTTCCCCCAAACTCCATCTGTGTTCATATTTGGGCATATGGAATATTTGTGCCAAGTTTGGTCCAGATCCATCATTGTTTTGAGTCCACAGTGCTCCCTGGATGTAGGTGAACTTGTGCTGGTACGGCTGTACCAGGAGCTCCAATTTTATTTGCTTTGTATTAAATGTTTGCTTGCACTCCAAGGTTTCAGGGACTCTGCAGCAAGGTGGCTTCCTTTGGTTGCAGTCATAGGGCAAGTCCATCATTGTAAGTTTTGGTCCCGCCCCTTACTCAGGACAATTGGGAAGGGAAGGGAGCCATTTTTGTTAGTCTCAGCAAGGAAAGCTAATGTACAGGACGTGTGCAAGCTTCCCCTGTACAAAAGCTTCAACCCTTAAGACTTTCCGGGAGAAAGCAGTCTTAAGAGTCTCCAAAGATTTCCAGGAAAACAGCCCTGAAGACCAAAGAACTCCAGCTGGAGAACATCCAAGCCTTTACTGGTAGGTCCACTCGATGCTTCGAGATGCAGTTCGACCCGGTAGCGGAGCCCACATGAGTAAGAGTTAGATTACAGTCAGCCTGGGAGAAGTTAAAAAGAGGATTTTCCATTTAAAGTAAAGAAGAAGTTATTGAAGACAGTTTCCTGTCCTTTGTGGACAAGATTAGGAAGTCACCAGTTGCATAAAGCTTGGAAGCATTTGTTTAACTTTCTGAAGACAAGAGAAGTTTCTGTTTGATTGTTCATTAATAAAAAACTGTTATACTTCACAAGCCATCTAAAGAAAATTTGTGGTGGAAAACCTTTGAGAACTTCTCCTCGGGCCCCCTGGCTTCCCGCTGGGCAAAGGTTGCACATCCTGTTCTAAAGGATATTATTTACAGGCCCAGCGCGCGACAGAATAGAACTACAACTCCCAAACTCAAGGTCAATGCCCACCAAACCCTTTTAGTGTTTTCTGTTGGCCATGGGAATTCTGTGTGCCAAGCCTGTTCAATTCCATCGTTGATGGAGTTCAGAATGCTCTTTGATTGTAGGTGAACTATAAATCCCAGCAACTACAACTCCCAAATGACAAAATCATAAATTTTTGAGTGATGGTCACTCCTTGTGTTGTGAGACGTTTTGTTGCCAAATTTGGTGTGATTTTGTTCATTGGGTCTTTTGTTTTTAAGGTACTCATTACTCACAGAGCATTATACACACACACACACACACATCAAGCGAGTTTCCTGTATTTTGAAGAAAATAACGATTCTTTACTCTATGAACTCTACTCTAAGACTATCTGAAAATGAGAAGATTATGAATTGGAATCCCCTTCCCATCCAGATCCATTACAAAGCTTTCTTCCAAAGCTCTCACATTCAGAAGGTCTTTCCATGTCACTTCTTGCTGCTTTATATAGTTCAACGATGAGAACTGGAAACGTCTCCTTACAATTACTGCTTGTCAGTCTGTGGTCTTTCCTGAAATAGAGGCAAGTCCGTTTCAAAACTACCAATGATCATACACATCTGTTTTTAAAAGTGATTATTTAGGTTGACCAAACAGCAGACGGCAGGCAGGGTGGAAATTCCTTTTGCTTCGCTGTTATTTTTCTTTCTCTCCTGTCTTGGATCGGCTTGGAAAGGCAGAGGAGGTGAAAGCCACTACTAAATTGTAGGTCAGTTTTCCCGTTAAGCACATTTGATTGGTTAAAGATCACTGACGTTTGAGATATCTGGGTATGCTAATTATTAGTTGGGTTCTAGCATCCCAGAGCTATGGTTATTAGTTGCTATTCTTGGAAAGCCAGAGCTTTCCATTGCATTGTCCAATAACAGGAAAAAATGTTGGAATCGAAATTGCTAGAACTACGGTCAGTTTTCCTCATTTGTTTGGAGGCATAAGGATCCCCCTGAAAGTGAAATACTATGAATTACCTGAGAAAACACCTCTACAGGAATCTCTTCGCCTTCTAGCATGACTCTGTGGTAAATGTCTGCCTGAAGTTGATCACAGAAATACACTCCTAACAGTTGGCTGTCTCAATGTATTGTCGAAGGCTTTCATGGCTGGAATCACTCAGTTCTTGTGGGTTTTTTCGGGCTATATGGCCATGTTCTAGAGGCATTTCTCCTGACGTTTCGCCTGCATCTATGGCAAGCATCCTCAGAGTGTGACCTCACCTCTGAGGAGGCTTGCCATAGATGCAGGCGAAACGTCAGGAGAAATGCCTCTAGAACATGGCCATATAGCCCGAAAAAACCCACAAGAACTGAGTGATTCCGGCCATGAAAGCCTTCGACAAAACCTCCCGAGAAGGAGAGTCGGTCACCCTGCGAGGCTCTATGTTTCCACTGGAGAACAGCTCAACGGTCAGAAAATTCTTTCTAATGTTTAGGTGGAATTTCTTTTCCTTCAAGTTGAATCCATTGGTTCAAAGACTGCACGACTTGGGGGAAGCTGACCACATAAAACTGGGATTTAAGACCACTTGTTAGGACAGGGCTAACTGTTCTGTCAAGCGCTGGGCCTGTAAAGAATTTCCTTTAGAACAGGACATGCAACCTTTGCCCAGCGGGAAGCCAGAGGGCCCAAGGAGAAGTTCTCAGAGATTTTCCACCACAAATGGTCTTTAGATGGCTTGTGAAGTATAACAAAGTCCTTTATTAATGAACAATCAAACAGAAACTTTTCTTGTCTTCAATAAAGTTAAACAAATGCTTCCAAGCTTTTATGCAACTGGTGGCTTCCTAAACTTGCCCACAAAGGACAGGCAACTGTCTTCAATAACTTCTTCTTTACTTTAAATGGAAAATCCCCTTTTTAACTTCTCCCAGGCTGGCTGTAATCTAACCCTTACTGATGTGGGCTCTGCTACCGGGTCGAACTGCGTCTCGAAGCACCGAGTGGACCTACCAGTAAAGGCTTAGATATTCTCCAGCTGGAGTTCTTTGGTCTTTAGGGCTGTTTTCCTGGAAATCTTTGGAGATTCTTAAGACTGTTCTCCCCCGGAAAGTCTGTTTCCTCCCGGAAAGTCTTAAGGGTTAAAGCTTTTGTACAGGGGAAGCTTGCACACGTCCTGTACATTAGCTTTCCTTGCTGAGACTAACTAAAAATGGCTCCCTTCCCTTCCCAATTGCCCTGAGCAAGGGGCGGAACCAAAACTTAATGATGATGGACAGGTGACTTGCCCTATGACTGCAACCAAAGAAGCCACCTATCTGCAGAGTCCCTGAAATCTAGGACTGCAAACAAACATTTAATACAAAGCAAATAAATTTGGAGCTCCTGGTACAGCCGTACCAGCACACTAACGCTGAAGCGTTTGGAAAACTCAGAAACACAGTTCAATGAAAGGTAAACAAACACCTCCTCCCCTAGAGAGGAAAAGACTTCAGTCCCATGGGAATGCTTGCTTTCCTTTCATGGGACTCTGCCCTGTTTTGGTCTAGCACTGATCTTAAAAGTTCATGGCAACCACTGGCCCATTAATAATAATAATACTAATACTAATAATAATAATCTTTATTTGTACCCTGCTCCATCTCCCCGATGGGGACTCGGTGCAGCTTACATGAGGCAAGCCCAAAACAACAATTACATGAAATAAAACAAAACCGAAAACGCAAATAATAAACAATAATAACGCAATTATATAAAACAAAAAACAACATAGCAATATAAAATTACAATAAACACAATCACAATAACATGGGCAAGCTACATGTAATGAATAAAAGAAAACTGGGTAGAAACAGATTAAAACTCAGGCGAGATAAACACGAGATAAACAAGGACAGATTATTTGCGGAGGAGAGCTCATTTTAGTGGAGGTCGTGAAGCAAAGCTTTCCTATGGGGGGAATGCACTCCAATAACAGAAACCGTTAAAACTAAGCACTAGTATGTGGATGTAAATCTATTCATCAAATGTGCAATGGAAGAGCCAGGTTTTGAGGTTCTTTTTAAAGGTTTCTAGGGTAGGGGCTTTCCTAATCTCTCCAGAATCAACATGGAGTTTATGTTTTCCCCATAGTGCAAAACATTAAGTGTCTCACCAGACGAGTCTGTGAGACTGGCAGGGGCAAAAGAAGGGCCTCCCCAGAAGAACGGAGGGCCCGAGATGGTTCATGGAGAGAGATACGGTCACGAAGGTAGGCGGGTCCCAAACCGTTTAGGGCTTTATAGGTGATAACCTGCACCTTGAATTGGGACCGGAAAATAAATGGCAGCCAGTGGACTTGGTTCGAAAAAAATATTCCTGATCCACAACCAGTCTACCTTTGTAGTCACCATCCCAGCTGGGAACCAGTTCCTAGGGTGATTGCACAGGTGCCCCAGAGCAAACTGGTTCTCTTTGAACTGCATCCCATGGGGAGTGGGAGAACGCAGGAGGAATCGTCTTCTTTACTGTAGTGACCTTTCAGGACCTGTCTATCTTTGTGATCACATCATCCCCTATGAACCAGCCCTAAGATCATCTGGAGAGGCTCTTCTCTTGCTTCCACCGCTGTCTCAAGTGCGATTGATGGGGACGAGGGAGAGGGCCTTCTCAGTGGTGGCCCCCCAGCTCTGAAACTCTCTCCCTAGGGAGATCAGACAAGCACTCACATTGTCCATTTTCCATAAGGACTTAAAAACTTGGATGTTCCGTTGTGCCTTTGATTAGGCAGTTCACCAGAGAACTGGCATGACCCTATTTAAGCTCCTGCACTTTAGATCGGCCCTCCTCCCAGTAACCTCAACTCTTTACGGCCAAAGTCATTCCCATTTGAATTTTTGCACTTCCCTTGGCTCTGTTTAGAAATTAATTGCACTTACTCGAGCCTGGACCCAGCTCTGATTTGGTTTTTAGCCATGATATTGTTTATGATCTTGTATGTTTATGATCTTGTATTCAAGTGGGATGTATCAAAAAGAAAGGTGAAGTATCTACTCTAAGGAGGACATATTTCATTTTCCTACCACTTGTCAATCTCCTACAAATTTCAGATTCTTTCTTGCTGGCGATGTTCCAGTAGCAAACACTTCTTTCCATTTTCTATTGCCTAAGGGAAAACATCTTTAATTCAGGCATCTTTTACATCTCACTACCTATGAAAGGAACACCTCTGTTCTTGTGAAACAGAGCGTTCATTTGGCAACACAAAACCAGCCACCGAGCAGCTATGCTAATGGAAAAGAACCTTATCATTACCCACAAGCGATCAATGAAATTACAGAGAAAGCCAAGTTGTTATTGATAGTTTCGGCAATCCCTCGTTATCATTCTTGCTAGAGCAGTGTTTCTCACCTGGGAGTTGGAACTCCTGGGGGAGTCATGAGGAGGTTTTCAGAGGGGTTGCCAAAGATCACCAGAAAACACATATTTCTGATAGTCTTAGGAACCATTTTGGTAGAGAAGGCTGAAGATCTCTCCGTATGCCCTTCTCTTCTTTTTTGGTGTTGGTGAATGTTCTGTCGCCGCTGGGCCTGTAATTGGTTGGCTTTAAAAATAGGATGTGTAACCTTTGCCCAGCGGGAAGCCAGGGGCCTAAGGAGAAGTTCTCAGAGGTTTCCACTACAAAGAATCTTCAGATGGCTTGAGAAGTACAACAAAATCTTTTATTAATGAACAATCAAACAGGAACTTCTCTTATCTTTAGCAAAGTAAAGCAAATAATTCCAAGCTTCTAGGGAACTGGTGAATTCCTAAATTTGCCCACGAAGGACAGGCAACTATCTTCAGTAACTTCTTCTTTAAAGGAAAAAACCCCTTTTAACTTCTCCCAGGCTGACTGAAATCCAACCCTCACTGGTCTGGGCTCCGCTACCGGGCCGAACTGCTTCTCGGATGCCGAGTGGACCTACCAGCAAGGCAGTGGATATTCTCCAGCTGGAGTTCTTTAGTCTTTAGGGCTGTTTCCTGGAAATTCCCAAAGCTGTGGGAATGCTTCCCTGGAGTTCTTAGGAGACTCTTAAAGCTGTTCTCCTCTGGATTTCTTTCCTTTCTGTTTCTGTTGGAATTTCTGTAACCCTGGAAATTCTTAAAGCTTGAAGCCTTTGTACAGGGGAAGTTACACACATCCTATACAAAAGCTAACCTGGCTGAGACTGACTAACAAAATGGCTCACTTCCCTTCCAAAGCCCAAAAAGGGGGTGGGACTAGGGAACCTAATGATGATTGACAGGTGACCTGCCCTGTAACTGTAAACTTTAACAGGAAGCCACCCTTCTGCAAAATCCCAAGCCCTGGGCTGCAAACAAACACAAAGCAAATAAAGTGGGAGTTTCTGGTACAGCTGTACCTGCACAGTGAACTACAACACCCAGAATTCAAAAACAGCTCCCAACCCCAGCAGTATTCATTGTTGGCCATGTAGGTAGTGTGCCAAGTTTGGTGCAGATCCATTGTGGGCTGGGTTTCATACTGATCTTTGATTGTAGCTTAACTATAAATCCCAGCAACTACAACGTCTGGTTGCTTCTGGAAGGAATCCTACTGGAGCATTGCAGCGCACCCAAATACCTGGGAGTCACTCTGGACCGTGCTCTGACCTACCAGAAGCACTGCCTGAATATCAAGCAAAAAGTGGGTGCTAGAAACAATACAACACAAAAGCTGACTGGATCACAACCAGACACAGTGAAGACATCTGCCCTTGCACTATGCTACTCTGCTGTTGAGTATGCATGCTCAGTGTGGAACACATCTTACCATGCTAAAACAGTAGATGTGGCTCTTAATGAGACATGCCGCATTATCACGGGGTGTCTGCGCCTTACACCACTGGAGAAATTACACTGTTTAGCCGGTATCGCACCACCTGACATCTGCCAGGAAGTAACAGCCAATAGTGAAAGGACCAAGGCAGTGATATCTCCAGCTCATCCCTTGTTTGGGTATCAACCAGCATATTGGAATATTCAGTTCTTGTGGGTTTTTTCGGGCTATATGGCCATGTTCTAGAGGCATTTCTCCTGACGTTTCGCCTGCATCTATGGCAAGCATCCTCAGAATATTGTGTCCAATTCTGGGCACCACAATTCAAGAGAGATATTGACAAACTGGAATGTGTCCAGAGGAGGGCGACTAAAATGATCAAGGGTCTGGAGAACAAGCCCTATGAGGAGCGGCTTAAGGAGCTGTGCATGTTTAGCTTGAAGAAGAGAAGGCTGAGAGGAGATATGATAGCCATGTACAAATATGTGAGAGGAAACCACAGGGAGGAGGGAGCAAGCTTGTTTTCTGCTTCCCTGGAGACTAGGACACGAAACAATGGCTTCAACCAAAAGAGAGGAGATTCCATCTGAACACGAGGAAGAACTTCCTGACTGTGAGAGCCGTTCAGCAGTGGAACTCTCTGCCCCGGAGTGTGGTGGACGCTCCTTCTTTGGAAGCTTTTAAACAGAGGCTGGATGGCCATCTGTCAGGGGTGATTTGAATGCAATATTCCTAATTCTTGGCAGGGGGTTGGACTAGATGGCCCATGAGGTCTCCTCCAACTCATTGATTCTATGATTCTATGGAGGTTCTGCAGGCCTCCTGCAATAAAACAAGCAAACCCTTCCATGTTGCACACAGAAATTGATGCAAGTCTCAACTGGTAACTTTGGAAAAGACGCTGCCTTCAGAAAATATGATCATGGATTGTCCTTTGAAATGAGAGTAAATTATATATTATTGGCCTATGTGCACACATAGATATTTTGACATGCCTCCCAAGGTTGAAAATAAAACACGTAGGGCGGGGTTCTTGTTTTGCTTTCATTCTAAAGACTTTTCCAAAGTCGTTAAAGGAAAATATCCATTTTCTGGGGGGAAATGAATTGTTGGAAGCTATAATCAAAAGAGAACGCGGAGGTCAAAGCACCGTTTTGAAAGCCACAAAGAATGATCCTTGGATATACTGCGACTTATTCAACATCACTGCCATCAGAAAGTGAAGCAACATAACAGCGTATTTTGGATTACAGGAAATAGAATGGAAAAGCAATTTCCTTATGTTATTCTTGTGCTTTATAACAGAGGAGAAATATGAGCGAGGACAGAATGGCACAAATCTTACTTTCGGAAGCACAAACACGCTGCAGGAAAGCAGGTTATGTGGCTCTATCCAGCCTATACATTCCACCACAGATGCTTCATCCTTATTACAGATCTTTAATCCAGCCCAAGATGATATGTCTCATCCCTTGTGTGTTCACGTGATTCGAAAGTGGCTTGATCAGTCATTCAAAGGAAAACAGGCCAGCTGAAGGGAGAAAGATCCTTCCAAGGTTACGCTTCTCCCACACACATGGGATCAAGTCTTTCTCTAGCACAGTGTTTCTCAACCTTCCTAATGCCGTGACTCCTTAATACAGTTCCTCATGTTGTGGTGACCCTCAACAATTATTTTCATTGCTACTTTACAACTATAATTTTGCTACTGTTATGAATCATCATGTAAATATCTGATATGCAGGATGCATTGTAATTCACTAGACCAAATTTGGCACAAATTTTAATACTGGTGGGGCTTGGGGGATATTGATATTATCATTTGGGAGTTGTAGTTGCTGGGATTTATAGTTAACCCACAATCAAAGAGCATTCTGAACTCCACCAACGATGGAATTGGACCAAACTTGGCACACAAAACTCCAACGACCAACAAAAAATACTGGAAGGGTTTGGTGGGCATTTATCTTGGGTTTTGGAGTTGTAGTTCACTACCTCCTGAGAGCAGGAAGAGGGCTTTTGATGGGATTTATAGTTCACTCACAATCAAAGAGCATTCTGAACTCCACCAATGATGGAATTGAACCCAACTTGGCACACAGAACTCCGATGACCGACAGAAAATACTGGAAGGGTTTGGTGGGCATTTACCTTGGGTTTTGGAGTTGTAGTTCACTACCTCCTGAGAGCAGGAAGAGGGCTTTTGATGGGATTTATAGTTCATCTCCAATCAAAGAGCATTCTGAACTCCACCAATGATGGAATTGAACCCAACTTGGCACACAGAACTCCGATGACCGACAGAAAATACTGGAAGGGTTTGGTGGGCATTTACCTTGGGTTTTGGAGTTGTAGTTCACTACCTCCTGAGAGCAGGAGGAGGGCTTTTGATGGGATTTATAGTTCACCCACAATCAAAGAGCATTCTGAACTCCACCAACGATGGAATTGGACCAAACTTGGCACACAAAACTCCAACGACCAACAGAAAATACTGGAAGGGTTTTGTGGGCATTTATCTTGGGTTTTGGAGTTGTAGTTCATCCAGAGAGCACTGTCGACTGAAACAATGATGGATCCAGACCAAACTTTGTACAAAGACTCAATATGTCCAAATATGAACATTGGTAGAGTTTGGGGTGGGGGGAATCGACCTTGACATTTGGGAGTTTTAGTTGCTTATTTATTTATTTATCGTGTCAGGGGCAACCAGAC
>NW_026844367.1:25317135-25334816 GCF_025583915.1 Anolis sagrei ordinatus | reverse complement strand
TGCTGCTGGCACTTTCCAACAGGGAAAGGAGGAGGAGACTGCTCTCCTGACATAGGAGGGGAAGAGAAGGGGATGCATGCGGCAAGCCTCCACCTCCACTCCACTCGCTTGTGTGTGTGTGTGGCCGTGCACGTGCGCCTGACTTTAACGGCCAGCTGTTTCCCCGCGAGGAGGAGGACGGGGCGTGGCCATGGGTCTCGGTAGACATGCAGTTTCTCCTTTGTGGACATGCAGTTTAGAAGTCCTTTCTGCTTTTTGTTTTCGTTGGTTTTTTGTTTTTTTTTTTTTGAGTGGAGAACATACATTGGGTTGTTAGGGACATCGTGTCCAAATTTGGTGTCAATTGCCCCAGTGGTTTCTGAGTTCTGTGAATAGCACAAACGAACATTACATTTTTATTTATATAGATTGGATTTGTTTGGTATGTGTATTTATTTTTTTACCTGAAAAACAGCTTTTTCAGATGAAATCTTTTTTTTATGTCACGAGCAACTTGGGAAACTGCAGGTCGCTTCTGGTGTGAGAGAATAGGCCGTCTGCAAGGATGCTGCTCAGGGAACGTTGCCTGGATGTGTTACCATCTGTGGGAGGCTTCTCTCGTGTCCCTGCATGAGAACTGGAGCTGACAAATGGGAGCTCATCCCACTCCCCAGATTCAAATCGCTGACCTTTTGGTCAGCAGTCCTGCCGGCACAAGGGTTTAATAATAATAATAATAATAATAATAATAATAATAATAATCTTTATTTCTACCCCGCCACCATCTCCCTGATGGGGACTCGGAGCGGCTTACATGGGGCCAAGCCTGGACAACGTAATACAGCAATAAAATCAAAACATATACAACAGACAACAACAACATTATCAAAATGACATTAAAATAATAATAAAATTATAAAAATAAAATAAAATAAAAATTCCAATAGACACAATCACAATAGAGATCACAATGGGCAGGCCACATATTCCAAATAAAAAACAATTAGACTATGATGAGATAAAATAGGAGCAGGACGCTTAAGTGGAACTCATAAAGCACACAGAGTTGTGGGGCAGAACATCGTATTTGGAGGGCACGAACTCCATTAGCCGAAAACGTTGAAGGGGTGTAAAATATCATGCTGTGCACCTACTCGCCAAAGGCGCAGCGGAAAAGCCAGGTTTTGAGGTTCTTTTTAAATGTTTCCAGTGAAGGGGCTTTCCTGATCTCCCCAGATAAAGAGTTCCAAAGTCGGGGGGCCACAGGAGAGAAGGCTCTCTCCCTTGTGCCCACAAGATGAGCTTGTGAAATTGGTAGAGGCGAAAGGAGGACCTCCCGTATTGCACCACTGGGGGCATTTTTTGTGTTTATTTATTTTCCGACATCTCCTTCTTCCTGGCTTCTGTTTTGGAGATTTCAGGACCTACATTTAGTTCTGCCAAAGATCCTTAAGATGCCTTGCAAATTTAATTGGGACAGATGAACAGGCCACTGTTTGAAGGGCCCTATTCAGCCTTGCTCGAATTTCTGAGTGCCAAAATGATGATGATGATGATGATGATGATGATGATGATGATGATGATGATGATGTTGATGTCTTTATTACCTGCCTCTTGCTATGGCTTGTGGCATGGTGGTGGACTAGCTGAGTGTAATAATAATAATAATAATAATAATAATAATAATAATAATAATAACAATGGCGCAGTGGGTTAAAGTGCTGAGCTGCTGAGCTTGTTGATTGAAAGGTCGCAGGTTCGATTCCGGGGAGCGGCGTGCGCTTCCGCTGTCAGCCCTAGCTTCTGCCAACCTAGCAGTTCGAAAACATGCAAATGTGAGTAGATCAATAGGTACCGCTCCGGCGGGAAGGGAACGGCGCTCCATGCAGTCATGCCGGCCACATGACCTTGGAGGTGTCTACGGACAACGCTGGCTCTTCGGCTTAGAAATGGAGATGAGCACCACACCCCAGAGTCAGACATGACTGGACTTAATGTCAGGGGACTACCTTTACCTTTACCATCTCCCGGAGGACTCGGTGCGGCTTACAAGAGGCCGAGCCCAAAGTACATCATTAACAAAAACACAACAACAACAATACAATGCAACAATAAATAAACTCACAACAAAGCAATAGAACAATAACAAAAACACAACACTGTTAAAAAACCTGTGGCAGGGCCAAATGTAATGGTTAAAATTCTAAAAATGCTGGGCATGTCCAGGTGAGGTAGGATGGATATTTTGGGAATAGAAGGATGTGCAGACAATTCTAACTCTCTCATAAAGTGCATTAGGGACAATTGCTTGGGATTCCTTAATCTGGGAAGGCACATTGGAACATCCATGTTTTCAAGCTCCTTCTGAAAACTGCCAGTGTTGGGGAGTGCCTGATGTCCTTGGGGAGGGAGTTCCAGAGTCGTGGGGCCACCACCGAGAAGGCCCTGTCCCTCGTTCCCACCAATCGCGCTTGCGATGCAGGTGGGATCGTGAGCAGGGCCTCTCCAGATGAACGAAGAGATCATGTGGGTTCATATACGGAAATGCGGTCATGCAGGTAGGAGGGTCCCAAACCGTTTAGGGCTTTGTAGGTAAGCACCTGCACCTTGAATTGGGACCTTAATCTGGGAAGGCACACTGGAACATCCATGTTTTCAAGCTCCTTCTGAAGACTGCCAGTGTTGGGGAGTGCCTGATGTCCTTGGGGAGGGAGTTCCAGAGTCGTGGGGCCATCACCGAGAAGGCCCTGTCCCTCGTTCCCACCAATCGCACTTGTGATGCAGGTGGGATCGTGAGCAGGGCCTCTCCAGATGAACGAAGAGATCATGTGGGTTCATATACAGAGATGCGGTCACGCAGGTAGGAGGGTCCCAAACCGTTTAGGGCTTTGTAGGTAAGCACCTGCACCTTGAATTGGGACCGGAAAATGAATGGCAGCCAATCGAGTTCCTTGAACAGGAGGGTTCAAGCACCCAAAAACATTTGGGTAGAACCACTGATGACACATGGCATAAATACAGAGGTATCAACTTGTGCTGCGGATCAAGGACCAGCCTCTTGCTCTAAAGGCATCCCTTGACCTCCCCATTGCAATGCCAACCCCGGATTCTTTTCCCGAGAGTCCCTGTTAAGGCAGAGCATGGTGCCCATTGATCCTGCCACCCACCCAGAGCTGGCAGATTAATTGCCAGATGTTGTGCTTGGTTGGATCCAGTCCCTCGCAGAAACCCATCAGGACACGCTCCAAATTACATGGATAGAGAGAGGTTTGTGGTAGTAATAATAGACAGGAACGACCCACGGCCACTGGTTTGGATAATGGACTTGAAGATTAGGTCGCTGTTGTGAGAGAATTGGGCATGGCACCAATGCTGGGCTTTAGCAAAACCGCACTCCACCCAGCAAAATAAGCTGGCCGTGTATTGCTAGGGCCCTTCCCTTCCGACGTTTCCCCCTTTCCCGTTTGAACTTTCCTCTGCATAGGAAAGGACAGTGCGTTGGTTGGAAGACCTCCCGGCTTGGCTTTATTGATACCCGTGGCACAGGCCCAGCCTTCTGAGCGCGTGTGTTTGCTGTGTTTATGTGGAGGTTTCTTTTTCCCCTCTCGAGCGCTGGCTTGCAAAGTGCAAATGTGTCCCTGGATGCTCCCTCAACTGTGCACATGGAGCAGACGCAAAGGATGTGGAACCCGCGGCGTCTCCAGCTTGGGATGACTAAGCCAAGGGAAAACAGAAGCTGGCTTTGCAATAGCCAAAGGGCTGTTGCTTTATTCTGGTATATCTTCTCATAGATGGAAGCATGGTGCTCTGGGTCACTCTTTTAAAAAGAACTTTTTCTGAGCTTTTTCACGGTATGCTTTGTTTGCAAAGCCCATTGCTTGTGTTTATGTGGGCGATCCCAACGTAAGAGCACCACAAGGAGAACCTGCACCCTTCCTAATGTTATGCATCTGCAACTCCTGTTGTTGTTGATGTTACTCATATTATTATTAATTGATTTCAGTAAGGCCTTCGACAAGGTCCCTCATCACTCTTCTAATGTGGGCTAGGCAAAACTACGGTTAGGTGGATCTATAATTGGTTAAGTGGACGAACCCAGAGGGTGATTCCCCCCAATGCTTCCTCTTCATCCTGGAAAGAAGTGACGAGTGGAGTGCTGCAGGGTTTCGTCCTGGGCCCAGTCCTCTTCAACATCTTGATTAATGACTTAGATGAAGGGTTAGAAGGCAGGATCATCAAGTTTGCAAATGACACCAAATTGGGAGGGAGAGCCAATACTCCAGAGGACAGGAGCAAGATTCAAAATGATCTTAACAGATTAGAGAGATGGGCCAAAACTAACAAAATGAAGTTCAACGGTGACAAATGCAAGGTACTCCACTTAGGCAGAAAAAATGAAATGCAAAGATATAGAATGAGGGACGCATGGCTTGAGAGCAGTATGTGTAAAAAAGATCTTGGAGTCCTTGTGGACAACAAGTTAAACATGAGCCAACAAAGTGAGCATAGTGTCTAGATCTAAGGAAGTCATGCTCCCCCTCTATTCTGCCTTGGTTAGACCACACCTGGAATATTGTGTCCAATTCTGGGCACCACAACTGAAGAGAGATGTTGACAAGCTGGAATGTGTCCAGAGGAGGACGACTAAAATGATCAAGGGTCTGGAGAACAAGCCCTATGAGGAGCGGCTTAAGGAGCTTGGCATGTTTAGCCTGAAGAAGAGAAGGCTGAGAGGAGATATGATAGCCATGTATAAATATGTGAGAGGAAGCCACAGGGAGGAGGGAGCAAGCTTGTTTTCTGCTTCCCTGAAGACTAGGATGTGGAACAATGCCTTCAAACTACAAGAAAGGAGATTCCATCTGAACATGAGGAAGAACTTCCTGACTGTGAGAGCCGTTCAGCAGTGGAACTCTCTGCCCTGGAGTGTGGTGGAGGCTCCTTCTTTGGAAGCTTTTAAACAGAGGCTGGATGGCCATCTGTCGGGGTGCTTTGAATGCAATTTCCCTGCTTCTTGGCAGGAGGTTGGACTGGATGGCCCATGAGGTCTCTTCCAACTCTATGATTCCATGATTCTACCTGCCTCTCCTTGCATCCTCTTGCAGCTCAAAGTTGGGTGCCACATGGTCAAAACAGCGAGGTAAAACAAAACACGATTAAAATAGTGTTCTGCATCATGGTGAGGGATGCAGAGATGCTTAGAATGGCATGGTTTCCAGTCCTAGGGCCCTATCATGCTTCACTACTATAGCGCTGTTATATTTTCACTGCTTTCTGACGACATTGTATGGAATTGTGCAGAAATTGACACTTGAAATTCTTAGCTCTTGGGTCTGATGAAGCTATAAACCCACAGAATTCTGTCATTACAACCAAAGTGGCCTCTCAACAAAAGATTGCTCCAGGCACTGCCGGGCAATCAAATGCTAATCAAGGTGATCAGTTGAAACATTCACACCTAGCTCCAGCAGACAAGAGTCCTTTGTCTCACCCTGGTCATTCCACAGATATATAAACCCTTTTTCCTAGTTCCAACAGACCTCACTACCTCTGAGGATGCTTGCCATAGATGCAGGCGAAACGTCAGGAGAAAATGCCTTTAGAACATGGCCATATAGCCCGAAAAAACCTACAACAACCCAGTGATTCCGGCCATGAAAGCCTTTGACAATACATGTTTCTTTTCTTTTGAAAGGAAAACCTTTTTTTAATCTCTCCCAAGCAATCTACTATCTAAGCTTTGCTGATGTGAGTCCTACTACCGGTGCCAAACTAAGTCTTGGGTCCCGAGTAGACCTACCAGTCAAGGCTTTGTAAATTCTCCAGCTGGAGTTCTTTGGGTCTGTAAAACTGTTTCCCCCGAAACTGTTTCCCCTGAAGCTGTTTCTCCCGAAGCTGTAAGAAATGAAGCTTTTCTGCAGGTGGAGCTGGTCCACGTCCTGTAGCTTAATTTCCTTCTGTAAGACTGAACTAAAAATGGCTCCCTCTCCTCCCAGGGCCCTGGGGAAAGGGGCGGAATCAAAACTTAACAATGATTAATGGGTCATTGGCCCTATAAATGCAAACCAAGGGAAGTCACCTTTGCAGAATGCCTGAGACCTTGGAATGCATGCAGACATTTAATAGAATGAAAATGAAGTTGGAGCTCCTAGTACAAACGTACCAGCACACCTCATGTTGCAAAATCTCAAGAAGCCGTAGCTTCTTCTTGCAGAATAGCTCTGAAAATAGGTTTAATGTAAGCAGAATCTTCTAAGCACTTGCCCCAGAACTCAAGGAATCTGGGGCCGCTTGATTGTGTCCTCTGAGTGCCTGAAATGCAAGCTCTTCCACAGTGCAGCCGATGACATTCTGCTCTCGACCCAGCTGGCAGGAGCGCCCTTGCAGGAGTTCCCAGAGCCAGCTTGACAGAAGTGTATTTAAGGATTTATTGTGTTATATAAACCGGTAAACCAAACAGATGCTTTTATTGTGAGCTCTGAGTAAGTGGCGGGAGGCCACGGTTGGAACAGCCTCTTCCCCCGAAGGGCTCGCTAGCTTAGCAAGAAAAACATCACCTTTCTGCCTCTTTTCGCTCTGGAGGGACCCCAGAGGTGACAAGCAGACCGCTGGCTCCAGGCCATTCCCCCGATCTTTCGTTTCCATTGAAGAAGAACTGGAAAAGAATCTTCTTGTACCTTCTCACCTTGTCTCCTGGTCTTCATATAGAAGACCAGGAGACAAGGCAAGAAGGCACAAGAAAGCACAAGAATATACATCCAAGGGACTTAAAATTAAAATGGTTAGAACCCTCGATATTTTATGCAATGTGTGTTAAAGAAATAGAGATGAAGACTTAGTTGGAACAATGATAACAATGACCCCTCCAAAATGGCCAGGCAACCCCCCTGGTGGTCGCGACCCCCGGATTGAGAACCGCTGACTTAGATGAAGGGTTAGAAGGCATGATCATCAAGTTTGCAGACGGAACCAAATTGGGAGGGATAGCCAATATGCCAGAGGACAGGAGCAGGATTCAAAACGATCTTGACAGATTAGAGAGATGGGCAAAACTAACAAAACGAAGTTCAACAGTGACAAATGCAAGATACTCCACTTAGGCAGAAAAAATGAAATGCAAAGGTACAGAATTGGGGAAGTGTGGCTCGAGAGCAGTACATGTGAAAAGATCTTGAGGTCCTCGTGGACAACGAGTTAAACATGAGACAACAATGTGATGTGGCGGCAAAAAAACCCAATGGGATTTTGGTCTGCATCAATATGAATATAGTGTCTAGGTCCAGGGAAGTAATGCTACCCCTCTATTCTGCCTTAGTTAGACCACACCTGGAATATTGTGTCCAATTCTGGGCACCACAATCAGGGCCGTAGCAAGAAAAAAAATCGGGGAGGGTTGAAAATTTGGGGGGGGGTTTGAAAATTTGGGGGGGGGGTTGAAACCTGCCTCCTAGCTCACGCTGAAGCAAAGAGCACAGCAGGGGCAGAGCAGCCTTCAATAGCCTGCAGTTCCGCCCCTGTCAACCACCTCCACCAAGTCTGGCCTCCTTAATGAGAGCATTCAACACCCCCGCCCCCCCCCCCAACTTGGTTGCTTCGCTACATCGGCTATTGCTGCAAGTAATGACAGTGTGAATAAATTGTCAATATTTGCTTGAGATAGTGCTTGCAGTTCTGGAGGGACTCATAGACTTAGCATGGGGATTTGGTTAACTAGTTAAAATTCATGAGTAAACCAGGTTTATTTGTTTTAACCTAAAAAAATTTGGGGGGGGGAGTTGAACCCCTAACACCCCCCCCCCCCCCTCTACAGGGCACCACAATTGAAGAGAGATATTGATAAGTTGGAATGTGTCCAGAGGAGGGCGAATAAAATGATCAAGGATCTGGAGAACAAACCCTATGAGGAGTGGCTTAAAGAGCTGGGCATGTTTAGCCTGAAGAAGAGAAGGCTGAGAGGAGACATGATAGCCATGTATAAATATGTGAGAGGAAGTCATAGGGAGGAGAGAGCAAGCTTGTTTTCTGCTGCCCTGGAGACTAGGATGCGGAACAATGGCTTCAAACTACAAGAAAGGAGATTCCATCTGAACATTAGGAAGAACTTCCTGACTGTGAGAGCTATTCAGCAGTGGAACTCTCTGCCCTGGAGTGTGGTGGAGGCTCCTTCTTTGGAAGCTTTTAAACAGAGTCTGGATGGCCATCTTTCAGGGGTGCTTTGAATGCAATTTTCCTGCTTCTTGGTAGGGGGTTGGACTGGATGGCCTCTTCCAACTCTTTGATTCTATGATTCTTCTAAGTCTAGTTTGTATGATTAGAGTTTAAAACAAGCTAAGCTGTTGACTGTTCCGTGTTTACATGGTGCTTTCCCTCACTGTTTTACTTATTTCTTGTTTCTAGGACAGATTTCTGTGTCCATAAAGATGAGCCCTGTGACACAGTGGGTGAGTAAACTTGGAGATTGTCTTCCTTGACCAGCCTTTGATCTGCTACAAATTTAATCCCAGCGCATATAAAACCTTGTATAGTACATTTGAATGTTGAGGTGCATCCTCTTGACATTTTCCGCGCAGCTTGATAAACTCCATGCTTATCAAGCTGTGCATGTGTCCCCATGTGTCTTTTCTGTATTTATTAACATCAGCATGAATGTGGAAGGTGGAAAAGTGTGGAAAGCTGGGATTGTGTCTTCTGCTTCTTGTAATGTCAATGTCATGTATAGTCTGCCTCTATGCTCGTTGTTGTTGAGGGATTGTCACTTGGAAATATTTATCACTAGCTTCGGTACCCAACCCTGCCCAGTTGAGGGGTTTGGAAATGATAAATATTACAAAGAATCATTGTTTGTTTTTGGATATTATGTATGGTCCCATTAGAAAATGAATAAGGTTGTGGGTGAACTACAACTCCCATCATCATCTACCATTGCCCCAATCCACACCAGTAGCTAAAGTTGGTCATAATAGATTTATATGCCAGTTTTGGTCCAGATCCATTGTTGGTGGGGTTCACTGTGCTCTCTGAATGTGAGTGAACTACAACTCGCATCATCCCAGGTTAATCAAACCCCATCAGTAGTTAAAGTTTGTCATGATGGATATATGTACCAAGTTTGGTCCGATCCAACATTGGTTGGGTTCACAGTGCTCTCTGGATGTGAGTGAACTACAACTCCCATCATCCCAGGTTAATCACCTCCAAACCCCACCAGTAGTTAAAGTTTGTCATGATGGATATATGTACCAAGTTTGGTCCGATCCAACATTGGTTGGGTTCACAGTGCTCTCTGGATGTGAGTGAACTACAACTCCCATCATCCCAGGTTAATCACCTCCAAACCCCACCAGTAGTTAAAGTTTGTCATGATGGATATATGTACCAAGTTTGGTCCGATCCAACATTGGTTGGGTTCAGAGTGCTCTCTGGATGTGAGTGAACTACAACTCCCATCATCCCAGGTTAATCACCTCCAAACCCCACCAGTAGTTAAAGTTTGTCATGATGGATATATGTACCAAGTTTGGTCCGATCCAACATTGGTTGGGTTCACAGTGCTCTCTGGATGTGAGTGAACTACAACTCCCATCATCCCAGGTTAATCACCTCCAAACCCCACCAGTAGTTAAAGTTTGTCCTGATGGATATATGTACCAAGTTTGGTCCGATCCAACATTGGTTGGGTTCACAGTGCTCTCTGGATGTGAGTGAACTACAACTCCCATCATCCCAGGTTAATCACCTCCAAACCCCACCAGTAGTTAAAGTTTGTCCTGATGGATATATGTACCAAGTTTGGTCCGATCCAACATTGGTTGGGTTCACAGTGCTCTCTGGATGTGAGTGAACTACAACTCCCATCATCCCAGGTTAATCACCTCCAAACCCCACCAGTAGTTAAAGTTTGTCCTGATGGATATATGTACCAAGTTTGGTCCGATCCAACATTGGTTGGGTTCACAGTGCTCTCTGGATGTGAGTGAACTACAACTCCCATCATCCCAGGTTAATCACCTCCAAACCCCACCAGTAGTTAAAGTTTGTCATGATGGATATATGTACCAAGTTTGGTCCGATCCAACATTGGTTGGGTTCAGAGTGCTCTTGGATTATGGATGAACTACACCTCCCATCATAAAGGGTCAATCCTCCCTAAACCCCACCAGTATTCTAAAGTTGGTTATCATGTATATATGTGCCAAGTTTGGTCCAGATCCATTATTGGTGGGGTTCATAGTTCTCTCTGGATGTGGAAGCCATCTTGAAAAAAACATGCATACATATTTCTGTTGATGTTTTGTTCCTTCCCCAAATCCCTGAAAACAAACTTACAGACTGCCAATTTTTGTGCATGAATCCAAATTCCATTGAAAACGTTCTCAGAACAATGTGCTTAAATAGCTGGTCTCTGAGCCCATTCTCCATTGCCAAGCACGAAGGGAATATGTACAAACATATAAATGCACCAGGAAAGAAAGAAAAGAAAAGAATTCTGCATATTTTGGGCAGTGTGCATACATTGACAGTGTAAGCATTCTGTGAGCATTACACATATCATTCGAGAAGTGCCGGAGAACATGATTCAATCTGGGTTTTTTTTAATGTGATATTGTTTTATACTGATGTCTGGTTTTGTGCTGTCACGTGCTGGGCCTATAGCAGTTGGCTTTTGAACAGGACGTGCCCTTTGTGCCCAGCGGGAAGCCGGGGTGCCTCGAGTGAGAGGCCCTAAGGATTTTCCTATACAGAGTCTTTAGAAGCTTGAAAGGTTTAACAAAGTCCTTTATTATTGCTTAAGTCTTCAACAAACAATCAAATACTTCTTAGATCTTCAACAAATTAAACAAATGCTTCAAGGCTTTGAATCAACTGGTGGCTTTCTTAATCTTGTCCACAAGGGACAGGCAACTGGCTTCGTGAACTGTTTCTTTTCTTTAAGAGGAAAACCCTTTTTAACCCCTCCTTGGGCAATCTACTTTCTAAACTTTGCTGGTGTGGGCTCTACTCCCGGCTCCAAACTGCTTCTTGGGTCCCGAGTAGACCTACCAGTCAAGGCTTTGTAGATTCTCCAGCTGGAGTCCTTTGGAACTGTTTCCCCCCGGAATTTCCCCCGGATGCTGTGAGAAACGAAGCTTCTCTACAGGTGGAGCTAATCCACATCCTGTAGCTAAGCTTTCCAATGCAAGACTGACCTAAAATGGCTCCCTCTCCTCCCAGAGTCCTGGGGAAAGGGGCGGAACCAAAACTTAACAATGATTGATGGGTCATTGGCCCTATAATTGCAAACCAAGTGAAACCACCTTATTGCAAAATGCATGGAACCTTGGAATGCATGCAAACACTCAATAGAAAGAAATGAAGTTGGAGCTCCTGGTATAGCCATACCAGCACAGTTTTTGTTATGCTACACTTGGAGTGCATTGTAAGCCTTGTAAGCCACCCTGAGTCCCTTTCAGGAGATGGTGGTGGGATATAAATAAAGTTTATTATTATTATTTATCCCCCCTCCCAAACAAAAGAATCCAGAAATCCGCAATACACCGGTTTTCATCTATTCTTGAAGGCTTGAAAGCAATAGAGAAGATTGGTGGTTACAACTAACAATCACTTCTTATTGCTGAGATCCAGCCTATTCATTTCACCCCACTTCTTAGTTTCCAATCAGTATTCTTTTTGTGTATTGTCGAAGGCTTTCATGGCTGGAATCACTGGGTTCTTGTAGGTTTTTTGGGCTAAATGGCCATGTTCTAGAAGCATTCTCTCCTGATGTTTCACCTGCATCAATGGCAAGTGTGCTGGTACGGCTGTACCAGGAGCTCCAACTTTATTTGCTTTGTATCGAGTGTTTGCTTGCAGTCCAAGGTTTCAGAGACTCTGCAGAAAGGTGGCTTCCTTTGGTTGCAGTCATAGGGCAAGTCACCTGTCCATCATCGTTTAGTTTTGGTTCCGCCCCTTGCTCAGGGCAATTGGGAAGGGAAGGGAGCCATTTTTAGTTAGTCTCAGTAAGGAAAGCTAATGTACAGGATGTGTACAAGCTTCTCCTGTACAAAAGCTTCAACCCTTAAGACTTTCCGGGGGAGAACAGTCTCCAAAGATTTCCAGGGAAACAGCCCTAAAGACCAAAGAACACCAGCTGGAAAATCTACTTGCTTTACTGGTAGGTCCACTTGGCGTTCGAGACGCAATTCGACCCTGTAGCAGAGCCCACATCAGTAAGAATTAGATTACAGTCAGCCTGGGAGAAGTTAAAAAATGGGATTTTCCTTTAAAGCAAAGAATTAGTTATTGAAGACAATTGCCTATCCTTCGTGGACAAGATTAGGAAGCCATCAGTTGCATAAAAACCTGGAATCATTTGTTTAAGTTTCTGAAGACGAGAAGTTTCTGTTTGATTGTTCATTAATAAAGGACTTTGTTATACTTCACAAGCCATCTAAAGATCATTTGTGATGGAAAACCTCTGAGAACTTCTCTTCGGGGGCCCCTGTCTTCCCGTTGGGCTCCTTAACCCAGAAAAAGGGGCAGAACTAAAGAACATAATGATAATTGATGGGTCATTGGCCCTATTATTGCAAACCAAGGGAAGCCACCTTATTGCAAAATGCATGGAACTTTGGAATACATGCAAACACTCAATAGAAAGGAAAAGAAGTTGGAGCTTCTGGTACAGCCGTACCAGCACACTTGCCACTGTTTCTGAGTGGCATTAACTTAAGATGTTTGCAACCATCCCATTTTTACACAGACAAAAAATCCTTCTGGGAAGCTCTGTTGGCTAAAGGAAAACAGCACCAGGCGGCCTGCATTTGTCTTTTGGCAGGTTGTCCTTGCTGGAATGGACTGCTGGAGGGAATGGCATTCAACTGCCAAGGGAGCGTTGAAGATTACATAATGACTAAAAGTGAGCTCAGAAATTGGAGTGGGGGGGGGGGAGTATGTAGGTATGTATTGGTGGGATGAGACTGTGCCGGCAACTCCAAGAATCGGAGCAACCACATTTGGGTTGGAAAGCATTTATTGCTGGCGCTTTGTGGCCTTGCTCAATTGATAACCTGGCCCCGACAGAGAGAGAGAGTGTGATGGATTCTTTCTCTCTCTCTCTCAACTAAAAGAAGATTTAAGAGGAAAGACAGCACCACATTCCAATTTCCATCAACTGTAGCAGCATAATTGTTGAGAACCCCCTCCAATTACCGAAATGCAGAAAAGTTTGCTTTTATCCCGTTCAGAAGATGACAGCAACTAGTTAAACCGTCTGGGGGCTGCAGCCGTCAGCCTTGGGCCATCTCTCTCCCTCTTCCTCTCGTGTTGTGACTTGAATACCTTCTCCCGTTTCCTGCCGAAATCTCTGTTCCAGCCACGCTGCCTCGGAGGGAGCCAAATAAGGAGAGTTCAATGTCTAGCTCTTAATATCCTGTGCAAGACGGCAGTTTATTTGTTGGTTATCTTCTCCTTTTTTGAAATAGGGAATTGTCTCCCAGAGTGACTCACGCCAATGAAGCAAGAGGGAGGAATCCAGGAGGGAAAAGGTAGGGAGGAAAGGTCTGTTCTCCAAAACCAGAACAGATTGATGGGCTGTAGTTGGCCCAGTCCGAGGCAGACTTCTTTGAATCACAGTTGGAGGATCTTGTTACCTTGGCTGACCCATCAGGCTGGAGAGGTGCATGAACTGAGCCTTCCGCTTGCCAGGAAGCAGTACATTGAGCTCCTTGCACAACTTCTTTTCTGGATGCTGGGTGGACCTAGGTATCTTGGCTCCACTTGCCTTGATCTTATTTTCAGGAATGCTTTTTATTAGAAGCTCCCTTTGAGTGCCATGGCGGAATCCATGCAAAGGCTAGATCCCAAGGAGGTCTGGTTGTCAATAATAATAATAATAATAATAATAATAATAATATTTATTTATCGTGTCATCAGCAACCATACCATTGTATTACAATTCTAACAGAACAAAACAAACACACAGATTAAAAAGAAAAAGAAAAAAAACACACAGATTTTGCAAACTTGGTAGTTGATTAAATGTCCTTTGATCAGTATCTGGCTACTTGGAGTGCCTCTGGTGTTGCCGCAAGAAGGTCCTCCATTGTGCATGTGGCAGGGCTCAGGGTGCATTGCAGCAGGTGGTCAGTGGTTTGCTCTTCTCCACACTCGCATGTCGAGGATTCCACTTTGTAGCCCCATTTCTGAAGGTTGGCTCTGCATCTCGTGGTGCCAGAGCGCAGTCTGTTCAGCACCTTCCAAGTCGCCCAGTCTTCTGTGTGCCCAGGGCGGAGTCTCTCATTTGGTATCAGCCATTGATTGAGGTTCTGGGTTTGAGCCTGCCACTTTTGGACTCTCGCTTGCTGGGGTGTTCCAGCGAGTGTCTCTGTAGATCTTAGAAACTATTTCTTGATTTAAGTCGTTGACGTGCTGGCTGATACCCAAACAGGGGATGAGCTGGAGATGTCTCTGCCTTGGTCCTTTCACTATTGGCTGCTACTTCCCGGCGGATGTCAGGTGGTGCAATACCGGCTAAGCAGTGTAATTTCTCCAGTGGTGTAGGGCGCAGACACCTGTGATAATGCGGCATGTCTCATTAAGAGCCACATCTACTGTTGTAGTGTGGTGAGATGTGTTCCACACTGGGCATGCATACTCAGCAGCAGAGTAGCATAGTGCAAGGGCAGATGTCTTCACTGTGTCTGGTTGTGATCCCCAGGTTGTGCCAGTCAGCTTTCGTATGATATTGTTTCTAGCGCCCACTTTTTGCTTGATGTTCAGGCAGTGCTTCTTGTAGGTCAGAGCACGGTCCAGAGTGACTCCCAGGTATTTGGGTGTGCTGCAATGCTCCAGTAGGATTCCTTCCCAGTTAATCCTCAGAGCTCGGGATGCGTATTTGTATATTTCATATACACCTTATACACATAGCCTGACGGTCCTTTGAAAAAGACACGTTTAATAATTATGGGCATGAAACTAAGTTTGTGTGCGCTGAACCATCAGAAAGTAAAGGTGTCACTACTATTTCAGCCACCCATGTGGACAGTTTTGGATCTTGGAGGATTTGGATTTTGAAATTCCGGATAAGGGTTTCTTGTATGGCTTACTTATATCATTTTGGCTCCTTGGGCAGCAGGCAAGCCAGGTTTTCATGTGACATTACACAAGTGATGGACTGAAAAGCAAACAGTTGAGCTGTATACACCAGCATCCAGACATTATTATTATTAAATTAAACTTTATTTGTACCCCGCTAGCATCTCCCGAAGGACTCGATGTGGCTTACAAAGGCCAAGGCCTCAATACACAACATACAATACACTTAAAGCAAATTAAAAACAATTAAAGCAGTATTAAATAACAAGAACCACAAGCAATAAACAATACATCAAACAAGATAAAATTGGGCCGGGCCAGAGTAAAGGGTACAGGATTAAAAGTGCTGATGTGACAGGTGATATGTAAGGATTATAGGCNCCCCCCCCCCCCCCCGAGGATCTGCCTCCAGGCGCAAACCAGGAATGGGCAACTTGGACATCCCTGAACAGACTCAGAAGTGGAGTGGGCAGATCAAAAGACAATTCGGCAAAATTGCACTACCTAAAAGAATCCTCTACCTTGTGTGGCTGTGAAGCAGAACAGACAACTCCATATCTGTATGCTTGCCCACAATGCCCTGCCTCATGTACAGAGGAAGAATTGTTGGAGGCTACAGAGGCAATGCGGTTGCTGTTGAATGTTTTTGGTCAAAAGATATTTAGCTGCTTGTGCTCCTTCTATTTTTATCAGTTTTACTCTAATTTACACAATGCTTTTGATATGAAATAAATAAATAAATGTTTATATTGATATATCCTTAATTCTATGTTTTAATGTTAAATGATGCCGTGCTTTATGATTTAATTGATAACTATGTTATTATTGTTACGTTAGGTTTCTGTATGTGAGGCATTACATTTTGCCATAATTATGTTGGAAACTTCTTTGAGTCCCCTGCTGGGTTTTTTTTTTTTTTTTGTCGTGTCAGGAGCAACTTGAGAAACCACAAGTCGCTTCTGGTGTGAGAATTGGCCGTCTGCAAGGACGTTGCCCAGGGGACGCCAGGATGATTTGATGTTTTTATCATCCTTGTGGGAGGCTTCTCTCATGTCCCTGCATAAGGAGCTGGAGTTGATAGAGGGAGCTCATCCGCCTCTCCCCGGATTCGAACCTGCGACCTGTCAGTCTTCAGTCCTGCCGGCACAAGGGTTTAACCCACTGCGCCACCGGGGGCTCCCCCTGCTGAGGTGAGAAAAGCAGTATACAAGTGAAGTAAATAAACAAACAAACAAACAAAATAATAGTGTTGTGTTCTATCATTCTATTTTAACTCTGTTGTACCCTGCCTTGAGATGAAAAGAGGAGCAAGAAATAAATGTTGTTGTTTTTGCTGTTGCTGTTGCTGTTGTAATTGCAGTTCCTTAGAACAAACCTGCTGTGCTCTGAATAGCCCCTAACTTGAGATGCAAGCAGAGAGTTTTTTTCCCATTTCAGGAGTGATTTGAGAAACTGCAAGTTGCTTCTGGTGTGAGAGAACTGACCATCTGCAATGACATCCCGGGTGCTTTACCATCCTGTGGTAGGCTTCTCTCATGTCCCCATATGGGAAGCTGGAGCTGACAAACGGGAGCTCACCCTGCTTCCTGGATTTGAACCTCTGACCTTTGGACAGCAGTACTGCCAGCTTTGCATTCCTGAGGAATGCAAAGCTGGGGTGAAAATTGGTGGAAGAAACATTAACAACCTCAGATATGCAGATGACACCACTCTGATGGCCGAAAGCGAGGAGGAGCCGAGGAGCCTTCTAATCAAGGTGAAAGAAGAAAGCGCAAAAGCTGGGTTGCAGCTAAACATAAAAAAAAACAAGATTATGGCAACAAGAATGATTGACAACTGGAAAATAGAGGGAGAAAATGTGGAGGCCGTGACAGACTTTGTATTTCTAGGTGCAAAGATTACTGCAGATGCAGACTGTGGCCAGGAAATCAGGAGACGCTTACTTCTTGGGAGGAGAGCAATGTCCAGTCTCGATAAAATAGTAAAGAGTAGAGACATCACACTGGCAGCAAAGATCCGCCTAGTCAAAGCCTCGGTATTCCCTGTAGTTACCTACGGATGTGAGAGCTGGACCTTAGGGAAGGCTGAGCGAAGGAAGATAGATGCTTTTGGACTGTGGTGTTGGAGGAAAGTTCTGAGAGTGCCTTGGACTGTGAGAAGATCCAACCAGTCCATCCTCCAGGAAATAAAGCCCGACTGCTCACTGGAGGGAAGGATACTAGAGACAAAGTTGAAGTACTTTGGCCACATCATGAGGAGACAGCAAAGCCTAGAGAAGACAATTATGCTGGGGAAAGTGGAAGGCAAAAGGAAGAGGGGCCGACCAAGGGCGAGATGGATGGATGGCATCCTTGAAGTGACTGGACTGACCTTGAAGGAGCTGGGGGTGGTGACGGCCGACAGGGAGCTCTGGCGTGGGCTGGTCCATGAGGTCACGAAGAGTCGGAGACGACTGAACAATGAACAACAACACTGCCAGCACAAGGGTTTAACCCATTGTACCACTAATGACCCAGTTCAAGGAATTATTATTATCATCATCGTCGTTGTCATTGTCATTATTAGGCCTGGGCGGTTTCATTCGTTAATTTTGTAATTCGTTAAATATTCGTTAATTTTAGCAATTACAA
>NW_026844367.1:25281264-25313849 GCF_025583915.1 Anolis sagrei ordinatus | reverse complement strand
AGGGGGTTGGACTGGATGGCCCATGAGGTCTCTTCCAACTCTTTGATTCTATGATTCTATGATTCTAATGTCAATATTATCCGGGGAATCAGTTTAAAGATTTTAATTTTATTTTAATTTCTGCCTCTTCATTTGAATAGGTTGCTGGAAAAAGGTTGGCCTTGTTGAACATTAATTACATTGGGTTGTTGTGTGTTTTCTGGGCTGTCTGGCCATGTTCCAGAAGCATTCCCTCCTCACGTTTCATCTGCATCTATGACAGGCATCCTCGGAGGTTGTGAGGTCTGTTGGAAAGTAAGCAAGTGAGGTATCTGTGGAATTTTTTTTTGTGTGTGTGTCAGGAGAGACTTGAGAACCTGCAAGTCGCTTCTGGTGTGTGAGAATTGGCTGTCTGCAATGACGTTGCCCAGGAGACGCCCGGATGATTTGATGTTTTATCATCCTTGTGGGAGGCTTCTCTCATGTCCCCGCATGAGGAGCTGGAGCTGATAGAGGGAGCTCATCCACCTCTCCCTGGATTTGAACCTGCGACCTGTCGGTTTTCAGTCCTGCCGGCACAGGGGTTTAACCCACTGCGCCACCGGGGTTTCCTGTTGGAAACCAAGCAAGTGGGGTTTAAATATCTGTGGAATAATGTCCATGGTGAGAGAAAGAACTTTGGTCTGTTGGAGGCAAGTGTGAATGTTGCAATTGGCCACCTTGATTAGCATTCACACTTGACTCAAACAGACAAGAGTTCTTTTTCCCACCCTGGACATCATTCCACAGATATATAAACCCCACTTGCCTGGTTTCCAACAGACCTCACAACCTCTGAGGATGCCTGCCATAGATGCAGGCGAAACGTGAGGAGAGAATGCTTCTGGAACATGGCCATACAGCCTGGAATTGTGGGAGTTCAAGTCCAAAACCCCTGGAGGGAGGGCCAGAGTTCGCCCATGCCTGCCTTAGAGTCACCATCAATGAGAAATGACTCAAAGGTGCACAACAACAACAACAATAACTGCTGTATTTCTGCTGCACTTTTCTATGGACTCAGAAGTGCATGAATGTTTGCTTTTCATTACTTTGTTTTATGTGCAGAGTTATTAAAAAGATGTTGTATAGAATCACCTTCAAGCTGTGTATACGAGACATCAGTGGATCCCATGTTTGGACTTGTCCAAGATACATCCGTATCTCCAAAATACGCCAAAACACAGGTACTCTAATACCTGAAAATCCAAATCTGATGTCCAAAATGCTTCTGGTCCTGAGCATTTCATTTATACTCATCCTGTACTATGTTAGCACCCAATAAGTACAGATTCATTTGTAGACTAGCTGTCCCCTGCCACACGTTGCTGCGGCCCAGTCTGTTGATCTGGAAAATAAAGTAATGAGAAAGTGTTGGTTTCTAATAAATGTAATGTCTTTCTGCTTGTGGGTATCTATCTATCTATCATCTATCTCTATGGCTGAATGGCTCTTTGTCAGGAGGACTTTGATTACGTTTTCTTGCCCTGATGAAGGGAGTTGGATTGGATGGCCTTAAGTATTTTCTGTTCGTCATGCTGGTTCTGTGTGGGAAGTTTGCCCCGATTCTGTCGTTAGTGGGGTTCAGAATGCTCTTTAATTGTAGGTGAACTGTGAATCCCAGTGACTACAGCTCTCAAATGTCAAGGTCTATTTCCCTCAAACTCCATCAGTGTTCATATTTGGGCGTATTGAGTGCTTGCACAATTAAGACTCGTGCGCCAACTGCGACCGTACCTCGTGAAGGCGGATCTGGCCAGCGTGGTCCATGCCTTAGTCACCTCCAGATTAGACTACTGTAATACACTCTACGTGGGGCTGCCCTTGAAAACGGCCCGGAAATTCCAACTGGTCCAACGGGCGGCGACCAGATTGTTAACTGGTGCTCCTTACAGCGAGAGGTCAATCCTCCTGTTTAAGGAGCTCCATTGGCTGCCGTTCATTTTCCGGTCCCAATTCAAGGTGCTGGTGCTTACCTACAAAGCCCTAAACAGTTTGGGACCCACCTACCTGCGTGACCGCATTTCTGTATACGAACCCACACGATCTCTTCTATCTTCCGGAGAGGCCCTGCTTGCGATCCCACCTGCATTGCAAGCACGATTGGTGGGAACAAGGGACAGGGCCTTCTCTCCGGTGGCACCTCGACTCTGGAATTCACTCCCCAAGGATATCAGGCATGCTACGATGCTGGCAGTCTTTAGGAGGAGCTTGAAAACGTGGCTGTTCCAGTGTGCCTTCCCAAAATAGGAAACCCCAATGCACTTGTTCCAAATGCACTTTACTAGAAATCTAGGATTGTCTGCATGCCCTATTTCTCCAAAAATACCTATCCATTTCACCCGGTCATGTCCAGTTTTTTTACATTTTTAATCCATTACAACTGGCCCTGACACTGATTTTAAATTGCGTCGTGCTGTTTTAATGTCTATTGCTTGAGTTATTTATTGATGTATTGTTGTTGTGTTGTTTATTGATGGACTGGGTCTCGGCCTCTTGTACGCCGCACCGAGTCCTTCGGGAGATGGTAGCGGGTTATAAATAAAGGTTTATTATTATATTATTATTATTGTGCCAAGTTTGGTCCAGGTCCATCATTGTTTGAGTCTGCAGTGCTCTCTCGATGTAGGTGAACGACAACTTCAAAACTCAAGGTCAATGCCCACCTATCCCTTCTAGTGTTTTCTGTTGGTCAGGGGAGTCCTGTGTGCCAAGTTTGGTTCCATTCCAACATTGGTGGAGTTCAGAATGCTTTTTGATTACAGGTGAACTATAAATCCCAGCAACTACAACTCCCAAATGACAAAATCATAATTTTTTGAGTGATGGTCACTCCTTGTGTAGTGCAACACTGTGTGTGTGTGTGTGTGTGTGTGTGTGGTATTCATTAACATTTCCATGAGCTTGACTGAGAGCCACGGCTTGCACTCGTCTGCCTGCCTGCCTCTTTCTTCCTGGCCGCCGGCCTTGAGAGGATTTTATAGGATATGCAATTAGGTAATAGGCATGTGCTAGGAAATAAAACACAGAACTAGTTAGATCTTAGTACGATATGGCACATTATATATCTTTCAGGCATAATTGATAGGAAATTATGTCTGAAAGATACAGGAGAGATTGCACTCAGCCCTTGAAGCGTCCCCTCTTCCTTGCATCCATCAGCAGCCTGTAAAGTCAGTATAACCATAACACCAGAATGTTTAACACAATGTCCTTGAAAAAAGAAAAATCATGGAAAAGGGGATCCGACAAGCCGCTTTCAAACTGAAGACAAGTTTGTTATGGCACAATACAACTCATTTGTCTCTAAAGCATATTAAGGTCCTCAAATTGCAGATCCTCAAGATAAGCGAGCTTGAGCTCACATTGTTCTCCTGCTCATTACTCTGTGGTCGCCCACCAGAAGCCAAACTGTAATTGAGAAGAGTCTTTGTTTTCATGGTTGGTTTTACTTTTTTAGGGCCATTTTTCTCTTTTCAAAGCTGTCACATGAATGTTCAGTAAGGAGACTAGAAGCATTTTTATACACAGCATAAGAAGAGGGAGTATTTGTGAGGTCAAGGCCTTTGCCAGTTTTCTTTTTCCAGATCGCATAGGACTTCGGGGAGATATGTCTGCACTTGGTGTAAACTCAGCACATAGAAGATGGCTTTGAAAGGCAGCAGATCACAGGAGCTGTCTTCATAGACTTGTCAGCAGCTTATGATACTGTGAACCACCGCCTCCTCCTGAGAAAAATGTATAATATCACAAAGGACTACCACCTCACCCGCCTCATAGGAAACCTGCTACAAAACAGGAGCTTCTTTTTGAGTTCCAGGGCCAGAGAAGCAGATGGCGGAAACAGAAGAACGGCCTGCCTCAGGGGAGTGTGCTTGCTCCATCCATGTTCAACATCTACACAAATGACCAGCCACTGCCAGAAGGGACAGAGAGTTTCATGTATGCTGATGATCGTGCCATTACTGCTCAAGCAGGGAGCTTTGAGATGGTTGAACAGAAGCTCTCCGAAGCTCTAGGTGCTCTTACTGCCTATTACAGGGAAAACCAGCTGATCCCCAACCCATCTAAAACACAGACATGTGCCTTTCACCTTAAGAACAGACAAGCATCCCGAGCTCTGAGGATTACCTGGGAAGGAATCCCACTGGAGCATTACAGCACACCCAAATACCTGGGAGTCACTCTGGACTGTGCTCTTACCTACAAGAAGCACTGCCTGAACATCAAGCAAAAAGTGGGCTAGAAACAATATCATACGAAAGCTGACTGGCACAACCTGGGGATCACAACCAGACACAGTGAAGACATCTGCCCTTGCGCTATGCTACTCTGCTGCTGAGTATGCATGCCCAGTGTGGAACACATCTCACCACACTAAAACAGTGGATGTGGCTCTTAATGAGACAGGCCGCATTATCATGGGGTGTCTACACCCTACACCACTGGAGAAATTACACTGCTTAGCCGGTATTGCACCACCTGACATCCGCCAGGGAAGTAGCAGCCAATAGTGAAAGGACCAAGGCAGAGACATCTCCAGTTCATCCCCTGTTTGGGTATCAGCCAGCGCGTCAATGACTTAAATCTAGAAATAGTTTTCTAAGATCTACAGAGACACTCACTGGAACACCTCAGCAAGCGAGAGTCCAAAAGTGGCAGGCTCAAACCCAGAACCTCAATCCATGGCTGATACCAAATTAGAGACTCCCCCATGGGCACACAGTAAACTGGGCAACTTGGAAGGCGCTGAACAGACTGCGCTCTGGCACCACGAGATGCAGAGCCAACCTCAAGAAATGGAGCCACAAAGTGGAATCCACGACATGCGAGTGGGGAGAAGAGCAAACCACTGACCACCTGTTGCAATACAACCTGAGCCCTGCCACATGCACAATGGAGGACCTTCTTGCAGCAACACCAGAAGCACTCCAAGGGGCCAGATACTGGTCAAAGGACATTTAATTAACTACCAAACTCACAAATTCTGTATTTTGTCTGTTTGTTTGCTTTGCCCTGTTAGAAATGTAACATAATTGACTGGTTGCCCTGACACGACAAATAAATAAAATAAATACTTGGTTTAAAATAGAAATGGAAGCAGCTCTCCCACGCACAAGAAGAACGGGCGGTTGGGGTGATGGGCAGGCCGGGGTGTCAACTGGCCACTTGAGAAGGTGGAGCTGGACGCATTGCTGGCCCCGCGAAGCAAGGCACAAGGTGTCTAAATTGGGAAGCATTGCGAAGCAACCACGGGCAGCCGCCACTGTGCAGAGTTCAGGCCTCCTGAATCATTCCGCGGAGAGAGACCGTCCAACTTGGCTCCCACCCAACTAGCACAGAAATTAGGCTGCCTTTTGCCAGGACAGCCTTCCAGTGCGTAGAGCCTTTCTAAAAATAAAGCAGCATTGCCTCGGAGATGAGCAGGGCTGCTCCATTTTAAGGATCTTGACACTGGAAGGAAGATGGATGGAGACACGGCTCTTTGCCATAATAATCATAATAATCATTTATACCCCACTTTATCCAACCCGAAGGGGACTCAAAGCAGCAGAACATAGGTGTTTAAAATATATACATATGCAAACATTAAAACAGGATTAAATAGACACAGTATTTTAAAATTCCCCAGTTAAAAACCATTAAAACATCAAAATTAAAAGCCACAGCATATTGTATTGTCGAAGGCTTTCATGGCCGGAATCACTGGGTTGTTGTAGGTTTTTTCGGGCTATATGGCCATGTTCTAGAGGCATTCTCTCCTGACGTTTCGCCTGCATCTATGGCAAGCATCCTCAGAGGTAGTGAGGTCTGTTGGAACTAGGAAAAAGGGTTTATATATCTGTGGAATGACCAGGGTGGGACAAAGGACTCTTGTCTGCTGGAACTAGGTGGGAATGTTTCAACTGACCACCTTGATTAGCATATAATGGCCTGACAGTGTCTGGGGCAAACTTTTGTTGAGAGGTGATTAGATGTCCTTGTTTGTTTCCTCTGTTGTTGTGCTCTTGTAATTTTAGAGTTTTTTAATACTGGTAGCCAGATTTTGTTCATTTTCATGGTCTCTTCCTTTCTGTTGAAATTGTCCACATGCTTGTGGATTTCAATGGCTTCTCTGTGTAGTCTGACATGGCGGTTGTGAGAGTGGTCCAGCATTTCTGTGTTCTCAAATAATATGCTGTGTCCAGGTTGGTTCATCAGGTGCTCTGCTATGGCTGACTTCTCTGGTTGAAGTAGTCTGCAGTGCCTTTCATGTTCCTTGATTCGTGTTTGGGCAATGCTCCTGCGTTTGGTGGTCCCTATGTAGACTTGTCCACAGCTGCATGGTACAAGACTCCTGCAGAAGTGAGAGGATCCCTCTTGTCCTTTGCTGAACGTAGCATTTGTTGGATTTTCTTGGTGGGTCTGTAGATCGTTTGTATGTTGTGTTTCCTCATCAGCTTCCCTATGCGGTCAGTGGTTCCCTTGATGTATGGCAAGAACATTTTTTCCTCCCGGAGGATCTTCATCTTTATTCTCGTGACTTGTTCTCGGTCTTGCAGCTCTTCTGATGTCTGAGGTGGAGTATCCATTGGCCTGTAGACAAGAGTGCTTTGTTTCACCCTGGTCATTCCACAGATATATAAACCCTTTTTCCTAGTTCCAACAGACCTCACTACCTCTGAGGATGCTTGCCATAGATGCAGGCGAAACGTCAGGAGAGAATGCCTCTAGACCATGGCTATATAGCCCGAAAAACCTACAACAACCCACAGCATATTATTATTATATCATATATTATGTTGTTGTCATTATTATTATTATTATTATTATTATTATTATTATTATTATTAGAAACACAACAAGATGAGTCCACAGCAGACAAGATCGCTCTGCTGGCTGTTGTATTGGATCACACATCAGACACTTCCCAAGTGTCTAGGACTGTGTAATGTATCGGCGAATAATGTGTGCAGATCCCAGTAAGGTGGCCTTCCGCAGCAGGCAGATGGTAATCTTGTCAGTGCTGATTGTGTTTAAGTGCAGGCCAAGGTCTTTAGGCACTGCATCCAGTGTGCCAATCACCACTGGTACCCCCTTGACTGGCTTGTGCCAGAGTCTTTGCAGTTCGATCTTTAAATCCTCATATCGTGTCAGCTTTTCCAGTTGTTTCTCTTCAATCCTGCTGTCACCTGGGATTGCAACATCAACAATCCATACTTTGTTTTTTAACACAATCGTGAGATCAGGAGTATGATGCTCCAGAACTCTGTCTGTCTGAATACAGAAGTCCCAGAGGAGTTTGACGTGTTCATTTTCTGTAACTTTTTCCGGCTTGTGATCCCACCAGTTCTTTGTCGCAGGCAGATGGTATTTGAGGCACAAGTTCCAATCTGAGCAACGGTGTTATGCCTCTGCTTGTAGTCTGTCTGCGCGATCTTCTTGCAGCAGGTGAGGATGTGATCTATTGTTTCATCTGCTTCCTTGCAGAGTCTGCATTTGGGATCTGCTGTCGGCTTTTCAATTCTGGCTTTGATGGCATTGGTTCGAATGGCTTGTTCTTGTATATATTACATTTGGGATCTGTCGTCAACTTTTCAACTTTTCAATTCAGAATCAGGCCCTTCGTCTCCTTTTTCAAAGTTCCATTTGTGGGCCACAGCCATGTTTTTTCTTTGCCAATTTGGCTCTCAATTTTTCCCAGAAACTGTCCATGGAGAGCCTTCTTTCGCCAGTTTTCTGGCTACCAGTATTAAAAAACTCTAAAATCAAAACAACAAAACAGCAGAGGGAAAACAATCAGGGACATCTAATCACCTCTCAACAAAAGATTTCTCCAGGCAATGCTAATCAAGGTGGTCAGGTGAAACATTCACACCTAGCTCCAGCAGACAAGAGTTCTTTGCCCCTCCCTGGTCTTTCCACAGATATATAAACCCATTTTCCTAGTTCCAACAGACCTCACTACCTCTGAGGATGCTTGCCATAGATGCAGGCGAAACGTCAGGAGAGAATGCCTCTAGAACATGGCCATATAGCCTGAATAAACCCACAACAACCCAGTGATTCCAGCCATGAAAGCCTTCGACAATACATTGTGTAATTATTGTGTTTTAAATCATGATCAAAAGGTTGGCAGTTCAAATCCGTAGAGCGGGATGAGCTCCCGCTGTTAGCCCCGGCTTCTACCAACCTAGCAGTTTGAAAACATACAAATATAAGTAGGTCAATAGGTACTGCTTCTGCAGGAAGGTAAGGGCACTCCATGCAGTCATGCCAATGGCCACATGACCTTGGAAGTGCCTACGGACAACGCCGGCTCTTCCGCATAGAAATGGAGAGGAGCACCAGAGTCCCAGAGTCAGACCGAAATCATGCTAGCTACTGAAAGTTATAATATAGCAGTGACATTTGTGGAAAGATGTGCTTTTTGAGCTGCCGATCTGCACAGAAACATGCATTAAGGTAATGAGAGCATCGGTTCGCACACCTCTGTTCTGTACGTTAAAGGTGGATAAAGTGTGTTCACAAATAATTTGAATTGTAATCTCTGATTTCGCTTTAATTATTAAAATCCTGTTTCTTGAATAACTGGCCTCAAAACGTAGTTTATATCGTAAGGTCTCTCCTTGCTGGCTGAATTCTCTATGGAAGAAGCCGCACCCCCTGGAAGGGCGAAAGAGGGTGAGATTGTTTTGGAATTTGGACTCCAGCGCATCAAAGCTGAGTAAACATTAAGATGATGCTCGGCTTCCTGCGCTTTGGCTAATCCCATAATTGAAGGGCCACCGTGTCATGCCAGATCTGTGGAGTTTATTAACTTCCTGTCAAGCTAGGAGAAGGAAGGGGAGGGATTGCTTTAATGGGATAATGAATGTCCTGCTGGATGTATAGCGAGCAGGTGTCAAAAGGAACGAGGAGGCAGGCGTCGTCTGCTTATCTCACTTTCTCTCTGCCTTGCCCTGTGTTTGTGGAGGATGAGTGTATTTGATGCCCAGAGAGAGTCTCTTTTCTGTGTGTGTGCAGGTACAACTGTACCAGGAGCTCCAATTTTGTTTGCTTTGCATTGAATGTTTGTTGTAGTCCTAAGTTTCAGGGACTCTGCAGATAGGTGGCTTCTTTTGGCTGCAATCATAGGGCAAGCCACCTGTCAATTATAGTTAGGTTCCCTGGTCCCGCCCCCCTTTTGGGTTTTTGGAGGGAATAGGTGCCATTTTGGGTTCAATCCATACAGAGAAGCCTTTCACGCAGGACATGAAACCAAGAGCTCCTGTAGAAAGCTTCGTCTTCTACAGCTTGGCCGGGGAGAAAGATCCCGTGGCTTGGCCAGGAGATATACAGCCTTTCAGCTCCTTTGCTGAGGGAATCCAGTCTCACAGCACTTCAGCCAGCCATCACTGAAACCTGAACTCCTTCTTATTTCCCTTGGAAGTCTACAAAGCTCTGCTTGGTAAGGGTCACTCGCGGAAGCCAGAAGCAGTTGGTACCGGGTGTAGGAGCTCCACACCAACAGAGGCAAAGACAGACTGCCCAGATTAGAAGTAAAGACTGCCCAGATTACCCAAAAGCCTGGTCCCATATCCATGTTTTTAGCTTCCTTCTAAAGGAGAGGAGGGATGTCGATGACCTAATTTCCCCAGGGAGTGAATTCCACAGGTGAGGGGCCACCACCGAGAAGGCCCTGCTCCTCATCCCCACCAATCTCACTTGTGATAGAGGTGGGGCCGAGAGCAGGGCCTCCCCAGAAGATCTTAAATTCCGAGGCGGGACGTAGAGGGAGATGCGTTCGGACAGATAGGTTGTCAGAAGAAGGGGGAAGCACGCTAGCCTCCAGACTAGGACTCAATGGAGCCATGGGTTCAAAGGACAGGGAAGGAGATTCCAGCTAAACATTAGGAATATTTTCTCGACAGTAAGAGCCATTCAACGGTGGAGCTCTCTGTCTTGGAGTACGGTGGATGGCCATCTGTTAGGAGTGCTTTGAGTGTGCCTTTCTTGCCTGGTAGAATAAAGGAGGTTGGACAAGATGGCCTTTGGAGATCACTTCCCACTCTTTCATTCTGTGATTCCATTCTATGAGTCGGGTCCTGCTTCCCATATGCTATATTCTGCGTAGAAATGAAATACATTGGGCCTTGCCTGGCCCTCCTTGCTGATGGGAAACCAGTTTGCTTCTCAATATAAATATCTGAGAGTGGCCTCTTGTCCCAAGTATAGAGAATATATATATATATATATCTGAAGGGGGATAATGAATAGGAACTGTTGTTTCTGGATTAATTCCCCAGGGCTACTCAAATCTGTGCATCCCCGGGTGGCCTGATTCAGATAGTGTTTCCCAAAAGAGCCTCTTCCGTGCCTCTCGCCATCACCCCTTTCCTTGAATCGGAGCCCTCTCTGCCAAATTAAAACCAGGAACCGTTAATGCCTCATTAATTAACTTGCTCGGAGAGCCGGTTACGCATTTCTGAGCTGTCAGGGAGAACTCCTCCAATATGCTGCCAGGAGATTAATTGCATGGAAACAGCACTTGCATTTGTATCTCTGAGCTTTTGCTCAATCCCCTCCGCAGTTGGGTAATGTGAATGTCCTCCTGGGGTGCCTGTCTGGCTTGCTTTGCTTTACGGGAGTTATACATGGCTTCTTCCTTCCTTCCTTCCTTCCTTCCTTCCTTCCTTCCTTCCTTCCTTCCTTCCTTCCTTCCTTCCTTCCTTCCAAGATCTCTGCTCACAGAGGCCTCCTTAGATGGTGGCTCAGTGTTTACATGTCTGTTTACATGTCTAAAACTCAGGATCAGCCCCAGAGTTGATGAAGTCTTTTAGAAAACAGTTGCGTGCAGTTTTTCGGTCTGCATCTCGATAGCATCATACTATCAAGCCCCAAGCTTGGAAATCACATGCTGCAATTACACAGTCCCCCAAAGGGAATCATGTTTAAAAGATCTCTGCCAATACTTGAAAATATAGTGCTGGTGTTACGTGGGCTGAGTATATGATGCTCCTGCCTCAGGGTTGTTGCTTAGCATTGAAACGTGCTCTTTTTTGGAAGATGAACAAATTTCCTATCTATAATGAGGGAACAGGGGCTGGATGGCCATCTGTCGGGAGGGCTTTCTTGTGCCTCCTGACACAATTGGACTGGGTAGCCTTTGGGGTCCCTTCCAACTCTGTTGTTGTTGTTGTTGTTGTTGAGACTGGATGGCCATCTGTCGGGAGGGCTTTGATTGTGCCTCCTGACACAATTGGACTGGATGGCCTTTGTGGTCTCTTCCAACTCTGTTGTTGTTGTTATTGTTGTTGTTGTTGTTGTTGTTGCTATTATTATTATTATTATTATTATTATTATTATTATTGAGATCTGTCAGGAGGGCTTTGATTGTGCTTTTCCTGCATGGCAGAAAGAAGTTGAACTGGGTGGCCCTTGAAGTATCTTCCAAATCTATTATTATTATTATTATTATTATTATTATTATTATTATTATTATGCAGAGGGTGGATAGCCATCTGTCATGACTGCTTTGATTGTGCTTTCCCACGTGGCAGAATAAAGGGGGTTGGACTAGATAGTCTTTGGAGGTTTCTTCCATTATTATTATTATTATTATTATTATTATTAAAATCTGTCAGGAGGGCTTTGATTGTGCTTTTCCTGCATGGCAGAAAGAAGTTGAACTGGGTGGCCCATGGAGCATCTTCCAAATCTATTATTATTATTATTATTATTATTATTATTATTATTATTATTATTATTATTATGCAGAGGGTGGATAGCCATCTGTCATGACTGCTTTGATTGTGCTTTCCCACGTGGCAGAATAAAGGGGGTTGGACTAGATAGTCTTTGGAGGTTTCTTCCAATATTATTATTATTATTATTGAGATCTGTCAGGGGGGCTTTGATTGTGCTTTTCCTACATGGCCGAAAGAACTTGAACTGGGTGGCCCTTGGAGCATCTTCCAAATTTATTATTATTATTATTATTATTATTATTATTATTATTATTATGCAGAGGGTGGATAGCCATCTGTCATGACTGCTTTGATTGTGCTTTCCCACGTGGCAGAATAAAGGGGGTTGGACTAGATAGTCTTTGGAGGTTTCTTCCAATTCTATTATTATTATTATTATTATTATTATTATTATTATTATTTGTATTGTCGAAGGCTTTCATGGCTGGAATCACTGGTTGTTGTAGGTTTTTTCGGGCTATATGGCCATGTTCTAGAGGCATTCTCTCCTGACGTTTCGCCTGCATCTATGGCAAGCGTCCTCACTACCTCTGAGCTGAACGAATGAACAACAAGCCCAACTTACAAAAGCCTTTTGTCTCACCCTGGTCATTCCACAGATATATAAACCCCTTTTTCCCAGCTCCAGCAGACCTCTGAGGAAGCTTGCCATAGATGCAGGCGAAACGTCAGGAGAAATGCCTCTAGAACATGGCCATATAGCCCGAAAAAACCCACAAGAACTGGATTATTATTATTATTAGCTGTCCCCTGCCACATGTTGCTGTGTCCCACATGGGGGTTCTGTGTGGGAGCTTTGGCCCAATTCTATCGTTGGTGGGGTTCAGAATGCTCTGTGATTGTAGGTGAACTATAAATCCCAGCAACTACAACTCCCAAATGTCAGGATTCTATTTTCCCCAAACTCCACCAGTGTTCACATTTGGGCACATTGAGTCTTTGTGTAGAGTTTGGTCCAGACCCATCATTGTTTGAGTGCACAGTGATCTCTGGATGTAGGTGAACTACAACTCCAAAACCAAAGGACACTGCCCACCAAACCCTTCCAGTATTTTCTGTTGGTCATGGGAGAACTGTGTGCCAAGTTTGGTTCAATTCCATCGTTGGTGGAGTTCAGAATGCTCTTTGATTGTAGGTGAAATATAAATCCCAAGAACTACAACTCCCAAATGACAAAATCAATTTTTTGAGTGAAGGGCATACATTGCTTTGTTAGATGTCTTGTGTCCAAATTTGGGGCCAATTCGTCCAGTGGTTTTTGAGTTCTGTGAATCCCCCAAACGAACATTACATTTTTATTTATATAGATGCTGCAGAGGCTGAGTGACCATCTTTCAGGGAGTGCTTTGATTGTGCTTTTCCTGCATGGCAAAATAAAGGGGGTTGGACTGGATGACCCCTGGGGTCTCTTCCAACACTAGGGTTCTGTGATTCCATAGATCTATTTCTATTTATTTATTATTTGGGAAGTTTCTCTATTGCCTTTCTCCAAGGACTGCAGGCGGTTTACGACAACATACAATATAAAATATCCCATTAATTCCAAATCGGTCCTTGTCGAACGTAACATTATCAATTAAATAAGTAAAAACAGCCTAAAATTCACAAGGAAATGTATGATAATAATGTCTTTGAAGCTCGATGGTCATTTGTTGGGGAGGGGGGCTTTAATTGTGCTTTTCCTACATGGCAGGGAGTTGGACTAGGTGATCTTTGCGGTCTCTTCCAATTCTGTTATTCTATGATTCTATCTCAGTTTTCCCAAATTCTGGAGGAAAGCAAGAGTCATCGCCATCTTGAAGCCAGGCAAAGACTGTAATGATCCAAAAAGCTACAGACCAATCTCCCTGTTGTGCCACCTCTACAGAGTTCTGGAGAGACTTACTTTGCATAGAATTATGGAAAAAATAGACCCCTGTCTGATTCCACAGCAAGCTGGCTTCAGGAAAGGCAAAAGCTGCACATCGCAAGTGCTGAACCTGACTCAGCACATAGAAGATGGCTTTGAAAGGCAGCAGATCACAGGAGCTGTCTTCATAGACCTGTCAGCAGCTTATGATACTGTGAACCACCGCCTCCACCTGAGAAAAATGTATAATATCACAAAGGACTACCACTCACCCGCCTCATAGGAAACCTGCTACAAAACAGGAGCTTTTTTGTTGAGTTCCAGGGCCAGAGAAGCAGATGGCGGAAACAGAAGAACGGCCTGCCTCAGGGGAGGTGCTTGCTCCATCCATGTTCAACATCTACACAAATGACCAGCCACTGCCAGAAGGGACAGAGAGTTTCATCTATGCTGATGATCGTGCTATTACCGCTCAAGCAGGGAGCTTTGAGATGGTTGAACAGAAGCTCTCCGAAGCTCTAGGTGCTCTTACTGCCTACTACAGGGAAAACCAGCTGATCCCTAATCCATCTAAAACACAGACATGTGCCTTTCACCTTAAGAACAGACAAGCATCCCGAGCTCTGAGGATTACCTGGGAAGGAATCCCACTGGAGCATTGCAGCACACCCAAATACCTGGGAGTCACTCTGGACCATGCTCTGACCTACAAGAAGCACTGCCTGAACATCAAGCAAAAAGTGGGTGCTAGAAACAATATCATACGAAAGCTGACTGGCACAACCTGGGGATCACAACCAGACACAGTGAAGACATCTGCCCTTGCGCTATGCTATTCTGCTGCTGAGTATGCATGCCCAGTGTGGAACACATCTCACCACACTAAAACAGTGGATGTGGCTCTTAATGAGACATGCCGCATTATCACAGGGGTGTCTGCGCCCTACACCACTGGAGAAATTACACTGCTTAGCCGGTATTGCACCACCTGACATCCGCCGGGAAGTAGCAGCCAATAGTGAAAGGACCAAGGCAGAGACATCTCCAGCTCATCCCCTGTTTGGGTATCTGCCAGCACGTCAACGACTTAAATCAAGAAATAGTTTTCTTAGATCTACAGAGACACTCGCTGGAACACCTCAGCAAGCGAGAGTCCAAAAGTGGCAGGCTCAAACAGCACCTCAATCCGTGGGTGATACCAGATGAGAGACTCCCCCCTGGGCACACAGAAGACTGGGAGACTTGGAAGGCGCTGAACAGACTGCGCTCTGGCACCACAAGATGCAGAGGCAATCTTAAGAAATGGGGCTACAAAGTGGAATCCACGACATGCGAGTGTGGAGAAGAGCAAACCACTGACCACATGCTGCAATACAACCTGAGCCCTGCTACATTTACAATGGAGGACCTCCTTGCGGCAACACCAGAGGCACTCCAAGTGGCCAGATACTGTTCAAAGGACATTTAATCAACTACCAAGCTTTGCAAACTTTGTGTTTTGCCTGTTTGTTTGTTTGCTTTGTTTTGTTAGAAATGTAATACAATGGTACGGTTGCTGATGACACGATAAATAAATAAATCTCAGTTTCTCTAACCCCCTCCCTTTAGTTTAGTTTCTAATAGTTGGAATAGTTGGAAATCTGACATAGCCTTGAGCGAGGATGGCCGTATTTGGAATGGATGAGGCACGTGAAGTCCTACAACCCTGGCATCTCCCACTGATTTGCTTCCATGCAAGCTGATTGGAAATACGATCCATCCTATAAATGAGTTATGGACAAGGGCAGGCAGACGGGGAAATCGTTGCTCTGCCCAAAGGTATGAACTGGTGAATTGGGCTCGTTTCTCCTGCTCTCCTGAAACATCAATTTCAAAAACTCCTTCAAACACCAAGAATCTGGATTGAGTGTGAGCCGCCTTGGCCAAGTTCATGTTCCGTGAGCTTTGGAAACTCTGAACATGAAACCCGAAGGTCACAAGGTTAAACGTGTCGTGATCATCTCCCTTCTATTTCCCTCTTTCTTGCTTTCTTTTCTTTCAACGGTGCAGCTGTGGGGCCCCAACGGTTGGGAGGAAGATGGCTGACATTTCAGGAACAAGTGGCCTCTTCTGTGAAGGAATGCGCCGGACAACCTTGGTAATCTATGGATTGGCTTTATGTGCTGATCCCCTCCCATTATCCCAAACGAACGCTCAGTCGTTGTGCTTTTTCAGCTGCTTTTAAAAAGTCACGGCTTTCCTGTTCTCCTCCTCCTCCCTCTTTCCCCTTTTGCCCCTTGCTTTTGAATATGGTCTTATTCAATAATAGCAGAACAGAGTGAGGGTGGAACCTTGCCCATCCCAAAAGGCTCAAGCAAAAGCAAACCGCTGTGTTCTCTCACGCGCTGGGCCTTTAAAATAAAGAATTGCCTTTAAAATAGGACGTGCAACTTGAGCCCAGCGGGAAGCCAGGGCCCCCCGAAGAGAAGTTCTCAAGGATTTTCCACCACAAATGGTCTTTAGATGGCTTGTGAAGTATAACAAAGGAAGAAACCATGAAAATGAACAAAATCTGGCTACCAGTATTAAAAAACTCAAAAATTACAGCAGCAAAACAACAGAGGGGAAACAAACAGGCACATGAAATCACTCTCAACAAAAGATTCCCCCCAGGTGCTTCCAAGCCATTGAATGCAAATCAAGGTGATCAGCTGAAACATTCACAGCTAGCCCCAGCAAACAAAAGTCCTTTGTCTCACCCTGGTCATTCCACAGATATATAAACCCATTTTTCCCAGTTCCAACAGACCTCATTACCTCTGAGGATGCTTGCCATAGATGCAGGCGAAACGTCAGGAGAAAAATTGCCTCCAGAAAATGGCCATATAGCCCGGAAAAACCTACAACCCATGGATTCCGGCCATGAAAGCCTTCGACAATACATTATAACAAAGTCATTTATTAATGAACAATCAAACAGAAACTTCTCTTGTCTTCAATAAAGTTAAACAAATGCTTCCAGGCTTTTATGCAACTGGTGGCTTCCTAATCATGTCCACGAGGGACAGGCAATGGTCTTCAATCACTGTTTCTTTACTTTAAAGGAAAATCCCTTTTTAACTTCTCCCAGGCTGACTGTAATCTAAGCCTTACTGATGTGGGCTCCGCTACCGGGTCGAACTGCGTCTCGAGCACCGAGTGGACCTACCAGTAAGGCCAGTAGATTCTCCAGCTGGAGTTCTTTGGTCTTCCAAACTGTTTACCCTCCAAAATTCCTCAAAGCTTTAGGGCTGTTTCCCTGGAAATCTTTGGATGCTCTTAAGACTGTTCTCCCCCGGAAAGTCTTAAGGGTTGAAGCTTTTGTACAGGAGAAGCTTGTACACGTCCTCTAAATTAGCTTTCCTTACTGAGACTAACTAAAAATGGCTCCCTTCCCAATTGCCCTGAACAAGAGGTGGAACCAAAACTTAACGATGATGGACAGGTGACTGGCCCTATGACTGCAACCAAAGGAAGCCACCTTTCTGCAGAATCCCTGAAACCTTGGACTGCAAGCAAACATTTAATACAAAGCAAATAAAGTTGGAGCTCTTGGTACAGCCGTACCAGCACACGCTGCATCCTTCTAGGGAATTCATCACATGCACTCCGCTTGCACGGTCCTGATGCACTTGGGAACAGGAGAAAGGTCTCTCAGATTCATTTCCGTGACTTGGATGGGCGTTGCTCTGGGCGGTCTCCTTAGTATGGATGCTCCACTTCTTTTCCCATTTCTATCCTCTTGAGCCTGGAATGGTAATTTTTAATTTTTTAAAAAAATATTTTTATTGTGCATTTTTTTTAGATACATCAAAAGTGGGGGAACAATTGGATAGGGACAGGAAAGTGGAGAGAGCTGGGGATTCATTGAGGATTGTAGATTGCTGATGGATTGTCTATCTATTCTTACTCTTGTTGTTGTTCATTCGTTCAGTCGTCTCCGACTCTTCGTGACCTCATGGACCAGCCCACGCCAGAGCTCCCTGTCGGCCGTCAACACCCCCAGCTCCTTCAAGGTCAGTCCAGTCACTTCAAGGATGCCATCCATCCATCTTGCCCTTGGTCGGCCCCTCTTCCTTTTACCTTCCACTTTCCCCAGCATAATTGTCTTCTCTAGGCTTTGCTGTCTCCTCATGATGTGGCCAAAGTACTTCAACTTTGTCTCTAGTATCCTTCCCTCCAATGAGCAGTCGGGCTTTATTTCCTGGAGGATGGACTGGTTGGATCTTCTCGCAGTCCAAGGCACTCTCAGAACTTTCCTCCAACCACAGTTCAAAAGCATCTATCTTCCTTTGCTCAGCCTTCCCTAAGGTCCAGCTCTCACATCCGTAGGTTACTACAGGGAATACCATGGCTTTGACTAGGCGGATCTTTGTTGCCAGTGTGATGTCTCTACTCTTTACTATTTTATCGAGATTGGACATTGCTCTCGTCCCAAGAAGTAAGCGTCTTCTGATTTCCTGGCCACAGTCTGCATCTGCAGTAATCTTTGCACCTAGAAATACAAAGTCTGTCACGGCCTCCACATTTTCTCCCTCTATTTTCCAGTTGTCAATCATTCTTGTCGCCATAATCTTGGGTTTTTTTTATGTTTGCTGCAATCCAGCTTTTGCGCTTTCTTCTTTCACCTTGATTAGAAGGCTCCTCAGCTCCTCCTCGCTTTTCTAGAATAGAGTGGTGTCATCTGCATATCTGAGGTTGTTAATGTTTCTTCCAGCAATTTTCACCCCAGCTTTGCATTCATCCAGCCCCACACATCGCATGATGTGTTCTGCATACAAGTTAAAAAGGTTGGGTGAGAGTATGCAGCCTTGCCGTACACCTTTCCCAATCTTGAACCAGTCTGTTGTTCTGTGGTCAGTTCTGACTGTTGCTACTTGGTCCTTGTACAGATTCCTCAGGAGAGAGACAAGGTGGCTTGGGATGCCCATCCCACTAAGAACTTGCCACAATTTATTATGATCCACACAGTCAAAGGCTTTAGAATAGTCAATGAAGCAGAAGTAGCTGTTTTTCTGAAACTCCCTGCCTTTCTCCATTATCCAGCGGATATTGGCAATTTGGTCTCTCGTTCCTCTACCTTTTCTAAACCCAGCTTGAACATCTGGCAACTCTCGCTCCATGTATTGCTGGAGTCTTCCTTGCAGGATCTTGAGCATTACCTTACTGGCATGAGAAATAAGGGCCACTGTACGGAAGTTTGAGAAGTCTTTCGCATTTCCCTTTTTTGGTATGGGGATATAAGTTGATTTTTTCCAGTCCACTCACTCTTACGTACATACATACTCATGCATTCAGGGCGGTGGGGCTGGGGGGGGGGGCGGTCTGGTGGGATCCAGGAAATACTTCCAGGTTGCGCTGGAGAAGCTCTTGAGAATCAGCTTCTTCAGTCTGGTGACTCTTGTTCTTTAAAGGGTGAGGGGAGATCAGGTGTTCAAACTAACGTTATTGTTTTGATCTGCTAATAAATATCTTCTGAACAAGCGATTTATGTTTTATACTTTATCGTAGTTATTATAACTTTATTATGGGCCATTGTTATAATGTTTTATTAAATAGTTTGATATTCCTGTTGGCTATGCCCTTTTCTCCTCTAGAAATAGAAGGAAATTTGTCCAGTTTGTTGCTTTGTTGCTTTTATCTTATTATAACTAGTAGATATCCTTTGTGTAAGAAGGTCCATATTCATTATATCTACAACTTTCGATATCCATTGCTCTATAATACAACGCCCTTGTTGGCCCAGCTCCACTGGCTGCCGATTTGCTACCGGGCCCAATTCAAGGTGCTGGTGTTATCCTACAAAGCCCTAAACGGTTCCGGCCCAAAATACCTTTCAGACCGCATCTCGGCCTATGAGCCCACGAGGGCCTTGAGATCATCTGGGGAGGCCCTTCTCTCGATCCCGCCCGCCTCACAGGCACGCCTGGCGGGGACGAGAGAGAGGGCCTTCTCAGTGGTGGCCCCCCGGCTGTGGAACGCCCTCCCTGTTGACATCAGACAGGCGCCCTCCCTCATGGCTTTTCGTAAGAGCCTAAAGACCTGGCTATTCGAGAAGGCATTTAATTGAGAGCCACACGAATCTGGCAATGATACTTGGAACGGACTACGGACTATGAGATTGGCTATTGATTCTATGTGTGATGGCGCGGATTTTTTAGTGTGATTAGATTAATGTGTAATTTGATTGTTGATATATTGTATGTTTTGTAGACTGTTTTTTACATGTTGTACACCGCCGCGAGTCGCCCCAGGGCTGAGAGCGGCGGTCAACAAATGAAGTAAATAAATAAATAAATAAATAAATAAATAAATATAGAAATCCTGCGATTTCCACGTCTGGGCTAATTTGATTCGTGCTGCTGTTGTTAAATAGAAGAAAATCTTGTTAGTGTTAGTGTCCATATCAAAGTCAGTAATGCCTAGTAGCAGATATTCCAGTTTTAGTTCATAATTAATTTTTCAGATTGCCTCTATTTTTTTATGAATTCGTCTCCAGAAGGGTTTGAACTTTTTGCATCTCCACCACATATGGATGAAGTCTCCCTTGTCCTGTCTACATTTCCAACACTTGCCATTATTTTTTCCTTTTGTTAATCTTCGATAATATGTCAGGTGTTAGGTATCATCGGTAGAATACTTTATACCAATTTTCTTTGTAATCAGTTGAATGAGTACATTTTAGTTTTCTTGACCATAAATCTTCCCATTCGGCTAAACTTATTGTACATCCAATATCCTTGGCCCATTTAACCATGTTGTGCTTTACACGCTCCTGCCGGTCTTGAAGGTGACTGGTTGCCGCGCAAACAGCTGGGAGGAGGCTTGCCCGCCTCCCAAGCGCCTGGGCCAATCACAGAGCAGTTGCAGCGCACCAGAACCAATGGGAAGACTCCTGCTACCTCGGCGCTTCAGCGAATCAGGAGTGAGGGAGGCGGGACGATGGAATACAATGCATTTTTAATGGATTATGCCTCAGAAAATGTCCAAGAGCTTAACGAGTTCCGAAAGGACCTGCCAGTCAAGCTGGCCTATTGTTTTGTGAGTGGTGGCAATAAACATGTTGCAGCATAACTCAGGTTTTTCTTTAACTGCGAGACAGGGGAACGATGGGGGGCAAACTTGAGTAGATGTTATCAATAGGAAGGGTTGTGTGTAAACAGGACCGGAGGGGAAAATTTCCTCCTTATCTTACTGAAAAATGATTAAATTCTGCCAAATGAATTATCTCCTGATGGTCAGCCTCCGAGGTCAGGAAATAACTCTTTTTCTATTGTCCATGCAAGAGATGCCTTTGGTGGAGGGTTTCAGTATTCGCTAATTGCTTTGTCCCTTGGGGCTGGGTGACTTCCTCACATATTTTCTTAAGGCAAGGGAATGGGGCAAAGGGTCAGGAAAGGGTCAGAAACATAAGGGGAAATATAGAAATATTGTGATCATGCACAAGGAAATCATATCTAGGCATCCCTTCCCTCCCTCCCTTCAACAGAGCAATTGATAAAAGCCTTTATCATTGTGCTGTCGCACGTTGGGCCTGTGCATAAGACTGTAGACAGGACATAAATTCTGTGTGCCCAACGGGACGCCGGGGCTGCCTCAGATTAAAGGCCCTTGGATTTCCTTAAAACAGAGTCTTTAGATTGCTTAAAGGTTCAACAAAGTTCTTTATTAATGAAAACAAACAGGTACTTTAAGGCTTTCTTAACAGTCTATTGGCTCTCTCAATCTTGTCCATAGGGAACAGGCACTATCTTCATAACTGTATACTAACTAATGGGGAAATCCTTAACTTCTAATCTGGGCAGTCTGTCTTTGCCTCTGTTGGCGTGGAGCCCCTACACCCGGTACCAACTGCTTCTGGCTTCCGCAAGCGACTCTTACCAAGCAGAGATTTGTAGACTTCCAGGGAAAAAGCAGTTCAGGTTTCTGTGATGGCTGACTGAAGTCCTTCAGTGAAGGAGCTGTAGGGCTGTATAACCCCGGTCAGGCTGTAAGCTGCATATCTCCCCAGCCAAGCAGTAGAAGACGAAGCTTTCTACAGGAGCTCTTGGTATTATGTCCTGCATGGAAAGCTTCTCTGTGTGGAGTGACCCAAAAAGGCTCCTATTCCCTCCAAAAACCCAAAAAGGGGGCGGGTCCAGGAAACCTAACTATAATTGACAAGTGGCTTGCCCTATGATTGCAGCCAAAAGAAGCCACCTATCTGCAGAGTCCCTGAAACTTAGGACTACAACAAACATTCAGTGCAAAGCAAACAAAATTGGAGCTCCTGGTACAGTTGTACCTGCACAATCATAGCATAGTATGAATTCATAGTTCAGTTTTGGGAAAATTCATGAGCGAAAACAAGTTCATGAAGGAAAATGTGGCAGGAAATCCAAAGATCATAAAAAAGGAGTCTGATGATTTCCACTGAGCCAAAACATGAATCCCTGCAGTGCTGAGGTCAAATCTTGTCCCTTGTCCTTGGAAAACTATAAGTTACTATCTCTTATTGAGGGGGGTGCATGTTTGACTTCAGAAACTCTTCTGTTTCCATGTGTCTTGAAGCAACCTGAGAGCTTGTCTACACCAGCCCTTTAACCAGGGGCAGGCCATTCTTTTCGCCGTCCTTAAGCGCATCATGCTGCGAAGGCCAAGTTTTGCAAACCAGCCTTGCAGTACTAATGCAAGATGCCACTTGGAGGCCTTGGCATTACATTTGACTTGCTAATTAAGGGTGAGCTTATTGCCAAACGCGAGGGGATTTTCTACTCAAATGCATCTTCCAAAACGAGAACGAAAAGAAGGGGTGGAAAGACGGAGAAAGTATCTGGAGCAATTAAAATGGGACCGGAGGGGATGCTGCATTAGCAAGGCATTACCCCAAAGCCAGAATCATGTTAAAAACAAGGGCCTTTCTGGTGTTTTATTCTGGTGCGCAATGGTTCCCATGAAGGCTGATCCCATTCATGATGGGTGTGTCCTAGGCAAATGGTCCAGCAACAGCTGGGCTTGCAACACAGCTTAGACATCCATGCCCGCCTTTGCCCAAGGAGGAAGGCGTTACTGAAACGCCTTGCATTTAATTCTTGGTTAAATTGGAATGGGAAGCAGAACTTTTATTTCTCCATCTGGTGTGCATCTAAATACACTTGTAGAATGAATGTGTCATGGGTTTTGGAAGCCCTTTGCCAATAAACCCACAACGTTTCTCTTTTTGTCCTGGAAGCAATGAAAACATGGGCTAAATTTCACGCTGATGCATTGCAGTTGATTGCTATGAGGATGCTCTTAACAGGGATGCATTTTGTCCTATCTACGTTTTTACGTGATTAATGTTTTATATCTAATGCGTTGCATTCCAATGAAAACGTTGTCATTGTTCTGTCACCGCTGGGCCTGTAATTGGTTGGCTTTAAAAATAGGATGTGTAACCTTTGCCCAGTGGGAAGCCAGGGGCCTAAGGAGAAGTTCTCAGAGGTTTCCACTGCAAAGAATCTTCAGATGGCTTGAGAAGTACAACAAAGACTTTTATTAATGAACAATCAAACAGGAACTTCTCTTATCTTTAGCAAAGTAAAGCAAATAATCCCAAGCTTCTAGGGAACTGGTGAATTCCTAAACTTGCCCACGAAGGACAGGCAACTATCTTCAGTAACTTCTTCTTTAAAGAAAAAAAATCCCTTTTTAACTTCTCCCAGGCTGACTGAAATCCAACCCTCACTGGTCTGGGCTCCGCTACCGGGCCGAACTGCTTCTCAGACGCCGAGTGGACCTACCAGAAAGGCAGTGGATATTCTCCAGCTGGAGTTCTTTAGTCTTTAGGGCCGTTTCCTGGAAATTCCCAAAGCTGAGGGAATGCTTCCCTGGAGTTCCTTAGGAGACTCTTAAAGCTGTTCACCTCTGGATTTCTTTCCCTTCTGTTTCTGTTGGAGGTTCTGTAACCCTGGAAATTCTTAAAGCTTGAAGCCTTTGTACAGGAGAAGTTACACACATCCTATACAAAAGCTAACCTGACTGAGACTGACTAACAAAATGGCTCACTTCCCTTCCAAAGCCCAAAAAGGGGGCGGGGCGGGACTAGGGAACCTAATGATAATTGACAAGTGACCTGGCCTGTAACTGCAAACTTTAACAGGAAGCCACCCTTCTGCAAAATCCCAAGCCTTGGGCTGCAAACAAACACTTGATACAAAGCGAATAAAGTGGGAGCTTCTGGTACAACTGTACCTGCACAGTCATAATCCCGCTAATTTCATTACTTAGACCTTTTCTTCATTCTATTGCACTGTCTCAACGTTTTACTCAATCTTCAAAACCCGTAAGCATGTTGACATATATTTTTTTTTGCTTTATAAATTATATGAGTAGTCCAAGTTCTTTTAAAAACAGGTCAATTGACTTCTCCTTTATCAAATAAGAGCCAGTTCTCAATAATTTATAATCCCGTTTTCTTTTAGGGACAGTTTTTTGGGGGTTTCCCATGCTTGTGTCTAAAGTAGTCTTGCTGCAATAAGTATATAATGTAATAACTCGACATTCCTGGTTTTTGATTGTTCGTTTTGTTCAGAAGTTCCGGCAGATATAAAGTTGGTGTGAACCATATTCCGTTTTTAAATATCTTTGGTGGCCAGTATTATTTACTTGTCTCAAAAAGGGCTTATGGCAAAAAACATTAATACATGACTCGTATGCCATCTGCTAATGGGACGCACAGACTCAACTCAATGCCTCGCCTTTTCACTTTATCTTGCAAATAAATATCCCAATTATGCCCAAACCCATTCAAAGCAGGAACTGGGCATTTCCCAGTGGGTTCTGCCATTAATGTCCTGCAAAGCGTGCTTTGAAATTGGGAAAGAAAATGGCCCTTGGAGCCAGGTCTATTGTGTTAGCCTCATTCTTCAAGGGATCTGAACCCCAAGCCTCCTCTACGTGGGAAGGACTTTTTTTCCTTACAAGTAAATAGGCCCATTGTCTCTTAGTTGGAAGAAAAGAAATCTAAGCTTGAAATAATTAAGGCACTGTTATTGAGAAACTGTGGGATACTTGTTTTCCTTCAGAATTAAAGAACGGCCTCATTAAAGCAGAAAGAAACCTAGTCTTGGGTTTGGGCATCGTTTGTATGTAAAGTCCTTGCAGGTCTGAAGAAATATGTTTACCTAGCACTGGGTCCCCTAGGAAACCCCAAAGCATTGTGCCGTCACACCCAGACGCTGTACCGTTAAAACTAAGATGTGCTTCTCTCTTTATCTGGACGAACTGCTGGGGGTCTTTCTTTGAAGTAATAACTCAATACTTTCAGTAACTGATGCCAGTCAAGGTATGAACATCAACAAAATATTTATTTCCAAAGTCCTTGGCAGACTTGGCACAACTTAATAAAGTTACAACACAAACCAGTCAATTTGAGAAACCATAGAGATGTTCTTTCTTTCCCTTTTTCTTCAGTTACTGAGGTAACCTTTCTCCAAATGGTAGAAAAAATCCTGAGATTTTTCACCCTAACCCTGAGCCACTTTGGTTAGAAAGAACAGGTCTTCCTCTATCTAAGCACAAGGTCAGTTTTGGAGATGAAGTAATGCTCAATAGTTGTGCTGTCGCATGCTGGGCCTGTGCATAAGACTGTAGACAGGACATAAATTCTGTGTGCCCAACGGGACGCCGCGGCTGCCTCAGATTAAAGGCCCTTGGATTTCCTTAAAACAAAGTCTTTAGATTGCTTAAAGGTTCAACAAAGTTCTTTATTAATGAAAACAAACAGGTACTTTAAGGCTTTCTTAACAGTCTATTGGCTCTCTCTCAATCTTGTTCACTGGGAACAGGCACTATCTTCATAACTGCATACTAACTAATGGGGAAATCCTTAACTTCTAATCTGGGCAGTCTGTCTTTGCCTCTGTTGGCGTGGAGCCCCTGCACCCGGTACCAACTGCTTCTGGCTTCCGCGAGTGACCCTTACCAAGCAGAGCTTTGTAGACTTCCAGGGAAAAAGGAGTTCAGGTTTCAGTGATAGCTGACTGAAGTCCTTCAGCAAAGGAGCTGTAGGGCTGTATAACCCCGGCCAAGCTGTGGGCTGTATATCTCCCCGGCCAAGCCGTAGAAGATGAAGCTTTCTACAGGAGCTCTTGGTATTATGTCCTGCATGAAAGCTTCTCTGTGTGGACTGAACCCAAACTGGCTCCTATTCCCTCCAAAACCCAAAAAGGGGTGGGACCAGGGAACCTAACTATAATTGACAGGTGGCTTGCCCTATGATTGCAGCCAAAAGAAGCCACCTATCTGCAGAGTCCCTGAAACTTAGGACTACAACAAACATTCAATGCAAAGCGAACAAAATTGGAGCTCCTGGTACAGATGTACCTGCACAATAGTAATCAATAACTATTTCTCTCTATTTCTCCATTACTCAATTACTATCTCAATAACTTAATATCTCTCTCTATATATAACTCAATAGGCTTCTCTTTATCTCTATATCTATCTATAACTCAATAGTACTCACAATGGGTTTTTCAGAACTCCTTGCTTGACCAACAGAACATCTGAGGTTCTTTTCTCTACTAAAGGAGGCAGGGGAAATTCCAAAATGGAGATCTCAAGCCCAGGAAAAAGGGCGGACTCCTAACCCAAAAAGATACTTTCTAAACCAATAACTGCAGAGAGCCTGCACCCTGGCTCTCCAGACTCTGATACTGTTTAACTTCCAGGGTGCTGCTGAGTCTGTAGCAACCCTGGGAAAATGCAAAGGAATGCTATCCCATGCAGCTAAAAGGCAATGTAAACAATGCTCCTGGAAGACAGAACAAGCATCATGAAAGCTAAAGGGATGTTTCATCCACAGGATTTGGAATGGAAACCATTGAGGATCTTCCCAAGTGAGCTTGAGATTTACCTGCTTTGTAGAAACCTGCCTAGTGTTTGTTAATGTAATTAGCTCTTAATGTGTTTAATCTTGGTTCCAATACAAAAGTAAGCAATTTGGCATCTTGATTCATCCATGCACTGGTTAATTTTGGTGTTAATAGATATTGAAATTAATGAGCTAGTGACACTTAATAGATGGAGATTTGTCATTTTGGGGTCTTTTAAGTGGTCTTTTCCCACCTCTATTCATGGTGTTGACTATTCATTGACGATTCATTGCGTTTATGTTGTTCATCACGTTTTTCCAAATTGATCTAATGGTGTAAAATAGTATAACATTTTAAAAATTGTCCTAGAACAGTGTTTCTCAACCTTCCTAATGCCGCGTCCCCTTAGTACAGTTTTTCATGTTGTAGTGACCCCAGAGGTGGCCCTAGGTAATTTTCAATGGTAAGCAAACAGTATCTGGCGCCCCCCCCCCCCCCCCCCCCCCAAACCAATCACGGATATATATTTTCTATTCGTCGTGGGAGTTCTGTGTGCCGTATTTAGTTCAATTCCATCATTGGTGGAGTTCAGAATGCTCTTTGATTGTAGGTGAACTATACATCCCAGTAATTACAACTCGCATATGTCAAGGTCTATTTTCCCCCAAGAGCACCTCAAGAGCGCCCCTGGGCAAAATCAACTATAGTTCAAATACTTACTTTGTGTAATGGGTTGAGCCGCCCCAGGGTGACCCCCAACCATAACATTATTTTCGTTGCTGCTTCATAAGTGTAATGTTGTAATGCAAATATCTGATATGCAGGATGTATTGTCATTCACTGGGCCAAATTTGGCACAAATACTCAAAACACCCAAATTTGAATACTGGTGAGGTTGAGGGGAATTGATATTGTCATGTAGGAGTGCACACGTGGGATCAAGTATTTCTCTAGCACAGTGTTTCTCAAGCTCCCTAATGCCGTGACTCCTTAATACCGTTCCTCATGTTGTGGTGACTCCCAACCATAACAATTATTTTCGTTGCCACTTCACAACTATAATTTTACTACTCTTATGAATCGTAATGTAAATATCCGATATGCAGGATGTATCATCATTCACTGGACCAAATTTGGCACAAATTTTAATACTGGTGGGGGTTGGGGGAGATTGATATTATCATTTGGGAGTTGTAGTTGCTGGGATTTATAGTTCACCTACAATCAAATAGCATTCTGAACTCCGCCAATGATTGAATTGAACCCAACTTGGCACACAGAACTCCCATGACTGATAGAAAATACTGGAAGGGTTTGGTGAGCATTGACCTTGGGTTTTGGAGTTGTAGTTCACTACCTCCTGAGAGCAGGAGGAGAGCTTTTGATGGGATTTATAGTTCACCTACAATCAAAGAGCATTCTGAACTCCACTAATGATGGAATTGAACCCAACTTGGCACACAGAACTCCCATGACTGACAGAAAATACTGGAGGGGTTTGGTGGGCATTGACCTTGAGTTTTGAAGTTGTAATTCACTACCTCCTGAGAGCAGGAGGAGGGCTTTTGATGGGAGGTTTCACCATCTGCTTCCAAAAAGGAAGAGAAGGACAGGTGAGAGATCTTCGGCCTTTTCTACCAAAGGAGTTCCCAAGACCATCAGAAATATGTGTTTTCTGATGGACTTTGGTGACCCCTCTGTAACCCCCCTCGCGACCCCCCCCCCACAGGGGTCCCGATCCCAGGTTGAAGAACTCTGTCCGAAAATGTGTATGCCTTCTCTCTTTCTTATTCTTGATGGAAGGAGCCACGCTTTCAAGTGTTTTCCTTTTCAGGGCATTTGTGAACTTTCTGGGAGTTTTATTTCCCATTTCATAGTCTCAACTTTTCAAGTGTTCCATGTTCAGTCTTTTCCCCGCCGGTGATTTGATTAAAAGGAAACGGATGGCTTTAGTTGCCATTGGTGAAGTTTTGGCTGTATTTTGCAGGCATCGCCTACCTGGGGGGCATCTGCAGTGCCAAGCGGAAGTGTGTCCTCGCCGAAGACAACGGACTGAACTTGGCCTTCACCATTGCCCACGAATTAGGACACAAGTAAGGCCCTTTTAACATTTATAACAGCTTTTTACTATCATTGCTTCTCAATACAGTTTCATGGCATTATTTACACTTATTTAATTGAGGTGCAGATATTCATAAGGCTTTTGTACAACATCTGTAAATCCTATTATTTGTATTTACACTTATTTTCAGAGATCGAACAAAGGACACACATTGAACTGGATTATGGGAGTCTACACTCCCATATAAATCCAGTTCAGTGCAGTCCATCTGCATTCTGAAACGGGATTCTATTATTTATTTATTTATTTCTGGTATTTCTACTCGTCTCTTCTCTACCCTCGAGAGGAGAATGGTCCAAATGTACTGCTTCCCAGATGCATGCTTTCTTCTCCTTGGATTTCTTTGAGAGCATCCCAATCCCTGTATATTTCCAATTTCCTATTCCTGGACTGCAACTCCCAGCAATCATCCAGATAGATAGATTAGATAGAGATAGGTAGGTAGGAGGACTGCTGGGAGTTGCAGTCCAAGATAGGTAGAGAAGGAAGAAAGGGGAGAAAGAGGAAGGAAAAGAAAAAGGGAGGGGGGAGGAAGGGAAGAGAAGGAGAGAAGGAAAGAAAAAAAGGGAAAGAAGGAAGGAGAGAAAGAGGGAGGGAAGGTTGGCCACAGCAACACGTGACGGGTAGAGCTAATATAATATAAATAAAACAAGTAGGTATATACATATAATATTATAATATTATAATGGAATACAATATAATACTAATAGTACTACAATATGTTACATTTTTATTTATATAGACTAGCTGTACCCACCACGCTTTGCTGTGGCCAACCTTCCCTCTTTCTCTCCTCCTTTCCCTCCTTCCTTCACCCCCTCTTTCCTTTCTTCCTTCCCGTCTTTCCTTCTCTTCTTCCTTCCTTCTCTATCTCTTTCCTTCCTTTCCCCTTTTTCTTTCTCTTCTCCTTCCTTCCTTCCCTCCCTTCCTGTCCTCTCCTTCTTTCTTTTCTCTCTTCCCTTCTTTTCCTTTCCTTTTTTCCTTCTCTTCTTCCTTGCTTCTCTCCTTCCTTCCTCTCTTTCCCTCCTTCTCTCGTTACTTCTTGACTGTCCCTTCCATTTAATATTGTATTTATATCTTACATAGAAAGAAGGAAAGGAAGAGGAAGGAAGGAGGGAAAGAAAGGAGGGGGATGAAGAAAGGTGGGAGGGAAGGAAATGAAGGGGAAGGAAATAAAGAAAGGGAAAGAAAGGAGGGGGTGAAGAAAGGAGGGAGGGAAGGAAATGAAGGGGAAGGAAATGAAGAAAGGGAAAGAAGGAGGAAAGGGAGGGAGAGAGGAAGGAAAAGAAGGAAAGGAAAAAGGAAGGAGGGACAGGAAGGAAGGAAAGAAGGAAAGGAAGGAGAAGGAAAGAAAAAAAGGAAAGGGAGGAAAGGAGGGTAGGGAAGGAGAGAAGGAAGGTCCTTCATTCAAGCACCGTGGACCGTCCTCGCCTCCTCCTCCTCCCCTTCTTCCTTGCGTGGAGCACTCCGTTGCTGCTGCTGGCACTTTTCAACAGGGAAAGGAGGAGGAGACTGCTCTCCTGATACTCCACTCGCTTGTATGTGTGTGTGTGTGTGGACATGCACGTGCGCCTGGCTTTAACGGCCAGCTGTTTCCCCACGAGGAGGGGGGTGTGTGTGACCATGGGTCTCGGTAGACATGCAGTTTCTCCTTTGTGGACATGCAGTTTAGAAGTCCTTTCTGCTTTTTGTTTCCGTTGTTTTTTTGAGTGGAGAACATACATTGGGTTGTTAGGGACATAGTGTCCAAATTTGGTGTCAATTGCCCCAGTGGTTTCTGAGTTCTGTGAATAGCACAAATGGACATTACATTTTTATTTATATAGATGTAATATTATGTAATATTACTAATAATATTACAATATAATGCTATAGTACAATATATACTATAACATTATATTGTGCTATGGTAATAATATATTATATTATTACTATTGTGCTATGGTAATAATATAATATATTGTATTTACTTTTTACTTGTTGCTGCTCTGAGTCCCCTTTGGGGTGAGAAGGGTGGCATATAAATGTCGTAAATAAATGAATAATAAATAAATAATGTAAGATTTTACTCTTCTACCATTGGATGACTTCCTATGGTCCCGTAGTATATGTTTCTCTGTAGTTACTCAAAAGTTGCTTTCCACAATATCTTCATCCATCGTAAACCCAAATCTTGATACCTGCTCTTCTTATAGATGTTTTAGGTGCGGGTAGAATACAGGTCATGTTGTGACTCAGAACGGTTTACATTTGGCAATGATTCGATGCCGCTACATATCAACAATTTAAAACACATAAAACATTAATTAAAACAGTACATGAAGCATTAATTAAACAATAAAACAGTATCCCCAACTGTATCACCTTAACTATGGCAGTGTAGATCCAGCCTGAGTCCAGCTAAATCACAACATGACCTGTATCTACACAAGCTGGAGATGATGGAACGTGGGCATCCAAGCTTGTTTTCTCAATCCCCGGAGCAGGAAGTCAGAAAATGCAATTATCCAGATGTGTCAAGAACAGAGAATTGCCTGTAATGTGTATTAAAGGCTGGAATCGTTCACGAGGGACCCCTGGAACAGCTCGCAATAAATGGGAGGGAGATTCCGGCATCCCATCCACAGCAAACCACCAACTGGCCAACAGCCATTCCTTCTTTTTTCTAGGCTTTGTTCTTGCAGGCTTCGCTCAGCACTGTGCAGCCTACGTTGCAGCCTATGTTGCAAATGCTCAGCCAAACCATGGAACAGGCCGGAGAAAAGAGTTCTCTGGAATGTCAAAATGGCAACTCAGTTATTCCTTTTCATATTCAAGCTCAGGTAGCCAGTGATACCCAGGTTATATGATTTGTAATGCTATTTGGATCATGATTCTAGTTACGAGACGCTAATGTGTTGGTATTGATGTGTTATTACCCTGTATATTATGTTGTTTAATGGTTTTAAATTTTGTATGCCTGTTGGACTGACTTTTTGCTCTTGTTGTGAACCGCGTTGAGTCGCCTATGAGCTGAGAAACTGCGGTATACAAGCAGGGTAAATAAATAAATAAATATTAGAATTTTTTTTGTCATGTCCGAGCTGCCTAGCTTGACCACAAGCACATCTGAGGCTTTTCGTATACTGAAGAAGTCAGGAGAGCTTCTCCAAAATGGAGATCTCATCCCCAGGAAAAAGGGCGGTCTCTAGACCAAAATATACTTTTTCAAACCAATAACAGCAAAAGGCTTGCAGGCTGGCCTCCAGCCTCTGTTAATAATTAACTTTTAGTGTGCTTGCAGTGAATTTTATTATCTATGTTGTATTTTTGGTGTGTAGCACTAGGTTACAATATGGCTGATAGGGTAGCAACAGTGAAGGCAGGATTAATTTGCATATGTGAAGCCGATTGGTCGTATGCAGATGAGAGTATGCCAGGATTCGAAAAGGCCGCTGAGCCAGAATGGCAGTTACAAAACTGAACATTCTAAAGGGGCGGAGTCAAGTTTGAAAGAAGCAGTTAGAGTTTGACAGCTGAAAAAAGAGAAGTGGGGGGAAGAGTTAGAAACCTCGGTTAGAGAGAAGCAGTCGGGAAAATAGAGCTCAAGGTTTAAAGAAAAATAAGGCGCCAATGTGGCCTAAGTCAGAAAATAGTTCAGCCAAGGGTATATGAAAAAAGTAACATATTTGTTGACGTGAGATCATAGAATCATAGAATCAAAGAGTTGGAAGAGACCTCATGGGCCATCCAGTCCAACCCCCTGCCAAGAAGCAGGAACATTGCATTCAAATCACCCCTGACAGATGGCCATCCAGCCTCTGTTTAAAAGCTTCCAAAGAAGGAGCCTCCACCACACTCCGGGGCAGAGAGTTCCACTGCTAAATGGCTCTCACAGTCAGGAAGTTCTTCCTCATGTTCAGATGGAATCTCCTCTCTTGTAGTTTGTGAGGGTTTCATAAGAAAAGTTAACTGAGTAAATGATACTGAATGAATGATACTGACTCCAGGCTGAGTGAATGAAACTGACTCCAGAC
>NW_026844367.1:25240547-25280034 GCF_025583915.1 Anolis sagrei ordinatus | reverse complement strand
CTCCCATTTCTCTTGGGTTCCTTATTTGGAGCAAGATTCTTTGAATGGGGAATACTGTCAAGGGGTCGCTCAAGTCACTTGTGTCCAAAGAGGAAAACTCTCCAGGAAGCCTGTTCTTACATCCTATTCCTCAACAAGGATAATTTCCAGCATTTCCTTCAAGTAGTAACGAGGCTGGAGAGCTGCCCATTGCACCTCACTGTCCATCTCTGGGAAAACGTCATCAGATCCAGCTCCACTCTCATTTTAATATTGTGACATTTCTGTTGTGCATCGATGAGGGAATGCTTTTTATTCTTTTAATTATTCGTTATTTTGCCCGTGGATAATTGAAAACACGTTTTTAGAGCTCATTTGTACTCTTTGCTCAGCTTGACTACAGTCAACATGAAAATACTTGGTTCCTTCTTTCGTTCTTTTTTTACAGTGCAGCTTCATACTCCAAGGCAGTTTTAACAAACCTGTGTGTGTGTGTGTGTGTGTGTGTAAAAGGTAAAGGTTTCTCCTGACCTTAAATCTAATTGTGTCCGACTCTGGGACTCTGGTGCTCACCTCCATTTCTAAGCCAAAGAGAAATGCAAAGATACAGAATGGGGGACAATGCCTGGCTTGAGAGCAGTATGTGTGAAAAAGTTCTTGGAGTCCTTGTGGACAACAAGTTAAACATGAGCCAACAATGTGATGTGGCGGCAAAAAAAGCCAATGGGATTTTGGCCTGCATCAATAGGAGCATAATGTCTAGATCCAGGGAAGTAATGCTACCCCTCTATTCCACGCTGGTTAGACCACACCTGGAATATTGTGTCCAATTCTGGGCACCACAATTCAAGAGAGATATTGACAAACTGGAATGTGTCCAGAGGAGGGAGACTAAAATGATCAAGGGTCTGGAGAACAAGCCCTATGAGGAGCGGCTTAAAGAGCTGGGCATGTTTAGCCTGAAGGAGAGAAGGCTGAGAGGAGATATGTATAAATATGTGAGAGGAAGTCACAGGGATGAGGGACCAAGCTTATTTTCTGCTTCCCTGGAGACTAGGAAGTGGAACAATGGCTTCAAACTACAAGGAAGGAGATTCCATCTGAACATGAGGAAAAACTTCCTGACTGTGAGAGCCATTCAGCAGTGGAACTCTCTGCCCCGGAGTGTGGTGGAGGCTCCTTCTTTGGAAGATTTTAAACAGAGACTGGATGGCCATCTGTCAGGGGTGATTTGAATGCAATATTCCTGCTTCTTGGCAGAATGGGGTTGGACTGGATGGCCCATGAGGTCTCTTCCAACTCTGTAATTCTGTTATACCTCCAAGATCATGTGGCCATTGGCATGACTGCATGGAGTGCTGTACAATCCCACCAAGGCGGTACCGATTGATCTATTCACATCTTCATGTTTTCGAACTTCTTGGTTGGCAGAAGCTGGGGCTAACAGCCAATCTTTGAGTCAGCAAGTTCAGCAGCTCAGCAGTTTACCCTGCTTCACCACCAGTGGTTCTCATACACATACACATGATCACTTTTGAGTAGGAGAGCAAGGCAGAGCTTAATGAAAGTTTGACCACGTGGAAACTTTTTACAACTATCCCATTACTTGCTTATCACTTGTTCTCTATATGAGTTGGCTTCTAAATTCTGTATGTTCTTAGAATCATAGAATCACAGATTTATACCTGGCTATCATATCTCCTCTCAGCCTTCTCTTCTTCAGGCTAAACATGCCCAGCTCCTTAAGCCGCTCCTCATAGGACTTGTTCTCCAGACCCTTGATCATTTTAGTCGCCCTCCTCCGGACACATTCCAGCTTGTCAATATCTCTCTTGAATTGTGGTGCCCAGAATTGGACACAATATTCCAGGTGTGGTCTAACCAAAGCAGAATAGAGGGGTAACATGACTTCCCTAGATCTAGACACTATGCTCCTATTGATGCAGGCCAAAATCCCACTGGCTTTTTTTGCCGCCACATCACATTGTTGGCTCATGTTTAACTTGTTGTCCCCGAGGACTCCAAGATCTTTTTCACACGTACTGCTCTTGAGCCAGGCATTGTCCCCCATTCTGTATCTTTGCATTTCGTTTTTCCTGCCAAAGTGGAGTACCTTGCATTTGTCCCTGTTGAACTTCACTTTGTTAGTTTTGGCCCATTTCTGCTCCTGTCCTCTGGAGTATTGGCTATCCCTCCCAATTTGGTGTCATCTGCAAACTTGATGATCATGCCTTCTAGCCCTTCATCTAAGTCATTAATAAAGATGTTGGTCAGAACCGGGCCCAGGACGGAACCCTGTAGATGACACTCCACTCATCACTTCTTTCCAGGATGAAGAGGAAGCCTTGGGGAGAATCACTCTCTGGGTTCGTCTGCTTAAGCAATTACAGATCCACCTCACCGTAGTTTTGCCTAGCCCACATTGGACTAGTTTGACATGGGGGCCTTGTCAAAGGCCTTACTGAAATCCAGGTACATCCATGGCATTCCCCGCATCTACCCAGCTTGTAACTCTATCGAAAAAAGGGATCAGATTAGTCTGGCATGACTTCTTTTTGATAAATTTTTGATAAAGTACTATTGCTTCCCTTGTTTATTTACCCAACAAGATAAGCATAGAATCATAGAACCCTAGAGTTGGAAAAGACTTGGTAGGCCATCCAGTCCAACCCCTTTCTACCAAGGAGCAGGTAAACTGCATTTAAAGCACCCCCAACAGATGGCCATCCAACCTCTCCTTCAAAGCCTCCAAAGAGGGAGCCTCCACCACACTCTCTTTGGGGCAGAAAGACAGAGAGGGTTCTACTGCTGAACAGCTCACCTTACAGTCAGGAAGTTCTTCCTCATGTTCAGGTGGAACCTCCTGAACATTAGAAAGAAAGTATAAAGTATTAACTGAAAGCAGATTGGATATGTCTTTATACGTCTATCTGTAAAGATTTCGCAGCAAGTATTGTTCCCTCCGACGTGCGTCACTGAACGCAGGAGATGACAGCCAGCAAAAGCCATGATGGATTGAACCAGAATGGCTCTGGCGCTAATCAGCCGGCACGCTTTGCCAGCTCATTACGAACTGGCGCTTTAGTGCGCCTTGGGCTTACTCAGCAGAGGAGCCCAAGGGGGGCAGGCAGCTGAGCCACGATGCTGTTGATTAAGCTGAGAGTATTTTGGCCGGGTTTCTCTTCATGTCGCAAGACTGTTTGCATTTTCCATGGCGTTCTGGTGTTTGGCAATAAAATGCTGCAAGATGCTGATAAACAATGCCATGTTTCTGGCAAAAGGGTAGGCAACTGTTGGACCAAAGCTTAAGGAAGTGATTGATGGGAATAGTGTGAGAATCAGGGAAACTTATGCTGGTTGGAAACTTATGCATCCTGAGCTCTAAAGATCACCTGGGAAGGAATCCCACTGGAGCATTGCAGCGCACCCAAATACCTCGGAGTCACTCTGGATCGTGCTCTTACCTACAAGAAGCATTGCCTGAACATCAAGCAAAAAGTGGGTGCTAGAAACAATATCATACGAAAGCTGACTGGCACAACCTGGGGATCACAACCAGATACAGTGAAGACACCTGCCCTTGCGCTGTGCTACTCCGCTGCTGAGTATGCATGCCCAGTGTGGAACACATCTCACCACGCTAAAACAGTGGATGTGGCTCTTAATGAGACATGCCGCGTTATCACGGGGTGTCTGCGCCCTACTCAACGCGGTTTACAACAACTTATAACAAACAACAGTATACAGTTTAAAAGCATAAAAACATAATCCACAATACATATATCAATAAACAATCCAATTCATCTCTTGACTAAAATCGCGATCCAGTTTCGTCGTCCAAATTGCCAGTCCTTCAATCATTACACTTATTGCACTGAGTTAACCGAACGCCTGCTCGAACATCCAGGTTTTTAGTCTTTTCCGGAATACCATCAATGAGGGGGCTGATCTTACCTCCATGGGGAGGGCGTTCCATAGCCGCGGGGCCACCACAGAAAAGGCCCTGTCTCTCGTCCCCGCCAGCCGCACCTGTGAAGCAGGCGGGATAGAGAGCAGGGCCCCCCCAGAAGATCTTAGGGTCCTGGTGGGCTGATAGGCCGAGATACGTTCGGATAGGTAATGAGACATGCCGCATTATCACGGGATGTCTGCGCCCTACACCACTGGAGAAATTACACTGTCTTAGCCGGTATTGCACCACCTGACATCCGCCGGGAAGTAGCAGCCAATAGTGAAAGGACCAAGGCAGAGACATCTCCAGCTCATCCCCTGTTTGGGTATCAGCCAGCACGTCAACGACTTAAATCCAGAAATAGTTTTCTAAGATCTACAGAGACACTCGCTGGAACACCTCAGCAAGCGAGACTCCAAAAGTGGCAGGCTCAAACCCAGAACCTCAACCAATGGCTGATACCAAATGAGAGACTCCCCCCTGAGCACACAGAGGACTGGGCGACTTGGAAGGCGCTGAACAGACTGCGCTCTGGCACCACGAGATGCAGAGCCAACCTTCAGAAATGGGGCTACAAAGTGGAATCCACGATATGCGAGTGTGGAGAAGAGCAAACTACAGACCACCTGCTGCAATGCACCCTGAGCCCTGTCACATGCACCATGGAGGAACTTCTTGCAGCAACACCAGAGGCACTCCAAGCAGAGTTGCATTTTTCCACCTGCGTCAGGCTAGGCGTCTGTCTCCCTAGCCACGGTGATCCAGGCTACGGTCATCTCAAGGTTGGACTACTGTAACGCCCTCTACATAGGCCTGCCTTTGTCGGTGATCCGGAAAATTAAACTAGTGCAAAATGCTGCTGCCCGGCTTCTTGCAGGGGTCCAGTGAGGTGTCATATCACTCCAATCTTGCAGCAACTGCACTGGTTGCCGATTGAGCACCGGATTACCTTCGAAGTGCTGATTCTTACCTTTAAGGCCTTCTATGGCCTGGGGCCGGAGTACCTGAGGGATCGCCTCACCCCCTACCAACCCCCGAGATCACTCTGTTCAGACGATCAGAATCTCCTTGAAGTTCCCAATTTTAGGACCTTTCACCTGTTGTCTACTAGGCATAGAGCATTCACGGTGGTGGCTCCTTACCTGTGGAATACCTTGCCAGCAGAAACACGAGTTCTCCGAGACTTACTATCTTTTCATAGAGCTTGTAAAACTTATTTATTTAGGCTGGCATTTGAATCTTGCTGATTGAATTTTTTCTTTGATTTTAAATGTAATAATAATAATAATAATAATAATAATAATAATAATAATCCTTTATTTGTACCCCGCTACCATCTCCTGAAGGACTCGGCTTACATGAGGCCGAGCCCAAATACAATAGTAAAAACAATGTATCATAGAATCATAGAATCATAGAATCAAAGAGTTGGAAGAGACCTCATGGGCCATCCAGTCCAACCCCCTGCCAAGAAGCAGGAATATTGCATTCAAATCACCCCTGACAAATGGCCATCCAGCCTCTGCTTAAAAGCTTCCAAAGAAGGAGCCTCCATCACATATGTATATTGTAAACCGCTCCGAGCCTTTGGGGAGTGGCGGTATATAAAATTGATAAATAGATAAATAAATATATATATAAATAAAAAATCCAGGGAGAGTGTGGTTGAGCTCCCATGTGTCAGCTCCAGCTCCCCATGTGGGGACATGAGAGAAGCCTCCCACAAGGATGGTAAAACATCAAATCTCCTGAGCAACATCCTTGCAGACAGTCAATTCTCTCACACCAGAAGTGACTTGCAGTTTCTCAAGTTGCTCCTGGCATGAAAAAATAGTTTTGGGTCAGTAATTCTCAGCCTTTTGGAGAAGTGGCACTTGACTCTATGTGCCCAAGGATATCCAGACTTCTATTTCTGAGTTGCAGCTTCTCATTTCGCAGATAAAACTGATTTCAGAATGAAAAGTATGTTTAAATGTAGTTTGTGATACGCTACCAGGAGCGAGTCAAAGTCCCAGTAGATGTGGGAAACCGAAACAGGACTTGTTGGGATGGTGCAAAAGGGTATAATGAAAAGCATGGAAAAGTTTGAAAAATCAATTGAAAAATCCCAGTAGATGGATATGACCACGGCTTTGGGTGTGCCCAAACCCTCTCTTTGGTTATTGTTGTCCCTTTCCTTCCCACTTCTTTTCCTTTTCCTTTTGTTTTGGCTTTTGAACATACTTATCTGTGGAGAAGATCTGAACCACATGAATAGAAATGCATATAGCCTTTACTGAAAAACATAAATGTTAACATCCTTACCCCACAAAATTGGCATCACTGGAAACATATGCTTGCTTTCATCTCTTTATCATTGAATACTGTCTGGTTTTGTTTTTTTTTAAAGATGTGAGAACCGCATTCTCCGCACCCTCCCCATCACCTTATTGTAATTTGCCATGTAGTAAGAAGTTTAGCCAGCGTTTTCGGAGGGGGGGGGGATGTATTTTCCCCAAGAGGCATGTTTGTTATTAGAGTATATTAGACAATAACTTGAATTCAAGCATTTCCAGACAGACAGTAATACATTCATGTAACCCCCTCCACAAAGAAGTCTTCCTTGGTTTGTTTGCCTCGCTTTTGGAGTTGCTTTGATATTCATATTCATATTCATTCATTCATATTTAATTACTTATTAATCGCCCTCCATCCGAGATGCTCTAGGCGATTTACAAGCTAAATTGTAAAACGTAAAAATACATACATAGAGAAATTAATGATGAACATGGATCAAATGCTCTAGTGAAAAGCCAGGTCTTAAGTGCTAGAGCAGTGGTTCTCAACCTTCCTAACGCCGCGACCCCTTAATTTATTTATTTATTTATTTATTTATTTATTTACTGCACTTGTAGACCGCCGTTCTCAGCCCTGGGGCGACTCACGGCGGTGTACAACATATAAAATCAGATACAACTTACAACATAAGCAATATCACAAACAACATTAAACAGCATCACTATCAATAATACAATTACACTAATCATTCGCGCCATCTCATCGTTGAGTCACAGTCCAGTCTCGTTATCCATGTTCCGTTCCAATCGTTACTCATGTTGTGGTGATCCCCAACCCTAAATTATTTTAGTTGCTACTTCATAACTGGAATTTTGCTACTGTTATGAATCGTCATGTCAATATCAGATAGGCAAGACGTATTTTCATTCTTTGGACCTTGGGAGTTGTAGTTGCTGGGATTTATAGTTCACCTATAATCAAATCTCCAACCCCCACCCCCCAGAGAGCCTTCTGAACTCCACCAGAGATGGAATTGACCCAAACTTGACACACAAAACGCCCATGACCAGCAAAAAATAATGAAAGGGTTAGGTAAGCATTGGTCTCGAGCTTGGGAGTTGTAGTTCACCTATCTCCAGAAAGCACTGTGGACTCAAACAATGATGGATCTGGACCAAACTTGGCACGAATACTCAATATGCATAAATGTGAACACTGTTGGAGTTTGGGGAAAATAGACCTTGACATTTGGGAGTTGTAGTTGCTGAGATTTATAGTTCACCTACAATCAGAGAGCATTCTGAACCCCACCAACAATAGAAATGGGCCAGACTTCCCACACAGAACTCCCATGACCAGCAGAAAATACTGTGTATCCTGATGGTCTTTGGCGACCCCTCCGACACCCCATCGTGACCCCCCCAGGGGTCCCGACCCCCAGGTTGAGAAACACTGTGCTAGAGTAAAAGGCCCTAAGTCACGCATGGCTCTCATATAGGGAGGCAAGGAATTCCATAAGTCAGGGGCAGAAATAGAAAAAGCCCTGCGCCTGGTACATTCCAAGTGCACTTCTCTAGGACCCAGTATATAGAGTAAGTCATGTTGGGCTGGTTGTTGCAACCTCCGATGATGGGAGAAGGAAAGGCAGTCCCTAAGGTACGATGGACCCTGGCTGTAAAGAATTTTAAATGTCAGAACTAGCATCTCATACAGACCACAGTAATCAGTTGGAAGCCAGTGTAAACGTTGCAGCACTGGTGTTATATGGCATTTCATGGGCGTTCTTGTGAGTAACCTGGCTGCCGCATTTTGAACAATACGGAGCTTTCGGGCCGTAGACATCAGAAGGCCAACATACAAGGCGTTGCAATAGTCCAGCCTAGATGTGATGACTGTTGCCAGAGCCTCATCAGATAGGTAGGGTGCCAATTGCCTCACTTGTCATAGATGGAAAAAGGCCTGTTTGCTGGCAGCAGCGACCTGAGCTTCCATTGTCAGCTGCAAATCCAAAACGACACCAAAGCTCTTAACGGTAGGCGATGGAGATAGGGTAGCACCATCAAAGGTGGGTAGCGGATGAGTCAGACCTGTCGGCCATGCCAGAGAATCTCACTCTTCGCCGGGTTCACCTTCAGTCTACTAGCACGTAGCCAGTTCGACAGAGCCTCCAGACATAAGGTGAAGATGTCTGGTATTGACGTTGCTCCCAGCTCCAAGCCAGAAGGAGTTGAGTGTCTTCCACATATTGGTAGCTGTTCTGTCACACGCCGGTCCTGTAAAGAATTGCCTTTAAAATAGGACGTGCAATTTGAGCCCAACGGGAAGCCAGGGCCCCCCGAAGAGAAGTTCTCAAGGATTTTCCACCACAAATGGTCTTTAGATGGCTTGTGAAGTATAACAAAGTCCTTTATTAATGAACAATCAAACAGAAACTTCTCTTGTCTTCAATAAAGTTAAACAAATGCTTCCAGGCCTTTATGCAACTGGTGGCTTCCTAATCATGTCCACGAGGGACAGGCAATTGTCTTCAATAACTGTTTCTTTACTTTAAAGGAAAATCCCTTTTTACTTCTCCCAGGCTGACTGTAATCTAAGCCTTACTGATGTGGGCTCCGCTACCGGGTCGAACTGTGTCTCGAGCACCGAGTGGACCTACCAGTAAGGCCAGTAGATTCTCCAGCTGGAGTTCTTTGGTCTTCCAAACTGTTTACCCTCCGAAATTCCTCAAAGCTTTAGGGCTGTTTCCCTGGAGATCTTTGGATGCTCTTAAGACTGTTCTCCCCCGGAAAGTCTTAAGGGTTGAAGCTTTTGTACAGGAGAAGCTTGTACACGTCCTCTAAATTAGCTTTCATTACTAACTAAAAATGGCTCCCTTCCCTTCCCAATTGGCCTGAACAAGGGGCGGAACCAAAACTTAACGATATGGACAGGTGATTGGCCCTACGACTGCAACCAAAGGAATCCACCTTTCTGCAGAATCCCTGAAACCTTGGACTGCAAGCAAACATTTAATACAAAGCAAATAAAGTTGGAGCTCCTGGTACAGCCGTACCAGCACAGTAGCAGTTCAGGCCGAAACTCCGAACCAAACCAGCAAGGGGTCTAACGTAGATGTTGAAGAGAAGAGGAGAGAGAATTGCACCTTGGGGGACCCCACATAGAAGGGGGGATCTATCAGAGACTTGATCCACGTACTCCATGCGCTGACTCCGGTTTCAGAGAAATGAGTTGAACCAGTTAAGGGCCTGACCACAAACTCCGGACATGGCAAGACGGTGAATCATTAGATCGTAGTCAACGGTGTCAAATGCTGTGGTAAGGTCGAGAAGTACCAGTAGCGCCGATCCGCCGCTATCAGACTGGCGACAAAGTTCATCTGTAATGGCAACCAGGACTGACTCCGTCCCATGGCCAGGGTGAAAACCTGACTGGAAAGGGTCCAGGCTGGCTGTGTCATCAAGGAATTGTTGCAATTGTCCCAGTACAGTATATTGAACTATCCAACCAGTTTTGGGAGCAGCCAAGGCAGGTGACACTGGGATTATGAATGATCTTTGTTCTGTCGCTGCTGGGCCTGTATTTGGTTGGCTTTAAAATAGGATGTGTAACCTTTGCCCAGCGGGAAGCCAGGGGGCCCAAGGAGAAGTTCTCAGGGTCTTCCTTTACAAAAGAATCTTCAGATGGCTTGAGAAATGCAACAAAGTCCTTTATTAATGAAATCAAACAGGAACTTCAAGGCTTTCTTGATAAAATATTAGTTCTCTCAATCTTGTCCACAGGGGACAGGCACTATCTTCAATAACTTTTCTTTAAAGGAAAATTCCCCTTTTTAACTTCTCCCAGGCTGACTAAAATCCAGCCCTCACTGATGTGTGCTCCGCTACCGGGCCGAACTGCTTCTCGGACGCCAAGTGGACCTACCAGCAAGGCAGTAGATGTTCTCCAGCTGGAGTTCTTTAGTCTTTAAGGCTGTTTTCTTGGAGTTCTTAAAGCTGTTCTCCCCTGGATTGCTTAAAGCTGTGGGAATGCTTCCCTGGCATTCTTTCCCTGGATATTCTTAAAGGTTGAAGCCTTTGCACAGGGGAAGTTACACACATCCTACACATTGGCTAACCTAGTTTAGACTAACTAACAAAATGGCTCACTTCCCTCCAAAGCCCAAAAAGGGGGCGGGACTAGGGAACCTAATAATCATTGACAAGCAATTGACCCAATAGCTGCAAAGTAAGGAAAGCCATCTAACTGCAAAGGCATAGAACTTTAAAATACATGCAGCAATCAACAAATAGCAAGATAAGCTGGAGCTCCTGGTGCGGCTGTCCCAGAACAATCTTGCTCAGCTGCTCCGATATAAGTAATCATGGAGAATGGGAAGAAGGGTTGTCAACAGGAATATCATCTTTCTTGCTTCAGGAGAAAGCAGAAATAGCATCGAGTGTCACACAGAAGTGAATGGAGTATTTCATACCCTCGGGTTTTAGGCTTCTTGCGCAGAAGAATGTTCATGCTGGCAGTTGGGCTCATTCTTGTTCGGTTTGTTGGAGCTGGGAAGCTGTCACCTGCTTGGGAAAGACACCACGGACAAATGGTATATCTAGGATATTGCAATGGGATATTAAGAAAATTGAATGGGTTTAACTTTCTGTAGTCTGGCTGGGAGAAATGTGCCACAGTCACGTGTCTTACTGTGCCGTGACCTTAGCCCTTAGTAACATGACAATGACTTCTACCAGAGTTGCAGAGCCTATAGAATGCTTTCCATCATTTAGAGTAGTGTTTCTCAACCTTCCTCATCCCTTAATGTTCCTCATGTTGTGGTGACCCCCAACTAGGCTTGGGTAACCACGGAAAAATTTGGTTCTAAACTCATTTTGTTTTTAGGGGTCCATTGCGTTTCGTTTTTTTGATAATTCCGAAATTTTCCTTTAAAAAAATTTCGAAATTTACGAAATTCCGTAAAATTACGAATCGATTCGTTAATGGCGGACGAGATTGCGCAATATGCTAAAAAAACCTCCAAATGGGACAGGAGGAACTTCTGAAGCTTCCCTCTCCCTCTGTTGTTGACTGTTGGTGTGATAAAACAAACAGCAACTATAAAACTTGCTCCAGACATGCGAAAATAATTACGAAATAATTACAAAAGAAATTGAAAAAATTGTTTCGAATCTTAATTACTCCTCACACTATTCCTGCATGGCTCAATATTGGATCGTAAGCTAATTTAAATACGAATTAATAACGAATTACGAAATTAACGAACGAAACCGCCCAAGCCTACCCCAACCATAAAATTATTTTCATTGCTACTTCAGAACTGTAATTTTGCTACTGTTATGAATCGTAATGCAAATATCTGATATGCTGGATGTATTTTCATTCACTGGACCAAATTTGGCACAAATAACCAATATGCCCAAATACTGGTGGAGTTGATGTTGCAATTTGGAAGTTGTAGTGGCTGGGATTTATAGTTCACCTACAATCAAGGAGTATTCTGAACTCCACCAAAGATGGAATTGACCCAAACTTGGCACGCAGACCTCCCATGACCAACAAAAAATACTGGAAGGGTTTGGTGGACATTGACCTTGAGTTTGGGAGTTGTAGTTCATCGACATCCAGAGAGCACTGTGGACTCAAACATTGACCAAACTTGGCACGAATATTCCATATGCCCAAATATGAACACAGATGGAGTTTGGGGAAAATAGACCTTGCCCTCTGGGAGTTGTGGTTGCTGGGATATATAYTTCACCTAGAGTCAAAAAGCATCCTGAACCCCACCAACAATAGAATTGGGTCAAACTTCCKATACAGAACCTCCATGACCAACAGAAAATACTGTGTTTTCTGATGGTCTTTGGTGACCCCTCTGACACCCACTCACGACCCCCTCAGGGGTCCCGACCCCCAGGTTGAAAAACCCTGATTTAGGAACCAAAAATGGGAGAACTGTTTAGGAACCAAAAATGGGAGAAATGCTTTTCAGTCTAAGCCTTCGGACAAATACTGAGCCTTGACCTTAAATCCAGAAGACATCTCTTCAGTCACATATGTACCTGTCACCAAGATCTTACCCTGGAAGACATTCCAACTCAGTTACAAGGGATCTGGGTTGTTGTAGGTTTTTTGGGTTGTGTGGCCATGTTCCAGAAGCATTCTCTCTTGACGTTCCACCTGCATCTGTGGCAGGCATCTTCAGAGGTTGTGAGAACCTCACAACCTTTGAGGATGACTGCCATAGATGCAGGTGAAACAGCAGAATGCATCTAGAATATGGCCATACAGCCCAAAAAACCTACAACAACCCAGTGATTCCAGCCATTACTTATTTACTTAGGTGATCCCTCGTTGGCTGAGTAGGATAGTCTTCCAGGATCAGAATTCTTGTGAGTCTGTAGGTGGCTGTGGAGCCCTATTCTTGATCTGCATCTTTTTCCACAGTGAGGGCATCGGTTTCCAGGTGGAAGGCGGTCCCGGTCAGGGTTGGCTTGACGCGCCTTCTTCTTGGCACGTTTCTCTCTTTCACCCTCCATTCGTGCCTCTTAATTCTGCAGCACTGCTGGTCACAGTTGACCTCCAGCTGGAGGGCTCAAGGACCAGGGCTTCCCAGTTCTCAGTGTCTATGCCAGAGTTTTTAAGGTTGGCTTTGAGCCCATCTTTAAATCTCTTTTCCTGTCTACCAACATTCCGTTTTCCGTTCTTGAGTTCGGAGTAGAGCAACTGCTTTGGGAGACGGTGGTCGGGCATCCAGACAACGTGGCCGGTCCAGCAGAGTTGATGGCGGAGGACCATCGCTTCAGTGCTGGTGGTCTTGGCTTCTTCCAGCACACTGACATTTGTCCACCTGTCTTCCCAAGAGATTGGGAATGTTTTTTTTATCTACAGTTATATGTTATTGATTTAGATATGTGATATTTTATATATATGTGAGGCATTGAATTTGCCATTTATTATGTTGTAAACCGCTTTGAGTCCCCCCAGGGGTGAGAAAAGCGGTATAGAAATGAAGTTAATAATAATAATAATAATAATAATAATAATAATAATAATAATTTGCAGGATTTTCCGAAGGCAGCACTGATGGAATCGTTCCAGGTGTTGCATGTGACTTCTGTAGACAGTCCATGTTTCGCAGGCATATAGCAGGGTTGGGAGGACAATAACTTTATAAACAAGCACCTTGGTATCCCTGTGGATGTCCCGGTCCTCAAACACTCTCTGCTTCATTTGGAAAAATGCTGCACTCGCAGAGCTCAGGCGGTGTTGTATTTTGGTAGAGAGGTGGCTGCCAAGGTAGCGAAAATGGTCAACATTTTCTAATGTTACACCATTAAGCTGTGTCTCTGGCATTGGATTCCAGCCATGAAAGCCTTTGACACTACAAGAGATCGTTTATGATAATGGTTCCCAATAACTATACTAATAATGGTTCCCAACCATTGGCCCTCCAGGTGTTTTGGACTCCAGCTCCCACAATCTGTTACCATTGGTAAGCTGTCTGGGATTTCTGGGAGTTGAAGTCCAAAACACTCATAAGACCAAATGTTGAGGACCACTGGTCTGTGATGGATATGATTCTGATGATGTTATCAAGTTCAAAGTCCATCTTTTCTGCACGAGGGCCTGCCTCGGTTGCGCCTTCCTCCTACATGGGTGCCACCACATTATGTGGCTCATACGTTTCAGAGAAAGCCCTTTATACATATTGAATCTGTTCAAACCCTGGCTTCTTTCCAGCAATGCAGCTTCAGTATGAAATGCCAATAAAAATTCCTAGCATTCAATTCCACTGAGAACTGAAGTGAGTGGGGGGCGGGAGGGGAAGGGTGTGATGAGGGTATGCAAGGTTCTCTGCTTTGAACAAAGGGCTTCCAGTTCGCATTAGAGTTGCATCAACAACAGGATATGTCACAGGTGGAGTTGCAGCTCTTCATCTCTCTCTCTTCAGGAAGCAAAAGCTTTATTTTAAAATCAGCACTTCAGGGTTGTTTAATATGTTATCCAAAAAATGTAGACGTTTCAACACAGCTTGCCATAAATTTTTTATTGAGGTGGGAAAATAGCCCTGAGGCCATGGATAGAAATCTGCAATGACCCTAGAGGAAGAAATATTGTTTTAACAGGACGAAAAAGGAAGGAATTGTGATTGTTGGTGGATAGTTATTAAGAAATGCTTGTATCATAGGGTTGTTGTATTTTGGAGAACATTTTTTCTGATTGCTTCAAGCTACCCATTGCTGTGAATGACTTCCATTTGAAATAACCCTGCCATATTATTATTATTATTATTATTATTATTATTATTATTATGTGCCTGGTTGTTTCCTCTCTGCTGGCACATCTTAACACCTCTCAACAAAACATTTTCCCAGGCTCAGCCAGGCCTTCAAATGCTAATGAAGGTGGTCAGCTGAAACATTCACACCTAGCTTCAGCAGACAAGAGTCCTTTGTCACACCCTGGTCATTCCACAGATATATAAACCCATTTTCCTATTCCAACAGACCTCACTACCTCTGAGGATGCTTGCCATAGATGCAGGCGAAACGTCAGGAGAAATGCCTCTAGAACATGGCCATATAGCCCGAAAAAACCCACAAGAACATATGACTATTGAGATAGTTATTGAGGGCTATTGAGATAGTTATTGAACACTGTTTGCGTCATCTCCAAAACTAACCTTGGGCTGGAATAGGGGAAGGCCTACGCTTTCTAAAAGATAGTAGCTCAGGGTTGGGGTAAAAAGATCTCAGGATTTTTTCTACCATTTGGAGGAAGGCAACTCAGCGACTAGAGGAAAAAAGAAAGAAAGAACATCTCTATGGTTTCACCAATTGACTGTTTTGTTTGTAACTTTGACAAGCTGTGCCAAGTCTGCAAGGACTTTGAGAAATAAATATTCTGTTTTGGTGTTCAAACCTGTAGTAGCCTCAATTGCTGGGAATCTCAAGCTTCTAAAGAAAGACCCCCGCGGTCCACCCAGACAAAGAGAGAAGCACATCTTAGTTTTATTTTTATAGGATCTGGGTGTGACGGCACACTCCCAGTAATGAGACTCAAGCATGAGTCAAGATACAGATATTGAATCCATGAAGAAAGGTGACATACTAGATTCTTGTGGGTTTTTTCGGGCTATAGGGCCATGTTCTAGAGGCATTTCTCCTGACGTTTTGCCTGCATCTATGGCAAGCATCCTCAGAGGTAGTGAGGTCTGTTGGAATTAGGACAATGGGTTTATATATCTGTGGAATGGCTGGGGTGGGGCAAAGGTCTGCTGGAGCTAGAAAAAAAAATGAACAAAATCTGGCTACCAGTATTAAAAAACTCTGAAATTACAACAGCAAAACAGCAGAGAGGAAACAACCAGGCACATCTTAACACCTCTCAACAAAAGATTTTCCCAGGCTCAGCCAGGCCTTCAAATGCTAATGAAGGTGGTCAGTTGAAACATTCACACCTAGCTCCAGCAGAGAAGAGCTCTTTGCCCCACCCTGGTCTTTCCACAGATATATAAACCCATTTTCCTAATTCCAACAGACCTCACTACCTCTGAGGATGCTTGCCATAGATGCAGGCGAAACGTCAGGAGAAATGCCTCTAGAACATGGCCCTATAGCCCGAAAAAACCCAAAAAACCTAGTGATTCCAGCCATGAAAGCCTTCGACAATAAGGTGACATACTGTTGAAAAGTTAGTCAAAACGCAGTTAAACCGTTTATAAAGTTAAGAGCATTAAAATGCATTACAAGGCTATACAAAACAGCCAAACACTTCATTAAAAGTGCATTACATGTGAACTTGCAGAACGATTTGCATGCTTAATAGGCTTAGTGTAAATACTGGGTTGAAGCTAAAAGTGTGTCCTCAATGCATTGACGTGCTGAAACTCTCCAACCTTAGAATATAAATGCAATGAAATACAATACAATGAGAATCCTTATCCCCTCAGCATGGATTTTTTTTTTTTTGGTGGTGGTTACCAGCAAGAATCTATCTCAGTGAATGTGTTTCAATGTGAATGTGTGATTACATTTTCTGATGATGGTTTTACAAATAGTTATTAAAGCCCGTGCCTCCGTTTGCACAGAGACTGGCATTGTGTCGGGGTCTTTATACAAAGGAACCATTTGAGGCTGTTGGCTTCTGTATTCATTCTCCCATTGGATCCTGTGATGGCCCAATATTAGCCTTGTACCTCGTCTAGAGTTTCTTACCTGGCTGAAGTTGAAAGATCTCTCTCCATTAACCCGGCAAGGACAGGCAGCAGTTTCCAGTTCTATTTCTTGGTTCACTGGTTTGGGTGACATTTCTGTGTGTATGAAGCACTGAAACACCTAGATGTTTTGGCTCTGATAAAGCAACATCCATGCATTTCTCCCATTTTCGATGGATTGCGTGGAGGGCTGAACATGTATCATGCAGAGTTGTTAGAATGGAGGACCAAAGTCTCCAGTTTTTGGCTGTCATCTCCAAAAGGAGGGTGCAAGTCCTCTCTCTTTTTGGTGGGCACAGCTCCAGGTGAGATGATAAGGCTGTGTGTGGATGTCCGACTTGGCTAGGAGAGACACAGCTTGCAGCAATAATTATAGAAACAGAGTTGGAAGAGACCCCAAGGTCCATCTAGTATAGAATCATGGAGTTGGAAGAGACCCCAAGGTCCATCTAGTATAGAATCATAGAGTTGGAAGTGACCCCAAGGTCCATCTAGTATAGAATCATAGAGTTGGAAGAGACCCCAAGGTCCATCTAGTATAGAATCATAGAGTTGGAAGAGACCCCAAGGTCCATCTAGTATAGAATCATAGAGTTGGAAGAGACCCCAAGGTCCATCTAGTATAGAAAGAGTTGGAAGAGACCCCAAGGTCCATCTAGTATAGAAGCATAGAGTTGGAAGAGACCCCAAGGTCCATCTAGTATAGAATCATAGAGTTGGAAGAGACCCCAAGGTCCATCTAGTATAGAATCATAGAGTTGGAAGAGACCCCAAGGTCCATCTAGTATAGAATCATAGAGTTGGAAGAGACCCCAAGGTCCATCTAGTATAGAATCATAGAGTTGGAAGAGACCCCAAGGTCCATCTAGTATAGAAAGAGTTGGAAGAGACCCCAAGGTCCATCTAGTATAGAATCATAGAGTTGGAAGAGACCCCAAGGTCCATCTAGTATAGAAACATAGAGTTGGAAGAGACCCCAAGGTCCATCTAGTATAGAATCATAGAGTTGGAAGAGACCCCAAGGTCCATCTAGTATAGAATCATAGAGTTGGAAGAGACCCCAAGGTCCATCTAGTATAGAATCATAGAGTTGGAAGAGACCCCAAGGTCCATCTAGTATAGAAACATAGAGTTGGAAGAGACCCCAAGGTCCATCTAGTATAGAATCATAGAGTTGGAAGAGACCCCAAGGTCCATCTAGTATAGAAACATAGAGTTGGAAGAGACCCCAAGGTCCATCTAGTATAGAATCATAGAGTTGGAAGAGACCCAAGGTCCATCTAGTATAGAATCATAGAGTTGGAAGAGACCCCAAGGTCCATCTAGTATAGAAACATAGAGTTGGAAGAGACCCCAAGGTCCATCTAGTATAGAATCATAGAGTTGGAAGAGACCCCAAGGTCCATCTAGTATAGAAACATAGAGTTGGAAGAGACCCCAAGGTCCATCTAGTATAGAATCATAGAGTTGGAAGAGACCCCAAGGTCCATCTAGTATAGAATCATAGAGTTGGAAGAGACCCCAAGGTCCATCTAGTATAGAAACATAGAGTTGGAAGAGACCCCAAGGTCCATCTAGTATAGAATCATAGAGTTGGAAGAGACCCCAAGGTCCATCTAGTATAGAAACATAGAGTTGGAAGAGACCCCAAGGTCCATCTAGTATAGAATCATAGAGTTGGAAGAGACCCCAAGGTCCATCTAATATAGAATCATAGAGTTGGAACAGACCCCAAGGTCCATCTAGCGTGCTTTGATTGTGCAGGAAAAGCACAATCAAAGCATGGCTGACTGATGGCCATACAGCCTCTGTTTAAAAGCTTCCAATGAAGGAACTTCTACCAGACTCTAAAGCAGAGAGTTCCACTGCTGAACATCTCTAAGACGTTCTTCCTAATACAGTCCAGGTGTAATTTGTAATTTGAACCTGTTGTCCTAAGTCAGAAGTTCTCAACCTGTGGGTCCCCAGGTGTTTTGGCCTACAACTTCCAGAAATCCCAGCCAGTTTGCCTGCTGTTAGGATTTCTGGGAGTTGAAGGCCAAAATATCTGGGGAGCCACTACATCCTAGTTTCCAGGGCAGCAGAAAGGAAACCTACCCTCTCTTCCTTATGTCCTCCTTTCATATATATATGCATGCCTCTCATATCTCCTCTCAGCCTTTGTTTCTGCAGCTAAACAGACACAGCTCTTTAAGACACTCTTCAGAGAGATTATTCGTGGTCTCTAGAGCTTTGATCCTTTTAGTTGCCCTCTTCCTCTGGACTCCTTCCAGCTTAGAGGCAATCTCTCTTTTGAACTGCTTTGCCCAGAATTGGACACAGTATTCCAGGTGAGGTATAACCAAAGTGGACTAGAGAGGCACCATGACTTCCCTCAATCTGGACACTAGATTCCTTTTGATGCAACCCAAAATCCCATTGGATTTTTGGGCTGCTGCATCACATATTTAGGGCATGCAAACAAAGAATGGTGAACTGTTTCAACAGAAACCAAGTCTCAAGAGCAAACCCTTTTGGAACGTTCCATGGTTTTTTATCTCCCATACAAAAGAGCTGATGATGGCAACATATTACATCTTGCAGTCGCCAGAGCTCTCTTCTGGGTGGGATTAATCAAAATGTGAAGATAAGCTGCCATGACTCCACACTTGCATGGAATTAATGACGAGGTAGGGGAACAAATTGTCTTTTCTGCAAGAGTCAGAATATGAAAGTCAAGATCCAAAAGTCTGCTCTTGATTGACCTGTAGGCTTCCACATTAGTAAGCTTTAAGACTGCTTCCAAAGACAGGCCAATGGCTTTGATTTTTCTGAGAATCATATAATACCCTTCTGAAATAAAATGATCTGATAATAGAAAGGGAATATAGCTATCAGGGCCTGCTTGAAAATGTATGTGCAGCCAGAATTTTTTAACTCTCATCCATGCCAAGGTTTCAAAAGTGGTTTGACCTGCCTTAATGCATATCATGGAGTCAGGCACACATGTAGGGAGCTCCATTATTTTCCAGAGAAACTTGGAATGTAGTATATTAAATGATTTATTAATTGCAGAAATCCAAATAGGGGAAGAGCCATTGTGCTGGTACGGCTGTACCAGGAGCTCCAACTTTTTTTGCTTTGTATTAAATGTTTGCTTGCAGTCCAAGGCCTCAGTCGAGTCAACGTTATTATTTTATCACAGTCTTGCTTTCTAGTGCTCTGAATTTCATGTACCAAGTTTTTGCCAAGCTCAAGATTTGTCTGTGAGATTTTCCAGCTGTCTTGTTTCATGGATTCAAGTGCCTAGTTTCATGGATTTTTATGTACTCATGGACCTTGTTTTCCTTTGAAACTTATGGACTATTTCTGTTCTGGTACGGCTGTACAAGAGCTTCAATTTTATTTGCTTTGTATTAAATGTTTGCTTGCAGCCCTGGGTTTCAGGGACTCTGCAGATAGGTGGCTTCTTTTGGTTGCAGTCGTAGGGCAAGTCACCTGTCCATCATCGTTAAGTTTTGATTCTGCCCCTTGCTCAGGGCAATTGGGAAGGGAAGGGAGCCATTTTTTAGTTAGTCTCAGCAAGGAAAGCTAATGTACAGGACGTGTGCAAGCTTCCCCTGTACAAAAGCTTCAACCCTTAAGACTTTCTGGGGGGAAAACAGTCTTAAGAGCATCCAAGACTTTCCGGGGAAGAACAGTCTTAAGAGTCTCCAAAGATTTCCAGGGAAACAGCCCTAAAGACAAAAGAACTCCAGCTGGAGAACATCTAAGCCTTTACTGGTAGGTCCACTCGCGTTCGAGAAGCAGTTCGACCCGGTAGCAGAGCCCACATCAGTAAGGGTTAGATTACAGTCAGCCTGGGAGAAGTTAAAAAGGGGACTTTCCTTTAAAGTAAAGAAGAAGTTATTGAAGACAGTTGCCTGTCCTTCGTGGGCAAGTTTAGGAAGCTAACAGTTGCATAAAAGCCTGGAATAATTTGTTTAACTTTCTGGAGACAAGAGAAGTTTCTGTTTGATTGTTCATTAATAAAAGACTTTGTTATACTTCATAAGCCATCTAAAGACTATTTGTGGTGGAAAACCTCTGAGAACTTCTCTTTGGGCCCCCTGGCTTCCCGCTGGGCAAAGGCTGCACGTCCTGTCCTAAAGGAAATTCTTTACAGGCCCAGCGCACGACAGAACAGTCATCCTTTTTGTAGTTTGGTACAAGGAAGGAATTCAGTGGTTGAACTGATTATTTCTAGCACCATGGTATTTTATTACTCCAAATGGACTACTTGTTGGAACTCTATATAGAACAATATTGTCTATACCAGATATTGCTGTAGATCAGCCAGAGGCTGATGAGTTCACTGATGATTTAGAGAGGATTGTGGGCTTTCCTGTAGCCCAAAGTGTTGAGCCCTCAACTTTGGGACATTCAGATCTGGGAAATGATTGTTCTCTCTGTGAAAAAAAAAACTGTCACAGAAAGTGTAGGGCCTTAAAACTAGTCAGAGGAACCAGAAGTAGCAACATCAGATAAGGAATTGAGTGAAGAGCTGATGATAAGGAGGGTTCCCAGGAGAAACCACCTGTAGATACTGAGATCAAAAAAAGTCTTCATTTACAGATCAGAGCCGAAAATAGATTACATTGATCGGAAAGATTACGTGGGAAAGTCGGGGAGAAAATTCACGATAGACATAATGCTTTCATGGGTGTCTATTAAACAACATGCTGTTTACCTTAAAAACAGTTCAGGCAATGCTGTGTTAGAGGGAGAAGCTAAGCCTGAGTTCTCTTTGTTCCTGGTTCAAATCAAGCCTTGGTTTTGGATTTTAATATCCTGGAAGTTTTCTATGTTCATGTATTCCTGTTCAAGTTTTACTAGTTATACCTTTTTGCTTGTGAACTGATGCTGTACCTGTGATTTCTGGCTATTCCTGGATTTTGTCACCTTCGGAACCTTATGAGACATTTGGATTATTGTTTGGTTATCACTTGTTGCTAAACTTTTTTGGATTATATATCTTACTTTCTTATTCCTGCTTTTTAAAAAACTTTTTATGTGTTTACAATAAACTGTTTGCTTATATACCTGGACTTTTTGTGGCGCGTTGGTCATAGATGTTTCCAGGCCTGGAGTGCAATAGGTATGTGCAAACTTGGGCCCTCTGGGTGTTTTGGACTTCAACTCCCACAATTCCACAGCTGGTAGGGTGTTAGGAATTGTGGGAGTTGGAGCCCCAAAGGCCTGGAGGGCCCAAGTTTGCCCATGACTTGTGCTGGTACAGCTGTACCAGAAGTTCCAGCTTTATTTGCTTTGTATTAAATGTTTGCTTGCAGTCCAAGGCTTGGGATTCTGCAGAAGGGTGGCTTCCTGTTAAAGCTTGCAGTTATAGGGCAGGCCACCTGTCCATCATCATTAAGCTTTGGTTCCGCCCCCTGTTCAGGCTCTGAGAGGGATAGGAACCATTTTGGTAGTTAGTCTCAGCAAGGAAAGCTAATGTACAGGACTGTGTGCAAGCTTCTCCTGTACAAAAGCTTCAACCCTTAAGACTTCTGGGGGTAAACAGTCTTAAGAGCATCCAAAGATTCCAAAGATTCCCAGGGAAACAGCCCTAAAGCTCTGAGGAATTTCGGAGGGAAAAACAGCTTTGAATATCAAAGAACTCCAGCTGAAAAGACTGCAGGCCTTGCTGGTAGGTCCACTCAGTGCTTTGAGATGCAGTTCAACCCGGTAGTGGTGCCCACATCAGTTAGGTTTAGGTTCACAGTCAGCCTGGGAGAAGTTAGAAAGGGATTTTCCTTTAAAGTAAAGTAACAGTTAGTAGCCACCAGTTGCACAAAAGCCTGGAAGCATTTGTTTAACCTTTTGAAGACAAGAGAAGTTTTTGTTTGATTGTTCCTCAATAAAAGACTTTGTTATATTTCACAAGCCCTCTAAAGACTGTTTGTGGTGGAAAATTCCTAAGAGCTTCTCTTTGGGCCCCCTGGGTTCCCGCTGAGCAAAGGTTGCACGTCCTGTTCTGAAGGAAATTCTTTACAGGCCCAACGCGCAACAGAACAATACCATTGTATTACCTCTTTGTTCTTCTCCAACAGCATGGGGATGAGCCATGATGATGATCACTTGTCTTGTGCTGGGCGGTCGCACATCATGTCTGGAGAATGGGTCAAGGGTAGGAATCCCAGCGACCTGTCCTGGTCTTCCTGCAGTCGCGATGACCTTGAAAAGTTTCTCAAGTAAGAACGCTGCAAGTGGTAAAGCCTTTGAAACTCAAGACAATGAGTCTCTTGTCTTCTCAGACAAAATGATGAGAGATTTTCAGTGACGGGTGCTGGAGAGTAGAATCTGCCCCATTGTGCAAAAATTGCTGGCAGGAGAACAGAAACATTGATATCCCAATTTCACCACCTTGACAGCTTCCTGAAAAGGAAAACAAGTTTGATGTCTTCTTTAAATCAGATCTTGCCTGTGTTTTGTGACAGGAGAAATATATCTGAATGCTTTTGAACAGCTCTCTCAGTTGGAAGGAAGCTTCAGGTCTCTAACTTTGGAATGTCTTCGCAAAAACCATCACCTTTCCCACAAAACACCAATGCTTTGAGCTTAATGGGTCATCTCTCCTCATCTTTGGACCAGCCATTCCATGGGAGATAACTGTGGACCAATCTAGCCCTTTTGCCCCTTAATGTGTAGCAGAACCCACTTTGTGTGGTACTATCACAGTGTTCAGCAATTATACATCTTCTACCATTGGCAGCCAAAGGCATGTTAGAAGCAACTGAAAGCCTTCAAAAAGGCCTTGAGTTTATTGAACAGCTTTATTGGCTTTGTGAGTTTTTTATTAAATATATCTTTAGGGCCCTGTTTAGGTCAAAAGAGCATTGCATGTACTTGAATAGATATGTAATACATTCCCAAGGAGAGGTAGCAAGTATACCACTGAGGGGAATTTTGAAGGGAGGCTGATTTGGATGTTCATCAATTAGTTGATGAAACCAAATGCCGGTTGTCCATAGACCGTCGTCATTGCTTTCTTTCAGGTCCAAGGTCAGCACGTGTTTGTTGGTGACGGATCCAAGGAGCCGATATGCGGTGCGGCTTCCATACAAACTCCCAGGGATGCATTACAGTGCTGACGAGCAGTGCCAGATCCTTTTTGGAACCAATGCAACTTTCTGCAAGAATATGGAGGTATGGTTCACACCGGGACATGAAAGAGTGACAGGGAGAAAACTATTTATTTATTTATTTATTTATTTGCAGTATTTATTTTCCATCCTTCTCACCCCACAGGGGACTCAGGATGGATTACAATGTACACCTATATGACAAACATTCAATGCCAAAGACACACAACAGATATAGACAGACAGTCAGAGGCTATTTAACTTTTCTGGCCACCAGGGGAGCTGTTGCTTTCATCGTCCATCTGCGACACTGATGAAGTACTTTCCGCATTCCTGCATGCTTTTTGCTGGAGTGCTTTGCTAGAGTCTTTTTTATGGCCTCATAAATTAGTTAAATTAATAAAATTTAAAATGAGTTAAAAACAATTGCTGGAATTGCAATATTCTGGAGAAGATCTGTAATTGGTTAAGTGGACAAACCCAGAGGGTGCTCCCCAATGCTTCCTCTTCATCCTGGAAAGAAGTGACGAGCGGAGTGCCATCAGCCGGGTTCCGTCCTGGGCCTGGTCCCGTTCAACATCTTTATTAATGACTTAGATGAAGGGTTAGAAGGCAGGATCATCAAGTTTGCAGATGACACCAAATTGGGAGGGATAGCCAATACTCCAGAGGACAGGAGCAGGATTCAAAACGATCTTGACAGATTAGAGAGATGAATGGCCAAAACTAACAAAATGAAGTTCAACAGTGACAAATGCAAGATACTCCACTTTGGCAGAAAAAACGAAATGCAAAGATACAGAATGGGGGACAATGCCTGGCTCGAGAGCAGTACGTGTGAAAAAGATCTTGGAGTCCTCGTGGACAACAAGTTAAACATGAGCCAACAATGTGATGTGGTGGCAAAAAAAGCCAATGGGATTTTGGCCTGCATCAATAGGAGCATAGTGTCTAGATCTAGGGAAGTAATGCTACCCCTCTGAAATATTGTGTCCAATTCTGGGAACCACAATTCAAGAGAGATATTTTTTTTTAATTATTTTTATTGAGTTTTTGAGTACAAAAGTATAAAAAGTCGGGGGGTGCATAAGGGAAGAGGGAAAAATGTGAGGGTAGAGGAAAAGGGAACGGGGAGGGAATCCATCCACACTTAAAGGGGGGGGGGATTGGTATGCATTCATTCATTACTACATCATCTGTTCCTTCATCATTTCCTTTCCATTCGTGGGGGGGGGGGGTTGAGGTAGGGGGAGGTACAAGATAGGGTTGGGGGGTGAGAAAACTTCCATGCAGGTCTGTGTATGTGAACTAAGTCTGTTTTATATTCTGTATCCTTCTGATGTTTTTTCAGGTTTCCTTGTTTTATGCACATCTTTTTTATTTTCTTTCAATTCTTCAGTTCTCGAGATAGTTCAGAACTCTATCCCAGTCTGTGTTTTTAGTTTTATCTAAGTTGCTTGAGAGTTTATTTGTTAGTAGATCCATATTCATTATATCATATATTTTTAGGATCCATTCTTCCCTTGTCGGTATCTCATTGGATTTCCAATATTGTGCTAGTTTAATTCGGGCAGCTGTGGAGAGATAAAAGAAAATCTTGTTTTCATTTTTTTCCAACTTAAAGTCAACAATTCCCAATAGGAAATATTCTGGTTTTAGTTTAATTTTTATTTGGAGGATTTTTCCTGTCTCTATACAAATCTGGCGCCAATAGGTCTTAATTCTTTTGCAGTCCCACCACATATGTATATTTGGTTATGACATACTGCCCAGCATTTTTTTAGGTAAACATGTTAGTTAGGTGATATCATGGAAGGGATTGGTACTGCATCATCCAAAACAAAGCAAGCTATACCCTGACATGCATTTGAGTTCACCCATGCATATTCATCACCTGATGACAGCCATCAAGCAATTACTTGGATGTGTATAAAGCAGTAAGAAATGGCCCTCAAAGATCAAAGTCAGAGATTTCAGACCACATCAAACATCAATGTTTTTTTTCAGTTCAGTGCAAACTACTGAGTTATGACACACAGAAAAATGAATGTGGATGTGCAAATGCTACAGGGTTCCGTCCTGGGCCCGGTCCTGTTCAACATCTTTATTAATGACTTAGATGAAGGGTTAGAAGGCAGGATCATCAAGTTTGCAGACGACACCAAATTGGGAGGAATAGCCAATACTCCAGAGGACAGGAGCAGGATTCAAAACGATCTTGACAGATTAGAGAGATGGGCAAAACTAACAAAATGAAGTTCAACAGTGACAAATGCAAGATACTCCACTTTAGGCAGGAAAAACGAAATGCAAAGATACAGAATGGGGGACAATGCCTGGCTTGAGAGCAGTACGTGTGAAAAAGATCTTGGAGTCCTTGTGGACAACAAGTTAAAGATGAGCCAACAATGTGATGTGGCGGCAAAAAAAGCCAATGGGATTTTGGCCTGCATCAATAGGAGCATAGTGTCTAGATCTAGGGAAGTAATGCTACCCCTCTATATTGCCTTGTGTCCAATTCTGGGCAACCACAATTCAAGAGAGATATTGACAAGCTGGAATGTGTCCAGAGGAGGGCCGACTAAAATGATCAAGGGTCTGGAGAACAAGCCCTATGAGGAGCATCTTAAACAGCTGGGCATGTTTAGCCTGAAGAAGAGAAGGCTGAGAGAAGATATGATAGCCATATAAATATGTGAGAGGGAGCCACAGGGAGGAGGGAGCAAGCTTGTTTTCTGCTCCTGGAGACTAGGATGCGGAACAATGGCTTCAAACTACAAGAAAGGAGATTCCATCTGAACATGAGGAAGAACTTCCTGACTGTGAGAGCCGTTCAGCAGTGGAACTCTCTGCCCCAGAGTGTGGTGGAGGCTCCTTCTTTGGAAGCTTTGGAACAGAGGCTGGATGGCCATCTGTCAGGGGTGATTTGAATGCAATATTCCTGCTTCTTGGCAGGGGGTTGGACTGGATGGCCCATGAGGTCTCTTCCAACTCTTTGATTATCCGACCTTCGCTTATCTGACATTCCATCTTATCCGACGCTCTTATCCGATGCCCCCCTTTTCCTCCAGCATTTTCCCTTCAATTAAGGGAGTGTATTTCCCAAACTCTCTCTCCATTCCCAATAAGTGAAAAAGGCAAGACAAGGAGGAGGAGGAGGAAGAGGGAGGAGGAAAGAGGGAGGAGGAAATCCCTCTGTGATTTCCATACTCCTCTTCTACATCCGGGCACTTCCTGCTGAGCTGCTCTGAGTCCCTGTTGTTAGTATTCTAAGTGTCTAGCGCTACGTCAGACGGGTAACAGTAGGGGACTCCATATTATCCGACATTGGACTAGATGACATTTCTGGTTCCTTCCAACTCTAAGGCTCTAGAAATCTATGTATTCCTTTGCCTGATTTATTTATTTATTATTTATTTAGACCATTTCTACCCCGCCCTTCTCACCCCCGAGGGGGGACTCAGGGCGGCTAACACAGGCAACAATTCAATGCCAACAGTATCAAAACAACAATATAAAATCCATTACATAACAATTAAACAGTGATATTAATTAAAATTACATAATCACATAGAACAAATCACATAATCACAGGTCATAAAGCCATTTCCAATTTTCAAACAATCCTATCGTCCGAGTTCAGTGCCTAAAGTGCTTCTTGGTACAACATAGAAATGCTAGTTAAGTCCAGTGGCAATGGGTGGCTCTCATAATAGCAGAGTTAAATTCACCTTGGATTTTTGGCCAAACTATATGGAAGCTATCCAGATTGCTAACTATATGAGTTAGGATCCACCACTTCTACTTAAATACTAGAATATTAAGACGATTCACCACGAATTCCATAAGCGGGGGGTCACCACCGAGAAGGCCCTGTCCCTCGTCCCCACCAGGGCCTCCCCAGTAGATCTTAAATTACGACGTGGAACGTAGAGAGAGATACATTCAGATAAGTAAGTGGGCCGGAGCCGTATAGGGTTTTATAGGCCAAGACCAGCACTTTGAATTGTGCTCAGAGGTGGACCGGCAGCCAGTGGAGCTGACGCAGCAGGGGGTGGTATGCTCCCTGTATGGCGCTCTGGTGAGTAATCTGGCTGCTGCCCATTGGACTAGTTGAAGTCTCCGAACAGTCTTGGCTCCAGAAGACCAGGGTTTCAATCCTCGCTCAGCCATGGAAAGCCAATCTCTCAGCCTCAGAAGAAGACAATGGTAAACCCCCTTTAAATAAATCTTGCCAAGAATAGGTTTTCAAGTCAGAAATAACTTGAAGGCACACAATAACAATACTAGACATTACTGGCTAGGCCCTGTTTTTCAAATAATCTTAAATCACATGTAAAATTCAGTATGCCCAGACAGGTCCAGCAGTGATATCTCCCCAGAAGTGTCCCACAAACCACAACAGCTTCAGCTTTGGGGTAGAAAGGCTTTCTAGCTGTGTTGGTCCAGGGGCCTGTTTTTTGTTCATAAGCACTCACGCCTCTGGATTCTCATTTCTTAAAAATGCCCTACAGGCTCACATTCAAAGAGATAAAATCCTGACAGAATCTGCATGCTTGCCAATGTTCAAGCACATCGCAACCTTGACCGATGTGCTGTCCTGGCTCTGGGATTCCACTGAGGAGCTTCATTTTTATGCATAGGCAGGAGTGGAAAGCATTGCTGCAATGATGGGGTCTCTCTGAGCTTTCCCCTCTGTCTACTCCACTTCAAAGGCAACCCCACATAGAGTGCGTTGCAGTAATCTATTCAGGATGTAACCAGAGCATGGACCACCATGGCCAAGTCAAACTTCCCAAGGTCTGACTAATCATTGCTAAGTGGCGTAGAATATATGGCAAAACAGAGTCCCTGTCCCTCAGGTCCATATCTGCTTAATCGTGTGGCCCCTGCAGACATAAAACCTTGCCATTCTGCCTGTCAAAGTTGCATTTGGAAGAGAAATCCATTGTTCCACTTTCCTCCTTTGCAAAGTAATTGTTTCCGTAAATGTCCTTTTCACTTTCCCATAATAAAAAAAAAATCAGGAACTTTAAATCTGATATAAAATTGCAAATAAGAACCATTTATAGTTTTCACTGCTGCATAAATGAAACGTGCCAAACTCATAATAATGAAAGGCAACCTTTGACTCACTGTGCGCTGTAGCAGAGGAAGCAAACTGCAAGCCTTAACTGGGTTTGTTTGATTTATTTTGGGCCTGGAAGGCAGCTAGTGCAACATGAAAACAATAGGCAAGTTTCTAAAGAAAGAAGGGATCGTGTTTTCGGGGAACATGGACCACCGAGATAGCTGTTACTGAGAGAAGCTCTGAATGTGTGCGTCCATAAATGTCATCCCAGAAAGAGCTGTTAAAATCAAAGAGCATTCTGAATTTCTTTCCCTTCGTGATGCAAGTTGGCTTTCCCTGGCTTGAGGGTGTCGGTATTTTATTTTATCTATTCGGCTGTTTTTCCCGTATTCTGTTTTGAACCATAGAATTGCAGAGTTGGAAGGAGCTTCCTGGGCTATCATGTCCAACTACTGTTCAATGCAGGATCTCCATCTGTTCTGTTGCGTGCTGGGTGTGTAAAGAATTTCCTTTGGAACAGGACGTGCAACCTTTGCCCAGTGGGAAGCCAGGGGCCCCAAGGAGAAGTTCTCAGAGGTTTTCCACCACAAATAACCTTTAGATGGCTTGTGAAGTATAACAAAGTATTGTATTAATGAACAATCAAACAGAAACTTCTCTTGTCTTCAATAAAGTTAAACAAATGAATCCAGGTTTTTATGCAACTGGTAGCTTCCTAAACTTGCCCATGAAGGACAGGCAACTGTCTTCAATAACTTCTTCTTTAAAGGAAAATCCCCTTTTTAACTTCTCCCAGGCTGACTGTAATCTAACCCTTACTGATGTGGGCTCCGCTACGGGGTCGAACTGCGTCTCGAATTCCGAGTGGACCTACCAGTAAGGCAATAGACTCTCCAGCTGGAGTTCTTTGGTCTTTAGGGCTGTTTTCCTGGAAATCTTTGGAGACTCTTAAGACTGTTCTCCCCGGAAGGTCCTCAAAACTTTGGGGAGGCTTCCCTGGAGTTCTTTGGTTTGCTCTTAAGACTGTTTCCCCCCCGGAAAATCTTAGATGCTCTTAAGACTGTTTCTCCCCGGAAAATCTTAAGGGTTGAAGCTTTTGTACAGGGGAAGCTTGCACACGTCCTGTACATTAGCGCTCCTTGCTGAGACTAACTAAAAATGGCTCCTTTCCTTTCCCAATTGCCCTGAGCAAGGGGCGGGACCAAACTTAATGATGATGGACAGGTGACTTGCCCTATGACTGCAACCAAAAGAAGCCACCTATCTGCAGAGTCCCTGAAACCCAGGACTGCAACCAAACATTTAATACAAAGCAAATAAAGTTGGAGCTCCTGGTACAGCTGTACCAGAACAATGACACTTGAAAAGTGATGAAAGATGTGGTCCCCATATTGACTTACATGGTGACTAAGTCTCTGCCTGGGTTCCTTGATGAGAAACAGGGAGAGTTGTATCAGCAAAGGGTGTAGCCTTGCTCTAGGACTCCAGAAGCCCAAAATTTGAATTCTTGCTCAATCAACACACCTCAGGACACATTCAAACTTAGAGGAAAGCAATTGGAAATTTCATTTAAATCCTGCCAAGAAAATCCAATTATAGCGTAGGCATAGACCCATCTCGGCGTACTAGTTTGAGTGTTGGATAAGTTTGCAAGAGATCAAGGTTTGAATCCATACTTTTCCATGGAAGCCCAAGTCAGAGGAAGACAATGGCAACCCACCTCTGAACAATCCTTGCTATGAAAACCCCATAAATCAGAATTAACTTGAAGGCACACAAGAGCAACTACACATTGGAGTTGACTAAAAAGCAAATGATGACCTCCCTATACTATCAAGAGTCAGTACTGATATTCAATATATATTTCTAGTCTAGTTCTTCAGTGTTGATTTCATATCTAAAATTATAATGATGTAGAGAAGCAGCCACAAAATGCTGCTAAGTTCATAGAATCATAGAATAATAGAGTTGGAAGAGAGCACATAGGCTAGTCCGACCCCAACCACCACATAGGAAAAGCGTCTTCAAAGTACAGATGAAAGGTGTTGCACTTGGAACCTGAAGCCTCTTTTCACCACAAACCGCACAATATCCAGATAATCCAATGTAAGAGTTTATTAAAAACAGAGTATAATAAAAGCTGGATATATGAAAAGCAAGCAAATATTTAAAAAAGGAAATCAAAGTTCAAAAGGTTATGTTGATAAAAGCAAAAAGTCCAAAGAACCCTTCAGAGAAAATCTCCAAAATAATTACAATGAAATGGGTAAAGACAAGGTACAGAAAAGGCAGGCAAAACTATGCCTCACAAAATCAGGACACTTGAAACCAGTAACTGCTTGAAAACTTGGCTTCATGAATTTCAAGGCCCATGACACCGAGAGCTCTGCATCTGAATGCAGCATTGCTCTCACAAAGATTATACCAACATGAACCAAAAGCCAAAATCCTTCCCATGAGATCATTTCTTTTGCACCTGCCTTCCCGTTCCTTATCTCTAAGTTGCTTGGAGAAGCGAGTCCTTAATTGCAGGTCCTGTTGTCTTAATTCCAATCTCTTTGACCTTAAGAAACATTTGTCTCCCACATTTCGGAAATCTTTGTCTCCCACATTTCAGAGTCTGGAGTTTGCGGTCAGGCCCTTAATTGGTTCAACACATTTCTCCGAAACCGGAGTCAGCGCATGGAGTACATGGATCAAGTCTCTGATAGATCCCCCCTTCTATGTGGGGTCCCCCAAGGTGCAATTCTCTCCCCTCTTCTCTTCAACATCTGCGTTAGACCCCTTGCTAGTTTGGTCCAGAGTTTCAGCCTGAACTGCTACCAATATGTGGACGACACCCAACTCCTTCTGCGCTTGGAGCCGGGAGCAACGTCAATACCAGACAACTTCACCTTATGTCTGGAGGCTCTGTCGAACTGGCTATGTGCTAGTAGACTGAAGGTGAACCCAGCAAAGACTGAGATTCTCTGGCATGGCCGCCCGACAGGTCTGACTCATCCGCTACCCACCTTTGATGGTGCCGCCCTATCTCCATCGTCCACTGTTAAGAGCTTAGGTGTCGTTTTGGATTCGCAGCTGACAATGGAAGCTCAGGTCGCTGCTGCCAGCAAACAGGCCTTTTTCCATCTACGACAAGTGAGGCAATTGGCACCCTACCTATCTGATGAGGCTCTGGCAACAGTCATCCATGCCACGGTCACATCTAGGCTAGACTATTGCAACGCCTTTTATGTTGGCCTTCCGATGTCTATGACCCGAAAGCTCCGTATTGTTCAGAATGTGGCAGCCAGGTTACTCACAAGAACGCCCATGAAATGCCATATAACACCAGTGCTACAGCACTTACATTGGCTTCCAACTGATTACCGTGGTCTGTATAAGATGCTAGTTCTGACCTTTAAAATTCTTTACGGCCAGGGTCCATCGTACCTTAGGGACCGCCTCTCCTTCTCCCATCATCAGAGGTCGCAACGACCAGCCCAACGCAACTTACTCTATATACCGGGTCCTAGAGAAGTGCACTTGGAAAGGACCAGACGCAGGGCTTTTTCTATTTCTGCCCCTGCCTTATGGAATTCCTTGCTGCCCTATTTGAGAGCCATGCGTGACTTAGGGCCTTTTACTCTAGCACTTAAGACCTGGCTTTTCACTAGAGCATTTGATCTATGTTAATCATTAATTTCTGTATGTATGTATTTTTATCTTTTACAATTTAGCTTGTAAATCGCCTAGAGCATCTCGGATGGAGGGCGATTAATAAGTAATTAAATTTATTTATTTATATTTATCGTGTCATCAGCAACCATACCATTGTGTTACAATTCTAACAGAACAAAACAAACACACAGATTAAAAAGAAAAAAAAAACACAGATTTTGCAAACTTGGTAGTTGGTTAAATGTCCTTTGACCAGTATCTGGCCACTTGGAGTGCCTCTGGTGTTGCCGCAAGAAGGTCCTCCATTGTGCATGTGGCAGGGCTCAGGTTGCATTGCAGCAGGTGGTCAGTGGTTTGCTCTTCTCCGCACTCGCATGTCGTGGATTCCACTTTGTAGCCCCATTTCTTAAGATTGGCTCTGCATCTCGTGGTGCCAGAGCGCAGTCTGTTCAGCGCCTTCCAAGTCGCCCAGTCTTCTGTGTGCCCAGGGGGGAGTCTCTCATCTGGTATCACCCATGGATTGAGGTGCTGGGTTTGGGCCTGCCACTTTTGGACTCTCGCTTGCTGGGGTGTTCCAGCAAGTGTCTCTGTAGATCTAAGAAAACTATGTCTTGATTTAAGTCGTTGACGTGCTGGCTGATACCCAAACAGGGGATGAGCTGGAGATGTCTCTGCCTTGGTTCTTTCACTGTTGGCTGCTACTTCCCGGCGGATGTCAGGTGGTGCAATACCGGCTAAGCAGTGTAATTTCTCCAGTGGTGTGGGGCGCAGACACCCTGTGATAATGCGGCATTATAATTAAATATGATGATGATGATGATATGATTTCCCTCAGTATGCACTTTTGGCAGGTTCCCATGGGACAGAGCTCACCTTCACTGTTCTCTTGGGAACTCCCAAGCGATTCCAAAACAGTTCTCTCTGGACCCTCTGAATATCTCCCAGCATCCCCTTCCTCATCTTCTGAACACTCAGAATCTGACCAGGCTACAACACTAGGTTCACTTGGAAGAAACTTGACAAAACTTTGCCCCATGTCCTCTGGCCTCTGTGGAGAAAATAAAGGCACTCCTTTCCCATTCTGTTGGCAGCATTTGATGTGTGCTGGTCTCTGGTGCCTTGTGGAAGGAGACGCTTCATGCAAAACCAAACTGGACCCCCCTTTGGATGGCACGGAATGTGGGGCAGACAAGGTAAGTCCTAACAGTGAGCAGTCATTCCATGTTTCCCAAGCGACTCACCTGAAATTGGTCTACAGCAGTGGTTCTCAACCTTCCTAATGCCGCAACCCCTTAATACAGTTCTTCATGTTGTGGTGACCCCCAATCATAACATTATTTTAGTTGCTACTTCATAACTGTCGTTTAGCTCCTGTTATGAATCATCATGTAAATATCCGATATGCAGGATGTATTATCATTCACTGGACCAAATTTGGCACAAACACCCAATACACCCAAATTTGAATACTGGTGGGGTTTGTGGGGATTGATATTGTCATTTTGGAGCTGTAGTTGCTAGGATTTATAGTTCACCTACAATCAAAGAGGATTCTGAACTCCACCAACGATGGAGATTAACCAAACTTGGCACACAGAACTCCCATGACCAATAAGAAATACTGGAAAAAATAGATGAGCTTTGACCTTGAGTTTGGGAGTTGTAGTTCACCTACATCCAGAGAGCACTGTGGACTCAGATAATGATGAATCTGGGCCAAACTTGGCACCAATACTCCATATGCCCAAAGGTGAACACTGATAGAGTTGGGGGAAAATAGACTTTGACATTTGGGAGTTGTAGATACTGGGATTGATAGTTCACCTACAATCAAGGAGCGTTCTGAACCCCACCAATAGAATTGGGCCAAACTTCCCACACAGAACCCCCATGACCAACAGAAAATACTGTGTTTTCTGGTGGTCTTTGGCGACCCCTCTAACATCCCCTCGTGACCCACTCAGGGGTCCCGACCCCCAGGTTGAGAAACACTGGTCTACAGGCCCATTCCTTGCTTGGGCATGTATTACACTCTTTATGTTAACTAGCAAAAATGCAAATCATTTGTGGTTCTTGATATTATGGCCCAAGCTGATTGCATGCATTTTCTATGTTGAAATGTTGGAGACTTGCCGATAGAGTTCGTGAATTGCATTGGCTGGCATTCTGTTGGTTAGTCCCAACTAGAACAAATTATTCAATTGTTGAGTCAGGAGCATTGGGCATCAAATTGATATTGGCCAACCATGGGGTGCTGTTACTGTTAGCAGAGACACACACAATGGTTTCTAAGAAGATTAGAAATGCAATCTATCTATCCGAGCCACCAGCGTATGGCACCCTTAAATATTTAGATACATTTATAACTCTGTCCAAATCTTAATGTTTTCTGTAGGCTTTGGTCCAAACATCCAGTTTGGACCAAAGGATGATTTAGCCACATTTTTGTTCAGCCGTAATGGGCAAATCATTTTAGTTTGTCGCTAGCTTTTAATTTCACTCAGATTACATCCTTGCAGCTGCTCTCGCATTGCCTTCATCTGCTCCAAATCCTGCAGTATCAATGTTGTTCTTGTGATGCTTCCAGTGGTGCCGAACTGGGGAGTGTGTGAGCAAGACCCCCATCCCTGAACATGTTGATGGAGACTGGAACATGTGGAGCCAGTGGAGCATGTGCAGCAGGACGTGTGGGACCGGGGCCAGGTTCAGGCAACGCAAATGTGACAACCCACCGTAAGTTGACCTATTTGCACTGGAACTTCTAACCCAGGGCTCCTCAAACCTTTTGTTCTTGTGGGCTTTCAAGTTGTTTCAGACTTAAGGTTGCCCTAAGTGTAAAATTTATAGCGGGGGTCGAGTAAAGGACCTTGGAGGACTGCATCCACTCCACAGGCTTTATGTGCTGTCACGCTCTGGGCCTATAGCAGTTGGCTTTTGAACAGGACATGCTCTTTGTGCCCAGCGGGAAGCTGGGGTGCCTCGAGTGAGAGGCCCTAAGGATTTTCCTATACAGAGTCTTTAGAAGCTTGAAAGGTTTAACAAAGTCCTTTATTATTGCTTAAGTCAGTGGTTCTCAGCCTTCCTAATGCCGCGACCCCTTAATACAGTTCTTCATGTTGTGACCCCCAACCTTCATGACTGTAATTTTGCTACTGTTATGAAAGCTAATTTAAATATCTGATGTGCAGGATGTATTTTCATTTACTGGACCAAATTTGGCAAAAATACCCAATATGCCCAAATTTGAATACTGGTGGGGTTGGAGAGGGATTGATTTTGTCATTTGGGAGTTGTAGTTGCTGGGATTTATAGTTCACCTGCAATTAAAGAGCATTCTGAACTCCACCAACGATGTAACAGAACCAAACTTGACGCACAGAACTCCCATGACCAACAGAAAATACTGGAAGGGTTGATAGGCCTTGACCTGGAATTTTGGAGTTGTAGTTCACCTACATCCAGAGAGCACTGTGAACTCCAACAATGATGGAATTGGACCAAACTTGGCACAAATACTCAATATGCCCAAATGTGAACACTGGTGGAGTTTGGGGAAAATAGACCTTGACATTTGGGAGTTGTAGTTGCTGGGATTTATAGTTTACTTGCAATCAAAGAGCATTCTGAACTCCATCAATGATAAAATTGGGCCAAACTTCCCACATAGAACCCCTATGACCAACAGAAAATACTATGTTTTCTGATGTTCTTTTGTGACCCCTCTGATGCCATCTGGTGACCCCTCCAGGAGTCCCGACCCCCAGGTTGAGAAACACTGGCTTAAGTCTTCAACAAACAATCAAATACTTCTTAGATCTTCAACAAGTCAAACAAATGCTTCAAGGCTTTGAATCAACTAGTGGCTTTCTTAATCTTGTCCACAAGGGACAGGCAACTGGCTTCGTGAACTGTTTCTTTTTTTCTTTTTTTTTAAGAGGAAAATCTTTTTAACCCCTCCTTGGGCAATCTACTTTCTAAGCTTTGCTGGTGTGGGCTCTACTCCCGGCTCCAAACTGCTTCTTGGGTCCCGAGTAGGCCTACCAGTCAAGGCTTTGTAGATTCTCCAGGTGGAGTCCTTTGGAACTGTTTTCCCCCGGATGCTATGAGAAACAAAGCTACTCTACAGGTGGAGCTAATCCACATCCTGTAGCTAAGCTTTCCAATGTCTAAAATGGCACCCTCTCCTCCCAGAGCCCTGGGGAAAGGGGGAACCAAAACTTAACAATGATTGATGGGTCATTGGCCCTATAATTGCAAACAAGGGAAGCCACCTTATTGCAAAATGCATGGAACCTTGGAATGCATGCAAACACTCAATAGAAAGAAATGAAGTTGGAGCTCCTGGTACAGCCGTACCAGCACACTTTACTTTGGGGATCCCTGTTCTAACCACAGACCTTTGATGGCTCTTTGGTCTCTCTGCGTCTGGTAAGTAAAACAGTTACCTTGCTGCACCTAAAGATATCTGTGGCCCCATCCACACTGCCATATAATTCACTTTGACTTCATTGTATGGTCAGTGTAGATTCATATAATGCGGATTGAACTGGATTATATGAGTCTACACTGCCATACAATCCAGTTCAGTCTGCATTATAATGGCAGTGCCCAGTGTCTAAGCAACTAAGCAACAGACCTTCGGGGAAGTACAGCTCTGAAAAGTTACATTTTGGGACCACAACCCTGAGAATGATTCTATGGTTGGTGATCTGCTAATGGAGTTGGGTTTGGGGAGACTTTTTTCCAGTGAGGAATGAAACTGTCTTGTTTTCTATTTGGAAAAAAAATCTATTTTTCCAAATAGACGATAAGACAGTTTCATCCCTCTGTGGCCCCCCGACTTTGGAACTCTTTACCTGGGAAAATCAAGAAAGCCCCTTCACTGGAAACATTTTAAAAGAACCTCAAAACCTGGCTTTTCCGCTGCGCCTTTGGCGAGTAGGTGCTCAGCATGATATTTTATACCCCCTCAACGTTTTCGGCTAATGGAGTTCGTGCCCTCCAAATAGGATGCTCTGCCCCACAGCTCTGTGTGTTTTATGAGTTCCATTTAAACGTCCTGCTCCTATTTTATCTCATCATAGTCTGTTAATTGTTTCTTATTCGGAATATGTGGCCCGCCCATTGTCATCTCTATCGTGATTGTGTCTATTGGAATTTTTATTTTATTTTATTATTACTATTATTATTATTTTATTATTTTAATGTCATTTTGATAATGTTGTTGTTGTCTGATGTATATGCTTTGATTTTATTGCTGTATTATGTTGTCCGGGCTTGGCCCCATGTAAGCCGCTCCGAGTCCCCATTGGGGAGATGGTGGCGGGGTAGAAAAAAAAGTTGCTTATTATTATTATTATTATTATTTCATAGAATCATAGAATCAAAGAGTTGGAAGAGACCTCATGGGCCATCCAGTCCAACCCCATTCTGCCAAGAAGCAGGAATATTGCATTCAAATCACCCCTGACAGATGGCCATCCAGCCTCTGTTTAAAAGCTTCCAAAGAAGGAGCCTCCACCACACTCTGGGGCAAAGAGTTCCACTGCTGAACGGCTCTCACAGTCAGGAAGTTCTTCCTCATGTTCAGATGGAATCTCCTCTCTTGTAGTTTGAAGCCATTGTTCCGTGTCCTAGTCTCCAAGGAAGCAGAAAACAAGCTTGCTCCCTCCTCCCTGTGGCTTCCTCTCACATATTTATACATGGCTATCATTATCTCCTCTCAGCCTTCTCTTCTTCAGGCTAAACATGCTGCCAAGCTCTTTAAACTGCTCCTCCTAGGGCTTGTTCTCCAGACCCTTGATCATTTTAATTGCACTCCTCTGGACACAATTCAGGTTGTCAACATTTCCCGTCAATTGTAGTGCCCAGAATTGGACACAATATTCCAGGTGTGGTCTAACCAGAGCAGAATAGAGGGGTAGCATTACTTCCCTAGATCTAGACACTATGCTATTTATTATCATCCTTCACTGTTTTCAGTGCAAATCAACTGCTTGTCAATATTGTGCTGAATAGATTGCAAACAGCAGCTATTCTTGTGGTTCTGAAATTATTCTCTACAGGGTTTCCCCATTTTTTCTCTCTTATTTTTATTGATTTATCACTTTATTACATACTATTACATTTTGTACATCAACCTCTTTAACATGTTATTTTATTATTTTACTCTAACATTTCTCCCCCTTTTTTTCTCATTTTTTCCCCCCTTTTCCCACCACAGTGCTCCCCTCCACCCATTTCAAGCCACCCTTCTTACATTTCATCTGTCCAAAATTTCATTTCTTCTTGTGACGGTAATTTTCCTTCCTTATTTTTTAATCCATTTACCACAAATCTTCCCCATACAGCATCAAAATCGCTTTGTTTCCATATACCTTTTTTAACCTTTAATATACATGTCAATTTATCATTTATTGCTATTTTCCATGCTTCTTTATACCACTCCTCTATTTGTATATTCATTTCTTTTTTCCAATTCCTTGCTATAAGCAGTCTTGCTATAGTTAGTAAGTTTGTTATCGCTTCTTTATCCTCCTTTTTCAAATGCTTATCGTTATATAGTGATAGTAATGCTATACTAGGACTTTTATCTAGTTTTATATTCATTATAGTTTCTATTTCTCTAAATACTATCCCCCAAAAATTATTTACATATTTACATTGCCACCACATGTGTATATATGTTCCTGGTTCTTGACACCCTCTCCAACAATTTATTGAGTTATTTTTACTCATATATGCTATTCTTACCGGTGTCAAGTACCACTTCCATATTAACTTGTAATAATTTTCTTTAACTCGTATCGATAAATTTTTTAAATGTCTTTGTCCCCATAATTGTTGCCACTCTATTTCGCTTATTTTTATCCCTAAATCTTCTTCCCAAATCTCTTTAAGGGTGCACTTTTTTGTTTTTTCATCTTTCATTTCAATTAATATCTTATAAATTTTGCTAATTATACCTCTCAAGTTTTCGTGTTCTTCTACAGTCCTTCCCTTCTGTATTATTTTTTCGAATTGACTGAGTTGGCTTTCACTTCTATTATTTTTTTTCCAATTTGTTACCCATTGTTCTAATTTGTATACACGAGGCCGGGGGGGGGTGGTGGCGCGTGCTGGGATTCGTTTTAGAGGTGTCTAGTTAGAAAGCGGGGGGTCCGGGTCATTCGGGAATTGTGCTCGTGGGGGGAAGGGCCACGGGGAGGAGAGTGTATAGTCGGTGAAAA
>NW_026844367.1:25177265-25239781 GCF_025583915.1 Anolis sagrei ordinatus | reverse complement strand
GATATGGATCAAATCAGTGCTCGCGAGAGAATAAATGTGATACCGACCACCCGACCGAAAAGAGAGAAGATAAAAAGGCAACAGTAACGAGAGCGAACAAACAATGAAGTTGGAGCTCCTAGCGTACAGCCGTACCAACACTTTACTTTGGGGATCCCTGTTACCTTTGATGGATCTTTGGTCTCTTTGCGTCTGGTAAGTAAAACAGTTACCTTGCTGCACCTAAAGATATCTGTGGCCCCATCCACACTGCCATATAATTCACTTTGACTTCATTGTATGGTCAGTGTAGATTCATATAATGCGGATTGAACTGGATTATATGAGTCTACACTGCCATACAATCCAGTTCAGTCTGCATTATAATGGCAGTGCCCAGTGTCTAAGCAACTAAGCAACAGACCTTCGGGGAAGTACAGCTCTGAAAAGTTACATTTTGGGACCACAACCCTGAGAATGATTCTATGGTTGGTGATCTGCTAATGGAGTTGGGTTTGGGGAGACTTTTTTCCAGTGAGGAATGAAACTGTCTTGTTTTCTATTTGGAAAAAAAATCTATTTTTCCAAATAGACGATAAGACAGTTTCATCCCTCTGTGGCCCCCCGACTTTGGAACTCTTTACCTGGGAAAATCAAGAAAGCCCCTTCACTGGAAACATTTTAAAAGAACCTCAAAACCTGGCTTTTCCGCTGCGCCTTTGGCGAGTAGGTGCTCAGCATGATATTTTATACCCCCTCAACGTTTTTGGCTAATGGAGTTCGTGCCCTCCAAATAGGATGTTCTGCCCCACAACTCTGTGTGTTTTATGAGTTCCATTTAAACGTCCTGCTCCTATTTTATCTCATCATAGTCTGTTAATTGTTTTTATTCGGAATATGTGGCCCGCCCATTGTCATCTCTATCATGATTGTGTCTATTGGAATTTTTATTTTATTTTATTATTACTATTATTATTATTTTATTATTATTTTAATGTCATTTTGATAATGTTGTTGTTGTCTTGTATATGCTTTGATTTTATTGCTGTATTATGTTGTCCGGGCTTGGCCCCATGTAAGCCGCTCCGAGTCCCCATCGGGGAGATGGTGGCGGGGTAGAAATAAAGTTTATTATTATTATTATTATTAATCAATGAATCATAGAATCAAAGAGTTGGAAGAGACCTCATGGGCCATCCAGTCCAACCCCATTCTGCCAAGAAGCAGGAATATTGCATTCAAATCACCCCTGACAGATGGCCATCCAGCCTCTGTTTAAAAGCTTCCAAAGAAGGAGCCTCCACCACACTCTGGGGCAGAGAGTTCCACTGCTGAACGGCTCTCACAGTCAGGAAGTTCTTCCTCATGTTCAGATGGAATCTCCTCTCTTGTAGTTTGAAGCCATTGTTCCGTGTCCTAGTCTCCAGGGAAGCAGAAAACAAGCTTGCTCCCTCCTCCCTGTGGCTTCCTCTCACATATTTATACATGGCTATCATATCTCTCTCAGCCTTCTCTTCTTCAGGCTAAACATGCCCAGCTCCTTAAGCCGCTCCTCATAGGGCTTGTTCTCCAGACCCTTGATCATTTTAGTCGCCCTCCTCTGGACACATTCCAGCTTGTCAATATCTCTCTTGAATTGTGGTGCCCAGAATTGGACACAATATTCCAGGTGTGGTCTAACCAGAGCAGAATAGAGGGGTAGCATTACTTCCCTAGATCTAGACACTATGCTATTTATTATCATCCTTCACTGTTTTCAGTGCAAATCAACTGCTTGTCAATATTGTGCTGAATAGATTGCAAACAGCAGCTATTCTTGTGGTTCTGAAATTATTCTCTACAGGATTTCCCCATTTTTTCTCTCTTAATGCTCTTTCCATTTCCATGGTTGCTGTTTCTAGTTCTTCCTTACTAACATTGAACCTTTGTTGTACTGTTGTTCTTGGGAGCAACGTGAAGAGGGTTTCTGTGCTTTTGCAGGCGACCTGTCAATAACACCTGTCCTGTTTTCCTTCGCCAATAGTCCTGGGCCTGGGGGCAAAAACTGCCACGGAGCGAGTGTGGAGCACACAGTTTGTGAAAACCCGCCCTGTCCCAAAGGGACACCCACCTTCCGGGACCAACAGTGCCAGTCTCATGACCGATTCACCAAGAAGAAAAGCCTTTGGACCGCTGTCATCGTGGATGGTAAATGTTTACAGACTTATGTTGCTTCCCTTCCTTTGGTTTATCAATTAGTTTGGGGTTTGTCCAGAACAGGGTGCAGTTCACACATTGTCAGGCCAGAAAGGGGGGCTTGTAGGTCACATGTGTCAAACTCAAGGCCCATGGGCCAAATCTAGCCTGCCATGTCACTTTTACATGGACTACAACTCCCGTATTCCTAATCATTAGACGTCATGACTAGAGCTGATGGGATTTGGGATACAGGAAGTAAACATGTATATTATGTGAAAACTATATAACTCCCATGGTGATAAGGAAAATAGATAAATCTCATTTTGGGGAGTTTTTTTTTTTTTTTTTTGTGTCGGGAGCGACTTGAGAAACTGCAAGTTGCTCCTGTTGTGAGAGAATTGGCCGTCTGTAAGGACGTTGCCCAGGGGACGCCCGGATGATTTGATGTTTTATCATCCTTGTGGGAGGCTTCTCTCATGTCCCCATGAGGAGCTGGAGCTGATAGAGGGAGCTCATCTGCGCTCTCCCCGGATTCGAACCTGTGGCCTGTCAGTCTTCAGTCCTGTCGGCACAGGGATTTAACCCTCTGTGCCACCGGGGGTTCCTTCTATGTCGCTCATAGGGAAATTTTCAGATGAAAATCTATGTTGCTGATAAACATAGATGAAAATCTATGTTTACATCCAGAACCTGTATCTGTGGTTTCAACCTACTGCATGTATACGAACCCACACGATCTCTTCGTTCATCTGGAGAGGCCCTGCTCTCGATCCCGCCAGCATCGCAGGCGTGATTGGTGGGGACAAGAGAGGGGCTTTTCGGTGGTGGCCCCTTGACTCTGGAACTCACTCCCTAAGGACATCAGACAGGCCCCAACTTTGGCAGTCTTCAAGAGGAGCTTGAAGATGTGGCTCTTCCAGTGTGCCTTCCAGAATAATGATCCCATAGCACTTTGTCCTCCAAAGCACTTTACATTTCTTTAGGTCTGCTCGTATGCCCTTCCACAAACACCACTATCTCCTTTTCGTCTATGTCCCATCATTATTTCCAATTTTAACTGTACATTTGGCCTTCCCATTGTTTTTAATTGTGTGTTGTCTTACTGATAATGTTATATATTTTTATTGTCTATGTTTTATTTTTAATTGCTTGTGCTGTTGTTTATTGTCTGTATTGTTGTATTTGGGCTTGGCCTCGTGTAAGCCGCACCGAGTCCCTTGGGGAGATGGTAGCAGGGTACAAATAAAGTGTTATTATTATTATTATTATTATTATTATTATTATTACTAGCCTATCATTCTCAACCTCCAAAGGGGGACTCAGGGTGGCTTACAATGGCAGCAATTTGATGCTGACAACATACAAACACTGTGCTGTCACGCGCTGGGCCTGTGAAAGATTCTGTAGACAGGACGTGTTTTCTGAATACCCAACGGTACACCGGGGGTGCCTTGGCTGAGAGGCCCTTCGGATTTCCCCACACAAAGTTCTTTTAAAGACTTAGAAAGTTCAACAAAGTTTTTATTGTTGCTTAAATCTTCAATAAATCAAACAAATACTTCAAGGCTTTGAATCAACTGGTGGCTTGCTTAAATCTTGTCCACAAGGGACAGGCAACTTTCTTCATAAACTGTTTCTTCCTTCTACAAGGATCCTTGACCCCTCCTTGGGCAATCTAACTTAAGCTCTGCTGGCGTGGGCCCCTACACTCGGCTGCCACGAGTGGTCCTTACCAAACAGAGTCCTTTAGTAGATTTCCAAGAGGAAAGAAGGCTTTCAATTCCCAGCGAAGGCTGGCTGTAAAACCGTGGAGCTGTATTTCTCCAGCAAAGAGCTGGCTGTAGAGTTGTGGAACTAAATTCCCCAACAAAGGCTATGCTGTAGTTCTCTGTAGAGCTGTGGGACTGGATTCCCCCAGCAAAGCTGTAAAAGACGAAGCTTTCTACAGGTGGAACTGATTCACGTCCTGTACGAAAGGCTTCTCTGTGTGAACTGAACTAGAGGTCCCCTTTTTCCCTCCTTAACCCAGAAAAAGGGGCGGAACTAAAGAACATAATGATAACTGATGGGTCATTGGCCCTATGAATGCAAACCAAGGGAAGCCACCTTATTGCAGAATGCATGGAACTTTGGAATGCATGCAAACACTCAATAGAAAGGAAAAGAAGTTGGAGCTCCTGGTGCAGCCGTACCAGCACAGAACACATTACATACAAAAGATAAAACATTAGCTTAAAATACATTTAAAACTTTATTATTATTATTATTATTATTATTATTATTATTATTATTCATATAGCTAAATCCAAGTCTGATTTAGCAACTGCCAACCCAGTCCAAATCCTGACATAGTAAAAATTCCAACGTTATGATAACTGCCAAACCTACTGTCCGAAAGCCAGGTCCCCATGTTTTGAGCTTCTTTCTAAAAGAGAGGAGGGATGGAGTTGTCCTAATTTTGCTAGGGAGAGCATTCCACAGGCAGGGGGCCACCACCGAGAAGGCCCTGTCTCTCGTCCCTGCCAAACGCATTTGTGAGGCTGGCGGGACCGAGAGCAGGGCCTCCCCGGATGATCTTAAACTGCGAGATGGGACATATACGTTCAGACAAGTAAGCTGGGCCGGAACCGTATAGGGCTTTATAGGCCAAGACCAGCACTTTGAATTGTGCCCAGAGGTGGACCAGCAACCAGTGGAGCGGTATGTTCCCTGTATGTCACTCCAGTTAGTGGCGCCCCCAGTGGCGCAGTGGGTTAAACCCCTGTGTCAGCAGGACTAAAGACCGGCAGGTCGCAGGTTCGAATCCGGGGAGAGGCGGATGTGCTCCCTCTATCAGCTCCAGCTCCTAATGCTGGGACATGAGAGAAGCCTCCCACAAGGATGATAAAAACATCAAATCATCCGGGAGTCCCCTGGGCTACGTCCTTGCAGACGGCCAATTCTCTCACACTAGAAGCGACTTGGGGTTTCTCAAGTCACTCCTGACATGACAAAAACAAAACAAAAACAAAACCACCCTGCAGCCAAAAAAGAAAAATGAACTTCGGATTGGACTAGTTGGAGTTTCCGAACAAAGGCAACCCCATGTAGAGTACGTTGCAGTAATCTATTTGGGATGTAACAAGAGCGTGGACCACCGTGGCCGGATCAGGCTTGTGGGCTTGTACAAACTTTTCGGGGAAAGGTAATCAAGGAAAAAGACCAAATAATGTCTTAAAACAGTGGTTCTCAACGTTCCTAATGCCGCAACCCCTTAATACAGTTCCTCATGTTGTGGTGACCCCCAACCATAAAATTATTTTCGCTGCTACTTCATAATTGTAATTTTGCTACTCTTCTGAATCGTTATGTAAATATCTGATATGCAGGAGTGTTATGGGAGGATTGATTTTGTCATTTGGGAGTTGTAGTTGCTGGGATTTATAGTTCACCTACATTCAAAGAGCATTCTGAACTCCACCAACGATGGAATTGAACCAAACTTGGCACACAGAACTCCCATGACCAACAGAAAATACTGGAAGGGTTTGTGGGCATTGAACTTGAGTTTTGGAGTTGTAGTTCATCCACATCCAGAGAGCACTGTGGACTCAAACAATGATGGATCTGGACCAAACTTGGCACAATAACTCAATATGCCCAAATGTGAACACTGGTGGAGCTTGGGCAAAATAGACCTTGACATTTGGGAGTTGTAGTTGCTGGGATTTATAGTTCACCTACAACCAAGAGCATTCAGAAGCCCACCAATGATAGAATTAGGCCAAACTTCCCACACAGAACTTCCATGACCAACAGAAAATACTGTCTGTGATGGTCTTTGGCGACCCCTCTGACACCCCTCGCGACCCCTCCAGGGGTCCCGACCCCCAGGTTGAGAACCACTGTCTTAAAAGGTCAAGAAAAACCCAGAAATCTGCCTCTTAGATTAATTTGGCAAAAAAAAAAACCAGTAAAGAAGACATAGACATTTGGCAATATAGTTTTGTAGCTGCAAGAGTAATATTAAAATCATGGAAGTGGAAAAAAGAGCTATTTATAAAGGGCTGGAGAGGAAAATGATTAGACTCTGTCCAAATGGCCAAGCGGCCCAATTGCATTAGAAGAGGAAATAATGAAGACTTTGTCTGGAAATAGAGGCTTCCATTTGAATACCTAGAAAGGAAAACAAAGATGGACTTCAAAACTGTAGCAAGGGAAAGTTATTAATAGGAAGATAAGGGTAGTCAAAGCCATGGTATTCCCTGTAGTAACCTACGGATGTGAGAGCTGGACCTTAGGGAAGGCTGAGCGAAGAAAGATAGATGCTTTTGAACTGTTGTGTTGGAGGAAAGTTCTGAGAGTGCCTTGGACTGCGAGAAGATCCAACCAGTCCATCCTCCAGGAAATAAAGCCCGACTGCTCACTGGAGGGAAGGATACTGGAGACAAAGTTGAAGTACTTTGGCCACATCATGAGGAGACAGCAAAGCCTAGAGAAGACAATGATGCTGGGGAAAGTGGAAGGCAAAAGGAAGAGGGGCCGACCAAGGGCAAGATGGATGGATGGCATCCTTGAAGTGACTGGACTGACCTTGAAGGAGCTGGGGGTGGTGACGGCCGACAGGGAGCTCTGGCGTGGGCTGGTCCATGAGGTCACGAAGAGTCGGAGACGACTGAACGAATGAACAACAACAAGGGTAGATTTTAATGAGATATTAGTTTCACATTTCATAGTGTCAGACGTCATGGGTGGTGGTTCACGGTTGGGTTTGGTGGAGAGATATATTTGTATTATGCGTATTTGATGTACTTCCTTTATTACATTCCATATATCACTTTTACACAATCACATTTTAATGAGATACTAGTTTCACATTTCGTGGTGTCGGACGTCATGGGTGGTGGTTCATGGTTGGGTTTGGTGGAGAGATGTATTATGCGTATTTGATGTACTTCCTTTATTACATTCCGTATATCATTTTTACACAATCAGATTTTATTTAATTTTTTTGGTTGCACCATAAAAGTGAACGAGATGGGCTGGTTGTGTATTGTCGAAGGCTTTCATGGCCGGAATCACTGGATTGTTGTAGGTTTTTCTGGGTTATATGGTCATGTTCTAGAGCAGTGGTTCTCAACCTTCCTAATGCCGTGACCCCTTAATACCGTTCCTCATGTTGTGGTGACCCCCAAACATAAAATTATTTTTGTTGCTACTTCATGTAATTTTGCTACTGCTATGAATCGTAATGTAAATATCTGAAAATACAGGATGTATTTTCATTCACTGGACCAAATTTGGCACAAATACACAATATGCCCAAATTTGAATACTGGTGGGGTTGGGGGATATTCATTTTGTCATTTCAGAGTGGCAGTTGCTGGAATTTATAGTTCACCTACAATCAAAGAGCATTCTGTACTCCACCAGTGATAGAATTGGGCCAAACTTCCCACACAGAACCCCCAGGACCAACAGAAAATACTGGGAGGGTTTGGTGGTCATTGACCTTGAGTTTTGGAGTTGTAGTTCACCTATATCCAGAGAGTACTGAGGACTCAATGATGGATCTGGATCAAACTTGACACAAATACTCAGTATGCCCAAATGTGAACACTGGTGGAGTTTGGGGAAAATAGATCTTGACATTTGGGAGTTGTAGTTGCTGGGATTTATAGTTCACCTACAATCAAAGAGCATTCTGAACCCCACCAATGATGGAATTGGGCCAAAATTCCCACACAGAACCCCCATGACCAACAGAAAATACCGTGGAGGGTTTGGTGGTCATTGACCTTGAGTTTTGGAGTTGTAGTTCACCTATATCCAGAGAGTACTGAGGACTCAATGATGGATCTGGATCAAACTTGACACAAATACTCTGTATGCCCAAATGTGAACACCACTGGAGTTTGGGGAAAATATACTTTGACATTTGGGAGTTGTAGTTGCTGGGATTTATAGTTCACCTACAATCAAAGAGCATTTTGAACCCCATCAATGATAGAATTGGGCCAAACTTCCCACACAGAACCCCCATGACCAACAGAAAATATTGTGCTTTCTGGTCTTTGGCGACCCCTCTGGCTCTCCCTATGTGACCCCCCCGGAGGTCCCGACCCCCAGGTTGAGAAACACTGTTCTAGAGGCATTTTCTCCTGACGTTTCACCTGCATCTATAGCAAGCATCCTCAGAGGTAGTGAGGTACCTCACTACCTCACTACCTCTGAGGATGCTTGCCATAGATCAGGAGAAAATGCCTCTAGAACATGGCCATATAAACTGGAAAAACCTACAACAATCCACTGGGCTGGTTGTATTTGACAGTAGCTAAAGAAAAGGACAGAAGGAGTTAATTCCGTAATTGCAGGATGTTTAGCATGACTCTAGTGCCAAGGCTGCAGGACGGACAATCTTGGAATTGCAACACAAGCCAAGGAAAGGAAGGCCCTTTCAGATTGGTCTCCATATCTTTGCAAATCTAGATATATAAAAATGCTCTGTGCGTAATGAGTACCTTAAAAACAAAAGAACCAATGAACGAAATCACACCAAATTTGGCAACAAAATGTCTCACAACACAAGGAGTGACCATCACTCAAAAAATTATGATTTTGTCATTTGGGAGTTGTAGTTGCTGGGATTTATAGTTCACCTACAATCAAAGAGCATTCTGAACTCCACCAACGATGGAATTGAACCAAACTTGGCACACAGGACTCCTCTGGCCAACAGAAAACACTAGAAGGGTTTGGTGGGCATTGACCTTGTGTTTGGGAGTTGTAGTTCACCTACATCTAGAGAGCACTGTGAACTCAAACAATGATGGATCTGGACCAAACTTGGCACGAATACTCAATATGCCCATATATGAGCACAGATGGAGTTTGGGGGAAATAGACCTTGACGTTTGTGAGTTGTAGTTACTGGGATTTATAGTTCACCTATAATCAGAGCATTCTAAATCCAACGACAGAATTGGGGCAAACTTCCCACACAGAACCCCCATGACCAACAGAAAATACTTAAGGCCATTCAGTCCAACTCCCTTCACCAGGGCAAGAAATGTAATTAAAGCCCTCCTGACAAAGAGCCATCCAGTCATAGATAGATAGATTGATAGAAAGATAAATATGATTCACACACACACAGATATAGTATCATAGATTTGAAAGGGACCCCTAAAGAAGGATAATTATATGTTGCATGTTCCAGAGTAGGCAAACCAGACAATCTCCACATCAACAGTGACAAAGAAACAGCAAGAAATACTGTTTACCCACAAGCAGAAAGACATTACATATATTAGAAATATTAGAAATCAACACCTCATTATTTTCCAGATCACCAGACTGGGTCACGACAACGCGTGGCAGGGTACGGCTAGTTAATATATATTATATCCTCTATCCTTTGAAATGGGGTGTTGGTTTCACAGCTCATCTTGAGTGTTTTGTTGCTCGTGAGATAGACAACACCACTTCGGTTGTGTGTGCTGGTTTGAGTCCCATTCAGGAGAGATAAAGCAGGGTATAAATAAATGGGATTTTGATGATGATGTTGATGATGATGATGATGATGATGATGGTGATGGTGATGGTGATGATGCACTTCTTCTTCCCTCCAGAAAAGCCCTGCGAACTGCATTGCTTCCCTTTTGGGAAGGAGTCTCCTGTGCTGGTATCAGATCGGGTCGTGGATGGGACACCGTGCGGGCCGTATGAGATGGATCTCTGCGTTCATGGCAAGTGCCAGGTGGAGTAACTTCTTTATTACATCCTATAACCCAGTATGTCACACTTCTTAGCCAGTAAACTCCTTTTTGATTGGGAGCCAAAATAACTGTCCCTCAGGCTGTGAAAATGAGGCCATCTTTGAATCCCAGGGACTTGATTTCAGAGGCAAAACCACTTCTGTGTGTTCGTTGCTTAACCCTATAATGCTCACGGAGTCCCCATAAGTCAACATCAGGCATGAAGACACAAGCAGATACACAATTTATTACCTTTCACAGACTTGTAACTTATACACATTGAGTCTTTTGGACGTTAGATTTGGGAGGATTTTGGAATATCTGTATTTGCATAAATGTACACAATAGGGTAGCTTAGAGATGGGACCTGAGTCTAAACATACACCTAATTACTATTTTTTTGTGATGAGTTTTATTTTATTGTTTGTATTACTGTTGTTATTGTTTTTATTACTGATGTATTGTGGGCTCGGCCTCATGTAAGCTGCACCGAGTCCCTTGGGAGATGGTAGCGGGGTATAAATAAAGTATTATTATTATTATTATTATTATTATTATTATTATTAATTATTTATTTCCAACATTTCTACCCCGTCCCTTCAGGGGACTCAGGGCGGCTTACAACAACCCCAATTCGATGCCGACAACATACAACACATTGTATTCTCGAAGGCTTTCATGGCCGGAATCCATGGCTTGTTGTAGGTTTTTCCGGGCTATATGGCCATTACCTCTGAGGATGCTTGCCATAGATGCAGGCGAAACGTCAGGAGAAAAATTGCCTCCAGAACATGGCCATATAGCCTGGAAAAACCTACAACAACCCATACAACACATTACGTACAACATTATACAAAAGATAAAACATTAGATTAAAATACATGTAAAACATTATTATTATCATTTAGTCGAATCAAGGTCTGATTAATGTTGCGAATATGCCTTATATGCACAGCTAAAGGTATTTTATACCACAGTTTAATAATACTGTGCATGAAAGAAAGTTTGCGCACAGTGAACCATTAGGAACCAAAGTTGTCATGATCTCAAGCCGCCAATAAGATAATTTTGAGGTTTGGAGCATTTCAGTTTTGGAATTCAGGATGCTCAACCCTTAATACCGCATTTACTCGAGTACAACATAATGCGATACAATGCGCACTTCAGTTGTGACAATGTAATTTACCAAAAAAGAAGATGTAAATTAGAGTAAATATGATAATTTTATGTGGTCTTATCATTTTGATGATGAACTATATGAAAATAATTCTACAGGTAAAGTATTTCTGCTGGTATGAGAATTTTTGAGTGCTCAGGGGGAAAAAAATCATTTGCACGAATGGGTCAGGCTTCCTAAGCGCAGAATCTGAAAGTAGTTGAGTAGACATCAAGAGTCTATCTCACCCTATGATATGTTAAGCATGATAATACGTACCAGGCACAGGTGCAAGGTGTTCCACCAGGCTTTGGGGGTGATTCCCCCAAAATCTTGGCTGCTGTGTCAGACTGGATGAGGGCTAACAAATAGAAATTGAATCCAGACAAGACAGAGGTCCTCCTGGTCAGTCGACAGGCCAAACAGGGCATAGGGTTGGATGGGGTTATACTCCCCCTGAAGGTTCGCAGCTTGGGAGTGATCCTGGATTCATCCCTGAGCCTGGAACCCCAGGTCTCGGCGGTGGCCAGGGGAGCTTTTGCACAGTTAAAGCTTGTGCGGCAGTTGCGTCCATACCTTGGGAAGTCTGACTTGGCCATGGTGGTCCACGCTCTGGTTACATCCCGAATAGATTACTGCAATGCACTCTACATGGGGTTGCCTTTGAAGACTGTTRGGAGACTTCAYCTAGTCCAACGGGCAGCAGCCAGATTACTCATCGGAGCGTCATACAGGGACCATACCACCCCCCTGCTGCATCAGCTCCACTGGCTGCCAGTCCACCTCCGAGCACAATTCAAAGTGCTGGTCTTGGCCTATAAAACCCTACACGGCTCCGGCCCAGCTTACTTATCCGAACGTATCTCTCTCTATGTTCCACCTCGTAATTTAAGATCTCTGGGGAGGCCCTGCTCTTGGTCCCACCCGCATCTCAAACGGATCTGGTGGGGACGAGGGACAGGGCCTTCTCAGTGGTGACCCCCGCTTGTGGAATTTGCTCCCCAGTGAGATTAGATCAGCGTCCTCCCTCCTTACTTTTAGGAAAAAAACTAAAGACGTGGTTTTGGAGCCAGGCCTTTGGCTAGTGGGCACAGCAGCACTTTAGGCACTGAACRRMGACAATAGGATTGTTTGAAAATTGGAAATGGCTTTATGACCTGTGATMATGTGATTTGTTCTATGTGARTATGTAATTTTAAMMAATATCACTGTTTAATTGTTATGTAATGGATTTTATATTGCTGTTTTATATTGTTGTTTTGATACTGTTGGCATTGAATTGTTGCCTGTGTTAGCCACCCAGAGTCCCCCCTTGGGTGTGAGAAGGGTGGGGTAGAAATAGTCTAAATAAATAAATAATTTCCCCAACACTGAAAGCTTGTGAGGATCTCTAGTGGTCCTCAGGTCTCTTTGAATTTCTGCCCGGAAGTCTCTTGGCCCTCTGAGTAGGAACGGAGTGGCCAATCCTTGGAGGAAATATCTTCCTGGCCTTCAGAACCAGCCATTGTGTTGTGGTACCCAAGAGGTTTTTGATTCAGCTCTGTGGGATGAACAACGAATAGAAGGTGCTTCCCGGAGAAAGCAGACACCTTGTCAACGCAGGGCTCATCCAGAGTGACCAAAAACCTGAGGATTTGGCTGGAGTTGTACCTGTGCTGGTCAGGATCTTTACACATATGTGTTCCCTGTCCCAATCTATTTCTTATGCATTTCCAGGAATAGCTGCAACTTTTTAAAAACCAGAGTTGGCACTGGCTTTTATTCTGTCTTGGGAATTTCTGGTGCAATACCTTGTAAAATTACAACCCCCATGATTCCATAGCATTGAGCCGTGGCAGCTAACACGGTGTCAACCCGCATTCATTTTGCAGTGTAGATTCACCCCTAGTGTGCCTCCTTTGATGTGAACATAGATCTCCCCTCTGAGTGAACCTCTGTCTACACTTCAGGCATGTACAGGGTTTCTCCCCAGTGTGGGTCCTTTGTAGATCAACCCATATGGGAGAGCCTTCTCAGGAGGTGTTCCTAAACCGTGGCATTACCAGGATGGATTCAAAGCGTTGCTGCTAACCAATTTATCTGTAATAGGACTTACTCCTTTACGTTCTAACTTGATCATTACAACAAGATGGAGTTTGGGGAAAATAGACCTTGACATTTGGGAGTTGTAGTTACTGGGATTTATAGATCAGCTACAATCAAAGAGCATTCTGAAACCCACCAATGACAGAATTGGGGCAAACTTCCCACACAGAACCCCCATACTCAAGGCCATCCAGTCCAACTCCCTTCACCAGGACAAGAAAACATAATCAAAGCCCTCCTGACAAAGAGCCATCCAGCCATAGATATAGATAGTAGGCGTGGGCGGTTTCGTTTGTTAATTTCGTAATTATTAATTCGTATTTAAATTAGCTTACGATCCAATATTGAGCCATGCAGGAATAGTGTGAGGAGTAAATTAGATTCGAAACAATTTTTTCAATTTATTTCGTAATTGTTTCGTAATTGTTTCGTTATTATTTCGTAATTATTTTTGCATGTCTGGTTTTATAGTTGTTGTTTGTTTTATCACACCAACAGTCAACAACAGAGGGAGAGGGAAGCTTCAGAAGTTCCCCCTGTCCCATTTGGAGGTTTTTTTTAGCATATTGCGCAATCGCGTCCGCCATTAACGAATCGATTCATAATTATACAAAATTTCGTAAATTTCAAAATTTTTAAAAGGAAAATTTCGGAATTCTTTTAAAAAACGAAACGCGATGGACCCCTAAAAATGAAACGAGTTTAGAAACAATTTTTTCCATTGTTACCAAGGCCTAATAGATAGATATGATTCACACACGCACAGATATAGTATCATAAATTTGAAAGAAACACCTAAAGAAGGACAATTACATGTTGCATGTTCCAGGGTGGGCAAACCAGATACTCTCCACATCAGCACTGACAAAGAAACAGCAAGAAATACTGTTTACCCACAATCATCAACACATTACATATATTAGAAACCAACACTTTCTCATTACTTTATTTTCCAAATCACCAGACTGGGCCACAGCAACGCATGGCAGGGGACGGCTAGCAAGAGAATATAATTAATATTAATATTACAAATACTTGTTGTTGTTTGTTTTGTGGGAGTCCAGTGAATATGGAGGACTGGCTGTAGTGGTTTCATTAATTTTCTTGTTTCAACAAATGCCATTTTATTTATTGCTTTTATATCTGTAGAAAAATATTTTGAGATGCTTGCTCTTTTAAAATCAATGGAGGAATGCAGTTATTTAACCTCTCGTGGCCTCTACTGTTTACATGTCAAAGAAAAACACATTTTGCTAACATATGATTTCCACACCCAGTCGAAGTCAATTGGTTTTCAGCTTGAAAGCCCCCCAGTCGCTTGAGTCCAACTCTGTCAAAAGCTGTGTGAGCAGAATATGAGAAAGTGGCTCCCATCCCTCGCAATGTGCACTTCAGCCAACCCGAACTTCGGTCCAAGAATCACCTGCAGTTTTACTCGCTGGAGATCTGACCTGGTTGTAAAACTTTCCCATAAACGTATTAATAAGTTATTCCTTCCCAAATTTGCTTCCCCTTCCATGTTCTTCTAAGAGATGGGAGCACCTTTTCCTCTCGTTGCGTTATTTCTGTTGCTGCTCATTGTTCCAAGAATTATAATTCAGTCCCGCTAGTTCCAACCACAGCTGGTTACCGAATTCGGTCATGGTGTTTTTAAAGAATCTTCACTCACATGTGAGCTTTGGAAGCCATCCAAAGATGAGAATGCCTTGAGAATTGAGTTACAATAGCCGTCTTCCTTGAGAACATTGCCAGGCTCCAGCAGATTGCCTTTCGTTTGCATAAAAAGGCAGCATGAGATCATCCCAAGGCCCAAGGTGAACCATAAAGAAGAAGAGGATGCTTGGCTTTATTGCGCTTTTTCACTCTGTTTGGGTGAGGTTGAGGATGAGCCTACAATGTGATGCAGCAGCTAAAAAACCAGTGGGATTTGGGGCTGAGTGCCCACAACAAGGGAAGTCCTGCTTTGGTCAGACCTCTTCACCTGGAATAACCAATGCTGGGCCCCACAATTGAAGAGATATATTGACTCTAAGTTGGAAGGTGTCCAGAGGAAGAGGGAGACTCAAAGGATCAATCAATGGCCTGGAGACCATGAATAATAATAATAATAATAATAATAATAATAATAATAATAATAATAATAATAATTGTGCTGGTATGGCTGTCCCAGGAGCTCCAACTTTGGAGCTCACCTCACTACCTCTGAGGATGCTTGCCAAAGTGCAGGCAAAACGTCAGGAGAGAATGCCTCTAGACCATGGCCATACAGCCCGAAAAAACCTACAACAACCCAGTGATTCCGGCCATGAAAGCCTTCGACAATACATAGCTCCAACTTTATTTGCTTTGTATTCAATGTTTGCTTGCAGTCCAAGGTTTCAGGGACTCTGCAGAAAGGTGGCTTCCTTTGGTTGCAGTCGTAGGGCAAGTCACCTGTGTCATGCGTTAGCATGAGTAGCATGCAGATTGACTCTAGCCCAGTTAACTGTGTGTGTGATGAATTGGCTCATAAAAGAAAAACACACGAGACTTCGGCTTAAAGTAGAAAAGAAAAATATTGTAGTATTGGCAGCATACAAAACAAAATAGCAGGATTGCTGTTTCCACAAAAGTAACATGAAACAATATCTTCTGAGAGATATCACTACTCAGCTGTGATAAGCAGGAATCCTTGTCCTCTTCTCATGGCTGTGTCTTCGCAGGACATCTGCAGCATAGTCCCCGGCTTACACAAAGCAGAACGGCACAGAGGCATAGATGCACAATAGCATAAACGCACAATGGCAAAGAACTAAACACACAGTAGCTATCTTTATACACATGAAAATAACACTCTCAATTAACTCTTCAATTAACTGAAACAGCTGTAGCACAAACAGCCTTGAACCTTACAGCAACTTAAAGTTATAGCACAAACAACATTGATCTTTACGCAGATAGGTAGCTTCCTTTGGTTGCAGTCGTAGGGCAAGTCACCTGTCCATCATCATTAAGTTTTGGTTCCACCCCTTGCTCAGGGCAATTGGGAAGGGAAGGGAGCCATTTTTTAGTTAGTCTCAGCAGGGAAAGCTAATGTACAGGACGTGTGCAAGCTTCCCCTGTACAAAAGCTTCAACCCTTAAGACTTTCCGGGGAAAACAGTTTTAAGAGCATCCAAGAATTTCCAGGAAAACAGCCCTAAAGACCAAAGAACTCCAGCTGGAGAACATCTAAGCCTTTACTGGTAGGTCCACTTGGCGTTCGAGAAGCAGTTCGACCTGGTAGCGGAGCCCACATCAGTAAGGGTTAGATTACAGTCAGCCTGGGAGAAGTTAAAAAGGGGATTTTCCTTTAAAGAAGAAGTTATTGAAGACAGTTGCCTGTCCTTCGTGGGCAAGATTAGGAATTCACCAGTTGCCTAAAAGCTTGGAATCATTTGCTTAACTTTACTGAAGACAAGAGAAGTTTCTGTTTGATTGTTCATTAATAAAATACTTTGTTGTACTTCACAAGCCATCTAAACATCATTTGTGGTGGAAAACCTCTGAGAAGTTCTCTTTAGGCCCTCTGGGGAGATGATGCCATGTCCATGTTTCTTTCACTAAGAACTAAAGCCCCAGACGCGACGGTATAACAAGCCTAATAGAAAGGTTCACAAGAATTTCCACAGTTTTCTCCCCACTGCAAAGCGAGAATCATCATATACCCATTGATTACACTCCCTGAAGGATTCTAGACATTTCTCTTGTTTCCATCAACTGGACCTTTTGCAATAGCTGAACTAGTAATGTTGTTTTGTTAAAGGATTCCTCTTCAGTTACGGACAGTGAACTAGGCCCAGTCTAATGGTGCACGTTTTTACCTTCCAACAAGCCGTGATCTACTCTTCCTGCCAAGCGAGATTCTTTCAAAGTCCCAAGATATCTCATGAAAATGCAACCCCAGCCTCAAATGCTGAAGCAGTCTGCCCTAAACGCTGCCATGTGTTTGCTTTAAAGCTGCAGAAAGTTTGCTCCATTTTCATCAGGGTCAGGCAACACTTGATCCAAGAAAGGAAGCCCTTAAGACGCTCGTGGGCATGTGGGTTATGAAAATTAACACAGTTTTTCACCACTTTAAGTGCCTTCTCTCAGTGCTATGGAATCCTGGGATTTGTTGTTTGGTGAGGCATTAGAATTCTTTGGCAGAAAAGACTAACACTCTTGGAAAACTCCCAAGCTTCCCATTCTGGGGTCTATTTCTTTTTCACCAGTGGCAAAAAAAGCTCATTGGTTCAAAACTTAAATTGCATTATGGCCCAAAAGGGCAGCAAGAGGAAAATACTTTGTGTTCCGTCTTCCAAGAGCATAGTTTGCATTACCTTTAGTTGCATGGGATAGTGTTCCTTTGCATTTCCCCAGGGTTGCTACAATCTCAGTTGCACTCTGAAAGTTAACAGCATTATTATTATTATTATTATTATTATTATTATTATTATTATTATTATATTATAACTTTATTTGTACCCCGCTAGCATCTCCCACAGGACTCGATGCGGCTTACACAGGCCAAAGCCTCAAACACAATACAATAAAACATAACACAATAATAAGCAAAACAAATCAGACAATTAAGCAGAATAACAACAATAACTACATCAAGACACTGATTAAAACTGGTTCGGCCGGCGCAATGGGGTACAGGGGTTAAAGTGCTGAAATGGCAGGAGGAACATAGGATTAGAGGTATGGTGTGCAGTAACATCGGTTGTACTAAAGTGCTTCTAGGACTTGGGATGGGGGATTCCTAATCTGAAAAGGCACATCGGAACAGCCAGGTTTTTAGGTTCCTTCTGAAAACTGCTAGAGTAGGGGCCTGTCGGAGATCTTTTGGAAGAGCATTCCAAAGTCGGGGGGCCGCCACAGAGAAGGCCCTGTCCCGTGTCCCCACCAAGCGCGCTTGCGACGTGGGTGGGATCACGAGCAGGGCCTCCCCAGATGATCGGAGTGAGCGTGTGGGTTCGTAGATGGAGATGCGGTCACGCAGGTAGGGTGGTCCCAAACCGTTCAGGGCTTTGTAGGTGAGCACCTGCACCTTGAATTGGGCTCGGAAAATAAATGGCAGCCAGTGGAGCTCCTTAAACAGAGGGGTAGACCTCTCTTGATAATGAGCCCCGGTTAGCATCCTGGCTGCTGCCCGCTGGACCAGTTGGAGTTTCCGAGCCGTCTTCAAGGGCAGCCCCACGTAGAGCGCATTGCAGTAATCCATTCTAGAGGTGACCAAGGCGTGGACCACCCCGGCCAGATCTGCCTTCACGAGGTACGGTCGCAGCTGGCGCACAAGTCTCAATTGTGCAAAGGCCCTCCCGGATACCGCCGACACCTGAGCCTCAAGTGTGAGCGAAGAATCCAGGAGGACACCCAAACTGCGGACCTGTGGCTTCAGGGGGAGTGTAACCCCGTCCAACACAGGTTGCCACCCTATACCCCGATCCGGTTTACGATCGACCAGGAGGACCTCTGTCTTGTCGGGATTGATCTTCAGCTTGTTCTTCCTCATCCAGATCGACACAGCGGCCAGGCACTCGTCCAGCACCCGAGAAGCCTCCTTGGAATTAGGTGGAAAAGAGTAGTAGAGTTGTGTGTCATCCGCATAAAGATGGCACCCAACTCCAAAACTCCGGATGACCTCTCCCAGCGGTTTCATGTAGATGTTGAAAAGCATGGGAGACAGAATGGAGCCTTGCGGGACCCCACAGGTCAAAGGCCAGGGGTCAGAGCAGGCGTCTCCCAGCTTCACCATCTGGGTTCGTCCCTCCAGGAAGGACTGGAGCCACGACAAAACCGCGCCCCCAAGGCCCATCCCAGAGAGACGACCCAGAAGGATACCATGATCGATGGTATCGAAAGCCGCTGAGATGTCCAAGAGAACCAGCAGAGTCACACTCCCCCTGTCCAGCTCTCTGCGGAGGCCATTAGCAGCATTAGAGGCTAGAAAGCCAGCCTGCAGGCCCCCTTTGCAGCTATTGGTTCAGAAAGGTATCTCTTTGGGTCTAGGGACCGCCTTTTCTCCTGGGCTGAGATCTCCATTTTGGAATCTCCCCTGCCTTTTTAGTTAGAGAAGGAACTTCAGATGTGCTGGTGGTTAGTCAGGGTAGCTCTGGGAGAATCATTGTAAGTAACTGTTGAGAATATTGAGAAATAGATAGAAAGATAAAGATAGTTATTGAGATATTGAGATATAGAAAGAACTATTGAGATATTAAGTCTGTTGAGATAGATATTAAGAAACAGATATAGATTGAGATACTATAGATAAATATTGAGTAATATTGAGTGAGATTGAGTCATCTATATATATAAATCTGTTAGGTTGGTTCAACGGGACAGCAAAACTCCACAACCCCCCAACGAAACTGCACCAAAATTGCCATGCCCCAAGGACAACCCACTCGGTACAAACTAATCCACTCAGAATTGAAAACAACACAACAACACAGCGATAAATCGCCAAAACAACAGAGCATGTGCACTGGAGCAAAGCCCCCAGCGCGTGCGCACACATGGCCGAATGGCCAACGCACCCTCCGCACTTCCCTCCCTCCCTCGCCCCGCCCCGCCCAGCACGAACACGTCGCTGCCCACACACACACACACACACAAACAAACACCACTTCCCCCCGCCCCTTCCCTCCACCCCCTCCTTCATCTTACTCCTCCCACGCTGCCTCCAAGCCCCGCTCCGCACACTCCAAGCCTCGCCGCGCCGCATCCCCACTGGAAAGACATGCCCCCTCCCTTCGCTCCACCCCTTCCCTCCCTGATTGACTCCTTCCCTCCTCCCACCACCTCCGGAAAGACACGAAAGGAGTAAGTCACGGAGGGAAGGGGTGGGGCGAAGGGAGGGGGCATGTCTTTCCGGAGGGGGAGGGAGGAGGGAAGGAGTGAGTCAGGGAGGGAAGGGGTGGGGGCGAAGGGAGGGGGCGACGGATGTCGGTGAACTACAACTCCCATGCTCAAGGTCACGGAGGGAAGGGGTGGGGCGAAGGGAGGGGGCGTGTCTTTCCAGAGAGGGAGGGAGGAGGGAAGGAGTGAGTCAGGGAGGGAAGGGGTGGGGGCGAAGGGAGGGGGCGTGGAAGACACGCCCCTCCCTTCGCCCCACCCCTTCCCTGAGACACTCCTGGAAGGAAAGGGGTGGGGCGAAGGGAGGGGGCGTGTCTAACCGGAGAGGGAGGGAGGAGGGAAGGAGTGAGTCACGGAGGAAAGGGGTGGGGCGAAGGGAGGGGGCGTGTCTTCAAAGTCGCCCCCTCCCTTCGCCCCACCCCTTCCCTCCCTGTTCCCTCCTCCCTCCCCCTCCGGAAAGACACGCCCCCTCCCTTCGCCCCACCCCTTCCCTCCGTGACCTTGAGTATGGGAGTTGTAGTTCACCGACATCCAGACAGCACTGTGGACTCAAACAATGATGGATCCGGACCAAACTTGGCATAAGCATTCAATACGCCCAAATATGAACACAGATGGAGTTTGAGGGAAATAGACCTTGACATTTGGGAGTTGTAGTCACTGGGATTCAGAGTTCACCAACACTCAAAGAGCATCCTGAACCCCACCAATGACAGAATTGGGGCAAACATGCCACACTGAACCCCCATGACCAACAGAAAATACTCAAGTTTACACACAAGCATAAAGAAGGGGGAGGAAGGAGGGATGCCAGAGAGAGAAAGAGAGAGAGAGAGAGAAAGAGGGGAAAGGAAGGAGTGTGAGAGAGAGAAAGAGGGAAAGAGAGCGAGGGAAGGAAGGAAGAGAGGCCAGGCAGAGACTTCAAAACTCTTACTAAAGGCCACAGCAATGCGTGGCAGGGCACAGCTAGTAGATAGATAAATTTAGTATTGAGATATTGAGCATTACTTCATCTCCAAAGCTAACCTTGAGCTATAGATGGAGGAAAACCCTGCTTTTTTCTGAACCATAGCAGCTCAGGGTTAGGGTGAAAGATTCCAGAATCTTATCTGCCATTTTGGGGAAAGGTTGCCTTAATAACTCAAGGAAAGGAAAGAAATATCATCTCTATTGCTTCACTAATTGACTGTTCTGTTTATAACTTTGATGAACTGTGCCAAGTCTGCAAGGACTTTGAAGAATAAATATTCCTTTTTTGATGTTCAAAAGCCTTTAATAGTCTCAGTTGCTGAATATCTCAAACTTCTAAAGAAAGACACTCGCAGTTCGCTCAGACATAGAGAACAGCACATCTTAGTTTATTTTTATAATGTCTGGGTGTAACGGCACACTTTGACCATAGACCTCTTCTTTATATGTTTTTGAATTTCCAATTACAATATTTGAAACATTTTGGGTTTCTAGGGTTGATAAAATAAGGTGGATATTTCCTAATTTGCCACTTGAGGCATTGTAGGCTTCTGAGGATTGTGGAACAATAAGATGAATGATGGTCCTTGGAGGTCCTCTTTCACCAGGCAGAGAATGGATATGAATCATGGCATGCCCACCATTAGAATTGTCTGTGTGTATTCTGGGGGACCATCTTGACATTCAAAAGGAAAGTCTCCTGCCTCGTTTCATAATACAATGTGAGTTCCAAAGAAGCAGACGTCTTGGCTGTTTCAGAAAAGGAAGGAAGGAAGGAAGGAAGGAAGGAGTAAGCCTCCTCAAACACTTTCCTTTAAATATATGGAACTCTCTTCCTACTTTGATTTGGTGGGATGACATTTCAAATTATTTGATCCAAGTTGCCGTTTAATTTCACTGAAAGTCTTTAAATGTAAGACAGCAAGCGCTCGAGTGAATGTGGAGATTGTTTCCTGGTCCAAAGAAACCTCAGAGGAGTTTCAACAGAAACAGAAGAGTGAGTAGAATGAATGAAACTTCTAAAGAAGAAGGCATGATCCTCAAGTTATCCATGGGTCATATCCAGGGGTGGCTCAACCCATTATGCAAAGTAAGCATTTGCAGTATAGTTGATTTTGCCCAAGGGCGCTCTTGGGGGAAAATAGACCTTGACATATGCGAGTTGTAGTTATTGGGATGTATAGTTAACCTACAATCAAAGAGCATTCTGAACTCCACCAATGATGGAAATGAACGAAATATAGCACACAGAACTCCCATGATGAACAGAAAATATATATCAGTGCTTGGTTGGGGGGGGGGGGAGCGGCAAAATACTATTTGCTTACCGCTGAAAATTACCGAGGGCGGCCTCTGCGTAGATAATATATGTCAGCTTGAAAATGTGGGGGGTTAGGTTTGTATTCTGTAGGTCAGGGATCTTCCAATTGACTAACCATGATGCCATGTTGAATTCAGTGAGAAAATTTTGTATAGTCAGCATTCCTTAATTACGGGTTTGGCTTTTGCAGATATGATTATTTGCAGGATTGATCAAAACATTCTATTTGGGAATGTGTGGGCCCCCCAGAATGATTCTCTGATAGTTACTGGGATGTATAGTTCACCTACAATCAAAGAGCATGCTGAACTCCACCAATGATGGAAATGAACCAAATATGGCACACAGAACTCCCACAACGAAAAGAAAATATATATCAGTGATTGGTTTGGGGGGGGGGGCAAAATACTGTTTGCTTACCGTTGAAAATTACTTAGGGCCGCCTCTGGACATATCTAAGTTCATTCCTTGGCCCCGTACCTACCTAGTCTTAAATATGAGCTTGAGTATATATGGTAATTAAGCTATGAATTCCTTTCAAGGTTGATTTAAACATGAGTGTACATGGTAATTAAGCTGTGAATTCTTTACAAGGTTGACTTATACATGAGTATATATGGTAACTGAGCTATACATTCATTTTGAGATTGACTTATAAATGGGCATATATGTTGATTAAGCTTTTTAAAAATCATATCAGGAGCGAACCAATGTATTTGAGAAACCCCAAAGTTTAAAAACTTGGCATTCTATTAAATGTCCTTTGACCAGCAGCTGGCCACTTGGAGTGCCTCTGGTGTTGCTATAAGAAGGCCCTCCTTTGCGCATGTGGCAGGGCCCAGGTTGTATTGTAGAAGGTGGTGTGTGGTTTGTTCTTCTCAGCACTCACATGTCATGGACTCCACATTGTAGCCCCATTCCTTAAGGTTGGCTCTACATATCGTGGTGCCAGAGTGCAGTCTGTTCAGTGTCTTCCAAGTTGCCCAGTCTTGAGGTTTTGGGTTTTAGCCTGCCACTTTTGGACTCTCACTTGCTGAGGGGTTCCTGCAAGTATCTCTGTAGATCTTAGAAAACTATTTCTTTATTTAAGTTGTTGGTATTCTGGCTAATATCCAGACAGAGGATGGGCCAGAAATGTCAATGCCTTGGTCCTTTCAACATTGGCTGCTACTTCCTGGCGGATGTCAGGTGGTACAATACCAGTTCAACAGTATAATTTCTCCAGTGGTGTAGGGCGCAGACAACCTGTGATAATGCAGCATGTCTCATTAAGTGCCACATCCACTGTTTTAGCGTGGAGAGATGTGTTCCACACTGGGCATGCAAACTCAACAAGAGATTAAGCTGTGAATTCCTTTCAGTGTTGACTTATAGATGAGTATATATAGTAATTAATCTGTGAGTTTCTTTCGAGATTGATTCATACATAAGTATATATGGTCCTTAAGCTGTGAATTCCTTTTGAGATTGACTTATACATGGGTCTATATGGTAATTATGCTGTGAATTCCTTGCAGTGTTATCTTATACATGAGTATATATGGTAATTAAACTGTGAATCTTTACAAAGTTGACTTATACATGAGTATATATGGTAATTAAGCTGTGAATTCCTTTTGAGATTCACTTATACATGAGTATTGTTCCGTCTTCCAGGAGCATAGTTTGCATTACCTTTTAGTTGCATGGGATAGTGTTCTTTTGCATTTCCCCAGGGCTGCTACAGACCAAGCAGCACCCTGGAAGTTAAACAGTATCAGAGTCTGCAAAGCCAGACTGCAGGCCCTCTGCAGATTGGTTTAAAAAAGTATCTCTTTGGGTCTAGGGACCGCCTTTTTTCCTGGGTTGAGATCTCCATTTTGGAATCTCCCCTGCCTCCTTCAGTTTTAGAGATGTGCTGTAAGGCCAGTCAGAGAGCTCTGAAAAAATCATTGTAAGTACGATTGAGTTATTTAGATAGAGAAGCTAATTGAGTAAAGGAAAGAATTGAGTCTTAATTGAGTTATTAAGAAAGGCAGTTGAGTCTTAATTGAGTTATAGATAGATAGATAGATAGATAGATAGATAGGTGGCTTGTTTGACTTATCTCGTTATTAATTCGTATTTAAATTAGCTTACGATCCAATATCGAGCCATGCAGGAATAGTGTGAGGAGTAATTAAGAATTGAAACAATTTTTCCAAATTTTCGTAATTATTTCGTAATTATTAAGACGGGAAAGAAGGAGAGAAAAGGTGCCAGCGTTGCCTTTCCTCCCCATCCACCTCCTGGAGATTTTTTATTATCTTATTACTTATTTTATTATTTTATTGTATTATTTTATTATTTATTTTATTATTTTATCAATTTTAAGTGATTTTAATTTGTATTTTTACTAACTTAATGTATTTTAATTTCATCCTGAATTTATTTTAATTTGGTTTCTGTTAGTTGTAAGTTTTATCACCAACAGTCAGCAACAGAGGGAGAGGGATGCTTCAGAAGTTCCCCCTGTCCCGTTTGGAGGTGTTTTTAGCGCATTGCGCAATCGCGTCCGCCATTAACGAATCGATTCGTAATTAACAAAATTTCGTAAATTTCGAAATTTTGAAATTTTAAATTTCGGAAGTCCTCAGAAATTCGAAATGCTGGCGCCCCCTGGAAACGAAGCGAGTTTAGAACCAAATTTTTTCTTGATCAAACAAGCGTATTGAGCACTGTTTGCTTCATCTCCAAAACTAACCTTGGGCTGGAATAGGGAAGGCCTACGCTTTCTAAAAGATAGTAGCTCAGGGTTGGGGTAAAAAGATCTCAGGATTTTTTCTACCATTTGGAGGAAGGCAACTCAGCGACTAGAGGAAAAAAGAAAGAAAGAACATCTCTATGGTTTCACCAATTGACTGTTTTGTTTGTAACTTTGACAAGCTGTGCCAAGTCTGCAAGGACTTTGAGAAATAAATATTCTGTTTTGGTGTTCAAAACCTGTAGTAGCCTCAGTTGCTGGGAATCTCAAGCTTCTAAAGAAAGACCCCCGCGGTCCGCCCAGACAAAGAGAGAAGCACATCTTAGTTTTATTTTTATCGGGTCTGAGTGTGACGGCACAAGTATATATGGTAATTTAGCTGTGAATCTTTACAAAGTTGACTTATACATGAGTATATATGGTAATTAAGCTGTGAATTCTTTGGAGGTTCACTTATACATGAATATATATGATAATTAAGCTGTGAATCTTTACAAAGTTGACTTATACATGAGTATATATGGTAATTAAGCTGTGAATTTCCTTTGAGATTCACTTATACATGAGTATATATGATAATTAAGCTGTGAATCTTTACAAAGTTGACTTATACATGAGTATATATGGTAATTAAGCTGTGAATTCCCTTGGAGGTTCACTTATACATGAGTATATATGGTAATTAAGCTGTGAATTCCCTTGGAGGTTCACTTATACATGAGTATATATGATAATTAAGCTGTGAATCTTTACAAAGTTGACTTATACATGAGTATATATGGTAATTAAGTTGTGAATTCTTTTGGAGGTTCACTTATACATGAGTATATATGGTAATTTCCACACATCTCAGAAAAGTGGAGCTCCTTTGCTGGAGAATGTCATGGTCCAAATAGGGAGCCGTCGGGAGTTGAAGGTGAAAAAGCAGTTCCTGCCGGCCTGGCGGTTGTGGGAATTGGCCTTCCGTGACTACTGGATCGTTTGAACAACGATTGGCAAGGCAAAGGAATGTGCTTATGCTGCCACAACCTTACTATGATTAATCTCCAGAATGACACTTAACGACGTCAATATTTACATTCAATCTACTGTGGCGGATTGTTCGGTGGAGCATATGGGAAGGATTACACAGCCCCGCGAAGGAAGGCGCATTGTCATTTCTGACGCAAGGCAGTAATCATAATGGGGCTGGCAAAGCAACACCCAAACATATGTGCAGGCTGGGTCCATGAGCCTTCTGCTGCAAAGATAGCCAAGAGCCACATTAAAAACCGCCTTCAAACTACCCAATCCGTATAGAATTCAAACAGCATGCCAAGGAAAGTGGCATGTTTCTTTTTTTTGGGGGGGAAATCTCACAAATCTGCAAATTTTACTATTTTGGGTTTTAAGTATATTAAAGGGAGGAGTTGGATTGCTTTGCCGTGATGGCATTCACGCGACGTAGAAAAGCAAGGCTTCTTGTAAAGCCGTGCTCATTATCAAGAAAGCCCAAGAAAGCTTGAAAGCAGGCAGGGGCGGCTCAACCCATTACGCAAAGTAAGCATTCGCGGTTAGAGTTGATGTTGCCAGGGGCGCTCTTGAGGCGCTCTTGGGGGAAAATAGACCTTGACATATGCGAGTTGTAGTTACTGGGATGTATAGTTCACCTACAATCAAAGAGCATTCTGAACTCCACCAATGATGGAATTGAACCAAATATGGCACACAGAACTCCACGACGAACATAAAGTATATAGCAGTGATTGGTGAGTTACAAGCTGGGTAGATGCGGGGAATGCCGTGGATGTAGCATACTTGGACTTCAGTAAGGCCTTTGACAAGGTCCCCCATGACCTTCTGGCAAGGAAACTAGTCCAATGTGGGCTAGGCAAAACTACGGTGAGGTGGATCTGTAATTGGTTAAATGGACGAACCCAGAGGGTGCTCACCAATGCTTCCTCTTCATCCTGGAAAGAAGTGACGAGTGGAGTGCCGCAGGTTTCCGTCCTGGGCCCGGTCCTGATCAGGATCTTGATTAATGCCTTAGATCAGTGGTTCTCAACACCTGATGGGTCCCCAGGTGTTTTGGCCTACAACTCCCAGAAATCTCAGCAAGTTTACCAGCTGTTAGGATTTCTGGGAGTTGAAGACCAAAAACAGCTGGGGACCCCAGGTTGAGAACCACTTCCTTAGATGAAGGGTTAGAAGGCATGATCATCAAGTTTGCAGACGACACCAAATTGGGAGGGATAGCCAATACTCCAGAGGACAGGAGCAGGATTCAAAACAATCTTGACAGAGTAGAGAGATGGGCCAAAACTAACAAAATGAAGTTCAACAGTGACAAATGCAAGATACTCCACTTAGGCAGAAAAAACGAAATGCAAAGATACAGAATGGGGGACGCCTGGCTCGAGAGCAGTACGTGTGAAAAAGATCTTGGAGTCCTCGTGGACAACAAGTTAAACATGAGCCAACAATGTGATGTGGCAGCAAAAAAAGCCAATGGGATTTTGGCCTGCATCAATAGGAGCATAGTGTCTAGATCTAAGGAAGTAATGCTACCCATGCTCTATTCTGCCTTGGTTAGACCACACCTGGAATATTGTGTCCAATTCTGGGCACCACAATTCAAGAGAGATATTGACAAGCTGGAATGTGTCCAGAGGAGGGCGACTAAAATGATCAAGGGTCTGGAGAACAAGCCCTATGAAGAGCGGCTTAAAGAGCTGGGCATGTTTAGCCTGAAGAAGAGAAGGCTGAGAGGAGATATGATAGCCATGTATAAATATGTGAGAGGAAGTCACAGGGAGGAGGGAGCAAGATTGTTTTCTGCTTCCCTGGAGACTAGGACGCGAACAATGGCTTCAAACTACAAGAGAGGAGATTCCATCTGAACATGAGGAAGAACTTCCTGACTGTGAGAGCCGTTCAGCAGTGGAACTCTCTGCCCCGGAGTGTGGTGGAGGCTCCTTCTTTGGAAGTTTTTAAACAGGCTGGATGGCCATCTGTCAGGGGTGATTTGAATGCAATATTCCTGCTTCTTGGCAGGGGGTTGGACTGGATGCCCATGAGGTCTCTTCCAACTCTTTGATTCTATGATTCTATGGCGTCATGGATTTTAGCCCAGAAAACTCATGCCAGGTGCCCAGTGACCCATCCCCTTTTTTCGTGTCAGGAGTGACTTGAGAAACTGCAAGTTGCTTCTTGTATGGGAGAATTGGCCTTCTGCAAGGATGTTGCCCAGGGGACGTTGCTCGGATGTATTACCATCCTGTGGGAGGCTCCTCTCATGTCCCTGCATAAGAAGCTGGAGCTGACAGACAGGAGCTCAACCTTACGTTGTGGGGGTCACCACAACATAAGGAACTGTATTAAGGGGCTGCGGCATTAGGAAGGTTGAGGACCACTGCCTTAAGGAGCTGCTTTAGATGACAGACACTGTGTTTGGCTTAAAATAATTGCATATTGTGGCTTTATTCTCCTGGGTGCCCCAACAGAGCATGTAGCCATCCATCCACATTCGTAATATGAAAGAACCCCAGTTATGTTTGCCTGTGCTTCCCATGTGTTTCTTGTTGTTATCTGCCATCAACAGCCATGCTCCATCTTGCAAACCCAAGGTTGCCCTATTTCCTTCTACTTTAATGAACATTATTATGTTTTTTGGCATATCCACTCATCCGCACTCTCCCCGGATTCAAACCTCCAACCTGTCAGTCTTCAGTCCTACTGGCACAAGGGTTTAACTCATTGCGCAACTGGGAGCTCCACATAAATTACACTGAATCAATGAGTTTATTCTGATAGGACGAGACACTGGATTTTGGCATGAATTGGCTTTCATGTTAAAAAATAAAATGAGGTCAGTGGAGTGGATTTTCAAAGTGGAGGATAAAATCCAATCCTGCTTTCTGTATGGTACGTTTCAGTGTGCAAATCAGATTGACCAAATGTGGGATAGAAATGGGCGTTCTGCAGCTCATCTTTCCTTATTAATCTTTTGTTTTCAAAATAACCAAGAACATCTTGTTGCCATTAGAAAATTGGCTGCGATGGGATCATTGGCTCGGCTGCCCGAGAGGACCGCTGCGGCATCTGCAACGGAGACGGCAAAACCTGCAAAGTGGTGAGAGGAGACTTCAACCATACCAAAGGGATGGGTGAGTCACACCTGTGTGCGTGCTTCCTCATGGATAGCAGTGGTTGGGTTTGGTGTTGTAGGCACGGGACACCTTCCAGATTTCAAAGATTATTTATTTATCGTGTCAGGAGCAACCAGACATTTGTATTACACTTTAAACAAAGCAAGCAAACAAACAGACAAAACGCAAAGTTTGCAATCTTAGTAGTTGATTAAATGTCCTTTGACCAGTATCTGGCCACTTGGAGTACCTCCGATGTTGCCACAAGGAGGTCCTCCATTGTGTATGTAGCAGGGCTCAGGTTGCATTGCAGCAGGTGGTCAGTGGTTTGCTCTTCTCCACACTCGCATGTTGTGGATTCCACTTTGTACCCCATTTCTTAAGGTTGGCTCTGCATCTCGTGGTGCCAGAGCGCAGTCTGTTCAGTGCCTTCCAAGTCGCCCAGTCTTCTGTGTGCCCAGGGGGGAGTCTCTCATTTGGTATCAGCCATGGTTGAGGTTCTGGGTTTGAGCCTGCCACTTTTGGACTCTCGCTTGCTGAGGTGTTCCAGCGAGTGTCTCTGTAGATCTTAGAAAACTATTTCTTGATTTAAGTCATTGACGTGCTGGCTGATGCCCAAACAAGGGATGAGCTGGAGATGTCACTGCCTTGGTCCTTTCACTATTGGCTGTTACTTCCTGGCAGATGTCAGGTGGTGCAATACTGGCTAGACAGTGTAGTTTCTCCAGTGGTGTAGGGCGCAGACACCCCGTGATAATGCGGCATGTCTCATTAAGATCCACATCTATTGTTTTAGCGTGATATGTGTTCCACACTGGGTATGCATACTCAGCAACAGTGTAGCATAGCGCAAGGGCAGATGTCTTCACTGTGTCTGGTTGTGATCCCCAGGTTGTGCCAGTCAGCTTTCGTATGATATTGTTTCTAGCACCCACTTTTTGCTTGATGTTCAGGCAGTGCTTCTTGTAGGTCAGAGCACGGTACAGGGTGGCTCCCAGGCTTTAGTTCGCCTGGAGTTTCCTGCCACCAATTACCAGAGCATAGCGCAAGGGCAGATGTCTTCACTGTGTCTGGTTGTGATCCCCAGGTTGTGCCAGTAAGCTTTTGTATGATATTGTTTCTAGCACCCACCTTTTGCTTGATATTCAGGCAGTGCTTCTTGTAGGTCAGATGTCTTCACTGTGTCTGGTTGTGATCCCCAGGTTGTGCCAGTCCACTTTTGTATGATATTGTTTCTAGCACCCACCTTTTGCTTGATATTCAGGCAGTGATTCCCAGGTATTTGGGTGCACTGCAATGCTACAAAGCATCTGTGTTTCAAAGATACACCCTGGCTAACAGTTTCCGTTGGTTTAAACAGACATCACCTGAAATTAATGTTGAGAGATAGTTTTCCCATAATGGTAAGTACGACTCCTGTCAAGCCTCACAATTTCCAAACTAGGGTGCAGAAAAGTTGTACAATAACTATTTCTATCTCTGTTCTCTATGAATCACCCAAGTGGGTTATTCTGCACATACTTGCAGACATAACAGTGACACAGAAGCTCCTTGCAGTTAAATGGTGCAATTGCACATTGGACTTGGATGCATACACAACTGACTTTGGTGGTGTTTGTTGGGAAAGGGGATGTGATAGCTGACTTCTCTGATACAACTTAATGCCTTTCTTTTTCTTCAGTCTCCAATAGTCAATGTAAGAAGGTTTCTACCTGTGTGATGGCAAAAGCAAAGGCAGTCCCCAAATGCTTCTCATGTAAGATGGCTCTGTGTGGTGATACTGCTTTCTGGTGTCGGGCCTTTCCCTGTCTCCTTTGGTTGGACTGTCATGCAAAGACCCAACATCATGTAGACCAAAAGGGTTTGGGGAGATCTGAAAGTCAGACATAGAACTGGGGTTGCTAATGAAACACACAAAGAAGGCCTTGGAAAATCCATTATCCTTGCTCTTGCACTGGCCTTTCTGATGCAGAGTTGGCTGCTTAATCCATTGTGGCTTCTGGCATTAAGACAAAATAGAATACTCCGGTGGCCCAAGGCTTTCTTCCCAGCAGCCAGACCACTGGGGAGCTCCCATTGTCATGTGGGTGCACCCTTTGTAACAATGGATATTGGAATATTGAGTGATTCAGTGGGCAAGTAGAATAGGACACTTATTACCAAAACTGTAGTCCATCGTTGCTGGTGCATTTCAGAATTTTATCCAACCTAGGCTGGATTTTCACTGGCCATATAATGCAATCTCAGAATGCAGATTAACTGTGTTGAACTGGATAATATCATAGTGTAGTTAGTTAGTTAGTTAGGCGATCCCTCGTTTTCCGAGGAGGATTGTCTTCCAGTATTCTGGTGGGTCCGTATGTGGCTGTGGAGCCCTATTCTTGCTCTGGAGGGCATTGGTTTCCAGGTGGAAGGCGGTCTCGGTCAGGGTTGGCTTGACGCGCCTTCCTCTTGGCACGCTTCTCCCTTTCGCCCTCCATTCGTGCCTCTTCAAATTCTGCAGCACTGCTGGTCACAGCTGACCTCCAGCTGGAGCGCTCAAGGGCCAGGGCTTCCCAGTTCTCAGTGTCTATGCCAGGAGTTTTTAAGGTTGGCTTTGAGCCCATCTTAAATCTCTTTTCCTGCCCCCCACAACATTCCGTTTTCCGTTCTGAGTCAGAGCAACTTTTGGTTCTCCGCGTTTTATATTTTTTGTTGAATTCGGTAGTAGAGCAGGGCTGCTGCTTTGGTCCGAGACGGTGGTCCGGGAGGTCAAATGAGCATTCCGGACGACACTGTGACCCCTTGTTCCCCAGCGAAGATTGATGGCGGAGGACCATTCAATCAATGCTGTGGTCTTTGCTTCTTCCAGCACGCTGACGTTTGTCCGCTTGTCTTCCCAAGAGATTTGCAGGATTTTCCGGAGGCAGCGCTGATGGAATCGTTCCAGGAGTTGCATGTGACGTCTGTAGACAGTCCACATCTCACAGGCATATAGCAGGGTTGGGAGGACAATCGCTTTATAGAAAAGCCCCTTGGTATACCTACGGATGTCCCGGTCCTCAAACACTCCCTGCACTCGCAGAGCTCAGGCAGTGTTGTAGAACTCCAGTATGCTGATGACAACGTCGTCTGTTTGCATTCAGAAGACGATCTACAAGCCACTCTAAACACCTTCACAGAAGCATACGAGAAGCTCGGCCTGTCATTGAACATCGAAAAAACCAAGGTGCTGTTCCAGCAGACACCAGCCAACCCCTCTCCAATGCCAGCGATACAGCTTAATGGTGTAACATTAGAAAATGTTGATCATTTCCGCTACCTTGGCAGCCACCTCTCCACCAGTCAACATCGACACCGAAAAAAATCATAGTGTAGACCAGTCATGGGCCAACTTGGGCCCTTCAGGTGTTTTGAACTTCAACTCCCACAATTCCTTACAGCCTCAGTGTGCCGTCACACCCAGACACTATAAAGTTAAAACTAAGATGTGCTTCTCTCTTTATCCGGGTGAACTGCGGGTGCTTACTTAGAAGCTTAGGATTCCCAGCAACTGAGGCCAGTCCAGGTTTGAACATCAAACAGAACATTTATTTCTCAAAGTCCTTGGCAGACTTGGCACAGCTTGAGGAAGTTACAAACAAAACAGTCAATTTGTGAAACCATGTAGATGTTCTTTCCTTTCCTTTCCCTTCCAGCTACTAAGTTAACTTCCCCCAATGATAGAAAATCCTGGGACACTCTACCCTAACCCTGAGCCGCTATGGTTAGAAAGAACAGGTTTTCCCCTATCCAAGCTCAAGGATAGTTTGGGGTTGAAGTAATGGAGCCTCTGTCAATGGCAGATAAATCCTGGGATATTCTCTCCCCCAGCGCTGAGCTGCTACCTTTTAGAAAGAACAGAACTTCCCCTATCTGAGCTCAGCACCAGTTTCCAAGGCAGGAGGGTAACCGTACTGACGATGGCCTGTCTGAGCTGCCTAGCTTGGCCACCAGCACATCTGAGGCTTTTTCTAAACTGAAGAAGGCAGGAGAACTTCTCCAAAATGGAGATCTCATCCCTAGGAAAAAGGGCGGTCTCTGGACCAAAGAGATACTTTTTTAAGCAAAGGGATGCTATTTCAGGCAACTAAGGGGCAATGCAAACCAAGCTCCTGAAAGACGGAACACTCAGGCCCCTTCCTTTTCCCACTCAGCCACTTAAGTGGCTGATGTGGGAAAGGAAAGGGCCTGAGGCTCTTAGAAATTGTGGGACTTGAAGCCCAAAACACCTGGAGGGCCCAAGTTGGCCCATGCCTGTGCTATGAGTATGTCATCCACATACTGCAGGATGTTGCCCATGTACTGAAGGAATTGTGAGAGTTGAAATCCAAACACTTGGAGGGAGGGCCCAAGTTGGCCCATGCCTGTGCTATGAATATGTTGGCTACATACTGGAGGATGTTGTCCATGTAATGAAGGAATTGTGAGAGTTGACGTCCAAAAGACCTGGAGGGCCCAAGTTGGCCCATGCCTGTGCTATGAGTATGTCATCCACATACTGCAGGATGTTGCCCATGTACTGAAGGAATTGTGAGAGTTGAAATCCAAACACCTGGAGGGAGGGACCAAGTTGGCCTATACCTGCGCTATGAATATGTTGTCTACTTACTGGAGGATGTTCTTCGTGTTGTGCCATCCACCCAGACGTTATAAAATAAAACTGCAACGTTCTTCTCTCTATGTCTGAGCAAACTGCGGGTGTCCTTCATGAGAAGCTTGAGATACTCAGCAACTGAGGCTATTACTGGTTTTAAACATCAAAAAGGATATTTATTTATTCAAAGTCCTTGCAGACTAGGCACAGCTTATCAAAGTTACAAACAGTCAATAGATGAAACCACAGAGATATTCTTTCTTTCTCTTCTCCTCCCGTCACTGAGTTGACTTTTCCCCAAAGGCAGAAAAGATCCTGGAATCTTTTCACCCTAACCCTAAGCTGTTATGGTTAAAAAAAAGCAGGTTTTTCCCCTATCTATAACTTAAGGTTAGTTCTGGAGACAAAGCAGTGAAATCTCTCTCTATATAACTATATAACTCAATCTTCTCAATTAAGCTTATCTATAATATCTCAATATAGCTTAATGCTCAATATATCTCATTATAGCTCAATATAGCTTAATAGTTATCTATAACTCAATATAGCTCAATACTCAATTACTATCTATATTAACTCAATATAGCTTAATATAGCTTAATATCTTAATATCTCAATATAGTTTTTGCAATAGTTTTCCCAGAGCTACCTGCCTAACCATCAGCACGTCTGAAGTATTTCCTCTAAACTGAAGGAGGCAGGGGAAATTCCAAAATGGAGATCTCAAGCCCAGGAGAAGGGGCGGTCTCTAAACCCAAAGAGCTGCTCTCTAGGCCAATAGTTGCAAAGAGGCCTGCAGGCTGGCTTTCCAGCCTCTGAAACTGTTAACTTTCAGGGCTCTTGCAGAGCTGCAGCAGCCCTGGGAGAAAATGCAAGGGGAGCAACTTCAAGCAACTGTAAGATAAGGCAAACCAGGCTCCTGGGAGATGGAACATGTGTACTGAAGAAATTGTGGGAGTTGATGGCCAAAACACCTGGAGGGCCGAAGTTGGCCCATGCCTGTGCTATAATATGTCGTCCACGTACTGGAGGATGTTGTCCATGTACTGAAGGAATTGTGGGAGTTGAAGTCCAAAACATCTGGAGGTCCCAAGTTGTACCTGTACTAAGAGTATGTCATACATGTACTGAAGGATGTTTTCCACGTACTGAAGGAATGGTGGAAGTTGAACTCCAAAACACCTAGAGGGTCCAAGTTGGCCCATGTCTGTTCTATGAATATGTCATCCAAGTACTGAAGGATGTTGTCACATACTGAAGGAATTATGGGAGTTGAAGTCCAAAACACCTGGAGGGCCCAAGTAAGCCCATGCCTGCTGTAGACTCATGCAATCCAGTTCAATGCATTCTGAAAGTGCATTATGTGGCAGTGTTGATCCAGCCAAAGTGGCCAACTCTTCTATGACTGTATCACTTCCGTCTGCAAGTTGAAGGACACGAATAAAATCTTCTCAAAAATAACTAAGCATACAAAACCGGCCTTCTTAACAAGGATCCCCCAACTCTGCTCAAAGTGGGTTTAAAACAAAAACCTAACTCTTGAAGGCAGCCTGCAATCCATTCAGATGTTTTTTGGTTAATGTAGACAAGGCCCGTGAGATTGATTGGTGAAGAAACACCATTGCAATTGGAGATCTTGGAGTCCTCGTGGACAACAAGTTAAACATGAGCCAACAATGTGATGTGGCGGCAAAAAAAGCCAATGGGATTTTGGCCTGCATCAATAGGAGCATAGTGTCTAGATCTAAGGAAGTAATGCTCCCTATGCTCTATTCCGCCTTGGTTAGACCACACCTGGAATATTGTGTCCAATTCTGGGCACCACAATTGAAGAGAGATATTGACAAGCTGGAATGTGTCCGGAGGAGGGCTACTAAAATGATCAAGGGTCTGGAGAACAAGCCCTATGAGGAGCGGCTTAAGGAGCTGGGCATGTTTAGCCTGAAGAAGAGAAGGATGAAAGGAGATATGATAGCCATGTATAAATATGTGAGAGGAAGCCACAGGGAGGAGGGAGCAAGCTTGTTTTCTGCTTCCCTGGAGACTAGGACAAGGAACAATGGCTTCAAACTACAAGCAAGGAGATTCCATCTGAACATTAAGAAGAACTTCCTGACTGTGAGAGCTGTTCAGCAGTGGAACTCTCTGCCCTGGAGTGTGGTGGAGGCTCCTTCTTTGGAAGCTTTTAAACAGAGGCTGGATGGCCATCTGCCAGGGGTGCTTTGAATGCAACATTCCTGCTTCTTGGCAGAATGGGGTTGGACTGGATGGCCCATGAGGTCTCTTCCAATTCTATGATTGTATGATTCCGGTGATATTCACAAAATGCTTAGGCTGCAAAGGAATAACTCAGAGCACTCGCTCATGGCTTTGAAATCTATTCTTGCATCACAACACAACTGTTCCTTCCCAGGTCATCAATCTCAAAACTAGGATGAGCAGAGTATTTACCGAGCTGCAAACCTTGGCAGGGAATCAAAGTATGCTAAATCTATTCCTGCTAGAGGAAAGGAGGGACGGAGGGAGAAAGAGAGAACTATTTTAAAGCTTTGTCCATGATTTATGCTCCTTGAATTATAGTCTCCAATTTGGACACGGGTCAGGAACACGAATGAAGTACGGAGCATCTCATCTGCAGGTGGCTTCATTCAGTCAAACGTAGCTGCAGTCAGTCAACAGCAAATACCTTCCAACTTCTGGCTGCTCCTTTTATTACGACTTGGTCCCGTTCTGAGCAGATCAATTTCCAGAGGACATAATCATCATCATAATTGGTGCTAGTTAATGGTTTCCAGAAGAAGAACCCTAATCTGAGCATGCTGTGGGGAAGGCAAGCTTCCTCTTGTCCAAGGTGTTCCAACAGCTGCGTACTTTCTGGAAGTGGGAGTCGCATGCCGAAGAAACGACATGATGACCAAACATGAGAAAAAGAGAGAAGATTCCCAGTGTATTTCTTTAGCAGGAAAGTGGATGCAAACCTGTGAATGTAGTAAATGCACTACATCAGTGTTTCTCCACCTGGGGGTTGGGACCCCTGGGGGGGGTCGTGAGGGGGTGTCAGAGGGGTCGCCAAAGACAACCAGAAAACATAGTATTTTCTGTTGGTCATGGGGGTCCTGTGTGGAAAGTTTGGTCCAATTCTATCATTGGTGGGGTTCAGAATGCTATTTCATTGTGGGTGAACTATAAATCCCAACAACTGCAACTTCCAAATGGCAAGATCTATTTTCTCCAAACTCCATCTGTGTTCACATATTGGGCATATTGAGTATTGGTGCCAAGTTTGGTCCAGATCCATCATTGTTTGAGCCCACAGTGCTCTCTGGATGGAGGTGAACTACAACTCCCAAACTCAAGGTCAGTGCCCAACAAAGCCTTCCAGTATTTTCTATCAGTCATGGGAGTACTGTGTGCCAAGTTAGGTTCGATTTCACTGTTGGTGGAGTTCAGAATGCTCTTTGATTGTAGGTGAACCATAAATCTCACCAACTACAATTCCCAAATGTCAAGGTTTATTTTTCCCAAACTCCACCAGTGTTCACATATTGGGCATATTGAGTATTGGTGCCAAATTTGGTCCAGATCCATCATTGTTTGAGTCCACAGTGCTCTCTGGATGTAGGTGAACTACAACTCCAAAAACGCAAGGTCAATGTCCACCAGACCTTCCCAGTATTTTCTCTTGGTCATGGGAATTCTGTGTACCATGTTTGATTCAATTCCATCATTCATGGAGTTCAGAAGGCTCTTTGATTTAAGGTGAACTATAAATCCAAGCATTATCAAATGACAAAATCAATCACCTCCCCAACCCCATCAGTATTCAAATTTTGGGCATATCGGGTATTTGTGCCAAATTTGATCCAGTGACTGAAAATACATCCTGCATATCAGATATTTACATTACAATTCATAACAGTAGCAAAATTACAGTTATGAAGTAGCAATGAAAATAACATTATGGTTGGGGGTCACCACAACATGAGGAACTGTACTAAGGGGTCGCGGCATTAGGAAGGTTGAGAACCACTGCACTACATAGTGTGTTTGTTGTGTATGGACTGCATGTACTGAATTCACAACCAATTTACGAGTCACTTCCCTCCATCGGCTATTACTCAGAAAGCTAAAGTTTCCAACCACTTTCCTCTCAAGATTCAGAATATGCTTAATTGTTTACCCCGAGTCCTTGGCACAAAAGGCCAATGCTTAGCCCTTTCGCATAATAATAATAATAATAATAATAATAATAATAATAATAATAATAATACTTTATTTGTACCCCGCTACCATCTCCCCAAAGGACTCAATGCGGCTTACATGAGGCCGAGCCCAAACACAACAATACAAGCAATAATAACAACAATACAAGCAATTAAAAACACATAGACAATAAGATACACAACATTATCAATAAAACAACACATAATTAAAAACAGTGGGAAGGCCAAATGTAGAGTTAAAATTGGAAATAATGCTGGACATGAACGGAAGGTGATACTGGTGTTTGTGGAAGGGCATACGAGCAGACTTAAAGAAATGTAAAGTGCTTTAGAGGACAAAGTGCTATGGGATCTTTATTCCGGGAAGGCACCATGGAACAGCCACGTCTTCAAGTTCCTCCTGAAGACTGCCAAAGTTGGAGCCTGTCTGATGTCTTTAGGGAGTGAGTTCCAGAGTCGAGGGGCCACCACCGAAAAGACCCTCTCTCTCGTCCCCACCAATCGCGCCTGCGATGCTGGTGGGATCGAGAGCAGGGCCTCTCCGGATGATTATATTCTGAGAAAGTCAATTACCATTTACCATGGAAATGCATCCGGTCCTGGTTCTAACCAATGTGTCAGTGAGATGCACGTGTTGACAAATGCTTGCTGGCCAAACCCACATTTTAAATATTACATTATGTCATCTATGCTGATGATCGTGCCCAGGGGCGGCTCAACCATTACGCAAAGTAAGCGTTTGCAGTATAGTTGATTTTGCCCAGGGTCGCTCTTGAGGCACTCTGGGGGGAAAATAGACCTTGACAAATGCGAGTTGTAGTTACTGGGATGTATAGTTCACCTACAATCAAAGAGCATTCTGAACTCCACCAATGATGGAATTGAACCAAATACGGCACACAGAACTCTCACGACGAACCGAAAATATATATCAGTGATTGGTTGGGGGGGGGGGGGGGCAAAATACTGTTTGCTTACAGTTGAAAATTACCTAGGGCCCCCTCTGATCGTGCCATTACTGCTCAAGCAGGGAGCTTTGAGATGGTTGAACAGAAGCTCTCCGAAGCTCTAGGTGCCCTTACCGCCTACTACAGGGAAAACCAGCTTATCCCTAATCCATCTAAAACACAGACATGTGCCTTTCACCCTAAGAACAGACAAGCATCCCGAGCTCTGAGGACAACCTGGGAAGGAATCTCACTGGAGCATTGCAGCACACCCAAATACCTGGGAGTCACCCTGGACTGTGCTCTGACCTACAAGAAGCACTGCCTGAATATCAAGCAAAAAGTGGGTGCTAGAAACAATATCATACGAAAGCAGACTGGCACAACCTGGGGATCACAACCAGGCACAGTGAAGACATCTGCCCTTGCGCTATGCTACTCTGCTGCTGAGTATGCATGCCCAGTGTGGAACACATTTCACCACGCTAAAACAGTGGATGTGGCTCTTAATGAGACATGCCGCATTATCACAGGGTGTCTGCGCCCTACACCACTGGAGAAATTACACTGTTTAGCTGGTATCGCACCACCTGACATCCACCGGGAAGTAGTAGCCAATAGTGAAAGGACCAAGGCAGTGACATCTCCAGCTCATCCCCTGTTCATCTCCAGTTCATCCCTTGTTTGGGTATCAGCCAGCAAGTCAACGACTTAAATCAAGAAATAGTTTTCTAAGATCTACAGAGACACTCGCTGGAACACCTCAGCAAGTGAGAGTCCAAAAGTGGCAGGCTCAAACCCAGAACCTGAGGCCATCAAATGCTAATCTAGGTGGTCAGTTGAAACATTCACACCTAGCTCCAACAGACAAGAGTTCTTTGTCCCACCCTGGTCATTCCACAGATATATAAACCCATTTTCCTAGTTCCAACAGACCTCACTACCTCTGAGGATGCTTGCCATAGATGCAGGCGAAACGTCAGGAGAGAATGCCTCTAGAACTTGGCCATACAGCCCAAAAAACCCTACAACAACCCAGTGTAGACTCTTTAAGGTGCCACTCAACACTTGATTATAGGATTGTTTTCGTTTGGGCTTTTATCAGACTTCTGACTCATCAGTTTGGCTTTCCAATTTACATACCCTTTGCGAAAAGGCAAAAAAATAGAAAAAGAAGATAGTTTTGTATGAAATATGAGGGGATTTTGGGGAGGAAGTGTTTCTGTAGGGATTTACTTTTCCTGGGTTCTTCTGCATGCTGGTGTTGCTCGAATACCTCTGGGAAGATGGATAATGCAAGGTTAACCGGAAGTGGCTTGTCCCATGACCTTAAGCATAGCTCTAAATTGAAAATAATGGGAGACCTAGACAAATATTATTTGGAGTAATTCTGTGCTATTATTATTATTGTTGTTGTTATTATTATTATTATTATTATTATTAAAAATTGAGATTACACGCAGTAGGTTTGGGGCATGTTCCAAAATGTTATACTAACACTGGTGGCAGGGTGTAGTTGTGGGGTGTTTTTGTTTGCGTGCCTTGTTATTAACCCCTTGCTTCCTATGTATTTGCTAGTCACTGTTGGTTGGGTGCATGTGTGTTACCAAGAAGTGTTGTTGTTGTTGTTGCTACAGATTGTAATACAGTTGTAATACATTGAATCAAGTAACAACAAGGTACCTGTTTGCTTGGCCTTTATATTCTTGATTACACAATTGTGATTTAAATAAAGAGATACCTCCATCTACCCCGTGCCAAACAATGGCCAGAAGGATGTGATTTGTGAACATTGATGGATTTGTGATCCATCTGGCTTGCCGGAGTAAAGTGGAGTTTATCTGCCATCTACACTGCCATTTAACTTGGTTTGAACTGGATTATGTTTCTAGTGTAAACTTCATATAATGCAGATCGAACTGGATTATGTGTCCAGTGTAGACTCATATATGCAGATCAAACCCAGTTCCATCTCATATAATGCAGATGGAACTGGGTTATATATATCCAGTGTAGACTTCATATAATGCAGATCGAACTGGGTTATATATCCAGTGTAGACTCATATAATGCAGATGGAACTGGGTTATATGTCCAGGGTAGATTCATATAATGCAGATCAAACTGGATTATATATCCAGTGTACACTCATATAATGCAGATCGAACTGGATTATATATCCAGTGTAGAATCATATAATGCATATCAAACTGGATTATATGTCAGTGTAGACTTCATATAATGCATATCAAACTGGATTATGTGTCTAGTGTAGGCTCATATAATGCAGATGAAACTGGATTATATGTCCAGTGCAGACTCATATAATGCAGATGGAACTGGGTTATATGTCCAGTGTAGACTCATATAATGCAGATCAAACTGGATTATATGTCCAGTGTAGACTTCATATAATGCATATCAAACTGGATTATGTGTCCAGTGTAGGCTCATATAATGCAGATCAAACTGGATTATGTGTCCAGTGTAGACTTCATATAATGCATATCAAACTGGATTATGTGTCCAGTGTAGACTCATATGCATATCAAACTGGATTATATGTCCAGTGTAGACTTCATATAATGCATATCAAACTGGATTATGTGTCCAGTGTAGGCTCATATAATGCAGATCAAACTGGATTATGCTGTATGTCCAGTATAGGCACATATAATGCAGGTTGAACTGGATTATGTGTCCAGTGTAGACAAACTCCTGGGGTGATATCTGACCATTCTCTCGCATCTCAGTCTGTGCAAACTAAATCTACAGATTAACACACCTTTGTGAAAGCTGTAGTTTTACAAGGCCTTTTGCTGACTGCCAAAAGGGGCTAGTGCCCCACCAAACTACAGTTCGCAAGCCATGGCAGTTAAAGTGGTGTCAAACTGGTTTGAGTCTAAAGTGTAGATGCACACTAAATTTTGGCCCCACTTACACTCCACAGTCATAGTGCTATTGTAGAAGCATAAAGTTGGGAGAGGGTGCGTGGGCCACCCAGTCCAAGCCCCTTTATTCTACCATGCAGGAAAAACACAGTTGAATCCCTCCCGACAGATGGCCACTCAGCCTCTGTTTCAAAGCCTCCAGACTTCAAGGCAGAGAGTTCCGCTGTTGAACTCATTCCCATTTGACTGTCATAATTTTGTTCTGTGGTTTGTAGTTTAGTGCTGCAACCAGGCTCTTTAGCAGAGAACTATAAATCCCTCCTCCAAATTTCCCCCCTCATAATTCCATAGGGCCTAATTGTAGCAGATCATGTAGAATAAGAGCACCATACATTGTGCAGAATGAATAGTCCCTGAGACTAATTTCCAACTTAAATAACCTTACGTCATGTCAACCTCTGGTTTCTACGCACGTTATCGTGTTACCTTAAACTCTAATTCAGAGCAACAGGTGTTTACGTTAAAAGGTTGAGATGTCCTTCTCTGATCAGGTACAGAAGGTAGACAAACAGATCATGGTATAGACGACTCACTCCTTTCCTTTGTCCTAGGCTACATTGAGGCAGCCGTGATCCCAGCCGGGGCTCGGAGGATCCGCGTGATGGAGGATAAGCCTGCACACAGTTTTCTTGGTAAGCAAGGAGACAAGCACAGGTTGGTGGCTTGGTCTCATTCACTCTCATTGCGATCCTCAACCAGATCTTTGGCCATGAAAGGAACATCAACTCTAGCCAATGATGGGACCACTAAGGGGGCCACTCTTGCTTCAAGGCAATGCCAACGATCCAAGCAAGAGGTCCTCTGGATCCCTACAAGGAGCCGTTTAGGGAGCTGGGAGGTTTAGTCTGGAGAAGAGAAGGTGACATAGTGCCATGATTGGTAGCCATGTGTAAATATCGGCAAGGATGCCACTTTGGAGGGGAAGCAGCATACGGATCAGTAGGATCAAAGTGCAGGAAAAGATAGGCATCCTGAATGCAGGCTGTCCCTGAGTTACAAAGATCCGACTTATAAATTACTCCTAATTAAGAACAATGGGGCTAGACTGGATGGCCTTTGGGAGTCCTTTCCAAATCTATGATACACTCTCTCTCTTTCTCTCTCTCTCTCTGAGTTACAAACACCTGACTTAAAAACGACTCCTAGTTAAGGACAGGGGTGGACTGGATGGCCTTAGCGGGTCACTTCCAAATCTATGGGACTATATCTGCCTCATGTATTTATTTATTTATCGTGTCAGGGGCAACCAGACCATTGTATTACATTTCTAATAGAACAAAACAAACAAACAGGTTAAAAAAACCACAAAATTTGCAAGCTTGGTAGTTGATTAAATTGGCGTTTGACCAGTATCAGGCCCCTTGGAGTGCCTCTGGTGTTGCTACAAGAAGGTCCTCCATTGTGCATGTAGCAGGGCTCAATATGCATTGCAGCAGGTAGTCAGTAGTTTGCTCTTCTCCGCACTCGCATGTTGTGGACTCCACTTTGTGGCCCCATTTCTTAAGGTTGGCTCTGCATCTCATGGTGCCAGAGCGCAGTCTGTTCAGCGCCTTTCAAGTCGCCCAGTCTTCTGTCTGCCCAGGGAGGAGTCTCTCATTTGGTATCAGCCATTGGTTGAGGTTCTGGGTTTGAGCCTGCCACTTTTGGACTCTCGCTTGCTGAGGTGTTCCAGCAAGTGTCTCTGTAGATCTTAGAAAACTATTTTTTGATTTAAGTTGTTGACGTGCTAGCTGATACCCAAACAAGGGATGAGCTGGAGATGTCACTGCCTTGGTCCTTTCGCTATTGGCTGCTACTTCCCGGTGGATGTTAGGTGGTGCAATACCAGCTAAACAGTGTAATTTCTCCAGTGGTGTAGGGCGCAGACACCCCGTGATAATGCGGCATGTCTCATTCAGAGCCACATCCACTGTTTTAGTGTGGTGAGATGTGTTCCACACTGGGCATGCATACTCAGCAGCAGAATAGCATAGCGCAAGGACAGATGTCATATCTGCCTTCTCCTCCTGCCTCCCTCCGAACCTGAAGACTGAACCCTTTGTTATCAAAGCCTCTCAGCAAAACATGGGCTGACCTCCAGCGGGTAAGCAGGATAATTGAGAAATCAAATTAGTATCATAGATATAGTAGTGGTAGATGTAGTATCATTGGCAGTTCCCGAGTTACAATCATCCAACTTACAAATGACTCCTAGTTAAGAAATTACTCCTAGTTTAAAAAAAAAAGAACTGGACTGAATGGCCTTTGGGGATCCCTTCCAAATCTATGAAACTACATCTACCTCCGCCATCTATCTATCTATCTATCTATCTATCTATCTATCTATCTATCTATCTAGGCCAGGGGTCCTCAAACTACGGCCCGAGGGCCGGATACGGCCCTCCAAGGTCATTTATCCGGCCCTCGCTCAGGATCAACCTAAGTCTGAAACGACTTGAACGCACACAACAACAACAATCCTATCAGCCAAAAGCAGGCCCACACTTCCCATTGAAATACTAATAAGTTTATATTTGCTAAATTGTTCTTCATTTTAATTATTGCATTGTTTTTAAGTGGGTTTTTTTTTTTTGCACTACAAATAAGATATGTGCAGTGTGCATAGGAATTCATTCACTTTTTTTCAAATTATAATCCGGTCCTCCAACAGTTTGAGGGACTGTGACCTGGCCCTCTGTTTAAAAGGTTTGAAGACCCCTGATCTAGGCAGTCCCCTAGTTAGCAACATCCAACTTCCAAACGACTCCCAGTTAAGAATAATGTTCTGGACTGGATGGCCTTTGGGGGTCCCTTCCACATCTGTGAAACTACAAGGGGTATTTTTAAAGTAAGGTCCGTTGGAACATAAGTACACAACGAAAGTTTATTTCAAAAAAGTAAATTTATTTTCAGAAAGTACATACTTCACTCTATTTTTCGACATAGTTGCCAAGTTTGTTCAAACACTTACCATACCTCTGAACCAATTTTAAAATACCTTCTTCATAAAAACTTGCCGCCTGCTCCGATAACCAAGAGTTCACTGCCATTTTCACGTCATCCTCATCATGGACGTTGTCCCGGCCATCTTTGAATTGTCGTACCCACTTACGCACTTTGCTTTCACTCATAACAGTATCACCGTACACTTCACAAATCTGTCGATTAATTTCTGCAGGCAGGTCCCTTGCTGACAAAAACCGCATCACTGAGCGAACCTCACATGCGGCGGGTGAGTTGATAGTCTTAAACATTTGTAAAGCACGGAACAGAACCGTACAGGTTAGCTACAGAGCGGAAACTGAGCACAGTTGTTCCCGAGGCATGCCGGTACATGACGCACGCGCTCGTTGCGGTATGCACGTGAACTACTAGTGTCTACAACACAACGGACCTTACTTAAAAAATACCCCTCGTGTATCTATTCCCTATCTATCTATCTATCTATCTATCTATCTATCTATCTATCAGCAGTCCCTGAGTTAGAAACATTCTAATTCCAAATTACTCCTCGTTTAAAATAATGGGGCCGGACTAAATGGCCTTTGGGGTCCCTTCTATATACACATATCACACTCTTCTTACACACACACATATACAGGCAGTCTCCGAGTTACAAACATTCGACTTACAAATGACTCCTAGTTAAGAAAGAAGGTGAAACAACAGGAAGTGAGAATCTCTAGGTCCCTGAACGAAGTCTGCCCTTGGCTTCTGTATCAGCTTGGCTTATACAGTAATTTGATTGCTCTTTTACTTTTGCATTTTTTAAAAATAATTTTTATTAGAGTATATTCTTACAGATGTATAGGTAAAAATTGGGAGTTAGGGATGTTGAAATTATAGGTAGGAGGAAGATTGGGAGGGTAGGTTGGGTAGGGAAGGGTGTGAGAATGGGTTAAGGAAAGAGGGTATGGAAAGTATTTAGGATCTGGGGCAGTGGGGGGAAGGGGCAATGGGGGGGGGGGTGTTAAGGGTCTTCTGACTTCCTTAATCTCCTTCTCTCTGGTTCCATCTTTTTCTTTTCTTCCTTTTTCTGAAAACTCATTCTTCCTCTTCTTATGTGTCTTTCCTATTTTGGTCATCTGATAAGTATTCCTCGAATAACTTCCAGTCAGTTTTTCTCATTGGTTTTCCATATGAGTCTTTTAATGCAAAGGTCAGTTTATCCACGTCTTTGATTTCCTTCATCTTACTCATCCATTCCTCCTTTGTGGCTACTTCTTTCTGTTTCCATTTTCTTGCCAAGACTATTCTTGCAGCTGTGATACAATAATTAAACAGGATATCCTTATTTTGATCTAGTTCCAATTCTTCATCTATTATTCCCAGTAGAAAGTATTCTGGTTTCGTTTGAATCTTTGTTTTTAAAATCTTCTCACATACTTGTTTTATCATTTTCCAATATGTACTGATTACGGGGCATGTCCACCATGCATGATAAAAGGTTCTGACCTGTGATTCACATTTCCAACATTTATTTCTAACACTATCATACATTATGCCTAATTTTTGTGGCGTCATGTACCACCTATAAAAAAATTTTAACCAATTTTCCTGCATATCGGTCGAGTAAGTGTACCGAATCTTTTTTGTCCAAATTTGTTCCCATTCTTTGTATTGTATCTGTCTTCCAATATTTTTAGCCCACTTAATCATACATTCTTTTATTACTTCTTTTTCGGTGGCCCACTCTAGTAATTTATTATGTTGTTGTTCATTCGTTCTGTCGTCTCCAACTCTTCGTGACCTCATGGACCAGCCCACGCCAGAGCTCCCTGTCGGCCGTCACCACCCCCAGCTCCTTCAAGGTCAGTCCAGTCACTTCAAGGATGCCATCCATCCATCTTGCCCTTGGTCGGCCCCTCTTCCTTTTGCCTTCCACTTTCCCCAGCATAATTGTCTTCTCTAGGCTTGCCTGTCTCCTCATGATGTGGCCAAAGTACTTCAACTTTGTCTCTAGTATCCTTCCCTCCAGTTCTTCTTTCCTAAGATTTGATCCCATGTGTCTTCCTTTGTCATGAAGCCTAATTTTTTGTCTAAGTTGTAATATTCTTTAAGTTGTAAGTATTGAAACCAAGATACGTTTGCAAATTGGGTGTTTATCTCTTCCTTGTCTTCAATTGTATTTCATTATCTTTTTTTCCTTAATACATCTTTATATGTTGGCCAATTGGTCCATCCTAATAATAAACTTTTGCATTTTGTGATTCCTCCCTATGTGGGGTTTTTCAATCTGTTGTGAGACCCCTTAAGTCCCAAAGTGAGGAGAAAGCAGGCAGAGGGTGATGCCAATGATGATGATGATGGAATGCAGGAGAGGAGCGGAAACCCTTTCCAGCAAAACCATTCTGGGCAAGCGTTGCGCCCGGGGGCGCATTGTGCACCAGTGGCAGGGCCTGCTCGTTGCCCAAGAATGTTCTCTCTGCTCGCTTGTTGAGACTTTCTCCTCCTGCCTCCCTCCGAACCTGAAGACTGAACCCTTTGTTATCAAAAGCCTCGCAGCAAAACATGGGCTGGCCTCCAGCGGGTAAGCAGGATAATTGAGAAATCAAAGCACTCCAGTTTCCTGCCACTGTAACTTTAAAGTCCTGAGGTTTGTACAGACATAGCTGTGTTTAACCTTGGAGTGGTAACTGGAGCTAATTTTACTTCCAAGCCGTGGGCCAAGTAGGTCTCATTTCGGCAGTGGAATGAATGGGCCGGGCGCTTTGGAAGGGAACCCGGCCGCTTCCATTTGCTGAGAACAGCGCCTTCCCACCTACGTTCGTTCTTTCGTTCCTTCGTTCGTTCGCCCCATGCTGCCTGGCTCCAGTGCTGCCTTGTGCAAACCACCTAGAACAGGAAATGCCTGCGAATTTGTTGCATCCTTAAGCCAGGAAGCAAACTGGAAAGAATCTGGGGGAGAGAAAGACCCAAGTCTGTGCAGGCGAGCGAGGAGAAGAGGCCAGTGGGAAGAACAGACGTATTCATGAAAAGAAGGGAGAGCTAGGTGCAGCCCTCATTCCCAGGCATTGATTCAATTGGGGTTCCATCAGAAATGCTTTAGATCAATATTATTTATTACCATATATACAGGGGCGGCTCAACCATTACGCAAAGTAAGCATTTGCAGTAGAGTTGATTTTGCCCAGGGGCGCTCTTGAGGCGCTCTTGGGGGAAAATAGACCTTGACATATGTGAGTTGTAGTTACTGGGATGTATAGTTCACCTGAACGAGAGACCAGATTGCCAATATCCGCTGGATAATGGAGAAAGGCAGGGAGTTTCAGAAAAACATCTACTTCTGCTTCATTGACTCTTCTAAAGCCTTTGACTGTGTGGATCATAATAAATTGTGGCAAGTTCTTGGTGGGATGGGCATCCCAAGCCACCTTGTCTCTCTCCTGAGGAATCTGTACAAGGACCAAGTAGCAACAGTCAGAACTGACCACGGAACAACAGACTGGTTCAAGACTGGGAAAGGCATACGGCAAGGCTGCATCCTCTCACCCAACCTTTTTGACTTGTATGCAGAACACATCATGCGATGTGCGGGGCTTGATGAATACAAAGCTGGGGTGAAAATTGCTGGAAGAAACATTAACAACCTCAGATATGCAGATCACATCATGTGATGTGCAGGGCTTGATGAATGCAAAGCTGGGGTGAAAATTGCTGGAAGAAACATTAACAACCCAGATATGCAGATGACACCACTCTGATGGCCGAAAGCGAGGAGGAGCTGAGGAGCCTTCTAATCAAGGTGAAAGAAGAAAGCGCAAAAGCCGGGTTGCAGCTAAACATCAAAAAAACCAAGATTATGGCAACAAGAATGATTGACAACTGGAAAATAGAGGGAGAAAATGTGGAGGCCGTGACAGACTTTGTATTTCTAGGTGCAAAGATTACTGCAGATGCAGACTGTGGCCAGGAAATCAGAAGACGCTTCCTTCTTGGGAGGAGAGCAATGTCCAGTCTCGATAAAATAGTAAAGAGCAGAGACATCAGACTGGCAACAAAGATCCGCCTAGTCAAAGCCATGGTATTCCCTGTAGTCACCTACGGATGTGAGAGCTGGACCTTAGGGAAGGCTGAGCGAAGGAAGATCGATGCTTTTGAGCTGTGGTGTTGGAGGAAAGTGCTGAGAGTGCCTTGGACTGCGAGAAGATCCAACCAGTCCATCCTCCAGGAAATAAAGCCCGGCTGCTCACTAGAAGGAAGGATACTAGAGACAAAGTTGAAGTACTTTGGCCACATCATGAGGAGACAGCAAAGCCTAGAGAAGACAATGATGCTGGGGAAAGTGGAAGACAAAAGGAAGAGGGGCCGACCAAGGGCAAGATGGATGGATGGCATCCTTGAAGTGACTGGACTGACCTTGAAGGAGCTGGGGGTGGTGACGGCCGACAGGGAGCTCTGGCGTGGGCTGGTCCATGAGGTCACGAAGAGTCGGAGACGACTGAACGAATGAACAACAACAACAACATAGTTCACCTAAAATCAAAGAGCATTCTGAACTCCACCAATGATGGAATTGAACCAAATAGGGCACACAGAACTCCCATGACAAACAGATAATATATATCAATGATTAATTGGGGGAAGGGGTGCCAAAATACTGTTTGCTTACCGTTGAAAATTACCTAGGGCCGCCTCTGCATATATACTCGAGTATAAGCCGACCCGAATATAAGCCGAGACACCTAATTTTACCACAAAAAACTCGGAAAACGTATTGACTCGAGTATAAGCCGAGGGTGGAAAATGCAGGCGCTATGGGTAAATTTCAAAATAAAAATAGATAACCAATAAAATTACATTAATTGAGGCACCAGGAGGTGAAATGTTTTTGAATATTTACATAAAACTGTAATTTGAGATAAGACTGCCCAACTCTGATTAAATCATTATTCTAGCCTTCTTTAAGATAAACATACTTACGTATCCTTCCAACAATAAGAAAGAGAGTAAAATAATAAATATAATAATAATAGTATAAAATAACGGAAATGCAATTATAACAGTAATAATAGAGTAAAATAATAAATGCAATAATAATAAAGTAAATTAATAAATGCAGTAATAATGATAGAGTAAAATAATAAATGTAATAATAAAAATAGGGTAAAATACTGTAAATGTAATAATAATAATAATAAATAGTGTAAAATAGGTGTAATAAAAATAATGCTAATAACAGAAAAATAATAAACAATCTTGACTCCAGTATAAGCCGAAGGGAGCTTTTTCAGCCTAAAAAGGGGGCTGAAAAACTAGGCTTATACTCGAGTATATACAGTATTTATTTATTACTCTATATCCCACTCTCTCTCACCCTGAAAGGGATTCTGAGCGGCTTACAGTATGGACATATTCAATGTCCCATAAAAGATAAAGGTTTAGTCGTGTCCGACTCTGGGCGGTGTTGCTCATCTCCATTTCTAAGCTGAAGAGCCAGCGTTGTCTGTAGACACCTCCAAGATCAAGTGGCCAGCATGACTGCAAGGAGCGCCATTACATTCCCGCCAGAGCAGTAGCGATTGGTCTACTCACACTTGCATGTTTTCAAACTGCTAGGTTGGCAGAAGCAGGGGCTAACAGCAGGAGCTCACCCCGCTCCCCAGATTTGAACCACTGACCTCTTGGTCAGCAAGTTCAGCAGCTCAGCGGTTTAACCCCCTGTGCCACAAGGGTTTCAATGCCTCATATACAAACAAATAAAATACAATACATTGTATACATAAAAACATATAAATACCATAAAACTGTTGTTATGGGATATAAAAGGGATCTGTCCTTCCCTTCCTCTTCCTCTTCCCCCTCCCATTCCCCTCCCTCTCCTTCCCTTCCCCTTTTCTTTCTTTCCCTTCCCCTCCCTTCCCTTCCCTTCCTCTCCCTCTTCCTTCCTTCCTTTCTTTTTCTTTCTTTCTTTTTCTTTTTTGTTCTTTCCTTCTTTCTTTCTCTTTCTTTCCCTTTCCCTTCCTCTTTCTTCTTCCTTCCCTTCCTCTTCCTTCCTTCCTTTCTTTTCTTTTCTTTTTTTCTTCCTTTCTTTCCTTCCTTTCCCTTCCTTTTCCTTCCTTCCTCCCTTCCTTCCTCCTCCCTCCTTCCCTCCTTCCTTTCTCCTTCCTTTCTCTTTCTTCTTCTTCTTTCCCTCCTTCCTTCCTTCCTTCCTTCTCCTCCTTCTCCTCCTTCCTCTTTCTTTCTTTCTTTCTTTCTTTCTTTCTTTCTTTCTTTCTTTCCCTTTCTTTTCCTTCCTTCCTCCTTCCTTTTTTCTTCTTTCTTTCTTTCTTTCTTTCTTCTTCTTTCTTTCTTTCTTCCCTTTCCCTTCCCTTCCCTCCTTTCGTCTTTCTTTCTTTCTTTCTTTCTTTCTTTCTTTCTTTCTTTCTTTCTTTCTTTCTTTCGTTAGATCTATTTGTCTAGGATACATGTTTAAACTAATAACACAGGAAGGAACAGAAGTATGTATGCAGCGTGGGAGCAGAGCAGTTGAGCACGTACTTTGCGCACACAAGACTCCACTCCTGGTATCTCCGGATTAGGTGGAGAGGGGCTCCAGCCTCAAACCCTGGGAAAAGCATGTTCCACGTGCCACACTTGTTCCAATCAAGGGGTCAAACTGGCAAATCAAGGCTCTCGCTTTATGGTTTTTTAAAGAGTGCATTTCTGTCTAATATTTCACAGTTGCAGATTGATATGCAGAATGAGAATCCTGAAGCACAGGTTCGTCGTCTTCAGTATAGTTTCATGAAAATTCACAAAGTCTCCATACAATGTACTGAGGTAGATGCATCCTTATTATTATTATTATTATTATTATTATTATTATTATTATTATTATTATTTGAAACACAACAAGATGAGTCCACAGCAGACAAGATCACTCTGCTGGCTGTTGTACTGGATCACACGTCGGACACTTCCCAAGTGTCTAGGACTGTGTGATGTATCAACGAATAATGTGTGCAGATCCCAGTATGGTGGCCTTCTGCAGCTGGCAGATAAATAATAATAATAATAATAATAATAATAATAATAATAATACTTTATTTATACCCCGCCACCTTCTCCCTGATGGGGACTCAGAGCAGCTTACATGAGGCCAAGCCCAGATGGTAATCTTGTCAGCGCTGATTGTGTTTAAGTGCAGGCCAAGGTCTTTAGGCACTTCACCCAGTGTGCCGGTCACCACTGGGACCACATTTACGGGCTTGTGCCAGAGTCTTTGCAGTTTGATCTTTAAATCCTGATATCGTGTCAGCTTTTCCAGTTGTTTCTCTTCAATCCTGCTGTCACCTGGGATTGCAACATCGACGATCCATACTTTGTTTTTTAACATTATCGTGAGGTCAGGAGTGTTGTGCTCCAAAACCCTGTCAGTTTGAGTTCGGAAGCCCCAGAGTAGTTTAACGTGTTCATTTTCTGTAACTTTTTCTGACATGTGATCCCACCAGTTCTTTGTCGCAGCCAGATGGTATTTGTGGCACAGGTTCCAATGAATCATCTGAGCAATGGTGTTATGCCTCTGCTTGTAGTCTGTCTGCATGATCTTCTGTGATCTCTCGTTCTGTCTGCTTCCTTGCAGAGTCTACACTTGGTATCTGTCGTCAACTTTTCAATTCTGGCTTTGATGGCATTGTTGTTGTTTTTATTGTTGTTATTATTAATAATGACAAGAGGACCTCCTTGGGATCTAGCCTTTGCATGGATGCAGCCATGGCACTCAAAGGGAGCTTTTAATTCAAAGTGCTGGTGTTAACCTATAAAGCCCTAAACGACTCCGGCCCTGTTTACCTCTCCGAACGTATTCTCCCCTATGAACCATCAAGATTATTAAGATCGTCAGGAGAGGCCCTGCTCTCGGTCCCACCGGCCTCGCAAGTGTGTCTGGTGGGGACGAGGGACAGGGCCTTCTCGGTGGTGGCCCCTCGACTCTGGAACTCTCTCCCACCGGAGATCAGAACCGCCCCTTCTATCGTGACATTCAGGAAGCAGGTGAAGACGTGGTTATGGACACAGGCATTTGATGAGCAAGCCAATACCCTGAGATGGATGGAGGATGAGGAACATCAAATTTAGTGGGACGACTGACCATTGTATTTATTGAATGTAATTGCTGTTTAATGTTTTAATGTTTTATTGTAATATGAAGTATGATGTTTTATTGACTGTATGTGATATTATGGTTGGAAACCGGTCTGAGTCCCTCAAGAGAGGTGAGAAGGTCGGTATATAATTATATTTATTTATTTATTTATTTATTTATTTTGAGGTTTTCTATACCGGCCTTCTCAACCTCGACGAGGGACTCAGGTCGGTTTACAGTGCATATCAAATACAATCATATGAAAAAACAGCAAATACAAATCATTACATATTAAAATAGTACAACTCAGTACAATAAAAACATCATCATTACATCATTACAGTTTCCTACGCCAAATCGTCAATCCAGTCATGGTCATAATCATATTCATAGTCACAGTTCATCATAATTCATCACAGGGAAGGTTCTAGGTTCAGTCCTCGAATGCCGCATTCCAGAGCCAGGTTTTTAGTGATTTCCTGAACGTCAGGAGGGAGGGGGCAGATCTAACCTCTAGTGGGAGGGAGTTCCAAAGCCGGGGAGCCACCACCGAGAAGGCCCTGTCTCTCGTCCCCACCAACCGTGATTGTGAGGGTGGTGGGACCGAGAGCAGCCCCCCCCCCCGGAAGATCTTAGTAGCCTTGATGGTTCATAGGGGAGAATCCGTTCGGACAGGTAAACTGGGCCAGAGCCGTTTAGGGCTTTATAGGTCAAAACCAGCACTTTGAATTGTGCACGGAAGCTGATTGGCAGCCAGTGGAGCTGGCGTAACAGAGGGGTCGTATGGTCTCTGTACCCTGCTCCTGTTAGCAATCTGGCTGCCGCACGTTGGACTGATTGAAGCTTCCGGGCAGTCTTCAGAGGCAACCCCACGTAGAGAGCGTTGCAGTAGTCTAAACGGGATGTAACCAGAGCGTGGACTACCGTGGCCAAGTCAGACTTGTCAGATAAAACTTTTAAATAAATAAATAAATAAATAAATAATAAAAAGCATTCCTGAAAATGGAGCCAAGACACCTAGGTCCACCCAAGATCCAGAAAAGAAGCTGTGCAAGGAGCTTAATGTACTGATTCCTGACAAGCAGAAGGCTCGGTTCAAGCACCAGCTTTTAGGAATTGTGGGAGTTGAAGTCCAAAACACCTGGAGGGCCCAAGTTTGCCCATGCCTGATCTACCTCCATGTCAGTAGGTGACATTATGACAAAATAGAGATGAAAGGCGGCCTACGCTCTCTCATTCCACATGCATGAAATACATAGCAATATTTATTTATTTATTTATTTATTATTTACTTTATTTGTATACCGCTCTTCTCAGCCCTTGGGCGACTCAGAGTAGTTTACAACAGTTTAGGTATACAGAATACAAAATCATTATGCATTTAAAATACAGAAGCATCACAAGTCATTAAACATCATTAACATAAGCATCAAAACATCAATACATCACTATAACAAATCCATCCGGTCTAGTCGGTGAAATCAGAATCCAAAACTCGTCCGTTATTCCGTGTTCCAGTAATCAGTTAATCAATCACCCTGCTTAGTCGAATGCCTGTTCAAACATCCAGGTCTTTACTTTCCTCCGGAATGCCAGCAAGGAAGGGGCGATCTAATATCTGCAGGAAGGGCGTTCCACAGTCAAGGGGCCACCACTGAGAAGGCCCTGTCTCTCGTCCCCGCCAGGCGTGCTTGTGAAGCCGGCGGGATCGAGAGCAGGGCCTCCCCAGACGATCTTAATGTCCTAACTGGTTCATAGGAGGAGATGTGTTCGGAGAGGTAGGTTAGGCCAGAACAGTTTAGGGCTTTATATGCTAAAACCAGCACTTTGAATTGTGCTCAGTAGCAGACTGGCAGCCAGTGGAGCTGGCGCAACAGAGGAGTTGTGTGCTCCCTGAACACCGCTCCTGTTAACAACCTGGCTGCCGAACGTTGGACCATTTGAAGCTTCCGAGCAGTCTTCAAGGGCAACCCCACGTAGAGAGCGTTGCAGTAGTCTAAACGGGATGTAACCAGAGTGTGGACTACCGTGGCCAAGTCAGACTTCCCAAGATACGGGCGCAGCTGGCGCACTAGTTTTAATTGTGCGAATGCTCCCCTGGTCACCGCTGAGGCCTGGGGTTCCAGGCTCAGTGACGAATCCAGGATCACACCCAAGCTGCGAACCTGTGTCTTCAGGGGGAGTGCAACCCCATCCAACACAGGTTCTAACCCTATGCCCTGTTCTAACCCTATTTCCCCTGTCTAGCTAGATGGAGCAGATAATAATAATAATAATAATAATAATAATAATAATAATAATAATAATAAACCTTTATTTGTACCCTGCTACCATCTCCCAAAGGACTCAGTGTGGCTTACAAGAGGCCGAGCCCAAATACAATAGTAAAAACAACAACAACAAACAGCAAAATAACATTGACAACACACAATGACACAATTAAACACAATGGCAGGTAACCTTTTGCAACTTATTAATGGAAGCCTAGTATCGAATTATAGGGTTGGAAGAGGATGAGACGTCTCCGGATCGGGGTGCCCTTTGGCCACTTCCCGGACCAGGTGAAATGAGACCGTGGTATTCTCTTCTTGGCAATGATGGGAGCGCTTCCCACTACATTCCTTGCTCTTTGTTCTCCTTTCCAGCTTTGAAAGATTCCAGTAAGAAGTCCATCAATAGCGACTGGAAAATTGAACTTCCTGGTGAGTTTCAGATTGCGGGAACGACCATCCGGTACGTGCGGAGAGGCCTGTGGGAGAAAATCTCCGCCAAAGGACCAACCAAAATACCCCTCCACCTGATGGTAATTAGAGATCTTTTCATTGCCTTTCTTCCTGGGGGAGTCCGCTCTCGCCGTTCACCAATAACCCTTTTCTTCCTCTCTGTCATCAATGTGATTGGGGTGTTTGTCTCAAAGTCAAGGACTTATCACAAAAATCATTTATTAAAATATTTCTGCCCTCAATCATAAGACTTTAGGGTAGAAGTAAGATGCACACACATAACCATGTAGGAAAAAAAATGGATTTGGAGAAGGTGATACAGTACAACCCTCATATCCGTAGGGAATAAATGTAGTAGAATCATACGAGTTGGACGACGTGTCATGGGCCATCTAGTCCAACCCCCTGCCATGCAGGAAAAGCACAATCAAAGCACTTCTGACGGATGGCCATCCAGCAATCATAGAATCATAGAGTTGGAAGAGACCTCATGGGCCATCCAGTCCAACCCCCTGCCAAGAAGCAGGAAAATTGCATTCAAAGCACCCCGATCAGATGGCCATCCAGCCTCTGTTTAAAAGCTTCCAAAGAAGGAGCCTCCACCACACTCCGGGGCAGAGAGTTCCACTGCTGAACGGCTCTCACAGTCAGGAAGTTCTTCCTCATGTTCAGATGGAATCTCCTTTCTTGTAGTTTGAAGCCATTGTTCCGCGTCCTAGTCTACAGGGAAGCAGAAAACAAGCTTGCTCCCTCCTCCCTGTGGCTTCCTCTCACATATTTATACATGGCTATCATATCTCCTCTCAGCCTTCTCTTCTTCAGGCTAAACATGCCCAGCTCTTTAAGCTGCTCCTCATAGGGCTTGTTCTCCAGACCCTTGATCATTTTAGTCGCCCTCCTCTGGACACATTCCAGCTTGTCAATATCTCTCTTATGTGTGTGGTGCCCAGAACTGGACACAATATTCCAAGTGTGGTCCAACCAAGGCAGAATAGAGGGGTAGCATGACTTCCCTAGATCTAGACCAGTGCTTCTCAACTTTGGGTCCCTAGATGTTTTTGGCCTACAACTCCCAGAAATCCTAACAGCTGGTAAACTGGCTGGGATTTCTGGGAGTTGTAGGCCAGAAACATCTGGGGACCCCAGGTTGAGAACCACTGATCTAAACACTATGCTCCTATTGATGCAGGCCAAAATCCCATTGGCTTTTTTTGCTGCCACATCACATTGTTGGCTCATGTTGTCCACGAGGACTCCAAGATCCTTTTCACACGTACTACTCTCGAGCCAGGCATTGTCCTCCATTCTGTCTCTTTGCATTTTGTTTTTTCTGCCTAAGTGGAGTATCTTGCATTTGTCACTGTTGAACTTCATTTTGTTAGTTTTGGCCCATCTCTCTAATCTGTCAAGATCGTTTTGAATCCTGCTCCTGTGTGTGTATTAAAAGGAACGTATCCTTCGTTTCACAAATGTCCTGGGCATTTCTCCGCAAAGTGTGATGGTCAGCATGTTTCTTGTATAAACGAGTGTTTGCGTAGCAGCAGCTCGGTCTGTTTGAGCGCTCGCTTGGCAACGCAAGGCCAGCTCTGCCGTCCCCCAGATTCCTGCCTCCCTCCACCCGATAGGAAGGCTTCCTTCTCCGTCCGTCCGTCAGCATTCAGCAAACTCATTAACATCTCGTTTGCTGCAACCAGGGGCAAGGCGGGGCTTCGTATCCTGCGCTGGCAAGGACTGCGCTTTTTGGAACCTGCAAAAAGCTTTAAAACCATTGCTGATTGTCTGGTTTGTTTTAGCTTTGGCTTCCATCTCAGACTCATAAAGCCCTGCTCTGTAGCTACAGATGTGCCTTTATTTCCCCGCATCTTGCAAAAGATATTTGTCTGTTTTTCGTACAGATCGGTTTCGTAAAGAAAGAAAGACCCAGCAAAGAGCTTGCTTTGGCGGAATTCAAGGGCTGGAAGGGCCTCAGGGCTATCTGGCCTGGTGGGTGTCTTCACGAAGGCAGGACCCACTGGGCCAAAGAGTCCACGCACAGCAGATGTTTGCAAAATAAAACATCTCACCAACTACCCACCCACCTACTTTTCAATGCTTTCAGGTCTCGGCCCAGCCCAGAACAAAACAATTAGTCAGTAGTAGATGCATCAACTATTGGGACCAGCCTAGGCCCATACTTAGCCATATCTGGAGCTCTGCTTGGAGTGTACACTTTCAACCCATCAGCCCTGACATCATTTGCTGGGACTGAAGGAACAGCTTGCAAGGTACAGAAAGCCCTGCTCGATTGGCCAAGGAAAGCCAACAGCCTCCTTGTGCAAAGCTAGGCTGGTCCATATTGTCAGAGTAGAGTCGCACCCGATTATTCCCTTATGTGAGGCTTAAGCGGATTGAAACAACCCCCCAGATCAAGTCTTGCTCAGACAATGAGATTACTAACAATGTATTGTGGAAGGCTTTCATGGCCGGAATCACTGGGTTGTTGTAGGTTTTTTCGGGCTATATGGCCATGGCCTAGAGCAGGGGTCCCCAAACTAAGGCCCGCGGGCCACTTCCGGCCCGCCAAGGGCACTTATCTGGCCTGCGGAGGAGGAGCGCCCCCCCCACACACAGTGCCCCTCCCTTGGCTGGCTCACGCTATCCGTCAGGCCCGATGGGCAGCGTGAGCCAGCCAAGGGCAGCTGCTCCGCATGGCCTACTCGTGCGTAAAGCACCTCGCGAGGTGCTTTATGCGCAAGTAGGCCGCGTGGTGCTGCTCCTCCCTTGGCTGGCTCACGCTATCCGTCAGGCCGATGGGCAGCGTGAGCCAGCCAAGGGCAGCTGCTCCGCATGGCCTACTTGTGCGTAAAGCACCTCGCAAGGTGCATTACGCGCGAGTAGGTCGCACGGTGCTGCTCCTCCCTTGGCAGGCTCACGCTGCCCATTGGGCCCGATGGGCAGCATGAGCCAGCCAAGGGAGGCTGCCCCGGCGCTCCATGCAGTCATGCCGGCCACATGACCTTGGAGGTGTCTATGGACAACACCGGCTCTTCGACTTAGAAATGCAGATGAGCACCACACCCCAGAGTCAGACACGACTGGCCTTCATGTCAGAGGAAAACCTTTAACTAGGAAAATTGTGGAAGATCCAGGGTGGGAGAAAGAACTCTTGTCTGTTGGAGGTAGGTATGAATGTTTCAATTGCCCACCTTGATTACCATTTCATAGCCTGACAGTTTTTAGGGAGAATCCTTTGCTGAGAGGTGATTAGCTGGCCCTGATTGTTTCTTGTCTGGAGTTCCCCTGTGTTTGAGTGTTGTTCTTTATTTACAGTTATAATTTTAGAGTTTTTTTAATACTGGTAGCCAGATTTTGTTCAGACTAGAAATAGGAAGATTTCCCATTCTCTGCTCCTGGAATTACTGCCTAAAGAGGGCTAGAAAGAACCCCCTCTAAGGGCCCTTCCACACAGCAAAATAAGAAATGTGCAATGTGCATAGGAATTTTTTTATTGATTTTTGTTTTAAAAATATATATAGTCCGGCCCTCCAACGGTCTGAGGGACAGTGAACTGGCCCCCGGTTTAAAAAGTTTGAGAACCACTGGTCTAGAGGCATTCTCTCCTGACGTTTCGTCTGCATCTATGGCAAGCATCCTCAGAGGTAGTGAGGTCTGTTGGAACTAGGAAAAAGGGTTTATATATCTGTGGAATGACCAGGGTGGGACAAAGGACTCTTGTCTGCTGGAGCTAGGTGTGAATGTTTCAACTGACCACCTTGATTAGCATATAATGGCCTGAAAGTGCCTAGAGCAAACTTTGTTGAGAGGTGATTAGATGTCCTTGTTTGTTTCCTCTCTGTTGCCGTGCTGTTGTAATTTTAGAGTTTTTTAATCCTGGTAGTCAGATTGTGTTCATTTTCATGGTTTCCTCCTTTCTGTTGAAATTGTTCACATATAATTTCAAGAGAAAGGAGGAAATCATGAAAATGAACAAAATCTGGCTAGCAGTATTTAAAAAACCTCTAAAATTAAAACAGCAAAACAGCAGAGGGAAAACAATAAGGCACATCTAATCACCTCTCAACAAAAGATTGCCCCAGGCACTGTCAGGCCATGATATGCTAATCTAGGTGGTCAGTTGAAATATTCACACCTAGCTCCAGCAGACAAGAGTCCTTTGTCCCACCCTGATCATTCCACAGATACATAAACCTTTTTTCCTAGTTTCAACAGACCTCACTACCTCTGAGGATGCTTGCTGTATTTATTTATTTATTTCTACCCCATCCTTCTTAACCCCCGAGGGGGGACTCAGGGCGGCTTACAAAAGGCACAGTTCAATGCCAGCATAAACAATAAGATAAAAACATGTATAACAACAATTATAACAATACCAATTTTAGCCATTAAAACAATCAAATTATTCGTCATCATCTATAAAACCAATAAAATGCTCAACGTTCATCATCTCAAGAGCCCGTAAATTCGTTCCACATTGTCAGATACCATCAATTCTAGTCGTCATTGTCCTTTATTTAACTGCCAGATTGCCCAAAGGCCTCATCCCACATCCATGTTTTTAATTTCCTTCTAAAGGAGAGGAGGGATGTCGATGACCTAATTTCCCCGGGGAGCGAATTCCACAAGCTAGGGGCCACCACTGAGAAGGCCCTGCTCCTCGTCCCCACCAATCTCACTTGTGATAGATGTGGGGTCGAGAGCAGGACCTCCCCAGAAGACCTCAAACTCCGAGGTGGGACGTAGAAGGAGATGCGTTCGGACATTTACGCTGGGCCGGAGCCGTATAGGGTTTTGTAGGTCAGAACCAGCACTTTGAATTGTGCTTGGAACTGGATTGGCAGCCAGTGGAGCTGACACAACAGAGAGGTGGTATGCTCCCTGTATGACGCTCCAGTGAGTAATCTGGCTGCCGCCCGCTGGACTGATTGAAGTTTCCGAACAGTCTTCAAAGGCAGCCCCACGTAGAGTGCGCTGCAGTAGTCTTTTTGGGATGTACCAAGAGTATGGACCACTGTGGCCAGATCTGACTTCCCATAGATGCAGGCGAGACGTCAGGAGAGAATGCCTCTAGACCAGTGGTACTCAACCTTCCTCATGCTGTGATCCCTTAATACAGTTTCTCATGTTGTGGTGACCCCCAATCATAAAATTATTTCCGTTGCTACTTCATAACTGTCATTTTGCTACTGTTATGGATCATGATGTAATTATCTGATATGCAGGATGTATTTTCATTCACTGAACCGATATGCCCAAATTTGAATACTGGTGGGGTTGGGGAGGGGTTGATTTTGTCATTTGGGAGTTGTAGTTGCTGGGATTTCTAGTTCACCTGCAATCAGAGAGCATTCTGAACTCCACCAACGATGGAATTGGGCCAAACTTGGCACACAGAACTCCCATGACTAACAGAAAATACTGGAGGGGTTTGGTGGGCATTGACCTTGAGTTTTGGAGTTGTAGTTCGCCTACATCCAGAGACCATTGTGGATGCAAACAATGATGGATCTGGACTAAACTTGGCACGAATACTCAATACGACCAAATGTGAACACTGGTAGAGTCTGGGGAAAATAGTCCTTGACATTTTGGGAGTTGTAGTTGCTGGGATTTATAGTTCACCTACAATCAAAGAGCATTCTGAACCCCACCAATGATAGAATTGGGCCAGACATCCTACACAGAAACCCCAGGACCAACAGAAAATACTGTGTTTTCTGATGGTCCTTTGTGACCCCTCTGACACTCCTTTGTGACCCCTCCAGGGGTCCTGACCCCCAGGTTGAGAACCACTGCTCTAGAACATAGCCATATAGCTCGAAAAAAATCTACAACAACCCAGTGATTCCGGCCATGAAAGCCTTCGACAGTACAGAAAAGCTACTGTTTTTGGAAAAGTTCCCAGCAAAAGACAAATTGGGGCTGCCACTCCCCCAAAGGTGTTCTTGCTCTGGAAAAAGCCAACACTTTCAAACTCTTCCGAGTGTTCAAGGCGAAATGGAGGGGCAGAACATGGAACATTTTGCAGTTGTTCTTCTCCTTCTTGCGGAGCTGGCTCCACACACCGATTTCTTCTACAGATAGAGCATTTCCTTCTCAGTTTTCCAGCCTCATCTGTTGCACTTATCGGGAGGAAAGGGAGTGGCCCCTGGGTTTTTGCCTATGGAACGAAAAGAGCAACTCTTGATTTGTATCAGGTCTGTCTTGTTTTTGGAGCTCTAAGCAGTTGCAGATGCCTCCAGCTGCCGGAGGGTCAGATCAGTTCTAGCTGGCACCATTCCCTTGCTGCGTATCAGATAACGTATTACTGTGTTTGCTCGGGGTTTGATTTGTTCATTGGGCTTTATGCCATCTCAGGCTTTCCCCCCCAGTAAGTGCACGTACCATTTCACTGCAGTGAGATACAGTATCACCTGCCTGCTCGCCCTCCCCTTGGGCTGCCCATCTTTGTTCCAACCTTATCCCAGTACAAGCGTACTTTCCAGCGCTGCACCTGCGCTGCAAACCTACCCGCTCCCAAATCTAATGTGTATCTAATCAATGCCATCTTAATTCAGCAGGACTATTAATTATAATGAGATACTTCAAGATTAAATTGGGTTGCTTTCAATTTCTGGCATCTGTGCTTAATGTCTGGTTGCGTAGCCTGCAGCACAGTGTTGCTTTGTTGACTTACCACAGAAGTTGAGGAAGCAAGAAGCCATCTTTGCTCCCTCTGCTGCAAGTAAGCCTTGTCTGCATTAGAAATTGAGTGTGTGTTTGAGACTAGCTCCTCTTAGTGTTGTTTTGTTTGGGAGGCGAGGCAGTGATTGACAGTTTCAGGGAAGCAATGAGTGACTCATTGTTCTCTGTTCTTTGAAGCTCTCTGGGAGTGAGTGTTTGC
>NW_026844367.1:25135214-25167860 GCF_025583915.1 Anolis sagrei ordinatus | reverse complement strand
AGCAGGGCCTCCCCAGACGATCTTAATGTCCTAGTCGGTTCATAGGTGGAGATGCGTTCGGAGAGGTAAGTGATAATCTTTGATTATAGGTGAACTATAAATCCCAGCAACTACAACTCCCAAATTACAAAATCCATCCTCCCCCAACCCCACTAGCATTTACATGTGGTTGCATTGGGCATTTGTGCCCAGTTTGGTCCAGTGCATGAAAATACATCTTGCATATCTGATATTGACATTATGATTTATAACAGTAGTAAAATGACTGTTATGAAGTAGCAACAAAAACAATGTTATGGTTGGGGGTCACCACAACATGAGGAACCGTATTAAGGGGTCGCAGCATTAAGAAGGTTGAGAACTACTGCTCTAGGCGATTTACATAGCAAAACTGTACAGAATAAAATACATACAAACAGATATTAATAAATTAACATAGATCAAATGCTCTAGTAAAAAGCTAAGTCTTAAGTGCTAGAGTAAAAGCCCTAAGTTGCACATGGCTCTCATGTAGGGAGGCAAGGAATTCCATAAGGCAGGGGCAGAAATAGAGAAAGCCCATCTGCGTCTGGTACTTTCCAAATGCCCTTCTCTAGGACCCGGTATATAAAGTATATCGTGTTGGGAAGATCATGTCGACCTCCGATGATGGAAGGAGAGACAGTCCCTAAGATAGGATGGACCCTGGCCATATAAAGTTTTAAAGGTCAGAACTGGCATCTTATACAGACCACAATAATCAATTGGAAACCAATGTAGATGTCGCAGCACTGGAGTTATATGACATTTCATAGGCGATTTTGTGAGTAACCTGGCTGCAGCATTTTGCACAATACGGAGCTTTTGGGTCGTAGACATAGGAAGGCCAACATACAAGGTGTTACAATAGTCCAGCCTAGATGTGACCGTGGCATGGATGACTGTTGCAAGAGCCTCATCAGATAGGTAGGGTGTCAATTGCCTCGCTTGTCGTAGATGGAAAAAGGCCTGTTTGCTGGCAGCAGCGACCTGAGCTTCCATTGTCAGCTGCGAATCCAAAACGACACCTAAGCTCTTAACGATAGGCGATGGAGATAGAGCAGCACCATCAAAGGTAGGTAACGGATAGGCCAGGCCTATCGGGCGGCCATGCCAAAGGATCTCAGTCTTTGCCGGATTCATCTTCAGTCTACTAGCATGTAGCCAGTTAGACAGAGCCTCCAGACATAAGGTGAAATTGTCTGGTGTTGACGTTACTCCAGGCTCCAAACGCAAAAGGGTGTCATCCACATATTGATAGCAGGCCAGGCCGAGTCTCCGAGCCAAACTGGTGAGGGATCTAACGTAGATGTTGAAAAGAAGAGGGGAGAGAATTGCACCTTGGGGTACCCCACAAAAAAGGGGGGATCTTTCAGAGGTTTGATCCATAAACTCCACGCACTGACTCCAATTTCGGAGAAATTGTCTAGTCACTTCTTTCCAAGATGAAGAAAGAGGAACCATTGGGGAGAAGCACCCTTTGTGTTTGGTTCCTTGACCAATTGCAGATCCACTGAACAGTAGCCTTGCCTGGACCATATTGGAAGGTCATGGGGGACTCTGTCGAAGGCCTAGCTGGAATCAAGAGATGCTCTGTCCACAGCATTCTTTGCATCTACCAGGCTTGTAAGAGGTCAGGTGAGTCTGTCTTGACTTGTTTTTGAGGACTCCATGCTGATTTTTGCAGGCTGCCTACTTCATGATGTGCTCCAGGATCTTTCCTGGTCTTGATGTCAGGTTGACTGGACACTGGTTATTGTTTGGGTCCTCTTTTGACCTTCTTGAAGATTGGGACCATGTTGGCCCTCCTCCAGTCTGCTGGGACTTCTCCTGTTCTCAAGGAATTCTCCAAGATGATTGCCAGTGTTTCGCTCTCCTATTTCTATTCTGTACAGCAGTGGTTGTCAACCTGTGGGTCCCCAGGTGTTTTGGCCTACAACTCCCAGAAACCCTAACAGCTGGTAAACTGACTGGGATTTCTGGGAGTTGTAGGCCAAAAACATCTGGGAACCCCAGGTTGAGAACCACTGCTGTACGGGTTTCCATGTGAAAGGCTGTAGAAGTTTCCTGTCTTGTCGAAGGCTTTCATGGCCGGAATCACTGGGTTGTTGTAGGTTTTTCCGGGCTATATGGCCATGTTCTGGAGGCAATTTTTCTCCTGACGTTTCGCCTGTATCTATGGCAAGTATCCTCAGAGGTGACCTCACTACCTCTGAGGATGCTTGCCATAGATGCAGGCGAAACGTCAGAAGAAAAATTGCCTCCAGAACATGGCCATATAGCCCGGAAAAACCTACAACAACCCAGTTTCCTGTCTGTTTACACCAGGACTTTAAATGTTTTCGGCGGCTTCCAAGGAAGCCTTTCAGGGTTGAGTGGAGGGTCGTTTTGCTGTTCTATGCAGAGCGAGAAGTTTAAACTGCACCGCTCCACGGACTTAATCCTCTCCCCTCGTTCCATGATTGTTGCTTTTGGTGTGGAATTTCTGCGCATACTTACCGTAGTCGTAAAATCAAGAGTGGTTCTCCTTGGTCGGACAGCTCAGGATGGTGCTCTCATTGGTGGTTTTGCCACCGGCACTATGGCAACAAACAGCCACACCTTGCATGCATTCCCTCCCTCCTTCCCTCCCTCCTTCCAGGTCAGCCACACATTCGCACTTCGGGCGCTGCCAAGTGGAAACGTTTCCCGAAGCACATTCCCGTTGCCTCTGTAGAATTTAAATTTCCATGTGTGTTTGCCCACCCAGATATTAGAAATGCATGCTTGGCATATTCGCTGACCGAGAACATCTTAAAGGGGCCGCTCTCTTTCACTGTGACAAGAGTTCATTTTAACTTTGGGGGGAGAAAAAAGAGAAAGCTCTGAGCTTGCTTACGGTGAGATGGATCTGTAATTGGTTAAATGGACGAACCCAGAGGGTGATTCTCCCCAAGGCTTCCTCTTCATCCTGGAAAGAAGTGACGAGTGGAGTGCAGGTTCCATCCTGGGCCCAGTCCTGTTCAACATCTTTATTAATGACTTAGATGAAGGGTTAGAAGGCATGATCATCAAGTTTGCAGATGACACCAAATTGGGAGGGATAGCCAATACTCCAGAAGACAGGAGCAGGATACAAAACGATCTTGACATATCAGAGAAATGGGCCAAAACTAACAAAATGAAGTTCAACAGGGACAAATGCAAGATACTCCACTTAGGAAAAAAAAACGAAATGCAAAGATACAGAATGCCTGGCTCGAGAGAAGAACGTGTGAAAAAGATCTTGGAGTCCTCGTGGACAAGTTAAACATGAGCCAACAATGTGATGTCATGGCAAAAAAAGCCAATGGGACTTTGGCCTGCATCAATAGGAGCATAATAATCATAGGCATCCACACCCCACTTCAAGGATCGGAGTTCATAGTTTGCTGGTCTCCAGGAAAGGAAACACTTCTGGAAATATACATAGGACACTTAGAATCATAGAATCCCAGAGTTGGAAGAATCCTGTTGGGCCATTCAGTCCAACCCCATTCTGCCAAGAAGCAGGAAAATCGCATTCAAAGCACTTCTGACAGATGGCTATCCAGCCTCTGCTTAAAAGCCTCAAAAGAAGGAGCCTCCACCTCACTTTGGGGCAGAGAGTTCCACTGCTGAACAGCTCTCTCGCACAATCAGGATGTTCTTCCTCATATTCAGGTGGAATCTTTTTTGTGCTGGCACAGCTGTGCCAGGAGATTTGAATTTCCTTTCTTGCACTGTTAGTTTGCATGAATCTAAGCAAGCTATGCTTTTTTGCAATTGGGTAGCTTTCCCCAGGTTGCAATCATAGGGCCAACGACCTATCAATCTTCATTAGAGCCTTTAAATATGCCCCTTTCCCCAGGTTTTGGAGGGAAAAGGGGACTTTTAGTTCAGTCTCACAGTTTGGAGCCCTACAGTAGGACATGTGGGCTTTTCTCTACCCCACCTGTAAAAAGCTTTGCTTCTTACAGCAATGCCGGGGTGAAAGAAATAGATCTACAGCCAGCTTTTGCTGGGGGAAAAGGAAGACCTCTACAGCTTTGCTGGAGAGTAAAGTTACAGTTCCACAGTCTTTGTGGAGAAACTAAAAGGGCACCATCTTGGCAGATCTGCAGCAACCATTGCCTGGTAAGGGACCACTCGGGCTATCCATAACGCAGCTTGGAGCTGGGAGTTGGGGCCTCACGCCAGCAGAGTTAAGAAAGATTGTCCATATATACATATTTATACATGGCTATCATACCTCCTCTCAGCCTTCTCTTCTTCAGGCTAAATATGCCCAGCTCTTTAAGCCACTCCTCATAGGGCTTGTTCTCCAGACCCCTGACCATTTTAGTCACCCTCCTTTGGACACACCCCAACTTGTCATTCCTTTGCAGCCTAAGCATTTCGTTAATATCACTGGAATCATATCTCAGGGGTGATTTGAATGCAATATTCCTGCTTCTTGGCAGAATGGGATTGGACTAGATGGCCCATGAGGTCTCTTCCAACTCTTTGATTCTATGATTCTTTCACTGAGTTGTCATATGTTGACGTCAACTTGACAGCAATTAACAGTGGTTCACCTGTATCTGCTTGTGGTTTCACGGCTTCTGTTCTTCTTTATTCCCTGTTTCTGCCATAGGTGGGTGGCAGGGCAGTGGAGCCCTTGCTCCGCAACCTGCGCCAAAGGCACCCAGCGCCGAGAAGTGACCTGCGTCTATCAGCTGCAGAACGGCACCTACGTCAACACCAGGGATCTCTACTGCCTCGCTCCCAAGCCCACCGCCTTCCAAAGCTGCGAAGGCCGAGACTGCGTCTCCATCTGGGAAGCATCAGAATGGTCTAAGGTACGGCTGATTGGATGGGAAGAATGGGTCAGTTGACGAGACAAAGCCTTGAGTGTAGATGACTAGAAACAGGCAAATTAGTCCCAGTTAATTTCCCGACTTCTCACTTTTCCAGCTGCCGTTGAAATGTCTCCTTTTTTGTCCTTGGTTTGCTTTGTTTGCAGCAAACTAAGGCCCCTTCTACACTGCCATATAACATCCAGATTATCTGCTTTCAACTGGATTATATGGCAGTGTAGAGTTTATTCAATGCGTAGACCAGCCATGGGCAAACTTGGGCCTGACACATGTTTTGGACTTCAACTATCACAATTCCTAACAGACGGAGGGCCCAAGTTTTCCCATGCCTGGCTTAGACCATAGGTCTTTCACATTTAAAAGGTAAAGGTTGTCCCCTGATGTAAAGTCCAGTCATGTCTGACTCTGGACTGTGGTGCTTATCTCCGTTTCTAAGCCGAAGAGCCGGCGTTGTCCATAGACACCTCCAAGATCATGTGGCCGGCATGACTGCATGGAGCACCCTTACCTTCCCTATTAATCTACTCACATTTGCATGTTTTCAAACTGCTAGGTTGGCAGAAGCTAGGGCTGACAGCGGAAGCTCACGCCGCTCCCCGGAATCGAACCTGCAACCTTTCAGTCAACATGCTCAGCAGCTCAGTGCTTTAACCCACTGCGCCACCGGACAAACAAATACATAAAAACCAGACTATTAAATACAATACGAAATGCACCATTAAAATAATACATAAATCATTAAAACGCCACATAAATCAATGACGAGGTGCACCCTTAAAATACTACATAAAATACGACATGAGCTAGCTCTTGCATCCTTAAAAAAACCCAATTAGAATTAAGTATTATGAAAACGTGAGCAAGGAACACTTTAGTTGTTTACAACCCACTCTGATTAAGTAAAAGCATCCCCAGAACAGTCAAATGCAATATCAGACATTAGTCTTGACCAGATTTTCTATGTTGGCAGTGTAGACACATACAATCCGGTTCAAAGCAGATAATGTAGATTGTCTGCTTTGATAATCTGGATTATACGGCAGTGTAGAAAGGGCCGGAATGCATTCCATTTAATCTGCAATGGGAGAAGAGAAGAGAGGCAGCATCTTTGCAGTAAGTAAAAGCAAACTGCTACAGCTTCTCCTCGCTTGTGTTTTCTTCCCCGTTGATTACTTTTTGCCCCCTGAGCGTATTCTGATACGTGCCCACGTGTGTCTCAGATTTCACTTGTGGAATTTTAGAGAAATGTGACACTTTGGATTTGCGACAAAGAGTGGCTTTCTCATTCATAGAATCATAGAATCAAAGAGTTGGAAGAGACCTCATGGGCCATCCAGTCCAACCCCCTGCCAAGAAGCAGGAATATTGCATTCAAAGCACCCCTGACAGATGGCCATCCAGCCTCTGTTTAAAATCTTCCAAAGAAGGAGCCTCCATTACACTCCGAGGCAGAGAGTTCCACTCCTGAACGGCTCTCACAGTCAGGAAGTTCTTCCTCATGTTCAGATGGAATCTCCTTTCTTGTAGTTTGAAGCCATTGTTCCGTGTCCTAGTCTCCAGGGAAGCAGAAAACAAGCTTGCTCCCTCCTCCCTGTGGCTTCCTCTCACATATTTATACATGGCTATCATGTCTCCTCTCAGCCTTCTTTTCTTCAGGCTAAACATGCCCAGCTCCTTAAGCCGCTCTTCATAGGGCTTGTTCTCCAGACCTTTTATCATTTTAGTCGCTCTCCTCTCGACACTTTCCAGCTTGTCAATATCTCTCTTGAATTGTGGTGCCCAGAATTAGACACAATATTCCAGGTGTGGTCTAACCAAGGCAGAATAGAGGGGTAGCATGACTTCCCTGGGTCTAGACACTATGCTCCTATTGATGCAGGCCAAAATCCCATTGGCTTTTTTTTTGCTGCCAATGGGATTTTGGCCTGCATCAATAGGAGTGTTGAAATTAACTTCACAATTTAGCAGCAGATCAGTTGCACTTCAGAGCTTTCCAGTAGTTTCTTCCTGCACAGTATTTTCAGTCAACTGCTCCCACAGCTTGCAGTCACTCTGGAACTGTTTTACGGACACTTGAGCACATGCCCGGCCATTGTCAGTTTTACCATTGTCTTTCCCCCAGTCTAGATGATATTACAAACCACAGCATACAGTTTTATCTTGACTTAGCAGACAGGTTCTTTTAATTACATATAGCCTTCGACGAACAATATCACAGCACAAGGAGAAATATACACTGTATATGACTTCCTTATATACAATTCTATACAATTACACATAGCAATCTCTGATTGGTTCCCAACTCATTAACTTAACTCAGACCCAGGATTACATCATTCACAATCACCTGGACTAGGCCAGAACACATTCCCCAAATGATTCCCTATATACAGTTAATGCATGACTCAGCATTTCTAATAGAAGCCTATTAGCAGTGCATGACTCAGCTATATTACATTACAATACATTGTAAAACCTGACAAGCACAGAGACACATTCAGGGTTCAACAAGGGGGTCCCCAGGGGTTTTGGTCTACAACTCCCAGAAATCCCAGCCAGTTTACCAGCTGTTAGGATTTATGGGAGTTGAAGGCCAAAACATCATGGGATTTTGGCCTGCATCAATAGGAGCATAGTGTCTAGATGTAGGGAAGTCATGCTACCCCTCTATTCTGCTTTGGTTAGACCACACCTGGAATATTGTGTCCAATTCTGGGCACCACAATTCAAGAGAGAAATTGACAAGCTGGAATGTGTCCAGAGGAGGGTGACTAAAATGATCAAGGGTCTGGAGAACAAGCCCTATGAGGAGCGGCTTAAAGAGCTGGGCACATTTAACCTGAAGTAGAGAAGGCTGAGAGGAGATATTATAGCCATCTATATATATAAAAATGTTCTCTGCGTAATGTGTACCCTAAAAACAAAAGAACCAATGAACGAAATCACACCAAATTTGGACACAAGACACCTAACAACCCAATGTATGTCCTTCACTCAAAAATTGATTTTGTCATTTGGAAGTTGTAGTTGCTGGGATTTATAGTTCACCTACAATCAAAGAGCATTCTGAACCCCACCAACGATGGAATTGAACCAAGCTTGGCACACAGTTCTCCCATGACCAACAGAAAATACTGGAAGGGTTTGGTGGGCAGTGTCCTTTGGTTTTGGAGTTATAGTTCACCTACATCCAGAGATCACTGTGGACTCAAACAAGGATGGATCTGGACCAAACTCTACACGAAGACTCAATGTGCCCAAATGTCAACACTGGTGGAGTTTGGGGGAAATAGAATCTTGGCATTTGGGAGTTGTAGTTGCTGGGATTTATAGTTCACCTACAATCTCAGAGCATTCTAAACCCCACCGACGATAGAATTGGGCCAAACCTCCCACACAGAAAACCCATGACCACCAGAATGGGCCACAGCAACGCGTGGCAGGGGACGGCTAGTGTATAAATATGAATTCAAGGCCTTTTAGTCCACCATCTCAACTCTTTCTGTGCCATTTTGGCGCAGCCATCTTTATGCTGGCATTAAGCAACAAATGCTCTGGAATGAACCACTGTTTGAGGTGAGCGACCTGTTCTTCCTCAAAATGTTGTCAGACCCAACAGTTACAGTTGTGCTTGCGTGATGGCTTGGTTCAGTTCGGGATGTTGGGACAGAGAGAAACCTCTGCAACTCCTTTCTGATCCAACATATTTCTTGCACAATCCTTTTCTGTTTGGAAATGGATGCAGTCAGCTAGCCAGCAATTTCAAGAAGCAGCTCTTGAATTTCCTTATCTCTGCAGACAGAAGGAATTCCTCTCAATCCCCAACGCAGTTTCCATTCTTCAGAATATTACTTTCCATATGACGGTCATTCAGTTAACAGCTGTAAACCAAGCAAAGCCTTTCCAATATGTGTGTGTATATAGCGAAGATTAATAAACCACTTTGCAGTTGCCGCAGAGCATCTCCAAGCATGCCTGTTGGCTTGCCAACCCATAAACACTTGTCACTCATGTCCTCAGCTGGGTCAACAGATCACAACCGCCTGGATTTCTTTCTAAAGATGGTTAGATACTAGACAAGTTAAGATCTGCCCACTGAATGTAACAGACATCGAGTTGAAACTTGTTTCTTTCCTCAACCCCCAAAATGGTGACGCTTCTTGGAGCCCATTCAAAAGATATCACAGGAAATCTCCTATCTCCGAACTATTTATTCTGTCAAGGCCCCAGCATGTTTTTTGCTGAAATCTTAGGTAAAGGTAAAGGTGTCCCCTTGACATTGGGTCTAGTCGAGTCCAAATCTGGGGGGTGATGCTCATCTGCATTCCTAAGCTGAAGAGCCCGCGTTGTCTGTAGATCAGTGTTTCTCAACCTGGGGGTCGGGACCCCTGGAGGGGTCGCGAGGGGGTGTCAAAGGGTTCACCAAAGACCATCAGAAAACACAGTATATTCTGTTGCTCATGGGGGTTCTGTTTGACCAAATTGTATCATTGGTGGGGTTCAGAATGCTCTTTGATTGCAGGCGAACTATAAATTCCAGCAAGTACAACTCCCAAATGTCAAGGTCTATTTTCCCCAAACTCCGCCAGTGTTCAGATTTGGGCATATTGAGAATTCGTGCCAAGTTTGGTCCAGATCCATCCTAGCTTGAGTCTCTGGATGTAGGTGAACTACAACTCCAAAACTCAAGGTCAATGCCCACCAAACTCTTCCAGTATTTTCTGTTGGTCATGGGAGTTAAATGAACTATAAATCCCAGCAGCTACAACTCCCAAATGACAAAATCAATTCCCCCTGCCCAACCCCACCAGTATTCAAATGTGTCGTATCGGGTATTTGTGCTAAATTTGGTCCAGTGAATGAAAATACATCCTGCATATCAGATATTCACATTATGATTCACAACAATAGCAAAATAACAGTTGTGAAGTCGCAACAAAAATAACATTGTGGTTGGGGGTCACCACAACATGAGGAACTGCATTAAGGGGTCGCAGCATTAGGAAAGTTGAGAACCACTGCTATAGATGCTTCCAAAGTCATGTGGCCACTAGCATGACTGCATAGAGCAGTGTTCATAACAATAATAATAATAATAATAATAATAATAATAATAATAATAATAATAATGGGTTGTTGTAGGTCTTTTCAGGCTATATGGCCATGGTCTAGAGGCATTCTCTCCTGAAGTTTTGCCTGCATCTATGGCAAGCATCTTAAGAGGTAGTGAGGTCTGTTGGAACTAGGAAAGTGGGTTGATATATCTGTGGAATGATCAGGGTGGGACAAAGGACTCTTGTCTGCTGGAACTAGGTGTGAATGTTTCAGCTGATCACCTTGATTAGCATTCAATGGCTTGGAAGTGCCTGGGGGAATCTTTCTTTGAGAGGTGATTTGATGTGCCTGATTGTTTACTCTCTGTTGTTTTGCTGTTGTAATTTTTGAGTTTTTAAATCTCAAGGAATCAAGGAACAAGAAAGGCACTGCAGACTACTCCAACCAGATAAGTCAGCCATAGCAGAGCACCTGATGAACCAACCCTGCCTCTAGAACTTGGAAAATGGGTTTATATATCTGTGGAATGATCAGGGTGGGACAAAGGACTCTTGTCTGTTGGAGCTAGGTGTGAATGTTTCAACTGACCAGCTTGATTAGCACTTGATGGCCTGATCTAGCGGGAGGAACTGGGTTTTTATTAGGGTTGGAATATCGAGAGCCTTTGCAAAAAGCATCGTGACTCTTTCAAGGCTGGATCTGTCCTATGATGCGGTTTCCAGAATACAGATTAATTGCATTGAAGTGGATTAGATGAGTCTACACTGCCATTCAATCCAGTTCAGTGCAGTTAATCTGCATTCTGAAATCACATCATGTAGCAATGTTGATCCACCCAAAAGTATCTGAGAAATTGGACGAACATGTCCAAAAGTATAGCCCTGGATGGGTTTTCTTGCCCATTGTTAGTGTAATGAACATTGCCAATGGGTTGAGCAAGCATGGGCCAACTTGGGCCTTCCCTTCAGGTGTTTTGGACTTCAACTCCCACAATTCCTGGCCTCAGGCCCCTTCCTTTCCACCCTTAGCCGCTTAAGGAATGTGATTAATGGCCATTTTTGCCTCGTTAAGCTTGACATATTTGGAATTCCGTAGCGTTGCTCCATCCAAAGCCTATCTTAGATCGTGCCCCAATAGGTCCCAACGATTTTTCCGCTCAGAAAGTCTACAAAGTTTCTCTTAACAAGAAACGTTTGGGAAAATTAGAATGGCTTCAAAAACCCTGAATATGTTGGCAGCGGTGGAGCTTTTCCCCTGCTTCTGTCCAAGTCCCAATTAAGGGCCGACGGTTGTGCCTCTTCCTTCCTTTGCAGTGCTCCTCCAGCTGCGGGCGCGGGAAGCAGAAGCGCACGGTCACATGCACCAACTCACAAGGGAAGTGCGACGCAGCCACACGGCCCAGGGAAGAAGAGGAATGTGAGGACCACACTGGCTGTTATGAATGGAAGACTGGCGACTGGTCCAAGGTAAGGCTGTGCTTGCCACTCTATGGGCTTAATGCCCCGTCGTGTCAGTCCTGTTTGCTGGAATCCTTTGAGATGGGGAACCCAGTTTCAATCCATGGTGGAAATGGATGGCTGAGATCCCACAGGGGAAGGTTGAGGAGGCTACAAGCAGAACACGAGTCAACAATGTGATGCTGCAACTCAAGAAGCCAATGCAATTCTAGACTGCATTCAAAGGGACCCCAAGGGTCATCTATATAAATAAAAATGTAATGTTCGTTTGTGGGATTAACAGAACTCAGAAACCACTGGACAAATTAACACCAAATTTGGACACAAGACACCGAACAACCCAATGTAGGTCCTTCACTCAAAAAAATTGATTTTGTCATTTGGGAGTTGTAGTTGCTGGGATTTATAGTTCACCTACAATCAAAGAGCATTCTGAACTCCACCAACGATGAAATTGAACCAAACTTGGCACATAGAACTCCCATGACCAACAGAAAATACTGGAAGTGGTTTGGTGGGCATTGACCTTGAGTTTGGGAGTTGTAGTTCACCTACATCCAGAGAGCACTGTGGACTCAAACAATGATGGATCTGGACCAAACTCTACAAGAATACTCAATATGCCCAAATGTGAACACTGGTGGAGTTTGGGGAAAATAGATTAAATTTCACCAACGATTAAATTGAACCAAACTAGGCACATAGAACTCCCATGACCAACAGAAAATACAGGAAGGGTTTGGTGGGCAGTGTCCTTTGGTTTTGGAGTTGTAGTACACCTACATCCAAAGATGACTGTGGACTCAAATAATGATGGATCTGGACCAAACTCTACAAGAATACTCAATATGCCCAAATGTGAACACTGGTGGTGTTTGGGGAAAATAGAATCTTGACATTTAGGAGTTGTAGTTGCTGGGATTTATAGTTCACCTACAATCAAAGAACATTCTGAACCCCACCAACGATTAAATTGAACCAAACTAGGCACATAGAACTCCCATGACCAACAGAAAATACAGGAAGTGTTTGGTGGGCAGTGTCCTTTGGTTTTGGAGTTGTAGTTCACCTACATCCAAAGATGACTGTGGACTCAAACAATGATGGATCTGGACCAAACTCTACAAGAATACTCAATATGCCGAAATGTGAACACTGGTGGAGTTTGGGGAAAATAGATTAAATTCCACCAACGATTAAATTGAACCAAACTAGGCACATAGAACTCCCATGACCAACAGAAAATACAGGAAGGGTTTGGTGGGCAGTGTCCTTTGGTTTTGGAGTTGTAGTTTACCTACATCCAAAGATGACTGTGGACTCAATCAATGATGGATCTGGACCAAACTCTACAAGAATACTCAATGTGCCCAAATGTGAACACTGGTGGTGTTTGGGGAAAATAGAATCTTGACATTTAGGAGTTGTAGTTGCTGGGATTTATAGTTCACCTACAATCAAAGAACATTCTGAACCCCACCAACGATTAAATTGAACCAAACTAGGCACATAGAACTCCCATGACCAACAGAAAATACAGGAAGTGTTTGGCGGTGTCCTTGGTTTTGGAGTTGTAGTTCACCTACATCCAGAGATCACTGTGGACTCAAACAATGATGGATCTGGACAAACTCTACACGAATACTCAATATGCCCAAATGTGAACAAAGAGCATTCTGAACCCCACCAAGGATGGAATGGAACCAAACTTGGCACATAGTTCTCCCATGACCAACAGAAAACACTGGAAGGGTTTGGTGGGCAGTGTCCTTTGGTTTTTGGAGTTGTAGTTCACCTACATCCAGAGAGCACTGTGGACTCAAACAATGATGGATCTGGACCAAACTCTACACGAATACTCAATATGCCCAAATGTGAACACTGGTGGAGTTTGGGGAAAATAGAATCTTGACATTTGGGAGTTGTAGTTGCTGGGATTTATAGTTCACCTACAATCACAGAGCATTCTGAACCCCACCAATGATAGAATTGGGCCAAACCTCTCGCATTGTACTCTGAAACAAATCGGATCCATTAAATTAGGCCACACATTCGCTGTAGTTTTAAGCAAACCATTAACGCTCAGTCTTAGCCTCTCTGTGTATGGAATGACAGATTCCTCACCCAGCTGCTTAAGCAGAAAAGGATAAGGGAAAAGGAAAGGGCCTGAGGCGGTTAGGAATTGTGGGAGTTGGAGTCCAAAACTCCTGGAGGGAAGGCTCAAGGTGGCCCGTGCCTGATCTGAACTTCTAATCTCAGACTAACTGGAAGAAAAGTCAAGGGGAATCCTTTAGGGAAATGCCAAAGATGGATAGTGAAGTGTTTGTTTAAAATGCATCAAGTCCTTTTTTCAAATCCGTGTGATTTTTGCACTGCTGTTTTTCCGCTTGCTGCTGTATTTTTGGATGAGCTGCACAGAGAATTTTGCACAAAGAATTTGGGGAGGATCTTTCTCCAGCAGAGTTCATCCCGCATTTCCTGCGCCAGAGGAGGCCTTTTGCGGATGAACTCTTTCTGGGCGCGTGGACTCTTTCCATGGCCGCCTTGTCTCCAGATGCTGCACGTCGAGATGTCACCTGCAGGAAGGTCTGGCGGTGTGAGGCACGGACTGGGTTTGCATTCCTCCTGCAAGCCTTTTCCAAGATTTATGTTTGCCCCGAGGAAGAGAGAAAAGAAGGAAAGGGGATTCATTTGCAAGAGAAACGTGGAGCAGCCCCAACATTTCCTCACCTGGTATGCACTGGAATTTCATACTGACTCAACTTCATTGCAGAATCATAGACTCATCGTTGGAAAATTTATTTATTTGTTTATTTGTGGCATTTATATGCCGCCCTCCTCACCCGAAGGGGACTCAGAGCGGCTTACAAGATATATATATATACATACACACACACACACACACACACACACACACACACACACACACACACACAATATATTATTAGCATATATATATACACACACACACACACAATATATATATATATATATATATATACACAATATATATACAATATATTAATAATACATTATATTATTGCTCCTGACACGATAAATAAATAAATAAATTATTAGCATAGTACAATATCAGTATTATATATTACTATATTGTACTATACCAGTATATTGTAATATTATTAGTAATATTGCATGTAATATAATTATAATATATTATTAGTATTGTATTACATTACAGTATTATAAATATTATATGTATATACAATGTATTATATTACATGACATTATTAGCATAATAATAGAAAAGACTGCAAGGACCATCCCCCTTCTGCCTTCATGCAGGAAAAGCACAATAAGCAACCCCAAAAGATGGCCATCCAGCCTTTGTGATGTGATGATGATGATGATGATGATGATGATGATGGCAGAAACCCCATGGGCCATCCAGTCCATGCAGGAAAAGCACAATCAAAGTATCCCTGACAGATGACCAGCCTCTGTTTAAAAGCCTCCAAGGAAGGAAGGAGCCTCCACCAGACTCCAAGGCAGAGAGTTCCCCTGTTGAACAGCTCTTCTTATGTTCAGTGGAATCTCCTTCCCTGTCATTGAACCCATGTCTCAATCATTGAGTCCTAGTTTCCAGGGCAGCAGAAAACCTGCTCCCTCTCCCTTAGGACATCCTTTCAGGCTCTCATCTCTCCTTCTTTCAACCTTCTCTTCAGAGGCTAAACATCCCCAGCTCTTTAAGATGCTCCTCAAAGGGATTACTCGTGGTCTCCAGACTTTTAGTCTCCTTCTTCCTCTGGACAACTTCTAGCTTAGAGTCAATATCTCACTTGAACTGTTTCGCCCAGAATTGGACACAGTCTGATTGTGTGAAGAGGTCTGACCAAAGCAGAAGAGAGAGGCACCAGGACTTCCCTCAGTTTGGACACTAGACTCCTTTGGATAAAGCCGGAAATCCCATTGTCTTTTTGAGCTGCTCCATCACACTCTTGGCTCATGTTCAGCTTGTTCTCCACAAAGACCCCAAAGTCTGTCTCACATGGAACTCTGTTGTGGAGCCAGGTAGCACCCATCCTATATCTTTGCATTTAATTTTTCCTGCCTAAGTGGAGTATCTTACATTTGTACTTGTTGAAATGCATTGTGTTAGTTTTGGCCAATCATCTCTAATCTGTTGGTGTCATTTTGCATCCCGATCCTGTCCTCTGGAGTATTAGTTCTGCCAATTTGGTCCCATCTGCAAACGTGATCAGCATTCCTCTAAACTTTCATAGAAGTCATTAATGAGGAACAGAACTGGACCCAGAACCGAACCCTCTTTATGGCACCCAAATAGTCACTTCTTTCCAGGTGAAGAGGAGGAACCATTGGGGAAAAGTTCCCTCTGGGTTTGGTCACTTCATCAATTCCAGATCCACTGAATAGTAGCCTTGCCTGGCCCACATTGGACTGCTTTGCATGTAAGGAGGTCTTTGGGATCTTGTCAAAGGCCACCCAGCCTCTGCTCCAAAGCCTCCAAGGAATACGCTTCCACAATGCATCCCTACAGATATATTCTGTGTAATAGGAATGTATGGGTCATTACAGATTAATAAGTCCACCTTATATACTGCAAGAGGGTTAAGCCCCCAAATCCCTCCTGCCATTATGTATCACCTTTCTTCTGAACTCTCTGAAGACAATTGGTCATGCAGGGAAGCTTGAAATTATTTTTATTTATTTATTTTTGTCATGTCAGGAGCGACTTGAGAAACTGCAAGTCGCTTCTGGTGTGAGAGAATTGGCCGTCTGCAAGGACGTCGCCCAGGGAATGCTTTTGATGTTTTATCATTCTTGTGGGAGGCTTCTCTCATGTCCCCGCATGAGGAGCTGGAGCTGATAGAGGGAGCTCATCCGCCACTCCCTGGATTCGAACCTGTGACCTGTCGGTCTTCAGTTCTGTCGACACAGGGATTTAACCCACTGCACCACCAAGGGCTCCTATGGGGAGCCTTGAAATGAAACTGAGCCATGACTGGTCTGTTGGATTTGAGGACAATGCTTGTATCATAGTCTCAAATGTATTTTATCCATAGGTATAACGTAGATATCCATAGGTATAACGTAGCCTTTGACTGTGTGGATCATAATAAATTGTGGCAAGTTCTTGGTGGGATGGGCATACCAAGCCCCCTTGTCTCTCTCCTGAGGAATCTGTACAAGGACCAAGTAGCAACAGTCAGAACTGACCACGGAACAACAGACTGGTTCCAGATTGGGAAAGGCGTCCGGCAAGGCTGCATCCTCTCACCCAACCTTTTTAACTTGTATGCAGAACACATCATGCGATGTGCGGGCTGGATGAATGCAAAGCTGGGGTGAAAATTGCTGGAAGAAACATTAACAACCTTAGATATGCAGATGACACCACTTTGATGGCTGAAAGCGAGGAGGAGCTGAGGAGCCTTCTAATCAAGGTGAAAGAAGAAAGCGCAAAAGCTGGGTTGCAGCTAAACATCAAAAAACCAAGATTATGGCAACAAGAATGATTGACAACTGGAAAATAGAGGGAGAAAATGTGGAGGGCGTGACAGACTTTGTATTTCTAGGCGCAAAGATGACTGCAGATGCAGACTGTGGCCAGGAAATCAGAAGACGCTTCCTTCTTGGGAGGAGAGCAATGTCCAGTCTCGATAAAATAGTAAAGAGTAGAGACATCAGACTGGCAACAAAGATCCATTGCCTAGTCAAAGCCATGGTATTCCCTGTAGTCACCTACGGATGTGAGAGCTGGACCTTAGGGAAGGCTGAGCGAAGGAAGATCGATGCTTTTGAGCTGTGGTGCTGGAGGAAAGTGCTGAGAGTGCCTTGGACTGCGAGAAGATCCAACCAGTCCATCCTCCAGGAAATAAAGCCCGACTGCTCACTGGAAGGAAGGATACCAGAGACAAAGTTGAAGTCCTTTGGCCACATCATGAGGAGACAGCAAAGCCTGGAGAAGACAATTATGCTGGGGAAAGTGGAAGGCAAAAGGAAGAGGGGCCGACCAAGGGCAAGATGGATGGATGGCATCCTTGAAGTGACTGGACTGACCTTGAAGGAGCTGGGGGTGGTGACGGCCGACAGGGAGCTCTGGCGTGGGCTGGTCCATGAGGTCACGAAGAGTCAGAGACGACTGAACGAATGAACAATATAACGTAGATAATATACATCAGCTTGAAAACATGGTGGGTTAGGTTTGTATTCTGCAGGTCAGGGATCTTCCAATTGACTAGCCATGATGCCATGCTGAATTCAGTGAGGAAATTTAGTATAGTCAGCATTCCTTAATTACGGGTTTGGCTTTTGCAGATATGATTATTTGCAGGATTGATCAAAACATTCTATTTGGGAATGTCTGGGCCCTCCAGAATGATTCTCTGATAAAACATATATAGTCTTCTTTTTTAATGCAGATTTCCCTTTTGGAAGCACCGACCCTATGACCCGAACTTCAGTGAATCTAGAGGTTTCCTTAATACACTTTGTTTTCCTCCAGTCACCTGGATTCTTAGATATTTACCTGAAGATGAAATCATTTTTATTAAATCCAAAAATGCATTTAAAAAACTGGTCCCGTCTTGTTCCTAGCCTTGTCTTGCCATAAAATACAGCTTGGAGGCTGTTGAGAAAGTTTTGTAGCTTCTGCAAGAATTTTGTGATATTTGTGAAATCAGCCCAAAGACATTCTCCCCCCTCCAAATGTAATTTATTTCTGTTGCTAATGTTGAGCCAGACCCCCAAATGGAGAAGGCGTTTTCATCTCTTGATGGGAATCAAACAAATCATCTCTTTGACAGAAGAGCTCTGCGTAAAAGATGGGTTCGAACAAGACGGGATATGTTCTTGTTGTGACTTTATCTCCTCCTCTGGGTCCCCCACCTTGGTTTTTTCTGTCTTTTTTAGCTGTGAAAGTCTATCGGTTGGTTAATTAGATTTAGTCTGTTGGTGGCCAAGTTTCCATTCCAGTAGTTGTGATTTAAAGTGCAAACGGTGGCTGTTGAACCTGAGGTCCTTCATAAAGTGGTCCTCAACACCTCCAACTCCATCATTTTGACCCCAAAAAGCTGCCATCAACTTATACACAATGTCTGCTTATATATGAGTATAATATATCAGGCGTGGGACAACTTGGGCCTCTAGGTGTTTTGGACTCCAACTCCCACAATTCCTAACAGCCTCAGGCCCTTTCCTTTTCCCCCTAGTTTCCTTCAGTACAGGGACAACATCCTTCAGTTCATGGATGACATACTCATAGCACTGGCATGGGTGTTTTGGACTCCAACTCCCACAAAAAGGCAAGCTAGTGAGACTGGCAGGGGCGAAAGAAGAGCTTCCCCAGAAGATCAGAGGGTGCGAGATGCTACATGGAGGGAGATACGGTCACAAAGGTAGGCGGGTCCCAAACCGTTTAGGCCTTTGTAGGTGATAACGCGGCTGGTGGGGACGAGAGACAGGGCCTTCTCGGTGGTGGCCCCTCGACTCTGGAACTCCCTTCCACTGGAGATCAGAACTGCCCCTTCGATCTTAACGTTCAGGAAACAGGTGAAAACCTGGCTTTGGGGATTGGCATTCAACGAATGAGCCATGATCCTGTGATATGGATGGATGACGACGAATAATGACTTTGATGACGACTGACCACTGTAATCATATGATTGTATTTTTGCCATTTTAATTGTTTCAATGTTTTAATGTTTTCGTGTGATTTAGAAATATGATGTTTTAATGACGGTCTGTAATATTGATGTTGGAAACTGGCCCGAGTCCCTCAAATGGAGGTGAGAAGACCAGTATACAAAACTACCAAATAAATAAATAACCTACACCTTGAATTGGGACCGGAAAATAAACGATAGCCAGTGGAGCTCCTTAAACAAGGGGGTTGACCGCTCCCTGTAAGTCGCCCCAGTTATTAATCTGGCTGCCAAACGTTGGACAAGTTGTCATTTCCGGGCCGTCTTCAAGGGTAGCCCCATGTAGAGAGCATTACAGTAATCCAGTCTAGAGGTAACTAGAGCATGGACCACCATGGTCAAGTCAGACTTCACGAGGTAAGGCCGCAGTTGGCGCACAAGTTTTAATTGTGCAAAGGCCCTCCCGGCCACCACCGACACCTGTGCATCAAGTGTCAGCTTTTGAATGTGTACTTCTCAGCCTGTGGGTTCAAGGTAGAAAGGAGATGCAAATTTACTGTATGATCAGCCATATACATGGAACATATTTAGCCTGCAGAAGAGAAGGTCGAGAGGAGACATGATTGCCATGTAGAAATATGTGAAAGGAGATCATAATGAAAAGGAAACAGGCTTGCTTTCTCTGCCTTGGTAACTGGGACTCAATGGAGCCATGGGTTCAAATGACAGGAAAAGCGATTCCATTGAACATTAGGAAGAACTTCTTGACCGTAAGAAAAGCTGTTCAACTTTCTTCCTTGGAATCCTTCCTTGGAGGCTTTGAACAAGAGGCTAGGGTGCTTTGATTGTGCTTTCCCTTCATGGCAGATTGGCGGGCCCATATGGTCTCTTCCAATTCTTTGATTCTATATTTATTGAGGAAGGAATGTTGTGCTGGTACGGCTGTACCAGAAGCTCCAGCTTTATTTGCTTTGTTTCAAATGTTTGCTTGCAGGCCAAGGTTTCAGGGTTTCTGGTTGCGGTCATAGGGCCAGTCACCTGTCCATCATCGTTAAGTTTTGTTTCCGCCCCTTGCTCAGGGCAATTGGGAAGGGAAGGGAGCCATTTTTAGTTAGTCTCAGTAAGGAAAGCTAATTTAGAGGACGTGTACAAGCTTCTCCTGTACAAAAGCTTCAACCCTTAAGACTTTCCGGGGGAGAACAGTCTTAAGAGCATCCAAAGATTTCCAGGGAAGCAGCCCTAAAGCTTTGAGGAATTTCAGAGGGTAAACAGTTTTGGAAGACCAAAGAACTCCAGCTGGAGAATCTACTGCTCTTACTGGTAGGTCCACTCGGCGCTCGAGACACAGTTCGACCCGGTAGCGGAACCCACATCAGTAAGACTTAGATTAGTCAGCCTGGGAGAAGTTAAAAAGGGTTTTTCCTACAGAGAAAGTTTAATTAATCAAAGATAGGTGCCAGTCCATTGAGGACTAGACTGATAAAGCCTAGTGTTGTTTGAACCATTGAAGATTTGTTGTTTGTTCCATAATAAAGACTTTGTTGCATGATCAAAGACTCTAAAGACCATCACTTCTGGAAAATCCCTGAGAACTTCTCTTTGGGGGCCCCTGGCTTCCCACTGGCCAAAGGTTGCACGTCCTATTTTAAAGGAAATTCTGTACAGGCCCAGCGCGCGACAGAACAAATGTTGTTGATTTCAGTGGAAGTCGATTCCAACGATTTCCGATGGAATACCCAATATGTGCTTCCATATCTCGTTTCCCTCCTAGTTCTCAAAGCACCATACAGGCCACTGTCTTCCATTAGCAAGCTTGTCTATATCTTGTTATTTATTTCTAGCAAAGTTGGTTTTTCTGCCTCTTTAAAATAAGCCAGATGTCTCTTTCACTGCCAAATTCGGGCAATTTGGGAAAGAGAGATGCGAACGTCTGTCTGTCTGTCTTCCCAGCCTTGGAAAGATGCATTGCATCGCTAAGGCGATGGTCTTGGTTTCCCAGGAGAAGCAATCAAACTAAGCTCAAGGCGAGGAAATAAAGAGGTGGGGGGAGGCACTTGGTGGTTCTTTGTGTGTTAAGGAGCAGAACTGGCAGGAGCAGTGGAAAAAGATGGATGCTCTGCCCGCTTGGTGGGTAAACAGATGCAAAGATAGCGCCCAGAAATAGCGCCACCTTATCCGGCATGATTGCAAGACTTCCACAGATTGCAGACAGGGACTTTACAGTTTGCATGTGTGTGGATGTTTGTCAAGCCCTTCTGAAGCTGGAAATTATTTCAAGAAGGTCTGTGCATTGTTGAGCATGAGGTATGTATTGAAAGGACCACCCAGAAGGATAGGTGTGGGTTTTGCCCCAAGTCGGAGCCATGCGTATGTTGAGGAATGTTAGACCTCCAACCTGCAGATCAGGAAGCAGAGTGTTCGATCAATGGAGAGCACAGAAAGGTCAAGCCCTTCTGAAGCTGGAAATTATTTCAAGAAGGTCTGTGCATTGTTGAGCATGAGGTATGTATTGAAAGGACCACCCAGAAGGATAGGTGTGGGTTTTGCCCCAAGTCGGAGCCATGCGTATGTTGAGGAATGTTAGACCTCCAACCTGCAGATCAGGAAGCAGAGTGTTCGATCGATGGAGAGCACAGAAAGGATAACAGCGGGGTGGGTGTAAACAGAGGCGGCCCTAGGTAATTTTCAACGGTAAGCAAACAGTATTTTGCCCCCCCCCCCCCCAACCAATCACTGATATATATTTTCTGTTCGTCGTGGGAGTTCTGTGTGCCATATTTGGTTCAATTCCATCATTGGTGGAGTTCCGAATGCTCTTTGATTGTAGGTGAACTATACATCCCAGTAACTACAACTCGCATATGTCAAGGTCTATTTTCCCCCAAGAGCGCCTCAAGAGCGCCCCTGGGCAAAATCAACTATACTGCAAATGCTTACTTTGCGTAATGGGTTGAGCCGCCCCTGGGTGCAAACACAAGGCAAGAGCTGGAATTGAAACCTGCCCAAAATAATAGGTGTGTGGAGGAAGGGGTAAATAGACAGAGCAAATCCTCCATTTATTGCTGGGTTTGTCGACAGCTGCACTTCACGCCTGGAGCATGGAGGAGCAGGTAGAGCGAAGCCAGTGCATTCACATCCTTACGAAAAGGTTTGCATGTCTATTTTGGTAGTATAAAGTCACTCTGCCAGGGTTTTTTAATGAGGACATGGGTACTATCAGAAATAATAATAATAATAATAATAATAATAATAATAATAATTATTATTATTATTATTATTATTATTATTATTTTGCTGACACAAAAACACAATATGTCACAGCAAATGAGATCTATATGCTGGATTATTATTGTTGTTTTACTGACACAAAAAAGTATGTCACAGCAAATGAGATCTATATGCTGGATTTCATATCACAAAATCACAAGTCGAACACTTCCCAAGCGTCTAGGACTGTGTGATGTATTTTCGAATGATGTCCGCAGATCCAAGTAAGGTATTTTTATTATTATATGATTTTGTCAATGTTTATTGTTTCCAAATGCCAGCTGAGATCTTTTGGCACGGCACCCAGTGTGTCAATGACCACTGGGACCACCTGTACTGGTTTATCCCAGAGCCTTTGCAATTCAGTTTTGAGGTTCTGATAACGGCTGCGTTTTTCCTGTTGTTTTTCCTCAATGCGACTGTCACCTGGTATGGTGACATCAATAATCCAGACTTTTTCCCCCCCACAATCGTGTATTGTGTTGCAAAACTTTGACCGCCTGGATTTGAAAGTCCCACAGTATTTTTGCATGTTCATTTTCCACGACCCTTGCAGGTTTATGATCACACCAATTCTTTAATATTGGCAGGTGGTCCTTGTGACATAAGTTCCAATGAATCATTTGGGCCACAGAGTTGTGCCTTTCTTTGTCGTCCGTCTGTGCGATTTTCTTGCAACATGGTCCATGGTTTCATCAACTTCCTTGTACAGTCTGCATTTTGGATCATCCGCTGATTTTTCAATCCTGGCCTTAATGGCATTGGTTCTGATGGCTTGCTCCTGGGTTGCAAGAATCAGCCTTTCTCTCTCCTTCTTCAGGGTTCCATTCATGAGCCATAACCAGGTCTTCTCCTTATCAACTCTTCCTTCAATTTTGTCAAGGAACTGCTTGTGCAATGCTTTGTTGTGCCAGTACAATAACACAATAGCACAATAACTCCTAGGATCCCCAAGTATTGAGCCAAGGTAGTTAAAGTGGTGTGAAATTGCATTCGTTCCACAGCAGTGGTTCTCAACCATTTTTTTTTAAAAAAAAATCATGGGTATTTTGACCAGGAACCATTCTCCAATATTAGTACCAAAAGGGCTACGAATCAGTTTTTGGTTGACATCTGCTCGCCCACAGAAAGCCATATTTAATAAGCCTCGGCACTATAAGAGGGTTTTATGAGACCATTTGCTCTTGTTGCACTTGCAATGGTGTAGTAACAGTGAGGCTGTGGACCATATTTTATTACCTGCAGACCACAGGTGGCCCACGGACCACAGGTTGGGAACCACTGTTCTATAGTCTAGACCAGGCATGCACAAACTTTGGCCTTCCTGGTGTTTTGGACTTCAACTCCCAGAAATCCCAACCAGTTTACTTGCTGGGTTGTTGTAGGTTTTTTTGGGCTATATGGCCATGGTCTAGAAGCATTTTCTCCTGACGTTTCGCCTGCATCTATGGCAAGCATCCTCAGAGGTAGTGAGGTCTGTTGGAAGTAGGAAAATGGAAGTAGGAAAGTAGTTTGCTTGCTCTTAGGAATTCTGGGAGTTGCACTCCCAAAACACCTGGAGAGCAGGCTGAAGTTTGCCCATGCCCGGTGTAGATGTACCCTGAAAATGGGAAGAAAATACGTACACAAGAGAAGTTGTAGCCAGACAGCTCCATCCCTGCATTCATGGTCTTCTCTATGTTCCTTCACCACCTTCTCTCATCTTCTTCTCCAGTGTTCTTCAACCTGTGGCAAAGGCCTTCAGTCCCGGGTGGTCCAGTGCATGCACAAGGTCACAGGCCGCCACGGCAACGAGTGTCCCACCCTTTCCAAGCCTGCAGCCTATCGGCAGTGTCACCAGGAAGCCTGCAATGAGAAGATCAACGTCAACACCATCACCTCTCCAAGGCTTGGTAAGTCTGAGCTCTGGAGACTTCTCATTGGTCACCCCTGGGAAGCAAACCCAAAGCAGTAGGAATATTACAAAAATCATTGCACGTGAGAAGTCTCAGCTTGTCAGGCACATGTTCTCTGTGTTTTCTTGTAGCTGCTGTGCATGATCCAGTGGATTTGATTTGTTGCATAGAGAGTGGGCCAAGCATATGGCATGTTGGATCGATCTGTGTGCAGCACAGAAGCTGGAACACTTTCAGGATGCTTGCCATAGATGCAGGCGAAACGTCAGGAGAGAATGCCTCTAGACCATGATCATATAGCCCGAAAAACCCTACAACAACCCACATCTCACATATTTCCAGTTAAAACAGGCATGGGCAAACTTTGTCCCTCCAGGTGCTTTGGACTTCAACTCATAGAAGTCATTAATGAAAATCCTGAACAGAACTGAACCTATCGGCTATTAGGAATTGTGGAAGTTGAAGTCCAAAACACCTGGAGGGCCAAAGTTTGCCCATGCCTGAGTTAAAGCCATCTGGGCCACAGAGATAGGGAAAGGCTTTGGAAGCTAGACAGAGGACTGCTCTAGTTGTGTGTAGACAATCCTCACCTCTTCACAAATCTGAAATGTTCTGTTGGGTGCTGCTTAGCTTTTGCTACAGTGATGGCAATTCCATCTGCTTTCCAAGGCAAATAACTAACTGTGTTTTTTTCTCCTTCCAAAATTCTGTCTTCCCTCTAAAACCACAACATGCGCATGCAAAGCGGCTCTGACCTATAAATGCGCAGGAGACCAGTGGACGGTGTACTGCCGGGTGATTCGAGAGAAGAACCTCTGCCAGGACATGAGGTGGTATCAGCGCTGCTGCCAGACCTGCAGAGACTTCTACGCCAGCAAGATGCAACAGAAGAGTTAATGCCACCTGCTCTGGCTCCTTAGGTCTTCCGATAGCGTGTCATCGACTTATGGGACCCGTGACCACAAGACGTGGCAAGAGCCACACAGATTAGACTCGCACATGGGGGAATCGGGTCTCTCAAAGGCTAAAAGCCATGGGAATGACATCAAACTGCCAAGGTCTGAGCAGCAGGTGCCTCTGGCCATCCGAATTGGGAAGACAGCCATTGCCACTCATGCATAGGTAGGTGCCAACTATGGAAAACCAGCACGACCTAATCCGGCAAAACATGTGTCCATGGCCGCTGCAAGGAAGGTCTGTTTACCAAATCTTCGGCGAGTCGCTGAACTTGGTGGATTCCAAAGCTTACCTAATAAGACTTGAAATTCCTTTTGCAGACTGGATGAATCAAAGCAGTCCACCACAGAAAAAGGAGAAGGAGGAGGAGTTGAATTCATCTCGAAGCCAACTGCGTATAACTCTATGTTGCTTTGACACTACTGCTTCCCCTCCCTTTCCCTGCCCGGTAATATATAGATTATTTCCAGCCACTGGATGGCTTGCTACAATTGTTGAAAAGTGACTAAATCGACTAAAGTTAGCTGTGTCTCGACAGGGTGGTAAATAGCTCAACGTAGGTAGAGACGTTACTTAATGCTTCGGCCTTGGCTTCGAGGTCCAGCTTCCAGCCTGAAAAGGTGGGCGGAGGAGGAGGATGGTTCAAATGTGAAGGAAGCCGTTAATGAAATGCTTAATTTGACAAAGAGGCTTTGCTAGGAAAGCTCCTGACCGCTAAGCAGAAAGGGTGGCTTAAAAATCCCTCTAGACAGCCCAACGTTTCAAACTAGGTATGATTTCAAAGAAGAAAGAAACTCAAACACAGAACAAGCTTTCCTTCTGCTTTGCCCTCCCTTTAAGCGAGTGGAGAGGGGAGGCCTTGTGTCTGAGAGGTCCCCTCTATCTTGTGGGGTTCCTCAGGGGGCCATTCTCTCCCCTCTGTTGTTTAACATCTATATGCGACCACTTGCTCAGCTGGTTCGAGGTTTTGGGCTTGAGTGTTACCAGTACGCTGATGACACTCAGCTTGTGCTGAAGATGGAAGGCTGACCGGACTCTGTACCCGATTGTTTCCATCAGTGCCTCGAGGCTGCGTGCCAGCAGGATGAGGATGAATCCGGCAAAGACTGAGATCCTATGGCTGGGACAACCGGGCAGTGGGGATATCCAGCTGCCTACCCTGGATGGCGAGGTGCTACGCCCGTCATCATTGGTAAAGAGTCTGGGACCTCTGCTGACGATGGAGGCCCAGGTCTCCGCCGTTAGCAGAACTGCCTTTTTTCATCTGCGGCAGGCTAAACGTCTGGCCCCCTACCTGTCCAGGGATGACCTAGCTATGGTGATCCAGGCTACGGTCATCTCAAGACTGGACTACTGTAACGCCTTCTACATTGGCCTTCCTCTGTCGGTGATCCGGAAGCTCAAGTTGGTACAAAATGCAGCTGCTCGGCTTCTTGCGGGAGTTCCGATGAGATGCCACATAACACCAATCTTACTGCAGCTGCATTGGTTACCAATTGAGCACCGGATCACTTTCAAAGTGATGGTACTCACCTTTAAGGCCTTGCATGGTCTGGGGCCGATGTACCTGAGGGACCACCTCACCCCCTACCAACCCCAGAGATCCCTCCGTTCTGAGGACCAAGATCTATTGGAAATTCCCAGTGTCAAGACCTTGCGTCTAACAGCAACCAGACGCAGAGCCTTCACAGCAGTGGCACCATCACTCTGGAATAGTCTGCCACCTGAAGTCCGTGCCTTGCGGGACTTATCAGCTTTCCGCAGGGCATGTAAGACATATCTGTTTCGACGGGCCTTTGATCTCTGATATTGTTTTTAAATTGTTTTTAAATTGTGTTCGATTTTAGCTTGTTCTTGTAAGCCGCCCCGAGCCCCAGGGGAGTGGCGGCATATAAGTTCGAATAATAAATAAATAAGTAAATAAATAAATAATAAAGGTGCTTCGAGTGCTGCACCAATGCTGCAATAAATCAATTGGGAGGGGTTTTAATGATCCCGCTCGTCTTCCTAAACAGCAGCACTAAGTCAGGAACCAGGCCAAATGCACATGTTGAATTGTCTACCTTTCGGGCAGCAAAGTACACTTGAAAGCCTAGTTGGTGAGCAATAAGCATGCACTAGAGCAGCTCTGTGAAATCCCTGCCCGTGTGGCAGATTAGTTTCAATGCAAAGAGCAGTTATGCTAGTGTGAAGTTGCCTTTGGGTTTGCAATGCACGAGGAGTTTGGTGGAAATGATGTACAGTAGAGTCTCGCTCATCCAACATAAAGGTGCCGGCAGAATGTTGGATAAGCAAAAATGTTGGATAATAAGGAGAGATGAAGGAAACGGCCATTAAACATTAAATCTATATAAATAAAAACGTAATGTTCGTTTGTGGGATTAACAGAACTCAAAAACCACTGGACGAATTGACACCAAATTTGGACACAAGACACCTAACAACCCAATGTATGTCCTTCACTAAAAAAAATTGATTTTGTCATTTGGGAGTTGTAGTTGCTGGGATTTATAGTTCACCTACAATCAAAGAGCATTCTGAACCCCACCAACGATGGAATTGAACCAAACTTGGCACACAGTTCTCCCAAGACCAACAGAAAATACTGGAAGGGTTTGGTGGGCAGTGTCCTTTGGTTTTGGAGTTGTAGTTCACCTACATCCAGAGATCACTGCGGACTCAAACAATGATGGATCTGGACCAAACTCTACACAAATACTCAATATGCCCAAATGTGAACACTGGTGGAGTTTGGGGAAAATAGAATCTTGACATTTGGGAGTTGTAGTTGCTGGGATTTATAGTTCACCTACAATCAAAGAGCATTCTGAACCCCACCAATGATGGAATTGAACCAAACTTGGCACACAGTTCTCCCAAGACCAACAGAAAATACTGGAAGGGTTTGGTGGGCAGTGCCCTTTGGTTTTGGAGTTGTAGTTCACCTACATCCAGAGATCACTGTGGACTCAAATAATGATGGATCTGGACCAAACTCTACACAAATACTCAATATGCCCAAATGTGAACACTGGTAGAGTTTGGGGAAAATAGAATCTTGACATTCGGGAGTTGTAGGTGCTGGGATTTATAGTTCACCTACAATCACAGAGCATTCTGAACCCCACCAATGATAGAATTGGGCCAAACCTCCCACATAGACACCCCATGTGGGCCACAGCAATGCGTGGCAGGGGACGGCTAGTTATAGTTTTCCAAATTAAGCACCAAAACATCATGTTTTACAACAAATTGACTTAGAAAGCAGTTCAATACATAGTAACGTTATGTAGTAATTACTGTATTTACGAATTTAGCAACAAACCATCGCAATGTATTGAAACAACTGTGGATCCGGGCGGGAGGCAGATTGCGTTGGATAATACAGAACATTGGATGAGCAAAGGTTGGATAAGCGAGACTTTACTGTATGTATGGGTCTCCACCTGTGAGTCCATCCATCCTCGATTGCAGGAATGGAATTAATCTCCAAATGATTGGGTGGCAGAGGCTGAAACAGGGTTGACGTAGCATTCCCTGGTGCTATTATTTGGGAACAGAGATGGACTCAGTAATAAGAAGACTATCAATTTCAACACTTCTTGTTACTGTTTCTCTTCGCTTTCTGTTTCTTCTCTGCCAATTGTTGCCATTTCTGATCTAATGGTGGAATTCCTTCTTGATTGTGAAATCAGAAAGAGGAATTCATGGAACGAAATGTCATTTCTGAGAGTTGCTCTGAAACCGAAATGCTGTTCGAAGTTGGCCTTCCGGAGCTGAAGTCTCATGTGATGCTCTTCGACCTGGATGGGCCATCTCCATTTTCCATGGGCATTTGACCTGTACACGTGTTGCTAAACCTTCCAAGCAAAATGCATCACGCTGAGATTATGTCTCATTCTCAAGAGACGAAGCAGGCATCCACAGATCACGTTCCTCCCCATCTCTTTAGAATGGAATGCCCAGGGTAGCAATGATTAGCTGCTATTCTGGAACTCTGGAATATGACAATATTCCGAAGGCATGCAGACACCCACAATCCAGAAATCTGGCAGATTGAAGCGTGGAGGCCATTGTAAAAGATCACCCACACCATACTGCTTTGGGACTGAGCTGTCATGCATACTGGAGGTTTTGAAAACCCTTAGAATCATAGAATCAAAGAGTTGGAAGAGACCTCATGGGTCATCCAGTCCAACCAACCCCCTGCCAAGAAGCAGATATTGCATTCAAATCACCCCTGACAGATGGCCATCCAGCCTCTGTTTAAAAGCCTCCAAAAAAAGGAGCCTCCACCACACTCTGGGGCAGAGAGTTCCACTGCTGAACGGCTCTCACAGTCAGGAAGTTCTTCCTCATGTTCAGATGGAATCTCCTTTCTTGTAGTTTGAAGCCATTTTTCACGTCCTAGTCTGGAGTGAAGTAGAAAAAACCAAGCTTGCTCCCTCCTCCCTGTGGCTTCCTCTCACATATTTATACATGGCTATCATGTCTCCTCTCAGTCTTCTCTTCTTCAGGCTAAACATGCCCAGCTCCTTAAGCCGCTCCTCATAGGGCTTGTTCTCCAGACCCTTGATCATTTTAGTGCCCTCCTCTGGACACATTCCAGCTTGTCAATATCTCTCTTGAATTGTGGTGCCCAGAATTGGACACAATATTCCAGGTGTGGTCTCACCAAAGCAGAATAGAGGGGTAGCATTACTTCCCTAGATCTAGACCCGTGATGGTGAACCTATGACATGCGTGTCAGCACTGACACTCATGGCTATTTTTGATGACACGCGGCCACAGAGAAATACACCTTATAAGAGCCAATCTAATTCCATCCTTAAATTTGTAAAAGGCTCTACAAATTTAACATCTGCACATTTGAGCATTGTTCACTCCATAACTCAGCATGGAATATACATTTTTCTAATTTAAACTATAAATATTGCAAAATTATGTGGGTTTTTTTTCCTCGAAGTTGACACCTCACCCAAGTTATGCTCAGGTTTTTGGCAAATTTTGACACACCAAGCTCAAAAGGTTGCCCATCACTGATCTAGACACTATGTTCCTATTGATGCAGGCCAAAATCCCATTGGCTTTTTTTGCCGCCACATCACATTGTTGGCTCATGTTTAACTTGTTGTCCACGAGGACTCCAAGATCTTTTTCACACGTACTGCTCTCGAGCCAGGCATTGTCCCCCATTCTGTATCTTTGCATTTCTTTTTTTCTGCCTAAGTGGAGTGTCTTGCATTTGTCCCTGTTGAACTTCATTTTGTTAGTTTTGGCCCATCTCTCTAATCTGTCAAGATCGTTTTGAATTCTGTTCCTGTCCCCCCACTGCATGCCTTCTCGTATGGCTATCATATCTCCTCATATGCCTTCTCGTATGGCATGCAGTGGAGGAATGTATATTAAGCACCGAATAGGAATCTCGGTGGTTAATATGCCAAAAATGAGGAAATTCTAAATGGTGCTAAAAAGTCAGGGCAATGGGAATCCCTCTCAAAGCAACAGAAATCTCGACAACGGATACAAAGCTCAGCAAGAGGATTGCATTCATTCTCTGGGCTTAATCCACAGCAGCAATGTTCCAGAGCAGGCATGGGCAAATTTGGGCCCTCCCTCCAGGTGTTTTGGATTTCAACTCCCACAATTCCTGGCCTCTGGCCCTTTCCTTTTCCCCCTCAGCTGCTTAAGCAGCTGAGGGGGAAAAGGATAGGGCCTGAGTCCAGGAATTGTGGGAGCTGAAGTTCAAAACACCCACAGGGAAGGCTCAAGTTTGCCCATGCCTGCTCCAGAGGCCACCCAACACTGTGCCCCAATGCTATGATGCTACAGGGCAAAATCTCCATAGAAAAGCCAGGCCAAAACCAGTCCAAGCTTCCTTTCCCTGTCCCTACCGCCACTGGGAGGGCTTCTAGGCTAACCTTGTTGACTTCAGAGGCGTCCAAGCATCCAAGGAGGAGCAAATCCAATGCAAAGGGTTGGAAAAGTAGCACAGCCATAAGAACGAGTGAGTTCATCAAAGAGAAGCATGTGGCTTGTTATGGCAATCTCACCACATAATAATAATAATAATAATAATAATAATAATAATAATAATAATACTTTATTTGTACCCCGCTACCATCTCCCAAGGGACTCGGTGCGGCTTACATGATGCCGAGCCCACAATACATCAATGGGTTCAGTGCTGATCATGAAAATGTGGTGCCAAAGGTGTACTTCGAAAGATGTGCCATAGATCCAGCCATGACCTAAGAGGGGTCAACCAAAAGTGAACAGAGAGACAGGACTATTGCAGGGTAGTTTCTTGTTTTGTTGCCTAAGGTAAAGGGTTTCCCCTGACATTAAGTCCAGTCGTGCCTGACTCTGGGGCTTGGTGCTCATCTCCATTTCTAAACCGAAGAGTCGCCGTTGTCTGTAGATACCTCCAAGGTCATATAACCAGCATGACTGCATGGTAATTCCCACAGATCAGAGGTGAAATTGCAGACTGCTCCAGAAATACAGGACTGCAAACTCCTAGTAGCACCCAGCCAGCTTAGCAAGTAGTGAGAAACGCTGGAAGTTGCATTTCCAAAGCAAAAGCATAAATAATAATAATAATAATACTTTATTTATACCCCGCTACCATCTCCCCCGGTGGCGCAGTGGGTTAAAGCACTGAGCTGCTGAGCTTGTTGATCGAAAGGTCTCAGGTTCGATTCCGGGGAGCAGCGTGAGCTTCCGCTGTCAGCCCTAGCTTCTGCCTACCTAGCAGTTCGAAAACATGCAAATGTGAGTAGATCAATAGGTACCGCTCCGGCGGGAAGGTAACGGCGCTCCATGCAGTCATGCCGGCCACATGACCTGGGAGCTGTCTACAGACAACGCTGGCTCTTCGGCTTAGAAATGGAGATGAGCACCACACCCCAGAGTCAGACATGACTGGACTTAATGTCAGGGGACTACCTTTACCTTTTACCATCTCCCCAAGGGACTCGGTGCGGCTTACATGAGGCCAAGCCCACAATACATCAGTAAAAACAATAACAAGAGTAATACAATAATACATAACTCATAATAAAAATAAGCAGTAAACATTAACAATAACATGACCTATTGCTGGGCCAAATGTAATAATTAAAATTTAAAAAATATTGCTGAGCATGACCAGGTGGGATAGAAAATTTTTGGAGAGGGATGGGGCGTGCAGACAATCCTAGATCACTAATAAAGGGCATTTAGGGACATATTGCTGGGAATTTCCTTATTCTGGGAAGGCACACTGGAACAACCATGTTTTCAGGCTCCTCCTAAAGACTGCCAGAGTTGGGACTTGCCTAATGTCCTTGGGGAGTGAGTTCCAGAGTCGAGGGGCCACCACCGAGAAGGCCCTTTCCCTCGTCCCCACCAAGATGGAGGTGGGAACGTGAGCAGGACCTCTCCAGATGATCGAAGAGATCATGTAGGTTCGTACACAGAAATGCGGTCACGCAGGTAGGCAGGTCCCAAACCATTTAGGGCTTTGTAGGTAAGAACC
>NW_026844367.1:25001226-25134152 GCF_025583915.1 Anolis sagrei ordinatus | reverse complement strand
TCACTAATCCGACCTAAACGGACCTGCAGAATGTTGGATAAACAAAACTGTCGGATAATACGGAGTTTCCCACGGTTCCCCATCCGACATGGTGCTAGAAAACTAGAATACTAACAACAAGACTCAAAGAGTTAAAGCAAGGCAATGCCCTGAGGCTAGAGCGGTCCAGCAGGAAGTGCCCGAATGCAGAAGAGGAGCATGGAAATCAGAGAGGGAAGGAGGGAGGATGCTTCCACTTCCAGTCCTGCCTCTTTCCCCCCTTTCCTCCTTCCTCTTCCTCCTCCTTGTCTTGCCTTTTCTTTACTAATTGGGAATGGAGAGAGTTGGGGAGCGCTCCTTTGAAGAGGAAATACTGGATGAAAAGGGGGTGTCAGGTAAGAGTGTCAGATAAGACGGAGGACTGAATAAGCGAAGGTCGGATAAGCGAGACTCCACTGTATCCCAGATTATCTGGCAGTGCGGACTCATACAATCCACTTTAAAGCAGGGATCAGATTCTCAGATCTGTTTGGAGGGGGCCTTAAGGAACCTAGTACTTAACTGAAGCTGCTTTCAGGCAATATGTTTCCTAACAAACCTTGGCCCTTAAATCCGGCTTTCCAGTTGCAACCTGGATAATTGGAAAAGGTTTGTATTAGAATCATAGAATCATAGAATCAAAGAGTTGGAAGAGACCTCATGGGCCATCCAGTTCAACCCCCTGCCAAGAAGCAGGAATATTGCATTCAAATCACCCCTGACAGATGGCCATCCAGCCTCTGTTTAAAAGCTTCCAAAGAAGGAGCCTCCACCACACTCCGGGGCAGAGAGTTCCACTGCTGAACGGCTCTCACAGTCAGGAAGTTCTTCCTTATGTTCAGATGGAATCTCCTCTCTTGTAGTTTGAAGCCATTGTTCCATTGTGTCCCAGTCTCCAGGGAAGCAGAAAACAAGCTTGCTCCCTCCTCCCTGTGGCTTCCTCTCACATATTTATATATGGCTATCATATCCCCTCTCAGCCTTCTCTTCTTCAGGCTAAACATGCCCAGCTCCTTAAGCCACTCCTCATAGGGCTTGTTCTCCAGACCTTTTATCATTTTAGTCGCTCTCCTCTGGACACATTCCAGCTTGTCAATATTAGTGATCAAGCTATCATTCAGGGATGCTTTTCTATTTACTTACTTACTTAGGCGATCCCTCGTTGGACGAGTAAGATGGTCTTCCTTGATTAGTATTTTTGTGGGTTTGTAGGGGGCTGTGGAGCCCTATTCTTGACCCGCATCTTCTCCCACAGTGAAGGCATTGGTTTCCAGGTGGAAGGCGGTCCCGGTCGGGGTTGGCTTGACGCGCTTTCCTCCTGGCACGTTTCTCTCTTTCACCCTCCACTCGTGCCTCCTCGAATTCTGCAGCACTGCTGGTCACAGCTGACCTCCAGCTGGATCGCTCAAGGGCCAGGGCTTCCCAGTTCTCAGTTTCTATGCCAGAGATTTTAAGGTTGGCTTTGAGCCCATCTTTAAATCTCTTTTCCTGTCCACCAACATTCCGTTTTCCGTTCTTAAGTTCAGAGTAGAGCAACTGCTTTGGGAGACGGTGGTCAGGCATCCAGACAACGTGGTTGGTCCAGCGGAGTTGATGGCAGAGGACCATCGCTTCAATGCTGGTGGTCTTGGCTTCTTCCAGCACGCTGACGTCTGTCCGCTTGTCTTCCCAAGAGATTTGCAGGATTTTCAGGATGGAATCGTTCCAGGAGTTGCATGTGACGTCTGTAGACAGTTCACGTTTCACAGGCATAGAGCAGGGTTGGGAGGATAATAGCTTTATCACTATTGCTTTATCACTATCACTCTCTATCACTATTATTTTGTTCACTGAGGAACTCCTGATTGGCTCTTGCAGGAACCAAATCTCACTTGTTATGATCCAGAAACGGCCACGAGTTTCAGTATCACGTTTTCAGAGCAGCTCCAGCAATGCCTTTGGTACTTCATTCTGCGCGCAATGTGCTTGCATGACAATTGTGGTATTTCCGTTGTGTCCAAAACCATATTCCATGTACTGTCCTCTGAAGTACTGTACATTGATGATTGCACAGTTTGTCACATAACAGAGTGTAAACTCTGGCTCTCAAAGGGTGCTTTATTTTGTATTTTTCCGTGTTTTTTTTTTAAAAGTAAATCCTCTTTGCAGTTGAATTTTGATATTTTTATTATTCTCAAACAAGGCAACAATGCAATGTTGTTTTTCAATACAGAGTGGGAAAAGTGTATATATTTTTTTCTATAGTGAACTTGCATATGAACTGTAGACATGGTAACAATTCTATGTTGTAGTTGTTGTGTTGTTGTTGTTTGATCCTGAAGCTGGCTAAAACATGTCAAAAATATATTCAAGCATAACAGAACCAACTGTAAATTAAAAGAGATCATTCTATTTTAGAAATTTAAAAGGTTTAATGTGTTTAATCAAGCACAATCAAAGCATTCACAACAGATGGCCATCTAGCCATCCAAGGAGGGAGCCTCCACCGGACTCCGAGGTAGAGAGTTCCACTGCTGAACAGCTCTTCTTACAGCCAGGAAGTTCTTCCACATGTTCAGGTGAATCCCCTTTCCTGCCATTTGAACCCATGGCTCCATTGAGTCTGAATCTCCAGGGCAGTAGAAAGGAAGTTCTGCTCTTTCTTCCTTCTCAATATATATTTCTTTATTTACTGTATTTATATGCCGCCTTTCTCAACCCTGGGGGACTCAAGGCGGTTTACAACATTATTATTATTATTATTATTATTATTATTATTATTATTATTATTATTTACAGCTTTTATATTCCGCAGATTACAGTGTACATATATATGGCAAACATTCAATGCCAGTTTTTGACATACAAACATATACAGACATACACAGAGGCTATTTAACTTTCCTGGCCACCGGGGAGCTGTCACTTTCATCGTCCATCTGCTGCGACGCCGATGAAGCACTTCCGCATTCCCCGCATGCTTCCCCGCTGGAATGCTTTGCTGGAGTCTTCTTTATGGCCTCATAAATAAGTTAATTTAGCCTCCCCACACTTTAAGGTAGTACCTTATTTTTCTACTTGACAGATGCAACTGTCTTTCGGGTTGCAAAGGTCGACAACAGGCTACACACAATTGGTTGGAAACCCACTCCAACCTGGGCTGGCTTCGAACTCGTGACCTTTTGGTCAGAGTGATCTTAATACAGCTGACACTCGGCCAGCTGCGCCACAATCCTGGTTTACAATATTTATACATTTTAATAATATAATAATAATAAACTTTATTTCTACCCCACCACCATCTCCCCAATGGGGACTCGGTGCGGCTTACATGGGGCCAAGCCCAGACAACATAATACAGCAATAAAATCAAAGCATATACATCGGACAACAAAATTATCAAAATGACATTAAAATAATAATAAAATAATAACAGTAATAATAAAAATAAAATACCAATAGACACAATCACAGTAGAGATGACAATGGGCAGGCCACATATTCCGAATAAAAACAATTAACAGACTATGATGAGATAAAATAGGAGCAGGAAGTTTAAGTGGAACTCATAAAACACACGGAGTTGTGGGGCAGAGCATCCTGTTTGAAGGGCACGAACTCCATTAGCCAAAAACATTGAGGGGGTATAAAAAACATCATGCTGAGCACCTACTCGCCAAAGGCACAGCGGAAAAGCCAGGTTTTGAGGTTCTTTTTAAATGTTTCCAGTGAAGGGTCTTCACTCTCGTGCCTCCTCTCAATCTTCTCTTCTGGAGGCTAAACAGACCCAGCTCCTCGGAGTGTTATAGAGGAGGAATTTAGGGGTCTTTGCCAGGAGGCAGAGACCAATCTGACTCTTTAAACAGTTTGTTACCCTGGCGAGACAGAGAGAAGCACCCAATCCCTGATTTTTTCCAATAAAAGGTCTCACCAAATGGAAGGAAGTGCCACCGAGGTTTATTAGCGATTCAACTGAAAAGGATGCAGAGCGGCAATCATTCGCCAAGCAGAGCATGTGGTTACAGAAGTAAAGGCCATTTTTATAGAAAATACAGAGTTGTGAGTTTCAAAATTCCCACTCCCCCCTCCCGCCCAGCTCGAAGGGGATTGGCTGACACGCAAACAGCTGGGAGGAGGCTTGGCCGTCCCCCATGCATCAGGGCCAATCACAGGGCTTTCGCGGGGCGCCAGAGCCTATCAGGAGGCTCCTGCTGCCTCGACGCTCCAGCGAATCAGAAGGGAGGGAGGCGGGATGAAGGGAGACAATGCATTCTGGAGCGGATTATGGAGTTTTAATGTCCTTAGGCTTATCGAGTCTGGGGATTGGCCTTCCAGAGAAGCCACTTCTATTGTCCTGAGATGGGTCTGTGATAAGCATTGATGGCTTAATCCAGGTTTACCGGGAGCTCCCGGTGGCGCAGTGGGTTAAACCCCTGTGCCGGCAGGACTGAAGACCGACAGGTCGCAGGTTCAAATCCGGGAGAGGCGGATGAGCTCCCTCTGTCAGCTCCAGCTCCTCATGCGGGGACATGAGAGAAGCCTCCCACAAGGATGATAAAAACATCAAATCATCCAGGCGTCCCCTGGGCAACGTCCTTGCAGACGGCCAATTCTCTCACACCAGAAGTGACTTGCAGTTTCTCAAGTCACTCCTGACACGACCAAAAAAAATCCGAGTTTTCCTCTTACAATCAGATAGGGCACAAAGGGGAACTTTTGTGAATGTCCCTGCCCTTAGCAAACTATAAGTTAATATCTCTTATGGGGGGAGGGGTCATGTTCGACTTCAAAAGGGTCTCCAAGCCTTTATTATTATTTTATTTCAGACATTTGTATCCCGTCCTATCTCGACCTCTGCAGAGGGACTCAGGGCAGCTAACAACCAGCACACCATGGTGCCCACAACCAAAAGTATAAATACACAATTTAAATAAAAACAATACAAAAACAGTTGCCCTCTTCCTCTAGACTCCTTCGAGAGTCTGTCCTTTGAGAAGGCAATGTCATTTCTTCCCCAATACCCAATGGCTGAGCAGAGACCGACTGCTTCATAGAATCATTGTAAGCGACCAGGGGCGGCTCAACCCATTACGCAAAGTAAGCATTCGCGGTATAGTTGATTTTGCCCAGGGGCGCTCTTGAGGCGCTCTTGGGGGAAAACAGACCTTGACATATGCGAGTTGTAGTTACTGGGATGTATAGTTCACCTACAATCAAAGACCATTCTGAACTCCACCAATGATGGAATTGAACCAAATAGGGCACACAGAACTCCCACGACGAACAGAAAATATATATCAGTGATTGGTTGGGGGGGGCATCAAAATACTGTTTGCTTACCGTTGAAAATTACCTAGGGCCACTTCTGCAAGCGACTCCAAAGGCTTCCAGTCCAACCCCCTTCCTCCATGCAGGAATACACAATCCATGCATCCCCAACAGATCCAACACTTGTTGGATCAAGGTGGTCAATTGAAACATTCACACCCAGCTCCAGCAGACAAAAGTCCTTTGTCCCACCCTGGTCATTCACAGATATATAAACCCATTTTCCTACTTCCAACAGACCTCACTACCTCTGAGGATGCTTGCCATAGATGCAGGCGAAACGTCAGGAGAAAATGCCTCTAGAACATGGCCCTATAGCCTGGAAAAACCTACAACAACCCAGTATCTCCATCTTCTTTGCTTCTCTGTGGTCTGTATTACTTCCTCCATTTCTCTGTTCCTCACCAAAAATGACAATGGTAGGAGCAACCGTTGGGCAGTGAAGGGATGCCAAACTGCCCATTCAGAACTTAGTATGATATATAGTCTTGGCTGGTATGTGCCTTCATCACCCATCTCGATGAAGAAATAGTGAGATTTATTGGAGAAGGCTGGGATCAAAAGAAATCTGTGCTGAGTGGCTAATTACCAGCTCTTTGACGATCTCCAATATGGTTGCTAGCAACATATTGTGACGCTTTCACTGAAACAGCAGGAAGTCATTACAGTATTATAGAATCATAGAGTTGGAAGAAACGTTGAAAATGTCAACACTGGGATAGGAATGGCAGTCCTATGAATACTAGGCCCTGTGCCAAGAGAGAGAGAGAGAGAGAAAAGGAGTGATTCTCATTTCCCTGATGTAGTGTTGCAAGCAAATGGGACTCCCTTGGAATATTTGTAACATGCACAGATATCTATAACAACATCATAACACCTGATGAAGACATTGCGAAACAAGGGAAACAACCCGGGAGACCTTGTTGTCTGTCACTGTCACTGATGTTGTTTATGGAAGAAGATCTTTCGACAACATAGAAAGTGTTATTTTGTGCCACTGTCCCGGATATTGTTTAACTGTTATTTTGGAAGCTCTAAGTTCATTGTGTTGACAAAATATTGATAAACCATGTGTCACTGTTTCTGATGTTGTTTGTGGAAGAAGATCTTTCAATAATATAGGAAGTGTTATTTTGTGTCACTGTGCCTGACATTATTTAACTGTGATTTTGGAAGCTCTAGTATCACTGTGTTAACAAAGTATTGAAAAATTATCTTCCAATTATAAACAGTCTTTAATTAATCATGTGAATGTTCTCATGTTACATTCAATGTAGAAATTCTTAGAATATAGAAATTGTGATTTGCAATCTACAGTTTTTGTAATTATTCCCTTGGATTAGACTGGGTTGACCACCAAAGCCATAGAAGACTACATAGCCCAGCCAGAAATAGGATGCTGAATCAGCCCCTTGAGAGGCAACTGTTGTCAAGCTGAGAACTCGGTTGTGCTTCTTGCTCTGTGGTGAAATCAGAGCCTAATAGCACATCCCCAACACGAGGTTTCCTGTTCTTGGAGGTAGCAGAGGTAGCAACCGGAGCAGTCTCCCGACGAGGCCATAAAGCAGAGGCCAACCACCCCAGGCCTCGCCCAAAGGTCACTCTTTAGGAACACATCTTCAAGCTTGGAAAAGCCAATTGTGTACATGAGCCAGATGAAGTTGTAATGGTTGAACTCCCTAAAGAATAGAAGGCCTGCTGGAGTTCCTAAGGAAGCCAAAAGCCGGAAGGTGAGAATTAATGCTGCAAGAGGCTTGGCTGGAGGTATCCAAGATGTTTGCCAATAAACTCTCTCCTCTAATTTTGAGCTGTGTTGGCAGAGGGTCCGACAGGAATGCTCGGTGCGAAGCTTTGCAAGCTGAGAGGTGGAGAAGGAAGGGACTCGTATGTGTTTGCTTTTGTTGTTGTCTCCATTTCTTGAGCTGGAAAATGGTGGGGAAACCCTTCATTCCATCCACTGTTTTGAGAACAGAGCAATCCCTTCCTGGTCCTCGGAGTTCACCTGTTTCTCAGGTCTTCAGCCAAGTTGACAGCTTTAAAGGTCTCCAGAGAGGTTGCCAGCGAGCCGACCTGGCGGTTGTGACATCAAGAGGTTCCTCTGGAAGGGAATTCCTGCACAGATAATGGAATACCTCGTTTAAGTCCCTCTGGGCCCCAACTGAGCCATTCCAGCCCTTTCTTTCAAAATTATAATCATCGAGGAAGCTCTTAATCGTCGGCACTTAGAATCATAGAATCCTAGAGTTGGAAGAGACGTCATAGGCCATCCAGTCCAACCCCCTGCCAAGAAGCAGGAAAATTGCATTCAAAGCACCCTTGACAGATGGCCATCCAGCCTCTGTTTCAAAGCTTCCAAAGAAGGAGCCTCCACCACTCTCTGGGGCAGAGAGTTCCACTGCTGAACAGTTCTGACAGTCAGGCAGTTCTTCCTCATGTTCAGATGGAATCTCCTTTCTTGGAGTTTGAAGCCATTGTTCCACATCCTTGTCTCCAGGGAAGCAGAAAACAAGCTTGCTCCCTCCTCCCTATGACTTCCTCTCACATATTTATACATGGCTCTCATCATGTCTCCTCTCCACCTTCTCTTCTTCAGGCTAAACATGCCCAGCCCCTCAAGCCGCTCTTCATAGGGCTTGTTCTCCAGACTCTTGATCATTTTAGTTGCCCTCCTCTGGACACATTCCAGCTTGTCAATATCTCTCTTCAATTGTGGTGCCCAGAATTGGACACAATATTCCAGGTGTGGTCTAACCAACGCAGAACAGAGGGGTAGCATTACTTCCCTAGATCCAGACACTATGCTCCTCTTGATGCAGGCCAAAATCCCATTGGCTTTTTTTTTTGCTGCCACATCACATTGTTGGCTCATGTTTAACTTGTTGTCCACAAGAACTCCAAGATCTTTTTCACACGTACTGCTCTCGAGCCAGGCATTGTTCCCCATTCTGTATCTTTGCATTTGTCACTGTTGAACTTCATTTTGGTAGTTTTGGCCTCTCTCTCTAATCTGTCAAGATCGTTTTGAATCCTGCTCCTGTCCTCTGGAGTATTGGCTCTCCCTCCCAACTTGGTGTCATCTGCAAACTTGATGATCCTGCCTTCTAATCCTTCATCCAAGTCATTAATAAAGATGTTGAACAGGACCAGGCCCAGGACAGAACCCTGTTGATGGCACTCCGCTCGTCACTTCTTTCAGGATGAAGAGGAAGCATTGGGGAGAATCACCCTCTGGGTTCATCCATTTAACCAATTACAGATCCACCTCACCGTAGGTTTGCCTAGCCCACATTGGACTAGTTTCCTAGTCAGAAGGCCATGGGGGACCTTGTCGAAGGCCTTACTGAAATCCAGATATGCTACATCCACGGCATTCCCCGCATCTACTCAGCTTATAACTCTATCAAAAAAAGAGATCAGATTAGTCTGGCATGACTTGTTTTTGATAAATCCATGTTGACTATTAGCAATGACCGCATTTGTTTCTAAGTGTTTGCAGACCACTTCCTTAACAATCTTTTCCAGAATCTTGCCTGGTATTGATGTGAGGCTGACCGGACGGTAATTGTTTGGGTCATCCTTTTTTCCCTTCTTGAAGATTGGGACCACATTGGCCCTCCTCCAATCTGCTGGAACTTCTCCCATTCTCCAAGAACTCTCAAAGATGGTTGCCAATGGTTCCGAAATGACTTCCGCTAGTTCCTTCAATACTCTGGGTGTAGTTGATCTGGCCCTGGGGACTTGAACTCATTTATAGCGGCCAGGTATTCCTGGATGACTTGTTTTCCAATTTGGGGTTGGATGTCCTCTAATCCCTCATCCACTCCATCTTGCTGAGGTTGAAGATGACTTTCTTCTTGTGAGAAGACCGAGGCAAAGAAGGCATTAAGTAGTTCTGCCTTTTCCCTATCCCTGTCAGCATTGCCCCATCTTCTCCTCAAAGAGGCCCTATCGCCAAGGTAAGGTAGAAGCAGACCTTCTGCAGCTGGAGGCAGTCCGTATTGACATTGAGTTCTTTCCTTGGCCAGACAAACCGTCTTGGCAGAAGGTGTTTTTCAGAAGATGATCCATCATGGAGGCGGTAAATGTGGACAGAGACACACAAGCTGTCGCTTGGCCCAACTTGGCCTGTGTTTTCCTCAGCCGTTCCTTCCTTCGTGTGCAGATCGAGGGGCGCCAGGCATTTCCTCCAGGTCCGGGATACAGAGTTGCAAGCTGCTGACAGGACAAACACACTCTGTCCAGCCGAATTGCTCCATGACCTCAGAGAATGTACAGGTGGTTGTAAGGAAACTCTAGCCATGTCTGAAGTTGTGAGTTTGGGATGAGCGAGAGAGCGAGCGTGCATGTGTGTTTTTATAGGCTGCAGAGCCATTTATTTCCCACATGTCTCTCCTTTGCCAGCGCAGATGGAACATCTGTTTACCTTCTTTTTCCTCACTTGCACCAGCAGGAATTGCTATACTTCGAAGGTACTAATATACACTGTTGTGTGATGTTGGCTTTCTGTATCCATGGATTCTCCAGCCACAGAGTCAACCATCCGTGGCTTGAAATACACTGAAAAAGTATTATATTATCAAAACTAGCGGTGGTTACCAATTCAATAGACATGTCCCATTTCTCTGGAGTAGTGTTTCAACTTAACTGCAGGCATCCACCTCTTTTTCACGCGTGACTTTTCCATGATCCAGTCTTAGTTTAGACCAGGCATGGGCAAACTTCGGCCCTCCAGGTGTTTTGGACTCCAACTCTCACAATTCCTAACAGCCTACCGGAAAAGTCCCTGTCCCCCTGTTCAGAAGATTTCGCCTCTCTTTCGGTCTTTGTGACAATTAGATTTTGCAAAATGTTGGCTTGTTGTGGAAAATGAGGATTGGAGATAAAGCTTCCTTGAAGCCCCCTTTCCCCCCTGAAAATAATATCACTTCCAGGAGTGGATTTCCCTTCTTAAAGGGAGATTTCTTTCGCTTCCTGTTGTCTCATTCTTAACCAGGAGTTGTTTGTAAGTTAGATGTTTGCAACTCGGGAACTGCCTGTATATGTATTTACAATATATAGTTTAATATACAACCACTGAGGATGCCTGCCATAGATGCAGTCGAAACGTCAGGAGAGAATGATTCTGGAACATGGCCAGACAGCCCGGAAAACTTACAAAAATCCAGTGATTCCAGCCATGAAAACCTTCAACAATACTATGATGTAATATGTTTATTTACATACATGCACATACGCATGCACACATATCCATACAGTATGAAGAACCCCTTTGACAAGGAAACAGAACAATTCTTAATTCCAGAAACAGCTCCAGGACAGGCAAGCCTTGGATGCGCATGGCACGAGCATCATCTGCTGGGGAAGGGCTAGAATTGCTCCTCTTTTTCATTTCAAAGGGATCCCTCTTTGAAAACCAAGGCTATCTGTTCAATACATCGCCATGTAGCATAGTCCCATTGCCCTTCTTAAAGCCTTAATAGCCCTCCCCCCTGTTTAACCTTGGGATTTGTAGTTTGTGAAGGCATGGGGTCTCTTTGGTGGAGAATTCCATATCCCAGCTCCAAGGACAAAGACATGGCACTTAAAGGAGAACTACATCCATGCAGTCATGCCGGCCACATGACCTTGGAGGTGTCTATGGACAACGCTGGCTCTTCAGCTTAGAAATGGAGATGAGCACCACACCCCAGAGTCAGACATGACTGGACTTAATGTCAGGGGACTACCTTTACCTTTTTACATCACTATCATCCTGGAGTGAGGATGGGCCTCTGGGCAAGATTTAGTAGTTGCACATCACCTGTTCATTGTCTATGTCCCGTCTGCATTTCTGTTAGTTATTCCAAGTGTAAATCTAGACACTATTAGATTAGACCTCAAACTAAAGCCCGAGGGCCGGATGCGGCCCTCCAAAGTCATTTACTCGGCCCTTGCTCAAGGTCAACCTAAGTCTGAAACAACTTGAAAGCAGGAAACCATGAAAATGAACAAAATCTGGCTACCAGTATTAAAAAAAACTCTAAAATTACAACAGCACAACAACAGAGAGGAAAGAAACAAGGACATCTAATCACCTTGAACAAAAGCTTGCTCTAGGCACTGTCAGGCCATTATATGCTAATCAAGGTGGTCAGTTGAAACATTCACACCTAGCTCCAGCAGACAAGAGTCCTTTGTCCCACCCTGGTCATTCCACAGATATATAAACCCTTTTTCCCAGTTCCAGCAGACCTCACTACCTCTGAGGATGCTTCCCATAGATGTAAGGAGAGAATGCCTCTAGACCATGGCCATACAGCCCGAAAAAACCTACAACAACCCAACTTGAAAGCACACAACTACAACATTTCTATCTCATCAGTCAAAAGTAGGCCCACATTTCCCATTGAAATATAATTAAGTTTATATTTGTTAAAATTGTTCTTCATTGTAGGACACGGAACAATGGCTTCAAACTACAAGAGAGGAGATTCCATCTGAACATTAGGAAGAACTTCCTGACTGTGAGAGCCATTCATCAGTGGGACTCTCTGCCTCGGCTTGTGGTGGAGGCTCCTTCTTTGGAAGCATTTAAACAGAGGCTGGATTGGCCATCTGTCGGGGGTGCTTTGAATGCAATATTTCTGCTTCTAGGCAGGGGGTTGGACTGGATGACCCATGAGGTCTCTTCCAACTCTATGATTCTAATAATTGAATTATTTTAAAGTGTTATTTGCACTACAAATAAGATATGTGCAGTGTGCATAGGAATTAATTCATTTTTTTTCCAAATTATAATCTGGCCCTCCAACAGTTTGATAGACTGTCACCTGGCCCTCTGTTTAAAAATTTTGAGGGCCCCTGGATTAGGCAAAGGGCCTTCCACAGTGCCCTATACCCCAGGATTTGATCCCATATTATATGTCATTGGAGACTCATATAATCCAGTTCAAAGCAGACAATCTGGGACTAGATCCTGGGGTAAACAGTGGTGTGGATCCAGCCTAAGGCCCCTTTTACACAGGCCTTACATTTTGGAAGAAAGTGGGATAAAAGGGGTGAGTGGCTAGATGGTGCACGCCGAAAATGCACACAGCATCGCAGGATGGCATGATAAACACGTGATAAAAAGGTTGGCTTAAAACCCGCGACCAGGCGAAAAATGCACTTTGGAGCATTGTATATCCCTGCACTCAAAGAAACCGCAAGTGTCCCACACTTAAGCTGTCCGCATTTCATAATCGCAAAGCAGCCAGCGAGGGATGGAAACCGTGTTCCTTGGGTTTACCCCGTGGGCACCAGCATGGCCGGTATTGCACCACCTGACATCCGCCGGGAAGTAGCAGCCAATAGTGAAAGGACCAAGGCAGCTCATCCCCTGTTTGGGTATCAGCCAGCACGTCAACGACTTAAATCAAGACATAGTTTTCTAAGATCTACAAAGGACAAAAGGGAGAACCTCAACCAAACCCAGAACCTCAACCAATGGCTGATACCAAATGAGAGACTCCCCCCTGGGCACACAGAGGACTGGGCGACTTGGAAGGCGCTGAACAGACTGCGCTCTGGCACCACGAGATGCAGAGCCAACCTCAAGAAATGGGGCCACAAAGTGGAATCCACGACATGCGAGTGTGGAGAGGAGCAAACCACTGACCACCTGCTGCAATGCAACCTGAGCCTTGCCACATGCACAATGGAGGACCTTCTTGCGGCAACACCAGAGGCACTCCAAGTGGCCAGATACTGGTCAAAGGACATTTAATCAACTACCAAACTCGCAAATTTTGTATTTTGTCTGTTTGTTTGCTTTGTTCTGTTAGAAATGTAATATAATTGACTGGTTGCTGATGATTCGATAAATAACCAGCATGGCAGGCATGATCTGCCCTGAACTGGATTACATGAGTCTACATTATCATATAATCCAGATGATCAAAGCACACGATCCTCGTTATCTGCTTCAAACTCGATTATATGGGTCTACACTGTCCTATAATCAAGTTCAAAGCAGATAGCATGAATTTTATATGGCAATCTCTGTGTCTTGGACCAATTGCTCCCTGCCTTTAGCTAATGGAATACTTACTTACTTAGGCGATCCCTCGTTGGCCGAGTAGGATAGTCTTCCAGGATCAGTATTCTTTTGGGTCCGTAGGTGGCTGTGGAGCCCTATTCTTGACCTGCATCTTCTCCCACAGTGAGGGCATTGGTTTCCAGGTGGAAGGCGGTCTTGGTCGGGGTTGGCTTGGCGCACCTCCCTCTTGGCACGTTTCTCTCTTTCACCCTCCATTCATGCCTCTTCAAATTCTGCAGCACTGCTGGTCACAGCTGGCCTCCAGCTGGAATGCTCAAGGGCCAGGGCTTCCCAGTTCTCAGTGTCTGTGCCAGAGTTTTTAAGGTTGTATTGTCAAAGGCTTTCATGGCCAGAATCACTGGGTTGTTCTAGGTTTTTCCGGGTTATATGGCCATGTTCTAGAGGCATTTTCTCCTGATGTTTCGCCTGCACCTATGGCAAGCATCCTCAGAGGTTGTGAGGTCTTTAAGGTTGGCTTTGAGCCCATCTTTCAATCTCTTTTCCTGTCCACCAACATTCCGTTTTCCAATCTTGAGTTCGGAGTAGAGCAACTGCTTTGGGAGATGGTGGTCAGGCATCCGGACAAAGTGGTCGGTCCAGCAAAGTTGATGGCGGAGGACCATCGCTTCAATGCTTCTTCCAGCACGCTGACATTTGTCCGCCTATCTTTCCAAGAGATTTGCAGGATTTTCCAGAGGCAGCGCTGATGGAATCGTTCCAGGAGTTGCATGTGACGTCTGTAGACAGTCCACGTCTCGCAGGCATATAGCAGGGTTGGGAGGACAATAGCTTTATAAACAAGCACCTTGGTATCCCTACGGATGTCCCGGTCCTCAAACACTCTCTGCTTCATTCGGAAAAATGCTGCACTCGCAGAGCTCAGGCAGTGTTGTATTTCGGTGTCAATGTTGACATCTGTAGACAGTCCATGTCTCACAGGCATATAGCAGGGTTGGGAGGATAATAGCTTTATAAACAAGCACCTTGGCATTCCTACAGATGTCCCAGTCCTCAAACACACTCTGCTTCATTCGGAAAAATGCTGCACTCGTAGCACTCAGGCGGTGTTGTATTTCAGTGTCAATGTTGACATCTGTAGACAGTCCACGTTTCGCAGGCATATAGCAGGTTGGGAGGACAATAGCTTTATAAACAAGCACCTTGGTATCCCTACGGATGTCCCAGTCCTCAAACACTCTCTGCTTCATTCGGAAAAATGCTGCACTCGTAGAGCTCAGGCGGTGTTGTATTTCGGTGTCGGTGTTGACTTTGGTGGAGAGGTGGTTGCCAAGGGAGCGGAAATGGTCAACATTTTCTAATGTTACATCATTAAGCCGTATTTCTGGCATTGGAGAGGGGCTGGAAGAGCACTTTGGTTTTCTCGATGTTCAATGACAGGCCGAGCTTCTCGTATGCTTCTGCAAAGGTGTTTAGAGTGGCTTGTGGGTCTTCTTCTGAATGCGCACAGACGACTAATGGAATAGCCATATAACAGTCATAGATAAATAACAGTAATACCAGTCTGGCTGCATCTACACTGCGCTATATCCCAGGATCTGATCCCCAATTATCTGATATGAACTGGATCATAACTATCTACACTGCCACATAATTGGGGATAAGGCTTTAAAAATGCCCCATGAGTCAAAAGCAATGCTAAGACTGTGGGGCACTCTGGGAGCGTCTATACCGTGGAATTAAGGCGGTTTCACACCACTTTAACTGCCTTGGCTGAATGCCATGCAACTTGTGAAAGCTGCAGCTGGGTGAAGCATAGCTTTTACATGACTCTGTATGTAGGTAGGATTACATACATACACAGCAGCAAACGCGGCATCAAACTGCGTTAATTCTACAGTGTAGATGATCATAGAAGCATAGAATCAAAGAGTTGCAAGAGACCTCATGGGCCATCCAGTCCAACCCCATTCTGCCAAGAAGCAGGAATATGGCATTCAAAGCACCCCTGACAGATGGCCATCCAGCCTCTGTTTAAAAGCTTCCAAAGAAGGAGCCTCCACCACACTCCGGGGCAGAGAGTTCCACTGCTGAACGGCTCTCACAGTCAGGAAGTTCTTCCTCATGTTCAGATGGAATCTTCTCTTGTAGTTTGAAGCCATTGTTCCATTGCGTCCTAGTCTCCAGGGAAGCAGAAAACAAGCTTGCTCCCTCCTCCCTGTGGCTTCCTCTCACATATTTATATATGGCTATCATCTCCTCTCAGCCTTCTCTTCTTCAGGCTAAACATGCCCAGCTCCTTAAGCCGCTCCTCATAGGGCTTGTTCTCCAGACCCTTGATCATTTGAGTCGCCCTCCTCTGGACACATTCCAGCTTGTCAATATGTGATGTGCTCTTGCGTTCTGCTGTGGCAATACTCTTCTACTGGGAAGGGTGAGATTGTGTTTCAAAGAAGGGGGGAAAGGGGGTCCTGTCCCTTTAATTTCAAGCCCCTCCCTCCGCCCTGCGTTGAAGCTTGACTCGTGGGCGCAACCTACCACGCTGCTTGCCAATCCTCGCCAGGCGATTGGCCGCGGCGCTGCTCCGACACGCCTACTCTGGGACTTTTCGGCCAATCGCGAGGCGGAGAGCCAAAGCAGGAACAGGTGGGCCTGGTTGCAAAAGAAAAGAGTGAAGAAGAAGGAAGAAGAGGAGGAAGGAAAGAGGTGAGTGAGTGGGAAGAAAAGGAGGGACTCCTAATATATTTGTCCCCTGCCACGTGTTGCTGTGGCCCACATGGGGGTTCTGTGTGGGAGTTTTGGCCCAATTCTATCATTGATGGGGTTCAGAATGCTCTTTGATTGTAGGTGAACTATAAATCCCAGCAACTACAACTCCCAAATGTCAAGATTCTATTTTCCCCAAACTCCACCAGTGTTCACATCTGTGCATATTGAGTATTCGTGTAGAGTTTGGACCAGATCCATCATTAATTGAGTCCACAGTGCTCTCTGGATGTAGGTGAACTACAGTTCCCAAACTCAAGGTCAATGCCCACCTTCCAGTATTTTCTGTTGGTCATGGAAGTCCTGTATGCCATGTTTGGTTCAATTCTATCGTTGGTGGAGTTCAGAATGCTCTTTGATTGTAGGTGAACTATAAATCCCAGTAAGTACAACTCCCAAATGTCAAGGTCTATTCCCTCCAAACTCCATCTGTGTTCATATTTGGACATATAGAATATTTGTGTCAAGTTTGGTCCAGATCCATCATTGTTTGAGTCCACAGAGATCTCTGGATGTGGGTGAACTATAATTCCCATTCAAGGTCAATGTCTACCAAACCTTTCCAGTTTTTTCTGTTTGTCATGGGAGCCCTGTGTGCTAAGTTTGGCCCAATTCCATCATTGGTGGAGTTCGGAATGCTCTTTGATTGTAGGTTAATTATAAATCCCAAAATACAAAATCATAATTTTTTCAGTGATCGTCACTTCTTGTGTTGTGAGACATTTTGTTGCCAAATTTGGTGATTTCATTCATTGGTTCTTTTGTTTTTAAGGTACTTATTATGCACAGGGCATTTATTTATATAGATTCCCCATACAACCATAAAGCGCTTAGTTAAAGGCTATTTTAAACAGGAAATAGCCGTTTTCTGAATTACTTACTTACTTACTTAGGCGATCCCTCGTTGGACGAGTAAGATGGTCTTCCATTATGGGTTTCCTTGTGAGTCTGTAGGTGACTGTGGAACCCTATTCTTGACCCGCATCTTCTTCCACAGTGAGGGCATTGGTTTCCAGGTGGAAGGCGGTCCCGGTCGGGGTTGGCTTGACGCGCCTTCCTCCTGGCACGTTTCTCTCTTTCACCCTCCACTCGTGCCTCCTCAAATTCTGCAGCACTGCTGGTCACAGCTGACCTCCAGCTGGAGTGCTCAAGGGCCAGGGCTTCCCAGTTCTCAGTGTCTATGCCAGAGTTTTTAAGGTTGGCTTTGAGCCCATCTTTAAATCTCTTTTCCTGTCCACCAACGTTCCGTTTTCCGTTCTTAAGTTCAGAGTAGAGCAACTGCTTTGGGAGACGGTGGTCAGGCATCCGGACAACGTGACCGGCCCAGCGGAGTTGATGTTGGAGGACCATTGCTTCAATGCTGGTGGTCTTTGCTTCTTCCAGCACGCTGACGTTTGTCTGCTTGTCTTCCCAAGAGATTTGCAGGATTTTCCGGAGGCAGCGCTGATGGAATCGTTCCAGGAGTTGCATGTGACGTCTGTAGACAGTCCACGTCTCACAGGCATATAGCAGGGTTGGGAGGACAATAGCTTTATAGACAAGCAATTACACCAGGTGTAATTACACCAGGTTTGTAATTACACCAGGTAATTACACCAGTTTTGGAGCCGATCTGACTTCTGAATTACACCAGGTTTGGAGCCGATCTGACTTCTGAATTACACCAGGTTTGGAGCCGATCTGACTTCTTCCAGCAGTGCGTTCCATAGCTTCTGAGCTGCCCTCGAAAACGTGCCTTCTCTAGTAGATTTTAAATGCAAGTTGGGCCTGGATGGTGTGGAAATGAGGGCCTCTTTGCTGGACATTAAAGGTCAGCTCAGTCTGTAGCGTCAAGTAACTTGGCCAAGCTGTTGAGAGGAAGTTTTTCTGTCACTGATTCGAAATTTCTCAAATTCTTTGTTTTCCCCTGCAGGGAGGACCTTCTGCAAACCATGAGGCTCAACCAAGGGCCGGTCACGTCCTTCCAAGCTCCGACAGCAGTGCGCAAATTCTCCAGCAGCCAGGTTTACCTGTTCCGAAGCGAACGGTCGGAGTCGGAGTCGTCCTCGGAGGAAGAGCTGGATGTGATGGAATTGCGAGCGAGGGGGAAGGAGCTCCAGCAAAGGAACGCTTCCCGCGAGAAAGTCAGGGACACTGTCTTCCTGGAACGAGAAGTCAGGGAAGACGACAGCCTCAACAAGCTGGCCCTGCAGTACGGATGCAAGGTGAGAAGCAAACGGGTTCAAAGGATTCCATTTGTCTGCACCTGCCATGTTACAAATTATGCCTTTCATGAAACTGATTTCTGGTTGTCAGTCTAGGCAGGCCATGCAAGTTGACAGGCCAACATTAAAAAGCATGGTGGGCGTTTTCCATGATTTTCATGCCATCCTCTCTGTCCTTTGTGCTGGTCAAGTGCCACTTGGCTTAATGGGAAGAACTGCTCGAGGTTAGGGAGAGCAGAGTCACAACTGGTATAACTTAAGCCAGTGGTTCTCAACCTGGGGGTCGGGACCCCTGGGAGGGTCGCGAGGGGGTGTCAGAGGGGTCGCCAAAGACCAACAGACAACACAATATTTTGTGTTGGTCATGAGGATTCTGTGTGGGAAGTTTGGCTCAATTCTATCATTGGTGGGGTTCAGAATGCTCTTTAATTGTAGGTGAACTATAAATCCCAGCAACTACAACTCTCAAAGGTCAAGGTGTATTTTCCCCAAACTCCACCAGTGTTCACATTTGGGCATATTGAGTATTCCTGCCAAGTTTGGTCCACATCCATCATTGTTTGAGTCCATAGTGCTCTCTGGATGTAGGTGAACTACAACTCCCAAACTCAAGGTCAATGCCCACCAAACCCTTCCAGTATTTTCTGTTGGTCATGGGAATTCTATGTGCCAAGTTTGGTTCAATTCCATCATTGGTGGAGTTCAGACTGCTCTTTGCTTGTAGGTGAACTATAAATCCCAGCAACTACAACTCCCAAATGTCAAAGTCTGTTTCCCCCCAAACTCCAACAGTGTTCACATTTGGGCATATTGAGTTTGTGCCAAGTTTGGTCCAGATCCATCATTGTTTGAGTCCACAGTGCTCTCTGGATGTAGGTGAACGACAACTCCCAAACTCAAGGTCAATGCCCACCAAACCCTTCCAGTATTTTCTGTTGGTCATGGGAATTCTATGTGCCAAGTTTGGTTCAATTCCATCATTGGTGGAGTTCAGACTGCTCTTTGCTTGTAGGTGAACTATAAATCCCAGCAACTACAACTCCCAAATGGCAAAATCAATCCCCCCTCTAATCCCACCAGTATTCAAATGTGGGCATATCAGGTATTTGTGCCAAATTTGGTCCAGTGAATAAAGCTAAATCCTGCATATCAGATATTTACATTGCGATTCATAACAGTAGCAAAATTTCAGTTATGAGGTAGCAGCGAAAATAATGTTATGGTTGGGGGTCACCACAACAGGAGGACCTGTACTAAGGGGTCTTGGCATTAGGAAGGTTGAGAACTACTGACTTAAGCAGATGAAGATTGTTCAGGGAATTAATTGCCACGCTGGATCAGAACAAAGCCTGGATAATGTGTTGTCAAAGGCTTTCATCGTGTGTACTTACTTGCAGAAGTGACGTTTCCCTCTGAATTCTCAGGTTGCAGACATCAAACGGGTCAATAACTTTATCCGGGAACAAGACTTGTATGCTCTGAAATCCATCAAAATTCCCGTCAAGGTCAACGGCGTATTGACGGAAACGAGAGAAGAGTTGCCACACAGCGCCGCTGTGTCACTGGCTGAACTGCTGGAAGGCAATGACAGTGACAACAGAGAACCCATTGATCAGTATTTCAGAGGGATTGACGAGAACATAGAACAAGCGGCACAAGTGACGCAAGCGACGGTCTCGCCAAGCCCAGACTATTGCATTGAAACGCCGGGCTGGTCCCCTCCGCGGCCAAAAGAAGCCACGAGCGGAGCAGATTGTGGCATCCAGTGGTGGAACGCCGTCTTCGTGATGCTCCTTGTTGGAATTATTTTGCCTGTGTTTTATATTGTCTATTTTAAGACCCAGAAGCTGGACATGGCTGGCGATGCTTCCAACCTGACTGCCAACGGCTCCTTGCACGGGTTGCCTGTGCATGTCCCCAAAGCGGGAGCATTCATCCTAGCCGGAGGATGAGACCGAGAGACACAAGTGGGCGAGAGACTCCATGCTTTCGATGTAATGTTCTGGATGAGACTGTAAGTTGTGGGCGCTGAACTTGTAATGGGGAAACAAGGGCAGAAATGAGGCCCGGATAGCGGCCGGTCAGTTATGGACTCACCCTGTTCAGAAAGGAAGAGGGTGGTGGGATTTTGGGAAATGAGATCTGGATGATGGCCGGTGATGGACGTGCCCTGTTCAGAAAGGAAGAGGGTAGTGGGATTTTGACATCTGAAAGGGGTGTGCTGCTGACATGCCTGTAAAAGTGCACTTCGGCAAGAAGCGGCAGCAGCCTCTGTTAAGGGAAACAAGGTCAGTTTATGGAAACGAGGAAGGTGGGAATCCCTTCATTTGGACTCCCAATAAACTGCCCACTGCTTTCCCGTAAAGTTAGGCTTTCACTGCCTTTGTCAGGAAGAAACAAATACCCAAGTTTATTCCCAAACTAAATCTAATCCCTTAATTCAGCCTTCCCTCCAGGTGTTTAAGGCTTCAACTCCCACAATTCCTAACAGCCCCAGGGCTTTTCCCTTTCCTTTTCCACTTAAGCAAGGCATGGGCAAACTAAGGCACGGGGGCCAGATGCAGACCCTGGATGCTTACCTGAGGCCCTCCTTATTTTCCTTGTCCTCTTGGCATAAGGACATGGTGGCCCACCATATCCTTATTCCAAAAAGATGAGGGAGGGAGAGAAGAAGGCACGCAGCAGCTGAGAGCCCCCTGGAGTGCTTTCACCCACCACATGTCTTGCCCTCCTACTGGCATAAGGACGGTGCAAGTGGCCCTATCCTCATGCCAGGAGGAAGGCACGCAGTGGCTGAGAGCTCCCCTGAGCTCCTACCAGTATAAGGACGGTGCAAGAGACCCCATCCTTAAGTCAGGAGGACGGCTTGAGGAAGGCACACGGCTGAGAGCTCTCCTGAGTGTTCTCAGCCGCCGCATGTCTTGCCCTCCTACTGGCATAAGGACGGTGCGAGTGGCCTTATCCTTATGCCAGAAGGAAGGCACACAATGGCTGAGAGCTCCCCTGAGCTCCTACCAGTATAAGGACGGTGCAAGAGACTCCATCCTTATGTCAGGAGGACGGCTTGAGGAAGGCACACGGCTGAGAGCTCTCCTGAGTGTTCTCAGCCGCCGCATGTCTTGCCCTCCTACTGGCATAAGGACGGTGCAAGTGGCCCTATCCTTATGCCAGGAGGAAGGCACACAATGGCTGAGAGCTCCCCTAAGCTCCTACCAGCATAAGGACGGTGCAAGAGGCCCCATCCATAAGTCAGGAGGACGGCTTGAGGAAGGCACACGGTTGAGAGCTCTCCTGAGTGCTCTCAGCCGCCGCATGTCTTGCCCTCCTACTGGCATAAGGACGGTGCGAGTGGCCTTATCCTTATGCCAGAAGGAAGGCACACAATGGCTGAGAGCTCCCCTGAGCTCCTACCAGTATAAGGACGGTGCAAGAGACTCCATCCTTATGTCAGGAGGACGGCTTGAGGAAGGCACACGGCTGAGAGCTCTCCTGAGTGTTCTCAGCCGCCGCATGTCTTGCCCTCCTACTGGCATAAGGACGGTGCAAGTGGCCCTATCCTTATGCCAGAAGGAAGGCACACAATGGCTGAGAGCTCCCCTGAGCTCCTACCAGCATAAGGATGGTGCAAGAGGCCCCATCCTTATGTCAGGAGGACGGCTTGAGGAAGGCACACGGCAGAGAGCTCTCCTGAGTGCTCTCAGCCACCGCATGTCTCGCCCTCCTACCAGCATAAGGACGGTGCAAGTGGCCCTATCCTTATGCCAGGAGGAAGGCACTCAGTGGCTGAGAGCTTCCCTGAGCTCCTACCAGCATAAGGACAGTGCAGGAGGCCCTATCCTTATGTCAGGAAGACGGCTTGAGAAAGGCACATGGCTGAGAGCTCTCAGCTGCCGCATGTCTTGCCCTCCTACTGGCATAAGGACGGTGCAAGTGGCCCTATCCTTATGCCAGAAGGAAGGCACACAATGGCTGAGAGCTCCCCTGAGCTCCTACCAGCATAAGGACGGTGCAAGAGGCCCCATCCTTATGTCAGGAGGACGGCTTGAGGAAAGCACACGGCTGAGAGCTCTCCTGAGTGCTCTCAGCCACCGCATGTCTCGCCCTCCTACCAGCATAAGGACGGTGCAAGCGGCCCCATCCTTATGCCAGAAGGAAGGCACTTGGCGGCTGAGAACTCTCTGGAGTGCTCTCAGCCACTGCATGTCCCACCCTCCTACCAGCATAAGGACGGTGCAAGCAGCCCCATCCTTATGTCAAGAGGATGGCTTGAGGAGGGCACATGGTGGCACATGGTGGCTGAGAGCTCTCCAGAGCACTCTCCGGAGCGCTCTCAGCCACCACATGTCTTGCCCGTCTCCTACCATAATTGGGGCAGTTTCCACAAACTTCAGCCTTCCCTCCAGATGCTTTGGACTTCCATAGTTCCTAACAGCCTCAGGCTTAAGCAGCTGAGAGGGAGAAGGAAGGAGCCTTAGGCTGTTAGGAATGGTGGAAGTCCAAAACATCTGGAGGGCAGGCTGAAGTTTGCCCAGGCCTGAACCAAAACCTTTTCAAGTCAAAAGTGTTGGTTTGCATGGATTGAGTTCTTTTTGTTGACACATTTCTCCTGGATGCTTTCAACATGGGTCACTGCTATTGCTTCTCTTGAGTTGCAGCCATGCTTCCTTCGTCATAGGCAACTAAAGAAGATGAGGGCATTAAGGAATCCATCCTTCTGGAGACCTTGGAGGGGAACATCTGATTCCCGAGAAGCCCAAAATGCTTTGTCCCCAAGTACTACTAAGGGGCATGAGGGCACGTTTGTACCTTCCATGTCCCTAAAGAGTCCTTGGGATGTTTTGGTGTGTTTGTAAAATTCCACTGTATTCTGTGGGGTCTAGGAAGGTCCAAGATATGAGGAAATGGTCTCTAAGTATTTTGTATGTTGTACCAAGTCTTGGCCTAACACAGTGGTTCCCAACCTGTTTTGGTCTCCAGATGTTTTGGCCTTCAACTCCCAGAAATCCTAACAGCTGGTACTGGCTGGGATTTCTGGGAGTTGTAGGCCAAAACATCTGGGGACCCACAGCTAGAGAACCTCTGGCCTAACAGCACTTCCATCATTTAATCTCATGGCAAGTGTCAACTTCTGGCGGACAGTACTCCTCACTGTCCGCCAGAAGTTGACACTTTCCATGAAATCAAAACTATTTGTACTATACCTCGCAAAGTCTTAATCCACAGCCATGGAAAGTAGTAAAAGTTGGCGGCCATGGGAAAACACTGCCAAAGACAGTGGTGTACCTTTGAGATCTTTGTCAGAATCCGAAGTACGATGGTGGGTCAAAAAGTTTTGCTTCCTGTGTCATAAAAACATTATGAGTGAACCTAGAGCAGAAGAAGTTGCTCCAGATCCTAGCCTGAACTGTCTTCTGTGCAAAACCACTGTTCAACATTATCACCATCAATTTGGACACATTTGCACCATCGGTTAACTCAGGTATCAAACCCATTTTGGAAAAAAAATCAGGGGTTTGCTTCGTGACCCATGATTTCAAACCTGTTTTAACATCATTCAAGTCATTAAATCTTTTACCTGTTATCAAACACTTTCACGGCCGGAATCACTGGATTGTTGTGTGTTTTCCAAGCTGTATGACCATGTTCCAGAAGCATTCTCACCTGATGTTTCGCCTGTTGGAAACTAGGAAAATGGAGTATTCCTAGTTTCCAACAGATCCCATTTTCCTAGCTTCCAACAGACCTCACAACTTCTGAGGATGCCTGCCATAGATGCAGGTGAAACGTCAGGAGAGAATGCTTCTGGAACATGGCCAGACAGCCTGGAAGATACACAATAACTCAATCTTTTACCTGTTTGGACCTCCGAAAGACAACCTATGTGGTTTCAGATGCAATGTCTTGAATGATGTCAAAACAACTTTAAAATTATGGGTCACCAAGCGAAACCCTGAATTTTTCCAAATGATGCTTGGGTTAAATGATGGCGCAAATGTGTGCAAATTGATGGGGACTATGTTGAACTGTAGTTTTGCGTAGAGTACAGTACAGCCTATGATCTGGAGCCACTTCTGCTGGTCAAGGATCATTCATCATGTTTTTATGACCCAGGAGGCAAAACTTTTTGACCCACCCTTGTTTTTATTTCCATCCCATCTCACCTGCACCTTAATGGACACTGTTAATAATGAATTTGGATGAGAACAACCAATAGGTAGCGAGGAAAGGAATATTTTGAACATCCAGGCCAGAAAATAAGGCAATAGTTGCTCGATTTCTTGGGGGGAGGGGAGATAAGAGAAATGGGTGTCTTTAAGTATGGAAAAAAGTTGGAATAGAAAGCAAATGTATGGAGACATTGTCTTGTTGGGCTGGGCACTCATTTGTACAGGTATAACTCATTGAACACTTCCGTGTTTTTGTGTTGCATTGTGCTTTTCAAGAGCTAGAGCAGGCATGAGCAAACTTCAGCCCTCCAGGTGTTTTGGACTTCAACTCCCACAATTCCTAACAGCTTGGAGGGCCCAAGTTTGCTCATGTCTGAGCTTATTGCAATGGCAGGTAATTTTAACATGCCAATTCCATGTCAGAAAGCCACTTTTTTATAAGTCACAACATTTGTTTAAATAACTTCTACTACTTATGTTTGTTAAGTTTGCAAACCTAACTCTGGGGGTGGGAAGGAATGCGAAGTAAACTTCCTGAAATGTAATGGTACATGAATTAAAAAAAACCCAAAAACACTTCCATGTTCTGAGTTTCTTCCATAGCTGCTTGGTTTTCCCATGACTGATCTACATGCAGCAAATCTCTTTTGAGCACAATGTGCAAAGAACTCCTGAAAAAGGCCAGTATGGCTTCTTTCAATGATCACAACTTCACACCAATGGAGAGAGTCAGAAACACTGGGATGTCTGGTGGAGGAAAAACAAAATCTAGGAGGAAATGGTCCCCATATGAAAGCCTTCCCTTGGGTGGTGGGCAGGATGGTGTTTGTGGAGGACATTGTCAGGGCTCCTGAACATGTCCATGGCACTCACTGTAACCTGAATGTCACTGGGGGAGGGCCTTCGGTGGTGCCTCATGAGTAGTGCCTCCACAGACAAACTCCTGTGGAGGCAGGAGCTTGTCTGTGGGAGTGGACACTCCAGTCGCACATACATATTTTCACTTATATGTATAGATAACAATAAGACCAATGGATTGTAGGCCGAAATCAAGCATGGGCAAACCCAGGCCCGGATGTGGACCCTTGGGCTCTTTTCTCAGGCCCTCCTGTCTCTTAACATCCTATCCATCCTTCCTTCGCTCTTTCCTTCCACCCTTTTGTCCTTCCTTTCTTCCTTCTCTCTTTTTCCCTCCTTTCTTCCTTCCATTTTGACTTTCCTTCCTTCTTCCTTAACTCCCTCTCCTTCCATCCTTCCCTCCTTTCTTCCTTCTTCCCTCCCAGCCTTTTGTCCTTCCTTTCTTCCTTCTCTCCTCTTCTCCTTCCTTCGTTTTTCCTTTCTTTCCCTTCCTTCTCCTCCTCCTTCCCTTCTACCCTTTCCTCCTTCCTTCCTTCTCTTTCCTCCCTCCCACCCTTTTGTCCTTCCTTTCTTCCTTCTCTTTCTCCTTCCTTCCTTCTGCCTTCCCTCCTTCTCCTTCCATCCTTCCCTTCTACCCTTTCCTCCTTCTTTCCTTCTCTTTTCTTCCTCCTTCTCTCCCACCCTTTTGTCCTTCCTTTCTTCCTTCTTTCTCCTTCCGTTTTTCCTTTCCTTCCTTCTTTCCTTCTGCCTTCCCTCCTTCTCCTTCACTCCTTCCCTTCTACCCTTTCCTCCTTCCTTCCTTCTCTTTCCTTCCTCCCCCTCCCACCCTTTTGTCCTTCCTTTCTTCCTTCTCTTTCTCCTTCCTTCCTTCTGCCTTCCCTCCTTCTCCTTCCATCCTTCCCTTCTACCCTTTCCTCCTTCTTTCCTTCTCTTTTCTTCCTCCTTCTCTCCCACCCTTTTGTCCTTCCTTTCTTCCTCCTTCCGTTTTTCCTTTCCTTCCTTCTTTCCTTCTGCCTTCCCTCCTTCTCCTTCACTCCTTCCCTTCTACCCTTTCCTCCTTCCTTCCTTCTCTTTCCTTCCTCCTTCTCCCACCCTTTTGTCCTTCCTTTCTTCCTTCTTTCTCCTTCCTTCCGTTTTCCCTTTCCTTCCTTCTTTCCTTCCTCCCATCCTTCCCTTCTACCCTTTCCTCCTTCCTTCCTTCTTTCCTTCCTCCTTCCCTCCCACCCTTTTATCCTTCCTTTCTTCCTTCTCAACTCTTTCTCCTTCCTTCCATTTTCCCTTTCCTTCCTTCTTTCCTTCTCCTTCTACCCTTTCCTCCTTCCTTCCTTCTCTTTCCTTCCTCCTTCCCTCTCAGCCTTTTGTCCTTCCTTTCTTCCTTCTCTCACTCTTTCCTTCTGTTTTTCCTTTCGTTCGTTCCTTCTGCCTTCCCTCCTTCTCCTTCCCTCCTTCTCTTTCCTCCTTCCTTCCTTCTCTCCTCTCTTTCCTTCCTCCTTGCCTTCTTTCCTTCCTTCCTCCTAACTTGGCCCCCAAGTTAGAAAGTTTTCCCATGCCTGGCCTAGATGGAATCGGGAAGGAGGGCTTCATTGTGGAAATCAAGGAAACGCTGTTGGAAACACGAGAGAGCCTGAAATACACAGTAAAAGCCAGTATTTTTACTTTAGTGAATGCAAGATACAAATATTTTACAACAACCTCTAGCATTTTTCTTAACCATTTGATAAAAAGTTCACTAGAATATTTATTGTATATTGAAGAAAAAACACCACATTCAGGGAAAAAGAGAGATTAACTTTTGATTTGTTTTCCTTTAAAGATTCGTGTCTCAAAGATGGCAACAAAGTCCAGCTTGTGCCGCCAGGCGGCTTGAACCGCAAACAGCTCCTTCGCCTGTGAACTGTTGACTACAAACATTTACCAAGTACATAGAAGGTTTTTAAAAAAGCTTTTCCTTTTTAAATATAGCAAAGCAGTGTTTTTTTTTTCTTGCACAGCAAAGTGAGGAAAAAGGTCTAATATATATATATATATATATATATAATTTTAAAGTCTTTCACATTCTAAATTCCAAAATTCTTCCCATGGTTGATCCGGCAGGAGTCGTTTATGTTCCTTATTTACTATGTATTTCTTGTGCGCACGTTTACCCTCGCCAAAGCATTTGTGTCCTTTAGAGTCAAAACATGCCCCATATATATATATATATATATATATATATATATATATATATATATAAAATGAACGACAGCATGCCAGGAGTTGGCGTTGCCGAACATTCGACTCTGTTCTAGTCACTTGAGTTTGTGTTTGTGCAAGGTGTTGGGTCTGCAGCACTCTTGATCTAAATGCCATTGATTCGATTCAAACTCCACTGATTCTTTGTTTTCAGAACTGCCCTTTTTTGAACCACTAAAAAAAACCTCATCCCGATCTGAATGACACACCTCAGCAGCCACGCACAACAACTCCGTTCCCCGTGACGGTACAACGTGTGGCCCACTGAGTCTATCAAAAGTGGGAGGAGAACGAGAGGCGGGCAAACTGGTGGTCACTTTAGGAGTTGCAGCCAATCAAAACAGAGGGAGGGGAGGAGGACCGGCCCACTGAGGTTTAGCCTATTTTGATACTAGCCCCTTAATTACTATTGCTGAGTTGTGCAGGCCTGCATTACAGCCTCAGTCCCATGCAAGTTTTTTTTTAACCGTGTCAGAAGTGACTTGAAAAAACTGCAAGTTGCTTCTGGTGTGAGTGAATTGGCTGTCTGCAGAGACATTGCCCAGGGATGTTTTATCATCTTGCGGGAGGCTTCTCTCACGTCCCTGAATGGGAAGCTGGAGCTGGAGTAAATTGGCTGTCTGCAGAGACGTTACGTTGCCCAGAGGGCATTGCCCAGATGTTTGATGTGTTGCCATCCTGTGGGAGGCTTCTCTCATGTCCCCACATGGGGAGCTGGAGCTGACAGATGGGAGCTCACCCTATTTTGCAGGGGACATGAGAGAAGCCTCCCTGCGTCCTCTAGGCAATTCACTAACAGCAGAAGTGACTCAAAGTGACTTGTCCCTTGGTTCGCTCCTGATACAATAAATAAATAACTGCATCTCTCTGATTTGAAGCACCGCCCTTCAGGTCAGCAGTTCAGCCGGCATGAGGGCTTAACCCATTCCACCGCCGCAGCTCTTCCCAGGCAAATGAGAAGCCATCATGCCTGATTGGGAGCTATGCAGGAGGCCTCGTTTAAGCAACGAAGCGCCAACCCAAGGTGCCACGTGCTTCCTTGCATTTTGGACCACTGTGTCGCTAAAAACCTGGCTTTTCAGGAGTGGCGAAGACCGGTTTCCTCCTCGAACGCTCTCTAAGCTCCCCTTTCCTATTTCAGAAGTGGTTTGCCATGCAAGGTACATGTTTCATGCGTGACTCCTTGCATTCTTGCCTCCTCCCATCACCACTTGCCACTTCCATGCAAAATTAACCCATTTGGTACACGGATATAGCACAACGGCAATGCGGGGACACTGGCACACTGGCAGGCCAAACCCAAGGATGGTGCTGCAATGGCATTCGCGCAAGCATATCCCATTTGCCCAGGGATGGGAAAACTTGGGGTTTCCCTCTAGGTGTTTTGGACTCCAACTCCCACCATTCCTAACAGTCTCAGGCCCTTTCCTTTCCCCCCGAGTCGCTTAAGCACCTGAGGGGAAAACGAAAGGGACTGAGACTGTTAGGAATGGTAGGAGTTGGAATCCGAAACACCTAAAGAGAAGGCCCAAGTCTACTAACCCTACATATTGGAGTAAGCTATCCAAAAAGGCCTAGAGTTACACGTTTAGTGTTGGGTGTTTTCATTTTGCAAAGCCAGCATTTGTTATGTTCGGGATGACATATTCTCCTCTTTGGAGACCGGGCCAGGTCCTAGGATGAGTGAAGGAGACGGGACACAAGTTAACAGTCGGATTCGGAACGTTCCTTTTGTTCAACCAAAACCAACATTGGGTGGCTAGATGCAAGTACCAAGCCAAACCTTTGAAAAAGCATGTATTGTGATGCAACTCCTTACAAACCTGCATAGGAATAAAAAGACTATTGAGATACAGTCAACAAAGCCATCTCATTTAAGGCACACAAGAAACCAGACAGTAAAATGTGAAATGTAGAACTCCCATTCAAATGGACAGCAAAGTTCATGGAGGTGCATAAATAGGGATTGGCTGGCAAAATACCCTTTGGAAGCGATAGAAGGATCGATGAAGTGGTGTTTGGTTTTCCAGGGCAAAAAGAGGGACAAGGAATACGCTGGTGGAATAGGGACGTACTGCCTTGTAGAAGCAGCTGTGCCTCAAGTCTACGAGTTCCTTGAAATGCTGAGGAATTGTGACTAGGGGAAAAAGATAAAAGGGCAACAGTTCCACTAGAAAACATACCGTATTCTAGGACTGCATGTACAATATGTACATGGAGAGAGGGAGGTAAACAGAGGTGGAAAAGATTAACAACAGAGTTCACCCTTCAGTTTAATACCACTTTCTCACAAGACCAAGTCTGGTGTGGTTTTAAATTAAAGAGCATTTAGATTGTCTTAAAGATTATTTTCCAGTAATAATGGAGAACTAAAAACATCTGGATGAAATACAGAGTTGCTATTCCCTTTTAAGGAAATACCCCTTTGCTGGAAATGTGTGTGTGTGTAGATACACACACACGATATCTCAGTATCTCATAAAACCTGCCTTCAGACATTACTGAGGCGGAGCTTTAGCACAGCGGTTTAACCAGCTGCAGTAAACTTTACCAATCGAAAGGTTGGTAGTTCAAGCCTGGGTCGAGGTAAGCTCCCGGCCATCAGCCCACCTTCTGCCTACCTAGCAGATCGAAAACAGCAATGTCAGTAGATAAATAGGTACCATTTTAAGAGGGGAGGTAATTTTTTTTGTGTGTGTCAAGAGCAACTCGAGAAATTGCAAGTCGCTTCTGGTGTGAGAGAATTGGCCGTCTGCAAGGACGTTGTGCAGGGGAAGCCTGCACCATCTGGGAAATGCAAAATTTTGCCATCTCCTTTCCTTCCACTGAATTTTTTTTTTTGTCATGTCAGGAGTGACTTGAGAAACTGCAAGTCGCTCCTGTTGTGAGAGAACTGGTGTTCTGCAAGGACGTTGTGCAGGGGACATTGCCCAGATGTTTTGATTTTTTATTATCCTTGTGGGAGGCTTCTCTCATGTCCCCGCATGGGGGGCTGGAGCTGACAGGGGGAGCTTAACCCGCTCTCCCTGGATTCATACTGCTGACATATCAGTCAGCAGTCCTACCGGCACAAGGTTTGAATCCGGGGACAGTGGATTATTGGGTTAAACCTTGTGCCACTGGGGGCTCTGGGGAGGTAATAAGGTGCCCATAAGGACATGCCAATCGGCATGGAAGATGAAGCAACAGCACCTCCCAGTGGCCAGAGTCGAGCACAGCCTCCAGATGCCGGAGATGGAAAAAGATAGGAAAGCCTATACCTCTGTTTACGCATTGTGTGTCCTGTTAACTATACAACGGCATTGAATGTTTGCCTATATGTGTTCTGTAATCCGCCCTGAGTCCTCTTGGGGAGATAGAGCGAAATATAAATAAAGTATATTATTACTTTAGCATCTGCCCCTATTACACACAGTAAGCAAACATGAGGCTGGAAGCACCTTTAGATGAGCTAAAAGGGACGGACTCCAAAGCAGCACTGTCTAGCCATCAGGAAGGTCTTCCTAATGTTCAAGGGGAAACTAAATATCAGGATATGGTTTGCCCCAAACCAAAAGACCACTTCAACCCCCTTCCATCCTTCCTCTGACCACGCTTTCCATTACGAGGGACCAAAGCATCCCTCTCCTCAAGCCGAAAGAGACGACGTCATACCATTCCTTACAAACAGTTTGCAACGACTTTGTTTTCTATTTATGCAGAATGAACCAATGCTGGATTTATGTGGAGCGAATTGCAGAGGGGGCTATCGCTTTGCTATCTATATATACATATATTTATATATGTATCTATACTAGGCATGGGCAAATTGTGGGCCTCCCTCCGGGTGTTTTGGACTCCAACTCCCACAATTCCTAACAGCCTTGGGCCCTTTCCTTTCCACCCTCAGCCGCTTATGCGGCTGAGGGTGGAAAGGAAAGGGCCCAAGGCTGTTAGGAATTGTGGGAGTTGGAGTCCAAAACACCCAGAGGGAGGCCCACAATTTGCCCATGCCTGATCTATACAGATATATGCATGTATGTGTATATATATATCTATCTCATATATATATATATAAATAATGTATAATGAAATTTTTACGGCACCGAAAAAAAAAGATTTAAGAGAGTACGACTGGTAACGACACACATTCACCACCAGTGAGGGGGGACGACCCCTTATTTAAAAACACCCTCTGGAAAAGAACAAAAATTCTGGGTAATATTAATTAAAAATCCAAAAGGAAATACAGCCTATTGAACAAAATAGTAAATATTAAAACAGTGAATACTCTACTTAATAATAAGGACTTTGCGCCTTTTTTTTCTTCAAGTCGGCGTCAATCCACACAAAAATATACTTTTTTTTTTTAAATCTGGTGAGCGTACAATACATACGTACTTACACCGAAAAAGGTGATAATATATTTAAGATGCTATATACACAACGTTTGGCTCAAATTTTTAATTTACATATAGAATAATAATAATAATAATAATAGTAATAAGTATTCATGGCTTATTTTTCCCCAAAGGTTCTGCCTGCAAGGTTTTGCGTTTCCGATTCCTCTCCCGAAACCAAAAGCAACAACAGACAGTCCAAAAAAAAAAAAAAAAGAAACAAGTCAGACCTATTCTCTACCAAAAAAAAAAAAAAGCTACACCGTACAGCTTTGGCTTGTATAAATAATTCATAGCAGAATGTGTTCAAAAGTACTGTATATAATAATTCTCCATATAGATAAGTCTTCAAAGAAGGGTATTTTTTCTCTTTCTCTCTCTTTAATAAAAAATATACACGAGCTAAAACTTGTCTTTCTATCTTTTTTAAAAAAGGTCAGAGGAACGTAAGAAAGAGCTTTGAAAACATATCCCAATTATTATAACTTAATATATTAAAATTTCCATCTTTACGGGTTCTCTTCTATAGGCTAATTATCTTCTGAATACGTCATGCACTTTTATGTCTCTGCCTCACACACACACACTTGGTTACAAAAATCGTATCTGACCCTCTATTTTACTTTTTTTGCACGTGCAAAAACAGGTGTGTGTTTTGTTTATATTTATTTATTTATTTTTCTGTAAAATAATGCCAGCCCTTCTCCATGCACTCTTTGCAAGAGAGACCCATGCTAGACTGGGTAGTAGTAGTAGAAGTAGTAGTAGTAGTAATAGAGGTCCTTCTATGTACAGTATTGCTTTCTCTTTTCTACTGCTCTGCTGCTACAAAGCGTAAGGATAACTACAGGATACCACACGGTTGTTGGAAAACACACACTGGGAACGACGACTACAGGTAAGCCCTCGAGCTTCTGCCACTTTCGTTTGGGAGGTTACATAAGGGGAACGTGTTCTCATTTGAGGAACATCGTCCAGAGAGTAAGTGCCAGGCTAGATCGCAGCCTACGAGGGTTCTTCTGCTCTATCTCTGAACACCACAGAGCACCTGGAGCTGCTATACAAGGAGTCGGTATTAAGTGCCTGCTGATTGCTGCTTTTCGTGTCTCCGCTACACACACTCACACATATATATGTATACAAAGATATATATATGCATGTATGTATATATACATATAAATATTTATTTCATGTCCTTATTTATAAATTTAGATATGTCAGGACTGTCCTCTGGTAGAACTCAAGTGTAGAAACCCAAGGAGGAGGAGGAGCAAGGATTAGGTCACCCAAGTGTCCATCCGCATCCGCTTCACGGTGGGGCTCTCCCGGTCTTCCGCGTTGGGGGGCCTTCCCAGCGCGACGGGTGAGTGGAAGTCGCCTCGAGGGTCCTCTCGGTCGCTGCCGTCATACGAACTGCTGGAACTGCTCAGGCTGTCGACAGGAGAGCGACCCATGTCCTGCCGCGATGTCGCCTGCTGCTGCTGCTGCTGCGCCTGCTGCTGCTGCGGAGCCTGTTGCTGTTGTTGCTGCTGCGGGAACGTGGACGGAGTCACTCTTTCTCGAGGAGGGGAAATCGGTTCAGACTTGATGTTAATATTTTGGTTGGTGTTAATGGATAAACTGGAACCCTGAGAGAGTTGGCCTCCAGCCCTGAGAAGATTTAAAAACCAGGTTGGGGGAAAGAAGAGAAGGGAAACGTCATTTTTGCCAAATGAGATGGTTACCGCATCGCTGTCTACGAACCCACACGCTCACTCCGGTCATCAGGAGAGGCCCTGCTCGTGATCCCGCCCGCGTCACAGGCGCGTTTGGTGGGGACGCGAGACAGGGCCTTCTCTGTGGTGGCCCCCCGCCTCTGGAATGCCCTCCCGAAAGATCTCAGACAGGCCCCTACTTTGGCGGTTTTCAGAAAGAATCTGAAAACCTGGCTGTTCCAACGTGCCTTTTCAGATTAGGAACCCCACTACCAAACCCCAGAAGCACTTTAGTAGAGCCAAGATCACTGCTCATCGCACACTGCACTTGATTTTAATCCCATATCCCTCCGACACTTCAGCACTTTTAATCCTGTACCCCTACTCCGGCCGGCTCAGTTTTTAATAATTGTCCTGTTGCATTGCTATTGTTTATTGTTTTCTGCTTTAACTGTTTTATTTGCTATGTACTGTATTGTTGTATTGTGTTCGGCTCCGGCCTGCTGTAAGCCGCATCGAATCCCTTGGGAGATGCTAGCGGGGTACAAATAAAGTTATAATAATAATAATAATAATTAAAAGGACACTACAATCTTAAAATCACGGGAACTGAAAAGCTCTTCCCTAACTTTTTTGGTGTCATGTACCAACGGTAGGCTGTCTTCACCCAGTTCTCCTTTAGGTCAATTGCATAGGTAGGTAGTCCCCTGACATTAAGTCCAGTCATGTCTGACTCTGGGGTGTGGTGCTCATCTCCATTTCTAAGCCGAAGAGCCAGCGTTGTCCGTAGACACCTCCAAGGTCATGTGCCGGCATGACTGCATGGAGCGCCGTTACCTTCCCGCCGGAGCGGTACCTATTGATCTACTCACATTTGCATGTTTTCGAACTGCTAGGTTGGCAGAAGCTAGGGCTGACAGCGGAAGCTCACGCCGCTCCCCAGAATCAAACCTGCGACCTTTCGATCAACAAGCTCAGTGCTTTAACCCACTGCGCCACCGGGGGCTCCAGGTCAATTGCATAACAGTATTTTAATTTTATCTTCCAAATTTTTCCCCATTCTTCTTGTTTGATGGTTCTCCTAATATTTTCATCCCATCTTTTTCAATAGTTCTTTTCCCCTTTTGTTTCCAACTTCCATTCTAATCGTTTTTATATATCTTTGTTATTAAATTCTTTCCTGATTCCATTATCTTGTCCCAGAATTTTTTTTCCTGATTGAAACCTATCTTCTGATCAACAGTGAGGTGAATTTCAGCCACCACCCTTCCCCTAAAGACTTTTTCCTTTTCTGCTGTTTTTAATATATTTGTAAGCAAAACTATAATAAACATTAGGTTCTTGTGGGTTTTTTCGGGCTATAGGGCCATGTTCTAGAGGCATTTCTCCTGACGTTTCGCCTGCATCTATGCAAGCATCCTCACTACCTCTGAGGATGCTTGCCATAGATGCAGGCGAAACGTCAGGAGAAATGCCTCTAGAACATGGCCATATAGCCCGAAAAAACCTACAAAAACAGTGATTCCAGCCATGAAAGCCTTCGACAATACATATAATAAACATATTTTTTTTAAAAAAACAGTGAGGTGAAGTTCAGCCATTTTTTTTTGGTCGTGGCAGGAGTGACTTGAGAAACTGCAAGTCGCTTCTGGTGTGAGAGAATTGGCCGTCTGCAAAGACGTTGCCCAGGGGACATTGCCTGGATGATTTTGATGTTTTTATCATCCTTGTGGGAGGCTTCTCTCATGTCCCCGCATGAGGAGCTGGAGCTGATAGAGGGAGCTCATCCACCTCTCCCCGGATTCGAACCTGCAACCTGTCGGTCTTCAGTCCTGCTGGCACGGGGGTTTAACCTACTGCGCCACCAGGGGCTCCAGTTCAGCCATGGCAAGGACGTACTTTCCTTTGAATTCGAGGTTGTTATTATTATTATTATTATTATTATTATTATTATTATTAACTTTATTTGTACCCCGCTAACATCTCCCGAAGGACTCGATGCGGCTTATGAGGGCCAAGGCCTCAATAAAACAACAATACACATAAACCATAAAGCAAATCAAAACATTAAAGCAATAACAGTAAACAGTAAAAACAGTACACTCATAGCACAATAAAACTAAGGCTGGGCCAAGTGTAAATGGGTACAGATTAAAAGTGCTGAGTATGACAGTTGAAATATAAGGATTTTTGGGTAAGTACAATGTGCGGACAATCTTAAGTCTCTAGTAAAGTGCTTCTGGGACATATTGCTGGGGTTTCCTATTCTGGAAAGGTTGCTTCAAAATGTTTTTTTCCCCTGCAAGCAAACTATGGGTTGTTAGCCAGAAGTAAACTACAACTAGAACCCATGGTGTGCTTACAAAAACAGGTTGATTACTAGGGATCTTTGAGTGATCTGTGCCCACACACAAATGGAGCACACTGACCTAACAACAGGGGTTGATACTACATTTGCACTAGCTGCCGTGTCCACAATATTGTAGTTATGATTTGAGGAGAGACATAGAAAGGATCGTATAAAAGACCTCAGACTGGAAATAAATTGGTAGCTGTTTTTGTCAAAAATATTAAAAATTAACTAGGTATTTCTAATTACAAAAATGTGTGTCAAGTACTGAAAGGGTCAATGGATGCAATGACTCAGCAAAAGCTGCAGTTCAATATAAGCAGGTGTGTCTGTAGCTTAGTAGGCCTCAGTGTTTGTTGACCTCAATCTGAGAGATGCCTCAGTGTGAGAGGCCTCGGTATAATTATATGAGAGAGACCTCAATCTGAGAGATGCCTCAGTGTGAGAGGCCTCGGTATAATTATATGAGAGAGACCTCAATCTGAGAGATGCCTCAGTGTGAGAGGCCTCAGTATAATTATATGAGAGAGACCTCAATCTGAGAGATGCCTCAGTGTGAGAGGCCTCGGTATAATTATATGAGAGAGACCTCAATCTGAGAGATGCCTCAGTGTGAGAGGCCTCGGTATAATTATATGAGAGAGACCTCAATCTGAGAGATGCCTCAGTGTGAGAGGCCTCAGTATAATTATATGAGAGAGACCTCAATCTGAGAGATGCCTCAGTGTGAGAGGCTTCAGTATAATTATATGGTGATTGTATGTTTTAATGGTTTTTATATTGTTATGCTGAATATTTTGAATTGTATTTTCATAAATGTGTAGCATCGAATTGTTGCCAATTTGTAACCCTCCTTGAGTCGCCTTAGGGCTGAGAAAGGTAGGCTAGAAATACGGTAAATAAATAAATAAATAAATAAATAAATAAATAAGAGAAGGCTATAATGTTGGTAGGCCTCAGTGTGAATAGGCCTCAGAGTTAGAAGGCCTAGTGTGAGAAGCCCCAGGTTGAAGACCTTGTGTGTGAAGCTCCAGTATGAAGGCTGCTATGGGAAAAATGCTACTGAGTCGCCCAAGGGCTGAGAAAAGTAAATAATTAAATAAATAAGTAAATAATAAATACTGTGTGAAGCTTCTGGGTAAGCTTGGTGTGCGAGGAAGCTCAGTGAGAGTGAAGCTGCTTATCTGCATGAGAAAGAAGCCCAGTGTTGAAGCAAAGAAGGAAGTATAAAGAACTTTATTTGTGTCATGGAAACCTTGTTTTTGTAAATAGTGCAACCATATTATTTTGCTACAAAGAACAGTCTCGTTTGGAAGAGATAATATTGATCTCTGTGTTTTTGTTCTTTGTATCACTTTGGGCAACTGGTGCTGGTTCAAGCTGCTGCAAATAAGTTGTTCTGCTATATGTTTATGAGGAGGGTCTTTAGTTAAGGAGCCCACTCACCCAACAGTTTTCACCTTTATTGTGTAACCCATCCGTTCAACCACCTGGAGCTAAACGGGGTATTGGACAATGTCGTTTCCGCAACCCATTTGGCACTGATATAAATGGAAAAATGGACCCCTGTTTCCAAATATCGATGGATGAAACATCCATGAGTTCCCAAAGTGTGGCTTCTTTGTGATCCGGAGCAGAACAGCATCCAAAAACTCTTTAAGTAAAGTGTGCTGCATTCACTGCCTTGGCAATGCTGTCTTTAAATTCATGCCAGTTTCATTTATTTGTTTATTCAAATGGGGGGAAGATCATAACATCGTTATTTGCATGCAGGAAGGGACAACAAAGGGACCCAGCAGGAGCACAGAGATTTCCCTATTCTCATCTCCAAGTCATAAATCACCACCTTCATGAAGGAAGAGATGTGCAAGTTTCCAAAAGGTGAAAACACCACCCCCAGCCAAACAAGGTTACACCTGAACACTAGGGTGTGTGTTTGTGTATGTGTGTTGTACTCACACGAGAGAAGTAAGGGCTGCCTGTCCTAGGTGATGCTGTTGCCAGGCAGATACTTGTCCCAATGACAGCATTCCTGGGGAGTTAAATCCCTGGAGGGTTGACAGGTCTGCGCTAGTCAAAGAGTAATCTGAAAGGCGGAGCAAGCAAAACCATTACTTTTCATCATAACATCCAGGATTTTCATTTTCTCCAACTCAATGCCGGGAAGAATGGTTCTGAATTCACAAACACTCGCTCGGACGTCTTGCAATGTATTTTCTGGCTTTGATCTTGCTTGAAGGACTGCAATCTCACATTGATGACAACCTCAAGACCCAAGATTGACTAACATATTATTACATCTCAGACTCTAGATCAGGCATGGGCCAACTTGGGCCCTCCGGGTGTTTTATTTATTTATCAATTTTATATACCGCCACTCCCATTAAATGTAATGTATCACAATATACATATGCGATACATTACATTTAAAATCAAAGAAAAATTTCAATCGGCAAGATTCAAATGCCAGCCTAAATAAATAAGTTTTACAAGCTCTACAATTACCTAGTTACTTACTTAGTTTATTCGATGCTTAGACCATAGGTCTTTCACATACAAGGCAAGGCAAATAAATAAACACCAGATTATTAAATACAATATAAAATACACAATAAAATCCTATAAATCGTTAAAATGCTACATATATCGATGGCAAGATGCACCTTTAAAATACTACATAATGTATAGACTCATACCTGCGTAATTAAAAATCAAGTAAAAGCAAATAAGTTTTACAAGCTCTACAAAAAGATAGTAAGTCTCGGAGAGCTTGTGTTTCCGCTGGCAAGGCATTCCACAGGTAAGGAGCCACTACCGTGAATGCTCTACGCCTAGTAGACATCAGGTGAAAATTCCGAAAATTGGGAACTTCAAGGAGATTTTGATTATCTGAACAGAGTGATCTCAGGGGTTGGTAGGGGGTGAGGTGGTCCCTCAGGTACTCCGGCGCCAGACCATATAAGGCCTTAAAGGTAAGAATCAGCACTTTGAAGGTAATCCGGTGCTGAATCGGCAACCAGTGCTGTTGCTGCAAGATTGGAGTGATATGACATCTCACTGGGACCCCTGCGAGAAGCCGGGCAGCAGCATTTTGCACTAGTTTATGTTTCCGGATCACCGATAAAGGCAGGTCTATGTAGAGGGCGTTACAGTAGTCCAACCTTGAGATGACCGTAGCCTGGATCACCGTGGCCAGGTCGTCCCTGGACAGTTAGGGAGCCAGACGCCTAGCCTGATGCAGATGGGAAAATGCGATTCTGTCGCGGCGGAGGCCTGGGCCTCCATCGTCAGCAGAGGACTCCCAGACTCTTTACCAAAGATGACGGGCATAATGTCACGCCATCCAGGGTAGGCAACCGGATCACTCCTCCATCCGGGCGACCCAACCAAAGGATCTCCATCTTTGCTGGATTCACCCTCAACCTGCTGGTATGCAACCACCCAGTAACGGCCTCAAGGCATTGATGGAAATTATCGGGTATGGAGTCTGGTTAGCCTTCCATCCTCAGAATGAGTTGAGTGTCATCAGCACACTGACTGCACTCAAGCCCAAAGCCTCACACTAGCTGGGCAAGTGGTCGCATATAGATGTTAAACAACAGGGAGGAAAGAATAGCCCCCTGAGGGACCCCACATTCAAGAGGGGCCCTCTTAGAGACCGACCCTTCCCTCTCCACACGTTGGCCCCGCTTTTGAAGGAAAGAGGACAGCCATTTAAGGTCCATCCCCCTAATTCCAGCCACGGCTAGGTGGTGAATCAAAAGGTTGTAATCGACCGTATCAAATGCTGCCGTGAGGTCCAATAAATTGGACTTCCACAATTCCTCTTCCTTTTCCCCCTCAGCTGCTTACGTGAAAGGGCCTGAGGCCAGGAATTGTGGGAGTTGAAGACCAAAACACCTGGAGGGAGGACCCAAGTTGGCCCATGCTTGATCTAGATTCAACTAGTTTAGAATCTTCACAATACCCCCCTATGGAAGAGAATGACAAGCCTGGAGCCTCTTACCAGTGTTGTAGGCGGTAGGCATAGCAGAATACACCAGTCCCTGCGGAGGTAAGCTTGGAGTTGTCACAGACACAACCGGTGTGGCAAGAGGTTGTGTAGACTGAGAACTGGTTAGCCGTTGTGTGTTCTGTAAATGGTTGACAAGACAACAGATTGTAGTAAACAACATTGAAAACAACAACAACCACACAATCGAGCACACAATCAACAACAACAACACAATCAAGTGGGGTTTTCTCCTTGCAATGAGTGGCTTAGTCCTCATTAGTGCCCCAAAATACATAATAATAATAATAATAATAATAATAATAATAAATAATAATAATAATAATAATAATAATAATAACAACATCTGCTTATGAGAAAGAACTGATCCCAATAGTGATCGGCACACTGGGTACAGTGTCTAAAGACCTTGGCCTGCACTTAAACACAATCAGCGCTGACAAAATTACCCACTGCCAGCTGCAAAGGCCACCCTACTGAGATTTGCACGCATTATTTGCCAATACATCACACAGTCCTAGACACTTGGGAACTGTCCTACGTGTGATTCAATACAACAGCCAGCAGAGTGATCTTGCTTGCTATGTACTAATCTTTTTGTGTTTCTAATAATAATAATAATAATAATAATAATAATAATAATAATAATAATATAAAGTAAAAAATAATTGTAATAATAGAATATTTTTATTATATATTACATTATATATAATTTAAATATTTTATATTATAATATTATAATTGTATATTATATATTACATGTAATATGATTAATATTACTAACAATATTGCAGTACAGTGGTATAGTACAATATAGTAATCCTGTCCTTTAGAAGGGAACTCAAGACTTGGCTGTGGGACCTTGCATTTGACCACTGAACAGTGGCTTGTAGGAAGAAGACATAAGCAATTTCGAAGTGACAATGAATTGACCCCGACTTTAATTGGCGTGTTTTAACAACTGTTTATTTAATGTTTTGTTTTAATGAATTTGTTGATTGTTCTTATCATTATGATGGCACCAAATGGTATTTGCTGTGAGGCTGCCCTGAGTCCCCCCTCGGGGGTGAGAAGGGGGGGGGTACAAGTATATAAAATAAATAAATAATATATGGTATACAGGTATAATATTGTAATTTAGTAATACAAATATATTAAGTATAATTACTCCTAATAATATATCACAATATACTGTTTTAAATTTGTATATTTTCAGTTGTAATGCTTTTGATTGTGAGCCGCTTTGAATCTCTGTATGGAGAGATAAAGCTCACGCTCCCACCTCTTTCACAGGCGCGATTGGTGGGGACGAGGGAGAGGGCCTTCTCGGTGGCGGCCCCCCGACTCTGGAACTCACTTCCCAGGGACATCAGACATGCCCCAATTCTGGCAGTCTTTAGGAGGAGCCTGTAAACGTGGTTGTTCCAGTGTGCCTTCCCAGAATAAGGAAAACTCTCAGCAATATGCCCTCAAAATGCACTTTACCATTGATTTAGGACTGACTGCATTCCCTCACTTCTCTCTGAAAATGTTCACGTCACGTCAGCATTATTTTAATTTTAATCTATTACATTTGGCCCGGCCATTGGTTTTTAACATGTTGCATGGTTTTTAACATGTTGCTTATTTTTGTTTATGTGATTTATTTGAATTATATTGTATTGACTGTTTTATTTGATGTTTTGTTTACTGATGTATTGTAAATGCCTTAGTCACTTCCAGATTGGACTACTGTAATGCACTCTACGTGGGGCTGCCCTTGAAAACGGCCCGGAAATTTCAATTGGTCCTGGTCCAATGGGCCAGGTTGTTAACTGGTGCTCCTTACAGAGAGAGGTCAACCCTCCTGTTTAAGGAGCTCCACTGGCTGCCATTCATTTTCCGGTCCCAATTCAAGGTGCAGGTGCTTACCTACAAAGCCCTGAATGGTTTGGGACCCGCCTACCTACGTGACTGCATCTCTGTGTACGAACCCACACGATCCCTTCTTTCATCTGGAGAGGCCCTGCTCATGATCCCACCTGCATCGCAAGCGCGATTGGTGGGGACGAGGGATAGGGCTTTCTCGGTGGTGGCCCCTCGACTCTGGAACTCTCTCCCTAAGGACATCAGGCAGGCCCCTTCGCTAGCAATCTTTAGGAGGAGCTTGAAAACGTGGTTGTTCCAGTGTGCCTTTCCAGAATAAGGAAACTCCTAGCATTACGTCCCAACGCACTTTATCAGGGATCCAGGATATCTGCATGCCCATCCCCCTCCAAACACCCCACCTGTCATGCCCAGCACTTTTAATTTTAATTGTTACAATTGGCCTGGCCATTGTTTTTAATTGCGTCATTGGGTGTTGTTAATTGTTGCTTTGGGTTTTTTTTAGTTATTGTGTTGTCGTTGTTGCTGCTGTTTTATTGTTGTATTTGGGCTCGGCCTCTTGTAAGCCACACCGAGTCCTTCGGGAGATGGTAGCGGGGTACAAATAAAGGATGATGATGATGATGATGATTATTATTATTATTATTGTGGGCTTGGCCTCATGTAAGCCGCACCAAGTCCCTTGGGGAGATGGTAGCGGGGTACAAATAAAGTATTATTATTATTATTATTATTATTATTATTATATAAATATGTGTTGTTGTTTGTCAGGCACGCGCTGAACTAGGTGCATCATCTGAGAAGCCTCTCCCTTGCCTGGACATTTTGTACTATGTTGACTATGAGCAGCCGAGTGAAGAAAACCCATGAGCTAGATTCAGACAAGACAGATAGGCAACGATTGCCCTTGGAGCAGTCACACTCGCTGCCATCTGACCATTCTTCATGGGGCAGCTGGCAGCACAAAAACCCTTAAGTGCTGAACTTTGGGTCTCGTGTGCATATGATTACTGTAATTGCATCAAAACAAACGAAACCCTTCCAAGCTGTCCTCCTTGCTAACAGCATGCCTTGGACATAGAGTCACTTAAAGAAACACATTCAAGACTAATGCAGGTCAGCAGATCAGGGTTTTTTTGTTTTTTACGAAGCTGCAGATACTGCTGGAAAAAACCCAACTGTCTAAATAGTTTGAAAACTTTTCAAAAGCTAGCTTTGGAACCAGCTCAGTCCAGTAGCAAGGAAGGCCCGGGGCAGAAGAGTTCAAGAGACACTACCGGGGTCATCTGCATAACCTTCTCAAAGAAAAGAGGAAAACATTAGCTCTGCTACCAAAACCTATGGCGAAGATGGTTGTCCCCAACCCCAACTATTCCTTTCCCATTCTACATTTCTTATTATTCCTTTCACTCATAGATAGGGAAATGAAGACAACCAAGAAACGCCATGGAGAGATGATAACTCCAGCTCCTGCACAGATGCACAATGAGCGCAGCACACTGAAATCTTTGCCTAGAGCCACACTACGGATTGAGCCAGTCCTAACTAGCTTTGGCTCCAACGATAAGCCCATGACCTAGTTTGAAGGAGGCCTCTCAATTATGTTTTAGGCAGCTGCATGATTCCCCACAAGTCATGCCACCAGAGGGCAATCGCCTCCCACAGCCCATCACCATAAACCAGCCTTTGTCTATGAAGACCGCTTCACAACATCCTTCTCACTTATTAAAAGATTTACCACGCATACCCTTTCGCTCATAACACGTGATGTTGATACATGCATTTCACTTTGCATGTTTTTCAGTGAATTAAAGACATCACTGACTGACACACTCATGCGCACATCTCGTTATGTGCCTGTGGCATCCGTATATTCCGGTGTCCACTGTACATACGCACCAAATCTAATGTGTGTGCAGCCATTAGAAGGACTGCCTTTTCTGCTTCAACCTCACAACAGGCAAAAATATGATATATTTTCAACGGCACTTCCCTGACTTCATGCATTCCAGTTGTGTCATTATGTGAAGCTCTAGCACAGCATTTCTCAACCTGGGGGTCGGGACCCCAGTGGGGGTCGCAAGGGGGTCACCAAAGACCATCAGAAAACTATTTTCTGTTGGTCATGGGGGTTCTGTATGGGAAGTTTGGCCCAATTCCATCATTGGTGGGGTTCAGAATGCTCTTTGATAGTAGGTGAGCTATAAATCCCAGCAACTACAACTCCCAAATGCCAAGGTCTATTTCCCCCAAACTCCACCAGTGTTCATCTTTGTGTAGATTGAGTCTTCATGCCAAGTTTGGTCCAGATCCATCTTTGCTCTCAACTCCCAAACTCAAGGTCAATGCCCATCAAATCCTTCCAGTATTTTGTGTTGGTCATGGGAGTTCTGTGTGCCAAGCTTGGTTCAATTTCATCGTTGTTGGAGTTCCGAATCCTCTTTGATTGTAGGTGAACTATAAATCCCACCAACTACAACTCCCAAATGCCAAGTTCTATTTTCCCCAAACTCCACCAGTGTTCAAATTTGTGTAGATTGAGTCTTCATGCCAAGTTTGGTCCAGATCCATCATTGCTCTCAACTCCCAAACTCAAGGTCAATGCCCATCAAATCCTTCCAGTATTTTCTGTTGGTCATGGGAGTGCTGTGTGCCAAGCTTGGTTCAATTCCATCATTGCTGGAGTTCCGAATCCTCTTTGATTGTAGGTGAACTATAAATCCCAGCAACTACAACTCCCAAATGACGAAAGCAATCCCCTCCCCAAATCCCACCAGTATTCATATTTGGGCATATTGGGTATTTGTGCCAAATTTGGTCCAATGAATTAAAGTACATCCTGCATATCAGCTATTTACATGATGATTCAGAACAGTAGCAAAATTACTGTTATGAAGTAGCAAGGAAAATAATTTTAGGGTTGGGGGTCACCACAACATGAGGAACTCTATTAAGTGGTTGCGGCACTGGGAAGGTTGAGAAACACTGTTCTGGCAGTTAATGGGTACCACCATTGTGCCAGCAACATTTCAAATTAACACAAGGAATATCTTTCATATTTATGTAACTTTTTGTTCTGACAGGTCAGAGAAGAGAATCAAAGCTGTCCATCTTTGACATGGGACCCATTCTGTTTGTTGGAAAACGTGGGAGAGCAATGGTTCTTTCAAGGCAAAACCTGAACAACAACCAGTCCAATAGTCACCCACACCACACTCACACCAGGTCCATCCTCAAATAAATGGCTCAAAAGAGGACAAAGGCACCTTAATTAGCCAAAATCTAACAATAGTGTTGTCAAAGGCTTTCATAGCAAGAATCACTGGATTGCTGTGAGCTTTCCAGGCTGTCTGGCCATGTTCCAGAAGCATTCTCTCCCGCCATTTCGCCCATATCCATGGCAGGCATCCTCAGAGGTTGGTTCATCAGGTGTTCTGGCATGAAAGGAACTGCAGACGAATTCAACCAGAGAAGTCAGCCATAGCTGAGCACCTGATGAACCAACCTGGAGAACACAGAAATGCTGGACCACCCCAAGAATCACCATGTTGGACTACACAGAGAAGTCACTGAAATCCACAGGAAGCATGTGGACAACTTCAACAGAAAGGAACACAATCTGGCTACCAGCATTAAAAAACTCTAGAATCAGGACAGTAAATAAAGAGCAACACTTAGCAAGCAGGGGAATTCCAGACAAGAATCAATCAGGGCCAGCTAACACATCCCAACAAAGGATTCCCCCGGCAGCAACCTGCCAGGCATTGAAGCTACAAGGCTATTAAGGCCATTTGCAACAATCACATGATCCTCAAGCAGACAAGCGTTCGTTCTCCCACACTGAACATCACTCCACAGATATATATAACTCCCTTGCCTCATTTCCAACACAAATGTCAACCTCTGAGGATGCCTGCCATAGATGTGGGCAAAATGTCAGGAAAGAATGCTTCTTGAGACCTTCCTTCTATACCTGGAACGTCCTCTTCCACCAAGCGCGCAGCTTCGGGAGGGACTCACATGGAGCAGTGAGGGAGGAAGGGGACACCTGCCTAGCCAGCTAGATCATCCGAATCAACCCTGGCGATCAATGAGGTGACAGATGTCGCAGCCAGATCACCCTCACATCCATAATAAAATGTTGTTGTTGTTGAGAATGCTTTTGGAACATGGCCAGACAGCCTGGAAAACTCACAGCAACCCTCTTCCAACCGCCTCTTGTTACTTTTGTGTTTTCCTTGGGGAAAATCCTTTTTCCCCTTGAGAAGCTGAACACAGGTGCCATTGATATTTCTTTGCTCATCACTAGCACTTCACATTGAAGCAATAAGCAAGCGCTCCTTTACGACCAGCATTTATGGCTTGTGCATTACATTTTGGCTTCAACGCACAACACAGTAGCCAAGAGGAGGCATTCACGAAAATAAAAACAGACAAAACACAGCAAGGTCATGCTTTCATGCAAAGAGCCCCATATCAGCAACTGATCTGGGTTGAAATTACTAAATCCCTACTCTTTTCATATTCTTTCTGAAATGACTGCATGAGTTGTGCTGATTGAAAAATGTATTAATTTGGGTGGCACCACAAAAAAAGGAGCCTTATATTTATAAGAAACCAAATGATGAACATCTTGTTTACTGCTTTTATTTTTTGTTTGTTGGGTTTTTTAAAAAACGCTAATACCTTTGTCAAGCAATGGAGAAAATCAGCTTGCTGTTGTTGTGTGTGACTTGGTGTAAATAGGGAAGCCCCGTGTGGTTTGCTCCTCTTGTAGAGCATGAAATTAACTTTGTCTCCAGAAGGAGGGTGACCTCACCAGGAATGATGTAATCCCAAAGAAGGAAAGCAGCAGCAACACAGGATCTGGGTGACAATTTGCGGAACACCATGAGCAAAGTCCGTCTCTAAATTAGTAAGGGACGGCAGCACAATCAAAGGATTTCAGAACATTTCCTCAAAGCTTATTCATGAGTGGGAGCAGTTGCTGTTACGAGGTTCCACCCCAATGTTCCCCTTTCAGCAGTAGGTTCCAAATTAACTCTTTGGGTAAGAAGTGTATTAAACATAGAGGGTTATGATAAACATAGGCAATGTTTGTTTTTTTCCTGCAAAAAAGGGAACACTGGTTGAAGTCACACCACACAGTTAACATGAACGCTCCAGATTTTGATGTTTCATACCAAGTAGGAACCCAGACTCACCAACTCCAATTCATCCTCCTCCGACTGTACTCAGCAAACAAGAAGAATAATACAGTTACTAAGAATAGGACAGCATTCAAGAATGAAAGAGTCATGCTGATACTTGAAGAGTCGGCTATATTTAGCCTCGCTAGTATTTTGAATTTACAATGTGATTCAGTAAGCAGACTCGTGTCACGTGCAACACAGCGATTTCGCAGAAAGCTCTGCTAGCCAGCCTGACAAAAACCCTACACACAACTGGCCCAAACTTTCTAAGAGCAAAGGAATACTGCGCTCACCAGCAACAGTGTCCGTTTCTTGTGATGCCTACTGCAAACATTTTTAAACCAAAGAGCATGGTGAGTTCTGCTAAGCTGTTTTGGAAGCTCACCATTTGGCTGATGCAGAACAATGAGCCAAAGCAAGCTGAGATTCCCAGTACGGACTCAACCGACAACTCAGAACCTTGTGAGAGCTTGAGGAAACGTAGAATTATGTAACTGAGGTGAGGTGCTCTTCTGACTTGCACCACAGTCGACATGAGGACGAAATGGCCCTCGAGGTCCCTTGCAACACTATGGAATTAACCAGCCAGGATGAGGGAGGAAAGTTGCTTTGTGCCTCCGGGACTAAGAAATAACAGGAAGCATACCTATAACTGTGATTCTTTGAATTTATGAATAGACACATAGAGGTCCCTTGTGCCTGTACAATGCACATTTGGAAACTCTTGGTAGGAGTCCCGTTCGTTCTCAGTCCACACATATATTGTATCTCGTGCCTTTCTCTTCCATTCTGTGTCAGAAGAGATAAGTGGCACAAGAAGAGCAGACATGGAGAAGTTACACAAATTTACATTTGATCCTTCAAAGAACCACAGCAACAAGTAAGCAACCTGTTCTTCTTCTTTGTGGTCACCTGTAACCATTACTCACCAAATGAAAGCGGGTGGGTCATTCCAAGGTGGATGCAAGAACTGCTCTCTCAACATCAACATCTACTCTGACCACATTATTGAATGGATATACAGTGATCCCTCACTTATCGCGGGGGTTACATTCCATGACCCCCCGTGATAAGTGAAATACCGCGATGTAGGGACACTCCCTTCCCACTCCAAGGTGGATGGAAGAACTGCTCTCTCAACATCAACATCTACTCTATTCATTACCGAATGAATATACAGCGTTCCCTCACTTATCGCGGGGGTTACATTCCATGACCTCCCGTGATAAGTGAAATACTGCGATGTAGGGACACTCCCTCCCCACTCTCTCTCACACTTTTTTTCTCTCCTCTTTCCCCTCTCTTCCTCCTTCCCTTGGGTGCTCATGCCTCCCTCTCCTGGCAAGAGGGACACTTTCTCCTGTGTTGCCCACCTCCTCCTCGCCTTCCCTCCCTCCTTGTCTTCCTTCTTCCTCCGCTTTCCCTTCTGAGGCTGTGGGAGAAAGAAGAGGAGGAGGAAGAAGAAGATGCTGGGGCTGGGGAGGAAATGAAGGGAGCTGCTGGAGCCGCTGCACCTTCAACCAAATCTATTCCTGCAGAAGTAGTACGAGCAAGTGAGAGGGAGAAGCAGCAGGAAAGTGGAGGAGGAAATTTCTTTCTCCTCCGCTTTCCCGCCTCTTCTCCCTTTCACTCGGCTTGGGATGCACAAACCAGAAATTACAGATGTCTCACGGTATAATCAATCACAAAAGTATGAAGACAAATTCAAAGCAGCAGTAAAAGTAAGAAGAAAGGGCAGAAGCCTCCCCTTTTTTACCTATATTCCAAAACATGACCTCCCTTTCCTACTCATTTGGAAACAAGAAAATGCTCATCAAGACAACCAGTATGGCGGAGAAAAAGAAGCTGAAAAGATAGTTTTGTCTAATTGTATCTCCCCATGCAGACATCCTGGGCACTGCAGTCAACGAAGAAGGCCCTCCTCTCAGTCCTACTCTTGTCACAAGCTCAATTGGTGGGAATGAGAGAGGGGGCCTTCTCCGTGGCTGCTCCCCGTCTCTGGAACTCCCATCCTAAAGAAGTGAAAATGGCTTCTCTCCTCCTCTCCTTTAAAACACTTCTAAAAAGACACTTTGGCATACAGAGAAGAGGGGGACTAAAACGCATTACCCACTGGGAATGCTGGTCAATTCTATATGCACTATATGGCTGCTACGGTACATCTTAAAGGAACTCCCGCGCCAGCCATTTTCAATATAACTGCGTTTTAAACTGTTTTGATAGTATTTGTTGTAAAGTTTATTTATGTCTTAGTTAATTGTGTCTTACTGACTATTCTGTTATATTTTTTATCTCAATGCTTAATCCCTCGTGGTAAACTCACTGTTATTATTGTGCTCTATAGTGTATTTTGATGTGTTTTTTGATGTGTTTTGTACTCACGTAGACATTGAACGTCTGCTTTTTTTTGTGTAAACCACCCCGATGCCCCTCAGGCAGAGAGGGCAGTTTAGAAATAAAGTTGTATTATGACTATATTATTATAAGCCTCAATACAGCTCCATGAGCAGATGGGTTCTTAACAAGATGATGGCTCAGTTCTAGAAGGTTCCAAGTATGCATAGGATGGGCAAATCAGTTTGATAAAGCCCCAAGCTGTATTTGCCTATGATGCAAACATATTCTATCTGGATGGCAAGAGGTGCACATCCTAGCTCTGCCCTCTTCATGATGTTATGTTGTTAATGTTATATGAAAAGCAATGTTTCTTAATGCAAACCCTTCCCTTATGTATGGGCATTTGCTTCATCATTGGGTAATCTGGTTTGGAGGAAACAGAAAGGCCCAATTGCATGGACAGTTCTCACACCTAAGGACAATTCTCTTCCTCTGGTTGGTTGCTTCCTGTGTCAGAACAACAATGGAAACAGAGAGGGTAGGACTAGCTTGCTCCTCTTTTCCTATTTTGTCATAATATATCTCCATTGCTAGTCAATAAAGGTACAGAAACCACAAACAATATTCTCAGCGTTCGTTATATTGGAACACTTTCCTAGTCTGAAATGCTGTGGAAATAACCAATTCCAATTAGATGGGCCAGAATGCCAATGTTCTGCATAATCCTTTCTCTCTCCCTAAAATTGGCTCCTGAAAATTGGATCACCCTAAATATAATTTAGGCAAAGTGTTACATTTAAGGATGTCAGACAAATCCACAACGGATAAATCCACAATGGTTGCTAAGTCATGACACATAGAATCATAGAGCTGGAAGAGACCACATGGGCCATCCACTCTAACCCCTGCCAAGAAGCAGGAAAATTGCATTCAAAGCAACCCTGACAGATGGCCATCCAGCCTGTTTAAAAACTTCCAAAGAAGGAGCCTCCACCACACTCCGGGGCAGAGAGTTCCACTGCTGAACGGCTCTCACAGTCAGAAAGTTCTTCCTAAGTTCTTACAGGTGTCACAACCTGCTGTTTCAAAAAAGCAAAGAGTTCAGCACAGGATTTGCAAAGCTTCTATGAGTGTGGCCCTGCCCCCTTCACAGACCTTTGAATTCAGTTTGAGATAACATCTCTATCCGCACAGATGCGCATGGTTTACCAACAGGAGCACTTTTAAGGGCACTGTGCATAAAGAGAGAAGCAAAAAAGTCAAGCTTACCAATGGAGGCATCATGCCTTTGCTGGATGGTGGGATGACAACCCGGAGGTCTGGCTTTCGGCTGTTCATTCCAAGGTTGCCTCCTCCGGGCGGAGGGGGGGATTTGGTAGGCATCACTTTGCTCAGGCCGTTCCCACTCCCAGTGCTGCTCAGCAGGCCTGGCGAAGCTCGGGAGTTCACAAAGCCATTCCCTAAAGCAAGGAATGAGCAAAATGAGAGAGAGAAAGAGAGAGACCTGTTTTAAGCAGAAACATACACACACCTGATAGCTTTTGATCATCATTTTTATAAGGGTTCATATAGACGAGTGGTTCCCAACCTTTTTCTGACAATGGACCACTTTGACAAGGGACCACTCACTCTCCAAAATTAGTACCAAAAGGGTTACGAATCAGTTTTTGTTTGACTTTAGATTCAGTTTAGTTATTTGGGGTGCTGATTCAAAAAATTGCATTGGATAGACCTCATCAGCTCTAGTTTCTGATGCAGAACATATGCCACCCAGTAGCATATGCTGGCCTACAGAAAACCATATTTAATAAGCCTCGGCACTATAAGAGGGTTTTACGAGACCTTTGCTCTTGTTGCAAAGGTGTAGTAACTGTGAGGCTACAGACCATATTTTAATTCTTGCATACCACTGATAGTCCACAGACCACAGGTTGGGAACCACGGATATGGACACAACAGCATTCCAGGGAAATATGGCTACCCTTAAAAGCCTATTAGCAACTTACCAACAAAGAGACCAAGAATGAAGAAATCTTTATGAACCATGAATTGCCCACCACTATCAATTATCCCTAAAGCGCATTGCTAAGGAGAACAATGATAAAGCTACAAGCAAGAGGTGGGTGGACCTCCTGTCATTGTGTAGCTTCCTCGGATGTCTGCTGCTACCATCCACATCCCAGTTATTATGCTGGGAAATGAAACATACAGAGGGCAGGCACCTGTTTCCCAGCAGAATGCAAAGAATACAATTCTACCAGGGAAAAGAGGTACACATTTAATTCCATAAGTATCATGTCTCTGAGCAGAATGGCTGGGAATCTGTCTGCAGCAAGAAAATGCAGCCTCCATGAGCTCAGAAGAGACCGATGCAGCTCATCAGTCCCAAGAGTACCGTATACACTTGAATGTAAGCTGACCCGAATATAAGCCAAGGCACCTAATTTTACCACAAAAAAAACTGGGAAAACTTATTGACTTGAGTATAAGCCAAGGGTGTGAAATGCAGCAGTTACTGGGAAGAGGAAGGCGCCACTCTCGGCACAGCAAGCCAGCTGTTCTTTCATTCCCTTTTTCTTTTTTCCTTTCTTTCCTTCTCTTCCATTCCTTCTTTCCCATCTTTCCTTTTCCTGTAACTTCCCTCCCTCCTCTTTTATTTCTTTCCTCCCTTTTCTTGCTCCTTTCCTCCCTCTTTTCCTTCCTTCCTTCCTTCCTTCTCCCATTCCTCCTTTTTCCACTTCTACCTCCAATGCTCCATACAGTGCACTCCTGAATCAATGGGGAGACACTGCTTCTGGGGACCTGCCGCCGTTGCAAAGGAGAAGGGAGGCGGCAATGTGCCCCTTTTGCTCCCACTTCAGTGCGCTAGAGAGAAGAAAAAAGGCAAGCGCGCACAAAGAAGGAAGAGGAAAGGTCCTGACCCAAGTATAAGCCAAGGGGACTTTTTCTTTTTTTAAAAAAAGTTATTTTTATTTAGAATAAATTTGCTCCTTGAGGATAGGAGCAAAAAAGGAAAGTAGAATTACTGTATTTTCGTCGTGTTTACATAAAAAGAGTGGGAACAATGAAGAAGGGAAGAAGGGAAGAAGAAGAAGAGAAGGGGTGGTAAAATACTTCCAGGAAAGCATCCTATTTCTCTTGTCTTTGGTTGCTTTAATCGTCGGCTTCTTATTGATGACTCCTTTGAGTTTCGTTCATAAATTTCTGATATAAATTTCTTTATTTTCTTTTTTTTTATGAATTCCAAAAAGTCTTTCCAGTCTGTTCTATGAGGTTTTACATTATTTTGTGATTTTTTGGGTACGTCCATGTTCATGATGTCCATTGTTTTTAAAATCCATTGCTCCACTGTGGGTATTTCGTTAGACCTCCATACTCTGGCTAAAATGATTCTAGCAGCTGTTGTAAGGTAGAAGAAAATCTTTTCTGAGTTTTTATCTATTTTAAAGTCTATAATTCCTAGTAACATGGATTCTGGTTTTAATTCCAATTTTATATTTAGAATTAGTTCAATCTTCTTATATATTTCAGGCCAGTAATTCTTTATTTTCCTACATTTCCACCACATGTGGATAAAGTTACCTTTATGCTTTCTGCATTTCCAACATTCTTTTGTTTTACCCTTGCTAATCTTCGCTAATGTTTCTGGTGTTAGATATCACCTACAGAATATTTTATACCAGTTCTATTTGAGCTCTGTTGCGTATGAGTGTCTTAATTTTCCAGCCATAAAAGGGGGCTGGAAAACTCGGCTTATACTCAAGTATTTACGGTATGGCTTTTCTGCTTCCAAGGGAATGCTGAGCTGCCATCTTGCCACAACGTATAACAGCTTTGGCCAGCAGCCTTTATAACTGCATGTTCTCAAGCACTTTCCAGGATCTTTCACAACTCATAGTTCTCAATCAGAGACATTACTATAGAAAGGGTACCAAATAGCTAGAAAATGTAAGGAATGTCTAAGAGTTGAGTGATCCATTATATTTTCCAATTTAGAACAGGATGGGGTTGGGGGATGATGAGACCTTTCCATGGTGGGGGGACCAATATGCAGAGATGGCACCACTTCAGGTGCTACAGCCTCTGAATTGCCAATGAAGTTCAACTGTCAGTGAAATGTTCCAAAGCCATCTGTTCTCTAACAGAATTCACAGTTTCTTTAGCACTCTTCTCTGACACACAGTCCTTTACATTCACACATCACCAAAGGAGGAATTAGATGCTGCTGACGGTAAGAACACCAAGTACAACGGCATCTTATGTTGCCTCTGAACACCTTCACTGGCATTCATCACTGGAGGAGGAATTCGGAAGTTAAAATATTTATTCTCCTAATGAAAAAATACTATGCTTTCAATGCAGCAGCGTGGTCACTCTTAAACCTCACTGATCTTCACAGTAACTGCACTAAACTGGAAATGGACCACAACCAGAGAATGCCCACACTTATTATTTCAACACTGTCCACAGGCAGGACAGCACTGATACATAAATTTTCAATCCGCTCTTGAAGTTATTAGAAGATAACCAAGTTCATTTACTTTTTAGTGAAATTACTGATTAAGAGACTCAAAATTTTATATAAAGGAGATGTAGAATAACTCTAGAACAAGCATGGGCAAACTTCGGCCCTCCAAGTGTTTTGGACCTCAAGTCCCACAATTCCTAATAGCAGGTAGGTTATTAGGCCGTTTCTCAACCTGGTGGTCAGGAGCCCTGGGGAGGGATTACGAGGGGGTTTCAGAGGGGTTGCCAAAGCCATCAGAAAAAAATATATTTCTGATAGTCTTAGGAACCCTTTTGTCAGAGAAGGCTGAAGACCTCTCCGCCTTTTTGGAAACAGAGAGTGAATTCTCCCACCAAAAGCCCACTTCTGCTGTGATTGGCTGGCCTCTAAGGGCTGTTTCTGAGGTTCCAAGTGGTGAGGGGAGGGCAGGCATGCTCAGCACATGGCAGCATGGTGCACATGCATGGGTGGGCGAGGGAGAGTGCATGAGGTTGGTGGAAGACTCGCGCCAGCGTAACCCTTCAAGGTATGGGGTTCTATATGTCTGGCCCAATTCTCTCGTTGGTGGGTTCAGAATGCTCTTTGACAGTAGGTGAACTATAAATCCCAGCAACTACAACTCCCACAAATGTCAAGGTCTATTTTCCCCAAACTATTTTCACCAAACCCTTCCAGTATTTTCTGCTGGTCATGGGAGTTCTGTGTACCAAGTTTGGTTCAATTCCATTGTTGGTGGAGTTCAGAATGCTCTTTGATTGTAGGTGAACTACAACCAGCAACTACAACTCCCAAATGACAAAAGCAATCCATGCTCCCAACCCCAACAGTATTCAAATTTGGGTGTATTGGGTATTTGTGCCAAATGTGGTCCAATAAATGAAAAACATCCTGCAGATTTACATTATGATTCATAAAAGGAGCAAAATTACAGTTATGAAGTAGCAATGAAAATAGTTTTATAGTTGGGGGTCACCACAACATGAGAAACTGTATTAAGGGGTCAAAGCATTTGGAGGGTTGAGAAACACTGCTGTTAGGAATTGTGGGAGTTGAAGTCTAAAACACCTGGAGGGCCGAAGTTTGCCCATACCTGCTCCAGAACATACCACTGCTTGTGCAGACTAGGAAAATGTTTTTTTGAGCAAAAAACCTTGTCTTCTACCCAAAACACAGTTTCCTTGCATAAAAGAATGCAGAATAATTCTTTCTTTCACAATACAAAAGAGAGAAAGATGACTGCAGGAGCTTTCGTTTTCTCCCCCAGTGAGGATAAGCCTCGTAATTACTCGTCCTTGCACAAAAGAATAAACCAGGCAAGGATTTACCATTTCCAAAATACACACAGAGGAAAAAAGGACACTTTTCTGATGAACGCATTTATCCAAATATGTCATATTCCAAAGTGCTTTCCTCCAAAATCTCAAATCAGCAGATTTATTAGTTCATCTGGAACACTGAGAAGAATGTTCTGTGATGGGAGTATGAAATGGTGCAGGCATGAACAATACACGATTTAATTGGATCAAAGAACTCCCCAGTGCCCTATTTTATTACAGCAGATTCACGCTGAATTTAGAGTCATGCAAAAATCAGAACAGCACTGCCTCCACAACCCATGTTGTTCAGCCTTCTGAGCAAATGAGTTAAGAATGACATGCTAATTACTGACAAAACAGGACAAAGGCATTCAGGGTTTCTTCTTGCAGGGAATATTTGGCACATCAAGCATCTACTCAATGTATACTTGTGCAATGAACAAGGAGCCAAACTGGTCAGGATGGTCCAAATGCATTATGTCTCCACATGAATTTTAAAAAGCCCTAGAACAGGGGTCCTCAAACTAAGGCCCGGGGGCCAGATACGGCCCTCCAAGGCCATTTACCCGGCCCTTGCTCAGGGCCAACCTAAGTCTGAAAGCACATTACAATAACGACAATCCTATCTCATCAACCAAAAGCAGGCCCACACTTCCCATTGAAATACTAATAAGTTTATATTTGTTAAAATAGTTCTTCATTTTAATTATTGTATTGTTTTAAGTGTTTTTTGCACTACAAATAAGACATGTGCAGTGCGCATAGGAATTCATTCATGTGTTTTTCAAATTATTATCCTGCCCTCCAACAGTTTGAGGGACTGTAACCTGGCCCTCAAGCTGACTGATGTTGGATTCTAGAGGTTTCTTCCAAATATACCTGGGACCAGTAACATATTCATTACATTATTGCCTTCTTTCCTTGTTGTCCAGTGGCTTGTGAGCCAGCACTTTGAATGGCACTGCCCTAGAAAAAACTCTCATTTGATATGACCGTAAATTGCCAGATAAGATCAGTAGTGAGGCTCAGAGTGTCTTTGCGAATTTGCTTGTCATTAATGAACACATTAAAGGACTCTTGCCAATTTTCTAGGAAGTTAGAATTCAGGTTAGAACTTAGAACAATGCTTCATACATCTGTGTGGCTCCATTTCTTTACAAAAACTATTTACTGTGTTCGGTTGACTACATCAGGCATGGGCAAACTTGGGCCCTCCCTCCCTCCAGATGTTTTGGATTCCAACTCCCACAATTCCTAACAGCCTCGGACCCCTTCCTTTTCCCTTTCCACTTAAGCGGCTGAGGAAAAAAAGGAAGTGGCCTGAGGCTGTTAGGAATTGTGGGATTTGGAAATCCAAAACACCTGGAGAGAAGACTGAAGTTTGCCAATGCCTTGTCTACACTACATTGTTTACACTTTTCTATACTGTCTTTGGGAAAACATCTACAAGCATATTGAGGCCTGACGATTACTTGAGGAGGAATCTCCTGGGAGTTACTCTGGACTGTGTTCTGACTTACAAGAAGCACTACTTGAATATCAAGCAATAAGTGGGTGTAAGAAACAATATCATACGAAAGCTGACTGGCACAACCTGGAGATCACAACCAGATACAGTGAAGACATCTGCCATTGTGCTTTGCCACTCTGCTGCTGAGTACTCATGCCCAGTGTGGAACACATCTCACCACGCTAAAACAGTGGATGTGGCTCTTAATGACACATGCTGCATTATCACAGGATGAGTCCTACACTACTGGAGAAATTACACTGTTTAGCCAGTATTGCGCCACCTGACATCCATCAAGAAGTAGCAGGCCAAATCAGTGACATCTTCAGTCCAGACTCTGTTCAGATATCAGCCAGCACGCCAACGCCTTAAATCAAGAAATAGCTTTCCAAGATCTACAGAAATACTCGCAGGAACACCTCAGCTAGCAAGAGTCCAAAAGTGGCAGGCTATATCTCAGCACCTCAATCAGTGGCTAAGATCAGATGAGAGACTCCCTCCTGGGTACACAGAAGACTGGGCAACTAGGAAGGCGCTGAACATACCGCGCTCTGGCACCACGTGTTGCAGAGCCAACTTTCAGAAATGGGGCCACAAAGTGGAGTCCACAACAAACCACAGACCACTGACTACAATGCAGTCTGAGCCCTGCCACATGCACAACAGAGGACCTTCTCACAGCTTCACCAGCAGCCAACTTTTAGTCAAAGGAAATCTAGTATCATGTCAAGTTTTTAACTTTGTTTGTGTGATTTTTAAAAATACATTATAACTGTACCTTCAATTCGCTTCTGATACGATAAATAATTAATTTGGGGAATCAAGAAAGCATGATCAACATCTCATGCCATACTGTACAGAAGGACCCCAGAAATGCCTCCAATAATTTCTAGCGCTCACGTTGCACAGAAAATATGATCCATTCATCCATTCAGAGCAAGATGCAAAATTGAGTTACTCGAATGCAATGCTGAAACATATTTTATAAACACGATTTGAATGCAACCCGGGCTTTTCCTCCTTTAGCATATCTCTGGGGAGGGGACCAGAAGGGTAGACTTCTGCTTCCACAACTGGAGGAAGTCATCAGGCCTTCACGTTAAGAACTTGTGATTAATCAGTTAATTATGATTTAGGTAAATAACCTAACCTCAAATTCCTGTTTGCTATTAATAGTCTGCATGGCTCTGAATAGAATGACAAGCCACAATTATTTTGAAAATGGAAGCAAAATTATATTCCTATCTCCTGCTTGTGGAACTGCTAGGGAGGGGTGGGAGGAGTAAGCCTGAGCCTACATGAAGAATGTAGAACTAAACCATAGCTAAACACCAAACCTGTGGATTATAATTACAAGAATCATGCTGCTGCGAGCTTTGGGCTCACCCATGACTTCCCTGACCTCCACCCACATGGCTTCAAGACCATCAACCTTGAACTCCTGCAACCCAATTTTAGATAAACTGTGATACAATCATGCCTGAATCCAGTTATGAAGACAACTTCATAAAATACATACTTACTTATTTTACAATATAGGTAAAATTAATCATACGTTGGTAACATTTGGACATTGAAATTATTTATGATTATTATGATATGGACCAGGCATGGGCAAACTTGGGTCCTCCAGGTGTTTTGGACTTCAACTCCCACCATTCCTAAGAGCCTACTGCAATATTTTTGGTGTTTGTGTGTCCATATCAGGCATGGGCAAACTTTGGTCCTCCAGGTGTTTTGGACTTCAACTCTCACAATTCCTAACAGCCAGGAGGCTGTTAGGAATTATGAGAGTTGAAGTCCAAAACACATGGAGGACCAAACTTTGCCCATGCCTGATATGGACACATATGTCCGATAACTTCTCTTTGTAATCATGCTAGGGGTCTGAATGCTTAATCTTATAACAAAACCATTGCTTTAACTATGCGGACCTTCGTTGCCAGAATGATCTCTACACTATTTTATTGAGATAGGTCATTACTCTCCTCCAAAGAAGGAAACATCTTCTGATTACCTGTCCGAACGTATCTCCTGCTATGAACCATCACGAAGCTTAAGATCATCAGGATAGGCCCTGCTCTCGATCCCACCACTCGTAAATGCGGTTGGTGGGGACGAGAAATAGGGCCTTCTTGGCAGTGGCCTCCTGTCTGTGGAACTCTCTCCCTAAGGACATCAGGTTGCCCACCTCCCTCCTGTCCTTTAGAAGACAACTGAAGACCTGGCTCTGGGGCCAGGCGTTCTATAGGAAAAGGAAATTTGGATTTTGCGACATGGATTCTCCAGGCTTGGCTTGGTTTTACTGGCATGTTAATCTATTAATTTATTGTTAAATTTTACTGATGATGTACAATGTTTTAAAATGATTTTATTGTGAATTGTAATTTTTATGGTATTTATGCTGTTAGCATCCTCTGATGCTCATGTGAGGCCGCGCTGAGTCCCCCTTGTAGGGAGAAGGGTGGGATATAAATATATGAAATAAATAAATAAATAAATTTCCTGGCTGCAGTCTGCATCTGTTGTAATCTTAGCGCCTAGAAATGCAAAGTCTGTCCCTGCCTCCACGTTTTCTCCTTCTATTTGCCAGTTATCAATCAGTCTGGTTGCCATCATCTTGGTTTTTTGGATGTTTAACTGCAATCCAGCTTTTGCACTGTCTTCTTTCGCCCTGGTTAGAAGGCTCCTCAGCTCCTCCTCGCTTTCAGCCATCAAAGTGGTATCATCTGCATATCTCAGGTTGTTAATGGTTCTTCCAGTAATTTTAACTTCAGCCTTGGATTTGTCAAGCCTGCACGTCCTCGCATGATGTGTTCTGCATATAAGTTGAATAGATCAAGGGAGAGTAGACAGACCGGCCGTACTCCTTTCCCAATCTTGAGCTAGCCTGTTGTTCCATGGTCAGTCCTTCCTGTTGCTGCTTGGTCGTTATACAGATTCCTCAGGAGACAGGCAAGATGGCTTGGTCTCCCCAAACCACCAAGAACTTGCCATCGTTTATTATCATCCACATAGTCAAAGGCTTTAGCATAGTCAATAAAACAGAAATAGATGTTTCTCTGGAATTCCCTAACTTCCTCCATTATCCAGGGGATAATAGCAATTTGGTCTCTTCATTCTTCAGCCTTTTCTAAACCCAGCTTGTCCATTTGGCAACTCTTGTTCCATGCCTTGTTGGAGTCTGGCTTGCATGGGAAAGTAAAATCATGGAATGTGAAATAAGTGCCACTGTACGAAAGTTTGAGCATTATTTAGCATTTGTGATCAGAGTTCTCCCAAATTCAAATATAACCTTATTGGGAGAAATGCAGGATATGAAGGATATTTTGAGTATTTTTCTTTTGCTCTGTTTTCTTCTTCTTCTGTTTTGGTTGCATGTTATACTGTCTGTGTGAAAGGACCTCACAGTTTCAGGCACTGAGCAATTCTTCTTCTTCCAGTTTATATTAAAAAAATAATTTTTTATATCTACGAAAGATGTCCCAGCTCTTTGTGCATTTTTTAAAAGCAATATCCAAGCGTTCTTTGGAAACAGGCATTTGAAATGCCTGAACAATTGCACTAAGAGCTGTAACTTAGCAACCACATTTTGAAAACTGTAAATACTCCTGAATGGGGAAGAACACGCAGTAATTGTAACCAGGCTGAAAAAGATGGGAATCTGGTCAAGCATTTGTTTCTGGCTACAGGGGAAAAAAAGAAACAGCATGTGGAATCCAAGCCCAAACTGAAGAGTCATCGCAGGCTGGTTGGCACACACAGTCAACCGATAGGCAGTATTTACATAACACATCGAATTGATTTTTAAGGAGTTGATGTTAAGCATTTAACCAACCCCATCTGTGCTCTCCATAATAAAATGAGTCAATAAAGACAACTCAGGAGAGAGAAAATGGAGAGAGAGAGAGAGAGAGAGAGGACAAGTTCAGTCTCTTTGCATTCTCCTTTTGGGGCCCAGACCAGGAAAATCAACATGGAAAATGTATGTTACTTCCATTGAGCTACAGCCCATCCTCATAAGGAATGTTTTTGAGGTCTTGTTTTTTAAAGAGCTGTCAACCTGGCATGCATGTAAGTCTTACAGGATGTACAATACCGCTATATGAGTGCTTGCTTCTGTAAACAGATGTGTGCACTTTGATGTAATGTCACATCACAGCTAACATTGGCCTAGCATGGCTAGCACATAAATAAAGCAGAATGATGAAAGGAGGAGGAGGAGGAGGACGCGGGGGCCAGGGATGTCTATAGTGAGAGCAAAACTCTAATACCAGGAAAACACGCTAAACGTGTATGTCAGAGCGAAGTATGAGGGGTATTTTCTAAGTAAGGTCCGTTTGAACATAAGTACACAACGAAAGTTTATTTCAAAAAAGTAAATTTATTTTCAGAAAGTACATACTTCACTCTATTTTTCGACATAGTTGCCAAGTTTGTTTAAACACTTACCATACCTCTGAACCAATTTTAAAATACTCTCTTCACGAATCCTCGCTTCAACTGAACCCACCAAATCATCTGTAATCAAAGAAGGGCGATCGAAGTGGTCCTCATATAGACGTTGTCACGGCCATCTTTGAATTGTCGTAGCCACTTACACACTTTGCTTTCACTCATAACAGTATCACCGTACACTTCACAAATCTGTCGATGAATTTCTGCAGCAGGTAGGTTCCTTGCTGACAAAAACTGTATCACTGAGCGAACCTCACATGCGGTGGGTGAGTTGATAGTCTTAAACATTTTTAAAGCACAGAACAGAACCGTACAGGTTAGCTACAGAGCGGAAACTGAGCACAGTTGTTCCCGAGGCATGCCGGTACATGACGCACGCGCTCATTGCAGTATGCACGCGAACTACTAGTGTCTACAACAAAACGGACCTTACTTTAAAAATACCCTCGTATTATCATCACCAGTGAAAAGAAATAGGAGAAAACAAAAAAGGGAGAACCTCTTCTGCAAGATCATACAATCTGAAAAAAATGCATTATATGATCAGGATAAAAACATATGATGGAGCAGTGAACTGAAGAACTATAGAAAAAAGATGAACAAGTGAGATTCCTTCCTTCCTTCCAAAAAAAAAAAAACATACCGTTTTAGAAAGAGCAGTGGAATCTACTCTCAAAGTACTTGGGAGAAATAAATCACCAGGAACAGATGGCATACCAATAGAGCTGTCGCAAGTGGCAGAGACAGAATCTATCCAAATTCACACAAAAAACTGCCTGCGGATATGAAGGAAAAAATGGTTTGCAGATGATGAATACTCAACATCCATTCCAGTCTTCAAGAATGGAAGACGAAGGACACCAGTATTCTCGAATGCAAACAAAATGATGCTTGCAATTGTACCGCAAAGATTTTTCTCACGTTAAGAATGTCTGGCAACACATCAGATATATACTTTTGTCATTTAACACTTTGCAGACAAAGTCTACGATACAGAACTCAGGGTGACCAATATTACAGCATGCTCTTATGAAATTATCAACAATGTTAATTGTGTCTTAGGGTTTTCTTTCAACATCACCAAATGCGCCTTTGATGAAGTCCATTAGATACTTGCCTGGCTGAAATGGACACAGCCCTCATAAACAACTATTGGGAGCTTGTATATTATTCAGACGTCTTTTAGTGCTAGTAGAGTCTAAAAGGCCATGCTCTAAGCGTCTTCACCTGAAGCAAGCATTCTCTGTTTAATTGCCAGAGAGGCTTCTTCAAAGCAGAGGTGCTCATGAATATTTATCCAGAAGGTCTGTGTATCTCAATGGGAATTGCCTAAGTACAGGGCAGGAGTCCTTTCTTCTTCTAGGAGCCTCTTCTGATGACTTTTTTCCAAGCAGCCAGGCAGGCAGGCAGTGCATGTGTTAAAGCTGCTGTTGCCTCCACACCCAATACAGTCATTTCCTGAAGCACTGCTTGTAAGGGACTGTCAAGTCTTTCAGGGAACATTTCCTACCCTTTCGTGGCACTCTCTGACTTTAAGCATCCCACAAATGATTTTTATACATGTTGCTTCATTCACTCAGTCAGGCAGAGGGGTCTGAAGCACTCTGCCTGTTAGAAAGTAAAGCCATTTTCTAGCTAAATAGGAAGAACCATAAACTATGGTACTCAGCCCAAGAGGCTCTTCATCAGTGGTTCTCAACCTGGGGTCCCCAGATGTTTTTGGCCTTCAACTCCCAGAAATCCTAACAGCTGGTAAACTGGCTGAGATTTCTGGGAGTTGTAGGCCAAAACACCTTGAGACCCACAGGTTGAGAACCACTGTTCTACATACATGCATGTATGAATTTATTTTATTTATTTATTTACACCATTTATATACCGCTTTTCTCAGCCCTTGAGCGACTCAAAGCGGTTAACAATAGCAAAATTCAATGCTCAACATCATAAAAAGAGTTAAAAACAGTTAGAAACAATAAGGCCCCTACATTGGCAGTCTTCAGAAAGAATTTGAAAACCTGGCTGTTCCGATGTGCCTTTTCAGATTAGGAACCCCAGCACCAAATCCTAGAAGCACTTTAGTAGAACCAAGATCACTGCACACTGCACACTGCACTTACTTTATAATCCTACATTCCTCCCGCCACATCAGCACTTTTAATCCTGTACCCCTACTCTGGCCGGCCCAGTTTTAATATTGTCTTGTTGTATTGTTACTGTTACTGTTTTTCTGCTTAACTGTTTTTAATTTGCTTTAGGTATTGTATTGTTGTATTGTGTTTGGGGCTTCGGCCTGTGTAAGCCGCATCGAATCCTTCGGGAGATGCTAGCGGGGTACAAATAAAGTTATAATAATAATAATAATAATAATAATAAACAATCAATTAAACATAACTATAACATCTCATTAGCGTCTCATAGGTAGAATCAAGATCCAATCTCATAATCCGTTGTTCCATATTCCTATATTCAATACACTGCCTATTCAAATGCCTGCTCGAACAACCAGGTCTTCACTTTCCTCCGAAATGCCAACAGGGAGGGGGCTGATCTAATTTCTGTAGGAAGGATGTTCCACAGCCGAGGGGCCACCACTGAGAAGGCCCTGTCTCTCGTCCCCGCCAGACGTGCTTGTGATGCAGGCGGGACTGAGAGCAGGGCCTCCTCAGACAAACTTAACATCCTAGCGGGTTCATAGGAGGAGATGCATTCGGAGAGGTAAGTAGGACCAGAACCATTTAAGGCTTTATAGGTTAATGCCAGCACTTTGAATTGTGCCCGGTAGCAAACTGGCAGCCAGGGGAGCTGGCGCAACAGAGGAGTTGTATGCTCCTCTGTTGAATGCATGCATGTGCTTCTCTTTCTCACTCATACAGGCTCACTCTTCTGCTAATGAATTATGTGTGATGGTGCTCCTTGTGATGATATATTCTACCAACAAGAAGAGTCATTTGTGTTTGCAAAACCTTAGAAACAACTTGAGTCGATGGAGGCCATTCTTGGTAAAGTGAGTGCATCAAATTATCAACCCAACGGAAAGGGCACTCCAAAGCACAAGGTTTTTGAGCAGAAGGTCAGCAGCCAGAGGCAGATAATGATTACAACATGATGTCATTGTCAGGCAGCCTTCCCAAAGGAGGCCTGGCGCACCCTTTCCATGCCAGTGCCTTCTTCTCAACACAATATGCGTTTGCAGAGACATGAACTGGGTAGACATATATGCACACCTATGATAAAAGGCAGTATTTTGTATCTTTTTTTAAAAAAAAGTGTGAGAAAAGCAATCACAAAGCAGAATTAATGCGCCTTGCTTGCATCAGGATCCAGGCAGAATTGTCATCACTTGCCAAAAATGGGTTTTTTGGAAGCACTCTGACATAAACAGCAGCTTTATTTGATTGCTAGCACAAGTCCATTACCTGAAGATTTTTTTTTCCTTTCTGTAAAACGAAATTCATTGATCAAGTAAAATAAAAGTTCAATTATCCCAATTAATGTAATTACTCAACATGGGAGAAGTGGCTAACTTCAGAGATCATCTTGAGCCAAAATCACAAAGAGCAAGCACTTCCACTTATTTATTTTACTTGCTCCAAAATACTGATATATTGTATTTTAATTTAATTGTAATAAATATATTTTTGTTTAATAACATGAATACATTGTGACATAAAATGTCCATTTGACACAGAAAACAACTTTATCGCCGTCTTCATGGCCAATCCAAAGCTAATTCAAGGCAATGGTTTTAAAACTGACTAGATCAGGTCAGGGTGTGTGTGTGTTTACTGTGAAGTGTCAAGCATAAGGGTTCTTTTGAAACCACAAGCAAGCTATTATGTAGATGTCAGGCAGCAAGTCTGCGACCAAGACTTCCTGCCACCTGTTGCATCTTTGAAGGCCTGAATGAGAACCATTTCCAAAAGAAGCTCCACGTAGAAAGCATTACTGGCTGAACACATGTGCCGCTACACAGAATTTATGAGATGGGTTGCTATGAGTTTTCCGGGCTGTCTGGCCATGTTCCAGAAGCATTCTCTCCTGATGTTTCTCCAAGGCGCTGAACAGACTGCGCTCTGGCACCACGAGATGCAGAGCCAACCTTGAGAAATGGGGATACAAAGTGGAATCCTCGACATGCGAGTGTGGAGAAGAGCAAACCACTGACCACCTGCTGCAATGCAACCTGAGCCCTGCCACATGCACAATGGAGGACCTTCTTGCAGCAACACCAGAGACACTCCAAGTGGCCAGATACTGGTCAAAGGACATTTAATCAACTACCACTCACAAATTTTGTATTTTGTCTGTTTTTGTTTTTTGTTTTTTTGCTTTGTTCTGTTCGAAATGTAATATAATTGACTGGTTGCACTGACACGATAAATAAATAAATAGTGGCAGGCATCCTTAGAGGTTGAGGAGACCCCTCAACCTCTGAGGATGCCTACCATAGATGTTGAGAATGCTTCTGGAACATGGCCAGACAACCCAATTTTGGCCATGAAATCCTTTGACAACACATTTATGAGATGTATTCCTGCCAATGCTGTGCAAAGTCATGGGTCCTAGAGGAAAGAAAGTTGAACAGCCAAAGGAAGCATGACTCTTGAAAGGGTTTAGTCCCCAGAACAGCTCAGCAAGGGTCGGTCTCTCGGGAAAATGGGCTTTATCTCATAAACATGGGATGCTACAAAGGAAAAATTGAACTTCCAAAGAATTCTGTGACAGAAACACAAGAGAAGCCTCAACTAGGAATACCTTCTCCCTTTCCAGATAATTGTCCATCCTCAAATCTTGTAGACATGGTAAATGGATTCCTTCTGAACAAAACTGACACACTTGTAATGCATCAGGTCTCCAGCTCATCGAAGGTGTCAACGGCAGCAGTGACATGATTCCTTCCTGATGTTCTGCTCTTTGTGGCAGTTAAATGTTATACTTGATGCACCACCTCCATATTTATTTATATTTTTAAAACACAATTTATTTCTATCTAACAGATTAGACAAGACAGTAAAAAGAGTATTAGCACCATGCAGCGTAGGGACCACTAAACGCAGCAATTCCCAATCACAAATCAAGGAATTTGAAAGCCATTGCAGACTAATTCAACCTGAGAAGTCAGCCATGGCAGAAGACTTGATGAACCAACCTGGCCACAGCATATTATTTGGGAACACAGAAATGCTGGACCACTCCCACAATCACAATGTCAAACTACACAGAGAAGCCACGGAAATCCACAAGAAGCATGTGGACAATTTCAACAGAAAGGAGTAGCCAGATTGTGTTCCTTTTCAACCATGAAAAGGAACACAATCTGGCTACTAGTATTTTTTTTTTAAAAAAAACTCTAAAATCAGGACAGTAAATAAGGAGGAACATTAAAAAAACCAGGGGAATTACAGACAAGAATCAATCAGGGCCATCTAACACATCCTAACAAAGGATAATCCCCAGGCAAGCAATCAGTCAGGGTTTGAAGCTGCAATGCTATTCTATGCTAATCAAGGTGGTCATTTGCAATATTCACACCTGCCTCAAGCAGACAAGAGTTCTTTCTCCCACCCTTGACATCATTCCATAGGTATATAAACCACATTTTCCTAATTTCAAACAGACCTCACTACCTCTGAGGATGCCCGCCATAGATGTGGGCCAAACGTCAGGAGAGAATGCTTCTGGAACATGGCCTAATCTCACAGCAACCCAGGTATTAGGATGGTTTGTAAAATTTAATAAATCTAATCTCCCCGATGAATGACTAGGTCCATAAGTGAACCTTCCCCCAGAAAAAGCCTTCCCTGTGTATTTCTACACCTCAAGACTCCTTTCCTGGCCTGCCTCCTAAGTTTCCTGTGCGTCACCTTTATTTTACTGGAACACCAATATTATTTACATAGCAGCCATGAGAATTGCTGAGCCAGCTCCCTGTCAAAGGAGAACACATTTGCCTTTCAAATGTGGCAGCTGCCTATTTCCCCACCCACTGCCTCTTACCCTACTTTCTCCATTTATTTTCGCTCCTCCATGACATCTGGTGGAAACAGAACAAGGATCCTTGGGGGGAAAAAGGCTTTCAATGGGTGCCAATTCAATTTTTGATTCAATCTGAAGTGTTTGGAAATCTTTAAATAGCCCGGGGTCTGGTTATCTAACAAAATGTCCCCTCCCACATAGCAGTTCGGGCCCCGAAAGCCTTGTTTCAGTACCCACCCCCTTTAAGAAACCAGATTGCTTCTCATGGAGGTGGCAGGGACTTTTTGATTGCAGCCCCCATTCATTGGCACAACCTCCAAGGAGAGGCTCCTCTTCTTCCCAAGACAGTTGCACAGAGAGCAAAGGAAGCCCTCTTCCCATATAAGGAGTTCTTAGAGCTGGGTGAGCTTTGTTTCAGTTTCTCTAATCCAGGCAGGGCCAGGCTTTACCACAGCGGGTTAAACCACCAGCTGTAGAAAATCCTGCTGATTGAAATGTTGCAGTTGAAGCCTGGGTCAAGGTGAGCTCCCATCTGTCAGCCCAGCTTCTGCCCACTTAGCAGATAGAAAGCAGTAATGTGAATAGATAAATAGGTACCGCTTTGAGCAGGGAGGTAATAAAAGGCACCCATAAGGACATGCCAGCAATTCAATTGGGAGGATGTCTACAGACAACAAAACTCCTCAGCATGGAAGATAGACAGCACCTCCCTGTGGCTGGAGTCAAGCATTGCCTCCAGATGCTGGAGATGGAAAAGCCTATACCTCTGTTTATGTATCGACTGTCCTTGCTAATTGTATAATGCCATTGAATGTAAGTGGCGGGGGGGGGGGGGGGGCTGAGGCTTAGGAATTGTGGGAATTGAAGTACAAAACACCTGGAGGGTCAAAGTTTGCCCATGCATAATCTAATCACATAAAATGTACTTGGAAAGTAACTAGTTTCCCTATTGCACTCATATGCATTATGAATCCTGTTGTTGTTGTTTGCCATCAAGTCAGCTATGTTGTTTAACCGACTAATGAATGACAGCGTTCATGTCACCCTCTGAACTAATAGTGTTGCTCAGATCCTGCAAACCCACCTGTGACTGAATGTATCCACCTGCAATACAATCTTCCCCTTTTCCACTTTATAGAACACTTTCCACTTTTCTAATGAATCATATCTCACAGCAAACTACTAGGGAGAAATAGGTATGTAAATCTAAGCAAAAGTAACTATTGTAAAATTCACCCCTTTGGGCAGAATGCAAAGAAAAGGTAATTTGCAATAGCAATAATCTTTCTTTTCCTAGATCAATCATATCAAGAAGTCACACTTTTAACAATAATGAATCCATAACTCAACTTTCCTGTACGTGTCCAAGATTCCCGAACAAAAAAAGCCAGAAGCTGAACATGTGACTGGAACCCTTCCTTCCCATTTACTATGTACATTCAAATACTCCAAAATCCCACAGAACTCAGATACTTGAAAAGTCTGGTCCCAGGCACTTCGGATAAGAGACTTCACAGACTAGACAAAAACATGGGAAATAAAGTCCTTCTTTCAAGTAAATCTTTTTGTCTGTTATGCTTTAGCTGCTCTTCTCTAAGAGCCGCCGCAAACTACAGGAAGCGAGAGCGAGCTTGCGCTCGGGATCGCTCCGAAGCCCCGCCTTTTTCCCCCCAAGGCTGCTCTCTCTCTTGCTAGCGTGCCTGTTTCCCCTTGCTAGGGCAGCGATGCGAGCGTACTCTCGCTCTCGTACTCTCGCTGTTGGCAGAATTCAACTGTGAGAGTACGCTCGCATTGCTGCCCTCAGCAAGGGAAAACAGGCACGCTAGCAAGAGAGAGAGCAGCCTCGGGGGGAAAAAGGCGGGGCTTCGGAGCAAGCCCGAGCGCAAGCTCGCTCTCGCTTCCTGTAGTTTGCGGCGGCACGAGAGTACGCTCGCATCGCTGCCCTAGCAAAGGGAAATAGGCGGAGAAAGAGGCGGAGCATCGGCCGTGCTGGCACAGTTTGCTCTCGCAAAACACTAGTTTGCGGTGGCTCTAACACAAATTTTGATATCTTTGCTAAACTGTTTATCATGCTTTTTAGCTTCCATGATTACAGGATTTAGTTCCTTTAGAGCAGGCATGGGCAAACTTTGGCCCTTAGGTGTTTTGGGCTTCAAGCCTCACTATTGCTAACAGCCTACCAGCAGTTAGGAATTGTGGGAATTGGAGTCCAAAACACCAGGAGGTTCAAAGTTTGCCTATGCCTGCTGTAGAGTATTTAGGCCCACAACTAGTTGTGGACATGTGCCAAAATATGGCACATGGATGAAAAAGTGGAATAACATGGGCTTAAAAGTTGCTTTGCAATGTTATTTGTTTCATACATGAAAGAATGTATCCACATTGTTACAAACGTCAGTGATTTGTTATGAGACGGTATTCCAACTGAAGTATGTCCTTCTTTGGCATGCATTTGTTGGACTGCCATTTAGACTTTTGGGGTGACAGAAGTCAATCCTCACCTGCCACAATGTGTCAACTGAGAAACTGTCAAATCACAGCATCATGGCGAAATAATGTGCCTGCCGCAACAAATCAGCAAACGGGCGTAATCTGGATGCCTTTGAAGCCTCGCCTGGAGGAGAGGGGAGAGTGAAGATCTACAAGGGAACGCTCCTCATGAGGGGGGAAAGGAAAGGGCCTAAAACCCCTGGAGGGCTGAAGTGCCTGGGATAGATCATAAACAACTTGAAGGCACGCAACTTCAACTTCACTGATATTATGCTGTCTGCTTATGATTAAATGTTCCGTGAAACCAAGCAGTTCAAAATCTCAGAACCAAATGGGTTCAGTTTCCCAAACGTCACTTCGAACTGACATATCCTCACATCTTTCCATCACTTAGAGTCGAAACCTATTTCTCCCTTATAGCTGGTAAGAAGGATGAATCTTTTGCAGGAAAACATCTATGCTGCCCTTTCCAGGCTAATGGATCCTTCATCACTGAATGATGCTGGGAGTGGGCAAGTAATGCTGGCAGCAGGTGTTCCTGCTATCTTCCGGTAATTTGAGAACTGGAACACAGATGCCTCCGCACTGACTGAGCCCAGAGCACAACTCCCCAGCTTGTCAACAAGTGCAAGAAAAAGAAAACTGACGCCCGAACGCGTACAGAGCTTGATTTTCTTCCTGTTTTGGTGACTATTCTGTTCACTATGCCGTTCAGAAAGTTACGCATATTGCACACTCATAAAAGCAAAGAGCCATGCTATCACTACTATCCAAGAAGCACATAGGTATGAAAATATGCCTGCGCGATCTAATATTCTCACATATGTTTGAGCATTTATCCTGAAAGTGGACTTAGGAAGACTTAGGTTGATCCTGAGCAGGGGCCAGGTAAATGAACTTGAAGGGCCGTATCTGGCCCCTGGGCCTTAGTTTGAGGACCCCTGTGTTAAACTGATGTTAAAGTGCATTAATTCTACAGTGTAGATGTGCCCTTAGAAAATTCTAATTGCATAAATTGAAGTTAGTTGCAAATAAGAGGAGGAAAATGGAAGGAGAAAGGAACTGCGACATTAGAAAAGCGACTGGACAACAAAATTAATCATGGCAGTCCCTTGGAAAAGGGAGCAGTTGGAGGGGTGCCCAAATGCTTTCTGCACTTGTTTATTATTTATTTATTTTCCACATTTGTACCTCACCCTTCTCACCCGGAAGGGAACTCCGGGCAGCCTTACAACAGGCAGCAATTTGATGCCAAGACATATCATCAATCCGAAAATAAACAAATCCATTAAAATCGAATCAATTGAAAGATCAATTATTAAACCAACAGTTAAAATCACGCAAATTCAACTCGTAGTCCCAGGCCTGCCCATTTGTCAATCACATTAGTTCATTATCATTATCGCAGTGCTACAATTACTGCTCAAATGCTTGGACCACAACCATGTCTTAACCTTTTTCCTGAAGGTCAGGAGGGAGGGGGATGACCTTGGGGAGAGAGTTTCACAGGCGAGGGGCCATCACCGAGAAGGCCCTGTCTCTCATTCCCACCAGTCGCGCCTGAAGGGGGGGTAGAATTGAAAGCAAGGCCTCCCCAATGATCTCAACCTCCGAGGCAGATCACAGAGGGAGATACGTTCAGACAGGTAAACTGGGCCGGAACCACTTAGGGCTTTATATGCATTCATATGTAACAGCAGTTCCTCCATGCCACTGCCATTATGTACAAAGTGGTCCAAATCAGATTGAATTCCACCTTCTGTACAGACCAACACAGTATGGTATCAGATTGTACAATGGATTTTATAAAGCACTTGCAATCCCACCAATAGTACAAGGAATTGAAGAAAACCTAGATTTCCAAAGCCCTGCCAAGGCCACACTCTAATAATGAGATGGAAACACGCCAAGCAAACTCAAGATGAATCCAGACTCTCTGAGAGCTGAACAGAATCAGATGCTGATTGCAAATGAGTGCTCCAGTACTGAACTTACAGACACACACATCCTAGCACTCACACTATAAAGATTAACATTCCTTATCAGACTCGTTAAGTGACACTTTTGATCCCACCATTAAATTTGTTCTTGAGATGGAAAGCTTTGCAACTTACCCACTGGACTCGAAACAGCTCCATTTGGCACTGAGAGATCTGTTGTGGTCAACATACCACCTAAGAGGGAGTAAGGAGAAAAACATGTGTTTACTATGTAATGAAATTATTAGAAGCCTTAAAGTCAGTTGAAATTTCATGTACAGGGGGAAAAAATGCTCACTTGCGCTGCCTGTGCTGGATGGCCTTTGGGGACCCCCAGGCGATACGTTTCGGTGCAAGGAGGCTTGAGGAGGGGTCAGCATGGTGGTGTCCGTCAAAGTAGAGCTGGCGGCCAGTGCCGGAGAGACAAGGGAGGTCCCAGGGTGGCTGTAGGTTAAAGAATTGGGACTGGACACAGGAACCGTGACCGACATGGAGAAGTTCTGCGGAGGCAACCCAGGCTGAAAAGAACGGGGGGAAAGGAGGTGAGTTTGGTTTAGAGGCTTGCTTTTCGTCAAGTTTCAACTCATAATGAAAAGTACTAACTTTCCACATTACTTAAAGAGCCTCCACATTCATCACAAATCATTCAATGCAAAGTACTGATAGTTGTTACATATAACAACACCACACGGCATTCTCAAAACTGATTAGAAACCATTAAGCGTAGGCATGGGCTAACTTCGGCCCTCTTTCTAGGTGTTTTGGAGTTCAATTCTCACAATTCCTGGCCTCAGGATCTTTCCTTTTACCCCTCAGCTACTTAATAATAATAATAATAATAATAATAATAATAATAATAATAATCTTTATTTGTACCCCATCCCATCTCCCCGATGGGGACTCGGAGCGGCTTACATGGGGCCAAGCCCGAACAACAATTACAATAAAGAACTACCGAATGCAAACCGAAAACGCAAACAATAAACAACATCATAATTACAAAGAACATATGAATATACAACAATATAAAATTACAATAAACACAAACACACTGACAATGGGTGGGTCACATGTAATGGTTAAAAGAAGAACTAATTAAAACTAGTTAAAAGCTCGGTGAGATAAAAGATAAGAGGGAAAAGGAAAGGGCCTGAGGCCACGAATTGTGGGAGTTGAAGTCCAAAACATCTGGACAGCCAAAGTTGCCCCATGCCTGCTTTAGCCCATTGGCAAATTCACCAGATAGAAGCATGTTTTATGAAGTAGTGCCAAGAAAACAATGGAACACATTACTGACATCGACCCATTAGGCCCAGACAAGCATTTTAAAAGATATATATATAATGTTTGTTATTTCCAAAATGTATGCCTTAATAATCACAAAATTTTAATTCAGAATACTTAAACATGCAAATGAAAGTTATGCTCTTAGGGAAAAAATCCTCGTAGAAATGCAATTTTAAAAACATTCACAGCAAATTAGATTTCACAAATTAGATTTTAGTCCTGTGCAGCTCCCAGGTTTAAAAGTTCTCAAAAAATTGTAAAACGTTAATGTGAGTTATTATTACTCTGGTATGCGTTTGTGAAACTGTTCTCAGGCCACGTCCTTGCCCGATACTCCCTGCTTGATACGCCTATTGCCACAATACAGGTCCCTTACTCTCAAAGGAAACTGGCTCTCCCACCCCCTCCCTTTTAACTCTGAACACCAACAAAACCTAATAGTTCAGTCGCAGGGAAGGCCCCTAAAGAATGCCAGAGTCCCTATAGCACCTCCTGTCCCTAAAGTTGCCCACTGTTTTCTCAAACATACTGTATTACTGTATGTAAGGTGAAAATGGGGAAATTTAATTATAATACAATGCCACTTAATTTGGAAGAGTATGCGTTGTGTAAAAATCACAGCAGTATGGGTTGTGTGTTTTCCAGGCTGTTTAACCATGTTCCAGAAGCATTCTCTCCTGACGTTTCGCCTGCATCTATGACAGACCTCCTCAAAGGTTATGAGGTCTGTTGGAAACTAGGAAAGTGGGGTATACACCGTATATTCTGGTGTATAAGACTACTTTTTAACCCAAGAAAATCCTCTCAGAAGTCAGGGATCTTCTTATATGTGGGGTCGTCTTATATGTGGGAGTAGTCTTATACACGGGAGTAGTCTTATAGAACAGGTGCTGAAACTTCCAATCAGATTGGAGAATCTGTGGTTGCCGTATATGGTGGGGGAGCTCAAAAATGGCAATGGCTGCAAGCTGAAAGCTTCCAGGGCACCTGGGATATGGTAAAAAGAGATAGAGTGGCTCTGGACCCAGAAAAACACAACTCCTTTACCTGCCTGGCCCGCCCTTGTATCCTATTACCATACCTCCTCCTCTGCCTCTCAGATCTCGCTCCTGAAGACTGCAGTGAAGAGGTGCAGGTGCGCATATGCGAGATCTGAGAGGCAGAGGAAGAGGTACAGTAATAGGAAAATTACCATATTGAAATCAAATCTCATGCTTTTAAAATTTTTATTTGGTGTGCGTTGGAAGAGGAGTAGTCTTATACGGCGAGTATATCCCAAACTCTATATTTTAACTGGAAAAGTTGGGGGTTGTCTTATACGCCCACTCGTCTTATATGCTGGAATATACGGTATATATATGAAATAATGTCCAGGGTTGGAGAAATAACTCTTATCTATTTAAGGTAGGTGTGAATGCAGCACTTGGCTACCTTGATTAGCATTGAATGGCCTAGCAGTATTCAAGGTTTGGCTTCTTACTGCCTGGGGGAATCCTTTGTTGGGGGGTGATTAGCTAGCCCTGATTGTTTCATGTCTGGAACATGGCCATACAGCCCGGAAAACACACAACAACCCAGAGATTCCGACCATGAAAGCCTTCAATAATCCATTGTAGTATAATTGGGAAAATGTATTGGTCCACCTTTCCAATTTCCTTCAAATCCTTCCTGAAAGTTTATATATGAATGTTTTTGGTCCTTGTCTCATTGCAAGACAAAACCCAGATTAATGAAAACAACCACATATGGTTGGGTTTCATTCCTGGACTGAACAAGTCTTTGTGTCATCAAGTTTCTAGTCCTCAATGAGTAAGGGAGACTCAAGGTGGTTTACAACATACTAATGGCAAAATTTCAATGCCAACACACACAAAGAAATAATAATAATAATGAACTACTACTACTACTACTACTACTACTACTAATAATAATAATAATAATAATAATAACTTTATTTGTTTTCCGCCCTATCTCCCTGAGGGGACTCAGGGTGGATTCCAACATACAACAGCAAACATTCAATGGCTCTATAAAACAAATATCGATGTAAAATCCCAGAAAAACCCCACATATGAGAACAATATTAAACCTAACACCAATAAATTAAACCTAACATCAATAAATTGAACATATGTATGTATGTATATGTATAAATATTAACTTAAATTCAATCAAAACCATTAAACATAAGACATATATAAAATTTAAACATTCAGACAAGGCATAAAATCACCCTAATATAAACATTAAAATTCCATGATCCAGAAATCGTATATCATAGCCATTCCGAGTTGTCATTGCACATGTTCCTTAATTATTCTTTGTACTGCATTATTTTACTAGCCAAAGGCTTAATCCCACAACCACTTCTTTGTTCTCTTTCTAAAGGTCAGGAGGGAGGGCGCTGATCTAATTTTCCTGGAGACAGAGTTCCAGAGCCGAGGAGTCACCGCTGAGAAGGCCCTGTCTCTCGTCCCTGCCAATTGCACCTGCGATGACCCTAACCTCTGAGTAGCGAGACTAGAGACAGGGCTAAGCTTAGCGATTCCTTTCCACACATTCCTATACATGTTTCCTAAGGGGCTTTGTCTTTCTTCTTGACTGTCAACCACTGTCTCTCCCCCTTTGATGGCATAGTAATGGAATTCTGTGAGGGAACTTCTGGAATTCTGCCCTGGGAAGACCATGCGGTCTCCTCTATGCCTCTTCTGCTTTTCTTTCTCCCAGTGTGGATGTATTTTGTCTCTCTTTAGGCAAAATGTAGCTACATTGACTTTTTATCTTTTACCTTCTTTAGAAAGTGAGATTTAGTAAACTAGTGAGCTCCAAGACCTTTTCTATCAAGAATTTATTTCTTTTATTTAAAAAAAAAAATGGACCTAAAGTTCTGACTCTGCCATCCTAAGGAATAGAAGCCTATTCCAGCTCACCACACATAAGTTTCTGCTGGTTATGGAGTTTACTCCTGGTATTCTGCTATATTTTATTGGAATTGCCCAACTCAGGGTTATTTTTCAGCCTAACAGCTCAGACTCCCCAACACATATTCTTTCTCTGTAAAGTTTAACCGATCACCACTTCATTATAACTTGAAAATATTGGTTTTTTTTTTACATCACTAGCTTTAGCCACATACCATTATGAACTAACATTCAACCTTATCAAGAACACAGAAACTGTGCATCATATTACTTTAACAATTTGTATTTTAAAGGAATAATACAGTATGTAAAAAAAATGTTAGTCATATTATTTGGGGGGAATGAAAAGGAAAACTACTTTAGCTTGATGATAAAAATGTTAAGGAAATTCTACTTGGCAGAGAATTAAGAAGATGCATCACTTTGAAAATGTTTTACACGTCAACTTTGGACACATTTTCTTGGCAGCCAGCCTGGAATTAAATGTACGTCCATGCAAATCACTAAATTCTCACAACTTTCAACTATTGCAGAACAGACCTGGTTTGGTCATATGCAAGAATACGCAATACACAACCAACACTAAGAATAACACCTCTTCTTGGATGATGCCAGGCAAAGTGGCTCAGAGCAAAATTACTTTTTTTGTGTACACTGTAAACCAGGCATTGGCAAACTGGGGCCCTCCAGGTATTTTGGACTTCAACTCCAAAATACTAGATGTTTGGTGTTGTACAAAATAAAAGAATTATTTAACAATTTTGTTGAAGCCCAAAACATTTGGAGGGCCCAAGTTTGCCCATACCTGCTTTAAACTAATGCTATTTATTATTATTTATTTACTTCATTTATATACCGCTTTTCTCAGCCCTTGGGCAACTCCATTATGCTAAAGAAACATAATGGAAATGCATTAGGGCACAGTCTATCCAGGAATCCTAAGTCTGGTCCGTTTGAAACAAATTGTTCCTTACTTTTCACAGGAAAACTTGGGAATTCAGTTTTGTCATGTTCTTGAGAATCCCGTTAAGAGAGGTCAAACCCTTTTCAAAGAATTCAACAAAAGAGAGCTAACCATGGCAAAATTTAGTCCCTCAAATTCCATAAGACATACGTATTTTATGTCAAAGAAATTACTTTCTTTTCAAAGAAGCCCCACTTTTCTAGTAACACATTTAGAATTTTGAATTACCACTTATAGCAGAAGATTTTTGTTTATTTGCAATATTGAACTGAGACGATACATAACAAAAGAAACTCAAGATAGTTTGGGTTGCTGTGAGTTTCCCAGGCTGTGTGTCCATGTTCCAGAAGCATTCTCTCCTCACATTTCACCCACATCTATGGTAAGCATCCTCAGAGGTTGTGAGGTCTCACAACCCCTGAGGATTATTTATTTATTTATTTATTTATCATGTCAGGAGGGACCAGACATTTGTATTACATTTTTAACAAAACAAACAAACAAACAGACAGATAAAACATGGTTGATTAAATGTCCTTTGACCAGTATCTGGCCACTTGGAGTGCCTCTGGTGTTGCCGCAAGGAGGTCCTCCATTGTGCATGTGACAGGGCTCAGGTTGCATTGCAGCAGGTGGTCTGTGGTTTGCTCTTCTCTACACTCGCATGTCATGGATTCCACTTTGTGGCCCATTTCTTAAGGTTGGCTCTGCATCTCATGGTGCCAGAGCACAGTCTGTTCAGCGCCTTCCAAGTTGCCCAGTTTTCTGTGTGCCCAGGAGGGAGTCTCTCATTTGGTATCAGCCATTGATTGAGGTTCTGGGTTTGAGCCTGCCACTTTTGGACTCTCGCTTGCTGAGGTGTTCCAGCAAGTGTCTCTGTAGATCTTATAAAACTATTTCTTGATTTAAGTCGTTGACGTGCTGGCTGATACCCAAACAGGGGATGAGCTGGAGATGTCTCTGCCTTGGTCCTTTCACTATTGGCTGCTACTTCCCGGCGGATGTCAGGTGGTGCAATACTAGCTAAACAGTGTAATTTCTCCAGTGGTGTAGGGCGCAGACACCCCGTGATAATGCGGCATGTCTCATTAAGAGCCACATCCACTGTTTTAGCGTGGTGAGATGTGTTCCACACTGGGCATGCATACTCAGCAGCAGAGTAGCAAAGCGCAAGGGCAGATGTCTTCACTGTGTCTGGTTGTGATCCCCAGGTTGTGCCAGTCAGCTTTCATATGATATTGTTTCTAGCACCCACCGTTTGCTTGATATTCAGGCAGTGCTTTTTGTAGGTCAGAGAACGGTCCAGAGTGACTCCCAGGTATTTGGGTGCGCTGCAATGCTCCAGTGGGATTCCTTCCCAGGTAATCCTCAGAGCTCGGGATGCTTGTCTGTTCTTAAGGTGAAAAGCACATGTCTGTGTTTTAGATGGATTAGGGATCAGCTGGTTTTCCCTCTAATAGGCAGTAAGAGCACCTAGAGCTTCGGATAGCTTCTGTTCAACCATCTCAAAGCTCCCTGCTTGAGCAACCTCTGAGGATGCCTGCCACAGATGTGGGCAAAACATTAGGAGGGAAGGCTTCCAGAACATGGCGAGACAGCCCAGGAAACTCACAGCAACTCAATGATTTCAGCCATGAAAGCCTTCAGCAACTCAAGACAGCTTTCTTAAAATGTAGCATTTTCCCCAAATTAGTCTTTGCATCCGAGGCAAATTACCAGTATAACATTCCCCAGAAAATCATAGGCCAGTTAACTTATGTCTGGGCCTGAGTCAAGGTTTGGAATACATCACTTTAGATATATTGGTTCTCAAATATATAGAAGGACAGAATTCCAAAAAACATCAATCTGGCTTCAGAAAAGGTAAGTCACACCTCTCTAGCCTTTCTGAGTTTTTGAGAGAATCAACAATCATGTGAGGTGGGATGAACCAAGTGAAGGTATTCAATGGAAAGCAATCAATAGCTATTAGTCATGATGATCAAATATAATCCCCAGTCTCATAATTACTATCTTCCTGTATGCCAGATACCTGGCCCCACTGGTGGCTCAGCGGGTTAAACTGCTGAGCTGCTAAACTTGCCAACCGAAAGGTCGGCGGTTCGAATCCGCGGAGTGAGGTGAGCTCCCGCTGTTAGGCCCAGCTTCTGCCACCCTAGCAGTTTGAAAACATGCAAATGTATAAATATGTGAGAGGAAGTCACAGGGAGGAGGGAGCAAGCTTGTTTTCTGCTTCCCTGGAGACTAGAACGTGCAACAATGGCTTCAAACTACAAGAAAGGAGATTCCATATGAACATGAGGAAGAACTTCCTGTGAGAGCCGTTCAGCAGTGGAACTCTGCCCTGGAGTATGGTGGAGGCTCCTTCTTTGGAAGCTTTTAAACAGAGGCTGGATGGCCATCTGTCAGGGGTGCTTTGAATGCAATATTCCTGCTTCTCGGCAGGGGGTTGGACTGGATGGCCCATGAGGTCTCTTCGAATTCTATGATTCTATGATTCCATGAAATGTGAGTAGGTATCACCTCAGAGGGAAGGTGGCAGGATTGTGGCGCAGCTGGCTGAGTGTCAGCTGCATTAAGATCACTCTGAGTCATGAGTTCAAAGCCAGCCTGGGTTGGAGTGGGGGAATGTGAAAGTGCTTCATCAGCGTTGCAAATGGATGATGAAAGCGACAGCTCCCCTGGCGGCCAGAAAAAGTTAAATAGCCTCTGTCTATGTCTGTATATGTTTGTATGTCAAAAATTGGCATTGAATGTTTACCATATATGTGTACACTGTAATCCGCCCTGAGTCCCCTGTGGGGTGAGAAGGGCGGAATATAAAGAATTTAGGAAGAATTTGAAGACCCGGCTGTTCCGATGTGCCTTTCCAGAATAGGAAACTCCAGCAAGCACTTTATTAGAGTCCCAGAAGCACCTTATTAGAACTTTAAGATTATCTGCACATTGCACTTCCTTGAAATCAGATAGATCACCTGTCACACCTAGCACTTTTTAATCTGTACCCATTACTTTGGCCCGGCCGTTTTTATTTTTATTGCGTTATGTTGTTTTACTGTTATTGCTTTAATGTTTTGATGTTTTGATTTGCTTTGTATTGCATTTGTTATGCTATTGTTTGTTGAGGCCTTGGCCTTTGTAAGCTGCATCGAGTTCTTCGGGAGATGCTAGCGGGGTACAAATAAAGTTAATAATAATAATAATAATAATAGCTGTAAATAATAATAAATAAATAAGTTAATGGCACTCCATGAAGTCATGCTGGCCGCATGACCTAGGGGGTGTCTATGGACAATGCTGGTTCTTCGGCTTGGAAATGGAGATGAGCACCACCCTCCAGATTTGGACTCGACTAGACTTCATGCCAATACAATATATGTCAAGGGAAACCTTTACTTTTACTTTACTTATACCAGATGCTGGGGTCACAAGCGGACAGTGTTATTTCATTCATATCCTGATGGGGGTTTCCCACAGAGATTTAATTAATCACTATTGGAATGGGATCCTGGGCATTTGTTCAAATCCAAAATGGCTGTATACTTAGAATAAAATGAAGGAGAATGAAACCTAGACTGAGCCCTGAATGGTTAACAGTGGAGATTTGAGTGATTTCAACTGTGTACGGCAACCCTTATATTCTTCAAGCTGCTCATGAGGAGGAGAATCTTTTTTTCCTGAAAGGATAATTTCTTAGGAAACAGAGCACCCCCAAAGGCTCTCCTCCCTCCAGTGCTTATATCCCATAACTATACAGCACTCAAACTGCCTCCACTGTTGGCTTCTCATAGCCATCCAATATTGTAATTGTCAGTGTTAGGGTGGTATCATAATATGTTCTCATGCATGTAATGAAAGCACAAGCCATACCACAGTACTCACTGCGATTTTATGATTCCGCATCATATTATCAAACTCTTCATTAATTTTTTTATATTTTTCTTCTGTATGTGGCGTGAGCACATATGAGGTGTCAGGGTCTGGGCTGTCGCACCCTCTGTTTTCCTTCTTGTTCAGAGCCTAAATAACGAAGTTAATAAAAAGAATCAACAAATACAAAGTAGGAGGTAAAAAAAAAAGTACTTACAGGGCCTCGCTTGAAAATAAAATCACTATCTTCATTTAGTTTGCTGAATCTGTCCTCCGAGAGTGGACTGTGCTCAAAGTAATCGTCAGCATCAGGGCTCTCACAACCATTAAGGCCTTTCTTTCTTAAAGTCTGAAATACAATTGGAAAATTCACACACAGACAATACTAAACTTGCCAATTTTGTTTGAGTTTTAAAAGCTGCACATCTGCATTAAGAGGACAGAGACTTTCACACCCAAAATGACTTACAAGAATGGTTTCCAAACACCTTTTCAGTACTCTTAACAGACATACTATCCCCGCACATACCCCATTTATAATAATCTAATACCAGGTACTATCGTACAGGCATGGGCCATCTTGGCCCCTCCAGGTGTTTTGTACTTCAACTCCCACCATTCCTCACAGCCTCAGGCCCCTTCCTTTTCCCCCCAGCCACTTATGTGGCTGAGGGGGGAAAGGGATGGGCCTGAAGCTGTGAGGAATGGTGGGAGTTGAAGTCAAAACACTTGGATGACGCAAATGTACTATAGGCTACATTTCAAAGGATGGAACTGACAAAACCATCTCAATGTATTCTTCGCCTAAGAAAATATTTTGAACTTCATGGGGTTGCCTGTCCTCATTTGCAAAGGTGCATCAGGAACCTGTTGAGATGGACACAGAAGAAGGAAGCTCAGATCTGGAAGACGCCAATGGAACACAGCCACTTGTGATAAATGTTGGAATTCAACCCCATACTGCCCAAGTCTCAAGTCCTCAATGAGAAACAGTTTAGTCCATTTAGAATAGACTGAGGATTTCCCTTCCCCCATGTCTCTTGAATGAGTTGGGAATATATCTAATTTCTTCTCTCGGTTTCTGCTCTCATTCTTGATTTGCTTTGGGTGTTTTGAATGTGATTTTCCTGCTTCTTGGCAGGGGGTTGGACTGGATGGCCCTCAAAGTCTCGTCCAACTCTATGATTCTATTCATTCTGATTGGTTGTGTAAAATGGATGCTTTTCTACTTAAACCTTTTTTAATCTAACTTCTACCCTCTTACATTTTAGTATGGAGAGTAAGTGATGTGTGCTTTGAGATCTCTCTCTGCTTGTGTGTCAGGAGAAATGTAGTTACTGTAACTACATTTTACACTCTCTTAAAATCTACTTTAAAAACTACATTTGCCCCTCTCTTAAAATCTTAGAAGAGATGGGCGTTAGAGTAGCTCAGGCGCAGTTCTTGATTATTATTATCTATATAAATAAAAATGTAATGTTCGTTTGTGGGATTAACAGAACTCAAAAACCACTGGGGGAATTGCCATCAAATTTGGACACAAGACACCTAAAAACCCAATGTATGTCCTTCACTAAAAAAAAGATTTTGTCATTTGGGAGTTGTAGTTGCTGCCATTTATAGTTTACCTACAATCAAAGAGCATTCTGAACCCCACCAACTATGGAATTGAACCAAACTTGCACACAGTTCTCCCATGACAAACGGAAAATACTGGAAGGGTTTGGTGGGCAGTGTCCTTTGGTTTTGGAGTTGTAGTTCATTTACATCCAGAGGTCACTGTGGACTCAAACAATGATGGATCTAGACCAAACTCTACACAAATACTCAGTATGCCCAAATGTGAACACTGGTGGAGTTTGGGGAAAATAGAATCTTGATATTTGGGAGTTGCAGTTGCTGGAGTTTATAGTTCACCTACAGTCAAAGAGCATTCTGAACCCCACCAATGATAGAATTGGGCCAAACCTCCCACACAGAACCCCCATGTGGGCCACAGCAACACATCGCAGGGGACGGCTAGTTGTAAATAAACCTTTTGTGATGTTTTAAGATTGGACTGTGCATGTTTGCCTCCTAAGCTCTGAATTCTTAACAGCCACATCACACGGCACATCACTCTTTGCTTGCCATGAGCTGATACTCAAATTATAGGTAACATGTTTATGTTTTTGGATGCTCTGCTTTATTTTAGGGTAGTTTTCCCTAACAGATAGGACCTGTTGCTTTCCTAGATGCTGATGGATTTCTGTGAGCTTGGGCAAAGTTATAGTTATTCTCCAAGCTGTGAATCATAGCATTTTGAAGCTGGGACAGAGAACTTGGCCTTCTGAATATGGAAGCGAGTCTGGCATCTGGGAAGGGACATGAGATAGCTTCTGGGTGGGGAAGCTGAACAAACCAGTTGTCTGGGCCAATATGGCGTGATCGGAATTGGGTTGGACCTGTCTCTGGTGAGTTTCAATCCTACTTTGAGAATAACAGAAAGGGCTGAAAACTGATAATTTAGACAGTAGACCATCTAGGCACAAATGCTTCCCTGGAGACCTTTGTTCGCCCTGTTTTGGAGCAGAAACCAAAACATTTTTCATTGACAGGCAATGCAGAGATCAACATGAGGTCTTCTCCAATTGAACAATACAAGATGAAAGGCTTTTATCTGAGAAAGCTCTCCTTCGCTGTCAATTCTGAATATGTTTTCAAAGAAATCCTAGTAAAAATAGAACACCAAGGAACACTGGCCAGCCCATCTTGTCCTAGTTTGTTCAAGACCTGCTTGCAAGTTGCAGAAAAGGAGCTATCTGAAACACAAAGTGGCTCTAAGAAGTGCCTATAAGATGACCACCAGGATAAAATACAGGCACTTTTTTACACTTCAAAGATGGAACAGAATGTTCTCAACCTAATTTTCTTTCTTACTATTCTATGCACTTGGCAAGCTCACTTTATGAACCAGAAATGGCGTTTGGTTGATAAGTAATGAATAAGCATCCAGTATTTCCAGAAGGACCTGATCATTTCTATTCCGGCCAATTTTGTCATGAATAGTCGTAGCATTTTGCTATGGAAAGTAGTCAGACTCTGATCAAAACTATTGTTCAGACTTTATAAATGCCAAAGGAGGAGTTACACTGTAAATTTTCCAAGCAAACTTTCACAGATTTGATTCGACTCTGGCTTGTGATTGCAATCTCTCACCAATACAGTGACTGGAATTTCTTTCACAAATGACACTAGCTAATAATGTGCCAATTAGAATTAAAGCATAACTGTTCAACTACATGTTTGCTTTCCTGAAATACCGTATATACTCGAGTATAAGCTGACTCGAATATAAGCCGAGGCACTTAATTTTACCACAAAAAACTGGGGAAATGGATTGACTCAAATGTAAGCCGAGGGTGGGAAATGCAGCAGCTACTGGTAAATTCCAAAATAAAAATAGATACCAATAAAATTGCATTAATTGAGGCATCGGTAGGTTAAATGTTTTTGAATAAAACTGGAAGTTAAGATAAGACTGTCCTCTGATTAAAGCATTATTCTAACCTTCTTCAGTGTAAATGTGTTTACATATCCTTCCAATAATAATAGAGTAAAATAATAAATGTAATAATAACAATAAAGAATAAAATAATAAATGTAATAATAATAGAGTAAAATGATTAATGTAATAATAATAATAATAATAGAGTACAATAATAAATGTAATAATAACAAGAAAGAATAAAATAATAAATGTAATAATAATAGAGTAAAATGATTAATGTAATAATAATAATAATAATAATAATAATAGAGTAAAATAATAAAAAAAACTTGGCTCGAGTATAAGCCGAGGGAGACTTTTTCAGCCTAAAAATTGACTGAAAAACTAGGCTTATACTCAAGTATATACAGTATATTTCTGAGGTAAAGACAGAAAGTAAAATCAGATCAGATTCAGAGGCAACTGCCTTTCCGTAACAACGATCAAGATTAGATGTTATGATACATTTGAGCAATGTAATGGAATCAAATTGTGCAAAGATCACAAGGTACCATTAAGATATAATTCCTTCTCAGGTTACTTGGCATGGCATTGTATGTCCCACATACAGTGCAAGAAACCCCCACTAGCTCAGCATACATACACAGGGAAAACAGGTGTAGCTTTGGCCAACACCTGTCACAGCACTTATCACGGTCGTCTATCCAATCAGGTGGACACTTATATGGCCTTCACCATAGATGGCCCTGCTGCCCAAGGCTCTGGAAGCTGTTAACCCTCCCAAACCTTGAACAAGGCTAGCCTGCCAGTCTTCGGCATCACGGTATCAGCAGGGAAAATGCTAACATTACAGTCTGGATTACATTTAACCTTTATAAATTACTGAATGCTATAAATAGATTCAGAAAGCTTATGGCATTCATACTGGAATACGCACATTTTGCCCAATGTAACTTGTCACTTGCAGATGGAGAAAAAAGGGGATTATTTCTATTTAAAATCTATACGCATAATAAACGTGAAAATATGTATGTGTAGACAGCCTCTTGCCCCCACAAACAGCTACAATCCACAGTGCTGAGAAGCCACCAAAAGCACTTCCTCCAATGACAGTGCAGGTTATAGCAAGCACCATGAACATGTTGCCCAACCCCTGCCAATGTCCTCCTCAAACACTACAGCCCACTACCCAAGAAATGCTTTCATTCAGGGACAATTTCATCCTAGATTTTACGTTTTCCTCCACCAAAGACACCTCCCAGTGTTCCTTTCTCTCTCCATTGGTGTGGAATTTGCATCACCCCACCCACTGCTTCTCCCTTAACCCTTTCCCTTAATTCTTTTCAACTCTGCCTGCACAACAAACAGAGCAGAACTAATCAGCAACTACACATACTGGAGGAGTTTGGGGGACTGACTCCACATAATGGAAGTTGTAGTTCACCCTGCATCAAATCAGAGCACTCTGACCCCCACTGACAATGGATCTGGACCACATTTGGCATGCAGAGTCCCCATGACCAAAGAAAAATACTGGAGAGGTTTGGGGGATTTCACCTTGATTTATAGCCTTTATAGTTCACCTGCAATCAAAGAGCACTCTGGACCCCACCAACAATGGCCCTGGATCTAACTTCACACACAGAACCCCCATGACCAACAAAAATGCAAGAAGGCTTTGGGAGAAGGTCAACTTGATTTATAGGAATTATAGTTCACCTACATCCAGAGAGCACTGTCAACACAAACAATGATGGATCTGCACCACATTTGGCAAGGATACCCGATATGCCCAAATTTGAATACTGGTGGCTTTGGGGTGGAACTTAGCTTGACATTTGTTAGTTGTGGGTACTGGGATTTATAGTTCACCTGCAATCAAAGATGCACCCCACCAAAAAAATTTTTGTCGTGTCAGGAGGGACTTGAGAAACTGCAAGTCGCTTCTGGTATGAGAGAATTGGCCGTCTGCAAGGACGTTGCCCAGAGGACGCCCAGATGATTTTTTGATGTCTTGGGAGCCAAGTGTTTCCCGTCTTTTCCTTCACTTTTTGCCTCCAAAAGAGAAGAGGAAGGGGAGGAAAGGGCAGGGACGGAGCTTGGGGAGAACACCCTCCCTCTCAACCCACCCACCCTGCTCTAGAAGGGTTTGGTGGGCATTGACGTTGAGTTTGGGAGTTGTGGTACACCTACACCCAGAGAGCACTGTGGACTCAAATAATGATGGATCTGGACCAAATTTGGCACGAATACTCCATATGGCCAACTAGGAACACAGATGGAACCTGAGGGAAATAGACCTTGACATTTGGGAGTTGTAGTTACTGGGATTTATAGTTCACCTACAATCAAAGAGCATTCTGAACCCCACAAACGATAGAATTGGAGCAAACTTCCCACACAGAACCCCTATAACCAATAGAAAATACTTAAGGCCATCCAGTCCAACTCCCTTCACCAGAGCAAAAAAATGTAATCAAATACAGAAATTACACATATTAGAAACCAACACTTTCTCATTACTTTATTTTCCAGATCACCAGACTGGGCCACAACAACGTGTGGCAGGGGACGGCTAGTAAAATATAAAAAAGGAGGTAAAACTATATGAGCCAGAAGCCACAGCAATGTTCTTGAGTATTCAAGACACGCTCTGCAATGCCACACTGAAATCCAAAGGCAGAACTGAACCTTCAATTACAATCTCTCCAGAAAAACCTTCACAGAAAACAGTTGGAATGACTTCATCCCACCAGCCAGAAATTTAACTTCTAAGCATTGAACAGGATAGTTGACCTCTTTGTGATAGTTATTTTAAGAATGGAATTAACCCTACCTAGACTCAGGAAGAAGGGGAAGTGTTCATTATCTCCCACTAGATTCTGGAAACCTTCATTCCAAATTATGTTCGTGTCACTTTTAAGGCTGCTTAAAGGTTGCAGTCTCCCATTTCTGATTATTAAGCCGAAGTCTGTGCTGATATTGAGAAATCTGGCCTCCTAATCTCACACTAAGAAATGTCCCTTTGCAGCCACTACCCCTGATAAGCGGACCACTTATTCTCTCCCTATCAAGCCCCGTGAGAGGAAAACTGTTGCCCCTGCATGTCACGGAAAGCATAAGTGGAATGCTGTAATCTTGAAGCAAGGCTGGACAAAATCAGTAGGAGACATGCCATGCCACAGTACACTATGGTTTTTAACAAGCAGCAATGCCCAGAGATAAGCAGCTCCTGCTGAAAGAGAAGAAAACGCACTGGTACACGCCAAAATAACACCTAGGGTCCTTTTGTGTTTTCGCTCTAATGCAGGCATGGGCAAACTTCGGCCTTCCTAACAGCCTCAGGCTCTTTCCTTTTCCCCTTCAGCCGCATAAGGGGAAAAGGAAGAGGCCTGAGACTGTTAGGAATGGTGGGAGTTGAAGTCCAAAACACCTGGAGGGCTGAAGTTTGCCCATGCCTCCTCTAATGTACTCTTCTGTTTCCTTTCAGTGTTCTTCACTGTGTGGTTCTGAAAACTAGACAAAATCTGTCCATTGGCTTAAATACACTCTCCCTAGATAAAGGTAAATGTATTCCCCTGACATTCAGTCTAGTTGTATCTTACTCTGGAACTCTGGTGCTCATCTCCATTTCTAGACCAAAGAGCTGGCATTGTCTGTAGATATCTCCAAGGTCATGTGGCCACTGGCATGAGTGCCATTAATTTCCCGCCGAAGCAGTACCTATTGATCTACCCACATTTGTATGTTTTTGAACTTTATTTATTTATCGTGTCAGGGGCAACCAGACAATTGTATTACATTTCTAACAGAACAAAACAAACAAACAGACAAGACACAAAATCTGCAAGCTTGGTAGTTGATTAAATGTCCCTTCACCAGTATCTGGCCACTTGGAGTGCCTCTGGTGTTACTATAAGGAGGTCCTCCATTGTGCATGTAGCAGGACTCAGGCTGCATTGCAGCAGGTGGTCAGTGGTTAGTTCTTCTCCACACTCGCATGTCATGGATTTCACTTTGTAGCCCCATTTCTTAAGATTGGCTCTGCATCTTGTGGTGCCAGAGCACAATCTGTTCAGCACCTTCCAAGTCGCCCAGTCTTCTGTGTGCTCAGGAAGGAGTCTCTCATTTGGTATGAGCCATTGATTGAGGTTCTGGATTTGAGCCTGCCACTTTTGGACTCTCGCTTGCTGAGGTGTTCCAGCAAGTGTCTCTGTAGATCTTAGAAAACTATTTCTTGATTTAAGTCATTGACGTGCTGGCTGATACCCAAACAAGGGATGAGCTGGAGATGTCACTGCCTTGGTCCTTTCACTATTGGCTGCTACTTCCCGGCGGATGTCAGGTGGTACAATACAGTGTAATTTCTCCAGTGGTGTAGGGTGCAGTCACCCCGTGATAATGCGGCATGTCTCATTAAGAGCCACATCCACTGTTTTAGCGTGGTGAGATGTGTTCCACACTGGACATGCATACTCACAAGCAGAGTAGCATAGAGCAAAGGCAGATGTCTTCACTGTGTCTGGTTGTGATCCCCAGGTTGTGCCAGTCAGCTTTCGTATAATATTGTTTCTAGCATGTTTTTGAACTGCTAGGTTGGCAGAAGCTGGGGCTAATAGTGGGAGCTCACTCCGCTCCCTGCATTCGAAGTGCTGACCTTTCAGTCAGCAAGTTCAGCAACTCCACAGTTTAACCCGCTGGGCCACCAGGGATTCCTACATGGGAGCATAACTTCCCCATTCTTTCTCCGCAACCAGGTTGCCACACATTTTGCAAGCTTTGATTTTGCCAATCTGCAATGCCTATCTGCAACTCAGAATGGGGGGCTAGTTCCTGACACCACATGAGTTACCAAAGGCGTCTGGAAATGGCAGGGAGAAATAATGCTATCTGAACGCCTCTGTGGCTCAGTATAACGGCAGTAAGTGCTCATGCCACACTTATGAAAAAGAAGGCTTAAGAAAATTGAAAATGGTTCAGCACAATATGCAACTACTCAAATCCCTTTGTTTCAGCATGCCCCTGAAGCTCAAGGTAGCCTCTTCACAGCTTCCAAGTGCCTTTGAAGACCAGCTCAAGCTCAGAGGGAAATGTGAACTAGGTCCTCACATACTGAGGAAATTTCCATGTTGCTCTGCTTTCCACATTACTTTACACTTCTAAGTGCCTACAGAACATGAGACAGAATCAGAATTTCTCCCACCTACTCAATTCTTCTCTGGTCTGAAAGGTTATGAGAGGGTTTATACTTCACGCCCCATCAACACAAACTAACGTGCTTATTGCCATTGCTTTCACAAGAGAGGAACACTTTCTGGCACAGATCATAAGACTCAGAGCACCAGCCATGCGCTCTGCCAATGAATAGGCACAGTGAAATTGTACTGCCTGATGGGACTCAGGGCATAACAAATACATACCAAAGTTTCTGAGACTAAAATATCACCATCTCAACAAAATAACCTTAACAGAACATCACAGTACCAAAAACTGAAGAACAAAAAAAAGTGCTCTCTTATACTTCCTTTCCACAGTTAGTGATGCAGCATGTGGTTTGCACTCCTGATTTCTGCAACTGCTTCACAAAATACTTTAAATTTCCCAAAGCCTTTCAAGAGATTTCCCCTCAATGGCATTTCCTGTTATTCCCATGGTTGGTTGGTCTCAAGGATAGTAGGGGGTGTTTTTTAAAAAAAAATTAGGAACGGTCTGTAATATACAAAGAGGACATCGTTTTTTAAAGCCTATCTATGGATAGACTAATACATCCAGTGTGGCAGCCACAGTACACTGCTGGCTTCCGAGCTTACTAAAATATGCATACCAGCCTCTCCCAATGTGATATCCTCCAGATGTGTGGGACAACTCCCACCACACCCAGCTAGCACAGAAGGTGAAAAGAGTGAAAATATTCTGCAACATCACGACCACAACTGCAGCTTACTTCATGGTCTAACTGCTTTCTGAACAGGTGCCATCCTCTGCTTCAGCACCTGAAGACAACAACAAATTTGAAGTTTCCATTCGACTCAGGGAAGTCTTTGTAGTGCATGCCCAGGAAAAGTCTTCAATTGACATGCTCTTTCCTAGAAAAGGGGTGTACATCTAAGAAGCCAAGGAAGGGTGTTACAACAGTGCTACCTGTCACACTTGATATTCAAGAATGAAGAGATCTTGAAAGGGAACTTTTCCTCTGAAGTATGGTCAGTACAAGAGGGGGAATAGAACATTATGATTCGCTGATGTACTAAATCCTTCACTGACAGTGAGAGATGTATTAAAAAGTAACTAGGTATTTTTAATTACAAAAATGTGAGTCAAGCACTAAAAGGGTTAAATGGATGCAGACTCAGTAAAAGCTGTAGTTCAATATAAGCAGGTGTGTCTATAGCTTAATAGCCCTCAGTCTATGAGAGGTCTCTGTGGGAGATGGGCCTCAGTGTGTTAGCAGGTCTCAATATGAGAAGGCCTCAGTGTTAGTTCACCTCAGTATATGAGAGCCATCAGTCTGAGAGAGCCCTCAGTGTGATAAGGCCTCAGTGGGAGAACGGTCTCAGTGTGAGTAGGCCTCAGTTTGAGAAGGCCTGGTATGAAAAGCTTCTGTGTGAGAGAAGCCCCAAGTTGGAGGCCATCATATGTGAAGCTCCAGTGTGAAGGCTGCTGTGTGTGTAAAGCTACTGTGTAACTTTGGTGTGAGAAGAGGCTCTGTGAGAACGAACGTGCTTATCTGCATGAGAAAGAAGCCCAGTGTGGAAGCAAAGAAGGAAGTGTAAAGAACTTTATTCATATTTTGGAAACCTTGTTCTTGTAAATAGTACAACCTTATTATTTTGCTATGAAGAAAAGTTTCCTATGGAAGCGATAACATTGGTCTGTGTGTTTTTGTTCTTTTTATCACTTTGGCCTAGTGGTGCTGCTGCTGATAAGATACTCTGCTGTGCATTTATGGAGAGGGTCATTTATTAATAAGCTCACTCGCCCAACAAGATGCAATACACTAAGGCAAGTGGGATGAAGACTAATGTGTCCATGCTCAGCTTCACTGTCTTAGGTAATCAAAGGCACTCCAGATATCACATCTATCATAGGAAGTACTCTGCACGTGCATCAAGGAGACCAGGTACACTAGTTCAGCAACTATTTCTCACCCCAAAAACAGACAATCAATAGAAAAATTCTGTAATAAAATCAGAACCAAATATCAAAGGCTTCCTGGCCTAATTTACCTGAAGCTGTCCTTGCACCCACTGCTTTATTATAGTGATAGCCTTAGCTAGATTTGTGATAATATGCCATAAGTACTCTGGCTTATCAGAGACACACTGTCTGTGCCTATCATATACAGGAGAAGGCACAAGGGGAACCTAGGTTATGAATAGCTTTGAAGATTAAAATAATAGGCTTCTAATGGATCCTAAAATGAATTGGCAACCAAATAAAGAGATATTACAATTGGGTTACATGATCAAAATTATGGAGCAAAAAGATAAACACAGCAGCAGAATGTTGAATGGAAACCAGGGGACTCAGGAGAGACAATGGAAACCAGTCAAAAGATTATAATAGCCCTAGTGGGAAATAACCAATGCAAAAATTAGCAGAGAAAGCAGAGGAAAAAAGGTCAGATTCTGGCAATGTTATGAAGAAGGAAAAATCAATAAGACTTTCTACAGCCTTGAAAATTGAGAAGAAAAAACAATCAGGGAGAGGTTGCATACCTGTAGCCATAGTTCTTTGAGTGGTCAATTGAGAACTCACAAAATGGAGTTAACTGCACCTACATGCTGCTTTCATCAGAAACTTCTACATCTATTATGCAAACATTTTGATGGTAACCCCTCCTCCACTGATACTGGTGACCAGGGGAATTCTGCTCAAACCCTTAGTTCCATGGATGCCAAAACAGCAGCCTACAAGGAAGAGCAGGAGACGTAGAGAAGAGGAAGGGCAAGCGTTATGTGAGTTCATAGATGCCAACCTGAAGAAGTATGGTTACAGATAAGAAATCTGTCCATCTTCATGGCCTCTGTGACTCAAACTAATGGAAGATTAGCACACTATTCACCAGGAGTGTTCTGTGAGGCAGGAGTAAAGCCTACCTCTCCTGAACATGACTTTGGCCCTAGGTCATGCTTCAATTCTAAAATGGGAGGTGAAAGTCAAAGGCAATGATTATGGAACTGCTCTACAAAAGTCCTCTAAAGGCACTCTTCTCAGAAAGATATAGGACATGGTTCTAGCTCTAGTGGAGTGGCTGCAAACACAAGCTGGAGGGGCCTGATTCACAAGTTTGTAAGCCAGGTGGTTCTGGCCCAGATTACCTGTCCAAACGTATCTCCTGCTATGAACCATCACGAAGCTTAAGATCATCAGGAGAGGCCCTGCTCTCGATCCCACCACTCTCACGAACGCGGTTGGTAAGGACGAGAGACAGGGCCTTCTCGGCAGTGCCCCCCCATCTGTGGAACTCTCTCCCTAAGGACATCAGGTTGGCCACGTCCCTCCTGTCCTTTAGAAGACAACTGAAGACCTGGCTCTGGGGCCAGGTGTTCGATTAGAGGCCAGCAGCAATAGGAAAAGGGAATTTGGATTTTGCGACATGGATTCTCCTGGCTTGGCTTGGTTTTTACTGGCATGTTTATTAATTTATTGTTAAATTTTACTGATGATGTACAATGTTTTAAAATGATTTTATTGAGAATTGTAATTTTTATGGTATTTATGTTGTTAGCATCCTCTGATGCTCATGTGAGGCCACGCTAAGTCCCCCTTTGTGGGGAGAAGGACGGGATATAAATATATGAAATATGAAATACTGGACAAGTTGGCCAGGGCTTCTGGGAATTGGGAGTGCCCAACACATGGAGGGACACAGTCTGAGCAGGCCTGGCTTAGAGTAAGCTTTCAAAGACTGAGCCTACTTCATTAGATACATTGTCACAGGTCAGTTAGCATTCATTTTTTAAATATTTCCTTCCATTTCCAAAACCCAAATCAAAACACTGCAAACAATGCACTTCACATTCTTCCCCTGCCAATCTGATTTAAGTACAATGGGACACAACACATCCTATCTTGTCATCCAGATGCCTCCAGCTCTACCTGCATTCTGACAAATCTTCTATTTCCGATGCTGCTACAATAAAGCCTGTTCATACGTTAGCATTTTCTTCTGGATATTGCAGCCATTTGACCTCTAGGATACAAAGAGTGGGATTCCCCCCACAGTGCTTTTTATGTGCCTGATGCAGTGTTGCCGGTGGTTCAAACAACCTTGGCATGACCCACTGCACTCTATGGAGTCCTTCCTGTCACACAAAGCCTTACCATTGGGCCAGATCCAAGTGTGCTCCTAAAGCTGGCACAGGGCCACAAGCTGTGACATGTAGCTATACAATTACCTAAAATAAGGTTTGCTGAAGGTCAACGGTGTGTTGCAATTTATTTCCACTTCCACCCATTTTCTATAATTTGCTGGAACAGCCATGCCAATGGCTTCCTCCTTCCTATGCCCTACTACGCACCCCAATTTCCCCCCTAAAAAGGACAATTAAGCTTCAAGTAGTTAGGAAAGCAGGAGAAATTTGAGGAAATACCTAAACTAGAACAAATTGACTGGAAAACTACTTCCCAATCCAAAGAGGGAAAAAAACATTTCTGCCAGAACCTTGCATTTCACCCTTTTCCAAACACTTTCTTCATTTTAGAAATTTAGAAGATCAACTTTGATTTTATGAAAAACAGACATAAATTAATTATGAGCATCTTCCTGTTATTATTTACACCAAACCTGTTCTCACTTCCATTCAAACATTATTGTCAAGGAAAGGGGCAAAAACATATATAAAGGATTGTGTATCTCTACATATCAAACAACATGTTCCACAAATGTTTTCTCCATTATGGGGACATACATAATCACGACTAATAGAAATAGAAATATTTAGTTTGGACAAGGTTCAAGAAATCTAAAAGTCAGGAAAAGCTTTCTCTACAAGTTTATCAAATTATATGCAGCCTCAAAAGGTTGACAACCAAAGAGCAAAGATTTATGGGTTTACGGCAGGCATGGGCAAACCCAGGCCTGGGGGCCGGCTGTGGCCCTTGGGCTCTTTTCTCAGTCCCTCCTCTCTCACACTATCCTATCCTTCCTTCTTCTTCTTCCCCCCCCCCCCCATCTCCCTCTTTCTCCTTCCCTCCTTTATTCCCTTCCACCCTTTCACCTTAAGAACAGACAAGCATCCCAAGGTCTGAGGATTACCTGGGAAGGAATCCCACTGGAGCATTGCAGCGCACCCAAATACCTAGGAGTCACTCTGGACCATGCTCTGACCTACAAGAAGCACTGCCTGAATATCAAGCAAAAAGTGGGTGCTAGAAACAATATCATACGAAAGCTGACTGGCACAACCTGGGGATCACAACCAGATACAGTGAAGACATCTGCCCTTGCGCTATGCTACTCTGCTGCTGAGTATGCATGCCCAGTGTGGAACACATCTCACCACACTAAAACAGTAGATGTGGCTCTTAATGAGACATGCCGCATTATCACGGGGTGTCTGCGCCTACACCACTGGAGAAATTACACTGTTTAGCCGGTATTGCACCACCTGACATCCACCGAGAAGTAGCAGCCAATAGTGAAAGGACCAAGGCAGTGACATCTCCAGCCCACCCTCTGTTTGGGTATCAGCCAGCACGTCAACGACTTAAATCAAGAAATAGTTTTCTAAGATCTACAGAGACACTTGCTGGAACCCCTCAGCAAGCGAGAGTCCAAAAGTGGCAGGCTCAAACCCAGAACCTCAACCAATGGCTGATACCAAATGAGAGACTCCCCTGGGCACACAGAAAACTGGGTGACTTCGAAGGTGCTGAACAGACTGCGCTCTGTCACCATGGGATGCAAAGCCAACCTTAAGAAATGGGGCTACAAAGTGGAATCCAAGACATGCGAGTGGAGAAGAACAACCACAGACCACCTGCTGCAATGCAACTTGAGCCCTGCTACATGCACAATGGAGGACCCTTCTTATAGTAACACCAGAGGCACTCCAAGTGGCCAGCTACTGGTCAAAGGACATTTAATCAACTACCAAGCATGCAAACTTTATGTTTTGTTTGTTTGTTTGTTTTTTAATGCAATACAACTGTTTGGTTCGCTCCTGACACGATAAATAAATATCCTTCCTTCCTCTCTCCCTCTTTCTCCTTCCTTCTTTCTTTCCTTCCCCTCTCCCTTCATCCCCTCCCTCTTTCTCCTCCCCCTCCCTCCATTCCCTTCCATCCTTTCGTTCTTCCTTTCCTCTCTCCCTCTTTCTCCTTCCTTCCTTCCTTCCTTTTTTTTTTTTCCTTCTCCTCCTTCCCCCTTCCTTTCTCCCTCCCTTCCTTCATCTCTTTCTCCTTCCTCTTCTCTTTCCTTCCTTCCTTTCTCTTTCCTTCCATCCTTCCCTTCCACCCTTTTATCCTTCCCTTCCCTCTTTGTCTTTCCTTCCTTCTCTCTTTCCTTCCTCACCTCTCTCCCCTCCCTCTTTCTCCTTCCATCCATCCCTTCCACCCTTTTGTCCTTTCTTCCCTCTTTCCTCCCTCCTTCCCTCTCTCCCTCCTTCTCCTTCCATCCTTCCCACCCATTCATCCATCCATCCATCACCGGGCACATGGGGTGCTAGCATGCGGTCCCCAAGTTAGAAAGTATCCCCATGCCTTGTCTACCGTCAAATCTCATTCCCAAAAATTTAAAACTTTTTCTCACACTATAGCTTCAAAATGAGAAGCAGGAAAAACAATAAATTGTGGAGGAATGGGAAAGCCTGGTGCATTCTGAAAGTGCACGAGGCATTGTTGTTGTTACCAAAAAAGGAACAGCTTTTGAGACTAGGGTGTCCATGACTCCTTAATGCACAATAGAAGGTGTTTTTGAGCCCTGGATCTCCATTAAGGTCCTTATCTCTGGTCTCAATCAACATGGTCTATTCCATTTGTATTTAGGAAGCGTACAGCAACAATAAGAACAGATTAGTAAGAACAACTGCCCAGATGTGATGTCATGTTACATCATAACCAAGCACATCCAATTTGGCTTCCTATGATATCCAATCTCAAAGTAATGTGCCACCTTTAAATAGAAGGTAAAATATGGGTATCATTATTCCTATCCACAGGTTAAAACATTATCAAGAAAAACTCTCCTTTCCTAAAATACATAAAAAGGCAATTTTTCAGGAAAAAAAACCTGTAAGGGATGCTTCAGAGGCTGATCTATTAATATACACTTGCTATCCCTCTTAAGCACTTCAGATAACACTATGTATAAATTGAAGGAGGAGAAAATATCAGTGTTCATTACTTTTGTTAAATTAACGGTGGTATTGCTGACTTAACAGAACAAAGTAACATAAAATCTATTCATTAATACAATTTGTTACCTCAACAATATCTGAGTTGGTTCTGCTCTCATGCGGTTCATTGTACTCCGTGTATTTGAGGAGAACTTTGTCCATATCCGTGCTTGCATACTGAAAGAGCTTGTTAGAACTGTTAAAAATGATGAGTGCTATTTCACAGTCACAAAGCACACTCAGTTCATAGGCTTTCTTCATTAATCCAAACTTCCTCTTTGTGAAGGTCACCTAGAGAAGAAAAGAGAAAGAGATCAATGGTCTCAAAAAGAAAACCCAGATAATAATCTGAGACAGCCATCCTTCATGCTCATCTCTATCTGACAAGCTTTAAACGTAATGGAGAAGATAGTAGAACAGAAGACAGAAATGAGATCTTGCAATTAATGTTTTGGAGGGATAGAATTCAAAGGACTGTTTTATATACTGCTGAGGTCTAGATGGGAAACCATCAATGAGGCCACAGTTAGCACATTGGGTTAACTGCCAGTTACAGAAAATCTTGCCGACCGGAAGGCTAGCAATTCAAGTCACAAGTGGGGTGAGCTCCCACCGTCAGCCCTAGTTTCTGCTTACCTAGCAGTTCGAAAACAGCAATGTGAGTAGATAAATAGGTACCGCTGTGAGCGGGAAGGTAACAGCGCTCTATGCAGTCATGCCAGTGGCCACATGACCTTGGACGTGTCTATGGACAATGCCGGCTCTTCGGCTTAGAATGGAGATGAGCACCACCACTCAGAGTAGAACGCGACTAGACTTAATGTCAAGGGGAAACCTTTACCTTTACCTTTTACCAAGTGCTGTAGAATCTCCCTTAGAGAAAGAAACTGGCAAAACCACCTCTAAGTAGTCCTTGCCTTAGAAAACTTCAGAAGATTCATGGACTTATCATAAGTCAACAGGTGACCTGAAGGCATGTACATACATTCATACATACATACATACATACATACACATACACACACACACACACACACACACATACACACACAAGGCTTTGGTGTGTTTGCTGGAATTGTTAACAATCTGCCTTCAAACAGCACAAGTTCACATAATTTCCCAAACTGCTTTTGCAAATCTTTCTGCTTCAAAATAGGTTGGGCAGGTGGCACAGCTATACTTGCCCTCCTAGGATGGTTTGAAAACATTCAAGAAGAGAAATAGGCAAAGTATGGTTCACCATGTCAGTTTACTCTAGGTAATTTCTACTATTCTGACACAGGTAAGATAATCCAACAAAAGCACAATTTGAATTGTCACAACAGCTATGACTTTTCATATGAAATAGATTTTACAAGTAAGCCATTTATTTTCCAAAAAGATGCATTCAAACTCTTCAAAAGTGGCCACAACATAGTGCAATATGTCCTTATTATAGCTTCTGTGGGCATTCGTGTATTCACTGGGAAGGAAGACTCATTTAAGAAACAAAACAATTTTAAGTGATGTAATAATAATAATAATAATAATAATAATAACAACAACAACAACAACAAGCCGTCCCCTGCCACGCGTTGCTGTGGCCCAGTCTGTTGATCTGGAAAAGTGTTGGTTTTTAATAAATGTAATTTTTTTATGCTTGTGGGTAAACAGTATTTCTTGCTGTTTCTTTGTCAGTGTTGATGTGTAGAGTGTCTGGTTTGCCTACTCTAGAACATGCAACATAAAATTGTCCTTCTTCAGGGGTCCCTTTCAAATCTATGATACTATATCTGTGTATGTATGAATCATCTATATCTTTATATATCTATGGATGGATGGCTCTTTGTCAGGAGGGTTTTGATTATGTTTTCTTGCCCTTATGAAGGGAGTTGGATTGGGTGGCCTTAAGTGTTTTCTGTTGCTCAGGAGGGTTCTGTGTGGGAAATTTGACCCAGTTCTGTCATTCGTGGGGTCCAGAATGCTCTTTGATTGTAGCTGAACTGTGAATCCCAGTGACTACAACTCCCAAATGTCAAGGTCTATTTCCCCCAAACTCCATCTGTGTTCATATTTGGGCATATTGAGTGCTTGTGCCAAGTTTGGTCCAGATCCATCATTGTTTGAGTCCACAGTGCTCTCTGGATGTAGGTGAACTACAACTCCCAAACTCAAGGTCAATGCCTACCAAACCCTTTCAGTATTTTCTGTTGGTCAGGGGAGTTCTGTCTGCCAAGTTTGGTTCAATTAAATTGTTGATCGAGTTTAGAATGCTCTTTGATTGTAGGTGACCTATAAATCCCAGCAACTACAACTCCCAAATGACAAAATCATAATTTTTGAGTGATGGTCACTCCTTGTGTTGTGAGACGTTTTGTTGCCAAATTTGGTGTGATTTCGTTCATTGGTTCTTTTGTTTTTAAGGTACTCATTATGCACAGAGCATTTATATATATATATCGATAATAATAATAAACTTTATATACCACTCTATCTCCCCGAGGGGAATCAGAGTAGTTTCCAAGTAAAATAATCAATACATACAAACAACATAACCATAAAATTAACAATATAATTTAAGCATAAAAATTGTCGTCATAACACATATATATTAAAAGTAATCCTGCCTGTTCAAGGCAATTTAAAAGGCCGGGCTGAGATTAGTGCAAGCTCAAAAATTCTATGTAAAGATCTTAATGAACTAGACCAAGTATGGACAAACTATGGCCCTCCCTCAAATTGTTTTGGACTTTGAATCCCACCACTCCTAACAGCCTCAGGACCTTTCCTTTTCCCCCTCAGCTGCTTAGGCGGCTGAGGGGGGAAAGGAAAGGTCCTGAGGCTGTTAGAAATAGTGGGAGTCAAAGTCCAAAACGCCCAGACAGCCCAAGTTTGCCTATGCCTGAAGTAGAAAGTATTATTATTCCTCCTAATTATAAAGAACTACATACAGATTTGCCTATGGTGAAGGAATCTGGTATATATTTTTGGCACTTTTCAGTGCTAGCTACCTTGGAGGACATTATAGCACCACTCTAATTGGGTTACCAATATGGTGAGAAAAGACAATGAGACCCCCAGGTTGGTTCGCATACAGTGAGCGACTGGGGTATAGCAGAGGATAACTATGAGAAGCCACACAGATAATGGCGCAACTGGAGTCAGGCCAAAAGAATGCTCAGTTGTTGATGTGCACAGAGGTGAAAGCGGCTCAACGTGTATTAAATGAACATGGAATGTGGGAAGCATGAATCAGGGGAAGCTGGGCATAGTAAAACAAGAAGCAGAATGTATAAGCTTTGCAATGCTTTGGGGTTAGCAAACTGAAGTGCTCAGGAATGGGACACTTTGGGCGATATTATTACACGGTGCTTTACTTAGGAAATTAAAATAGAAGAAGAAATGGGATCTAGAATCAAAGTACACAGATATATACAATACATAAGCCTGGAAAGTGGACAGAGAGAAAACTAATATAGTTCTGTTAAAGAATACATTCCTAGATGAGATTCTTCTCTGACAAGATACAGGAAGGATGTGGAGACATTCAGATGCCAGAACATAGACTTTTTAATCATTTTATTATTGGGGTATCATTTTTATATAATAATAATAATAATAATAATAATAATAATAATAATAATAATAATCTGCTGGAATTGTGAACTGGACTCAAGCAGAGCTGGATGATCTGGACAGAAAAACAAGAAAACTGATGACAATCCACTACGCATTACACCCGTGGAGTCATGTCGACAGACTTTACCTGCCCAGAAAATCAGGAGGCAGAGAAAAGGCTTCTGCAAGTGAAACGAATGGTAGAAGAAGAGAAACACGCACTGGCAGATTATGTGAAAGGCAGTCAAGAACCAACATTGAGGGAAGTCAATAGTAGTTAACTGCGTCAAGTGCAAAAGACAAAGAGTGAATACCGTAAAAAAAACAATCCAGAGCAGAAGAAAAAACTGGTGAAAGAAGGCTGTCCATGGACAGTTCCTGGGAAAAATTGAAAGCCAAACTGACAAAGAAAAAACATGGCTGTGGCTCACAAATGGGACTCTGAAAAAGGAGACGGAGGCCTGATTCTGGCAGCCCAAGAACAAGCCATTTGAACCAATGCCATCAAATTGACATTGGTTCTAGTCGACAACAGATCCCAAGTGTAGACTCTGCAAGGAAGCAGATGAAACAATAGATCACATCCTCAGCTGCTGCAAGAAGATTGCGCAGACAGACTACAAGCAAAGGCATAACACCGTTGCTCAGATGATTAATTGGAACTTGAGCCACAAATACCATCTGCCTGTGACAAAGAACTGGTGGGATCACAACCCTGAAAAAGTTACAGAAAATGAACACGTCAAACTATTCTGGGACTTCCGAATTCAGACTAACTGAGCACAAGACTCCTGAACTCACGATTGTGGAAAAAAACAAAGTATGGATTGTCGATGTTGCAATCCCATGTGACAGCAGGATTGAAGAGAAACAACTGGAAAAGATGACACGATATGAGGATTTAAAGATCGAACTGCAAAGACTCTGGCACAAACCAGTAAAGGTGGTCCCAGTGGTAACTGGCACACTGGGTGCAATGCCTAAAGACCTTGGCCTGCACTTAAACACAATCAGCGTTGACAAGATTGCCATCTGCCAGCTGCAGAAGGCCAGCTTACTGGGATCTGCACACATTATTCGCCGATACATCACATAGTCCTAGACACTTGGGAAGTGTCCGACGTGTGATCCAATACAACAGCCAGCAGAGTGTCTGCTGTGCACTCATCTTGTAGTGTTTCTAATAATAATAATAATAATAATAATAGTAATAATAATAATAGTAATACACCTTATTTATATTCTGCCTATCTTTCCTAGGAGACTCAGAGCAGATTACAGCATTTGCCTACATAGGCGAACATTCCATGCCTTTAAAAATCATATACAATGAGAGACACAAACACAAACAAAGACAGAGGTTTCTCCTATCATTTCCGGCTTCTGGAGGTGCTGCTCATCTCTGGCTCTGAGGAGGTGCTTTCTTCATTTTCAAGCCAAGGAGCTTTTGTTGTCACCTCCTGGTTGTGTGGCCTGCAAGATTGCTTGGAGCATCTCTTTGCCGAAGCAGTACCTATTTATCTACTCATATTTGGATGTTTTTGAACTGCTAGGTTGGCAGGAACTGGAGCTGACAGACGAGAGCTCGCTCCATCTTGTGGATTCGAACTGCCAACTTTCAAGTCAGCAGTTCAGCAGGACAAGGGTTTAACCCATTGTGCCACCATGGCTCCTTATGAATCTGAATCATCAACCAAGTTTTGAGATGATTTGAATTAAATTTCTAAAAAATCAATGAATTGTGGAAGTGGTAACACTTCTACAAAACAAATTCTAGAAGTTAAATATGCACAGAATCATAGAGTTGGATAGAGTTGTTTTGGACTTCAACTCCCACAGTTCCTGGCCTCAGGCCCTTTCCTTTTCTCCCTCAGCTGCTTAAGCAAACTTTGGCCCTCCGGGTGTTTTGAACTTCAACTCCCACAATTCCTGGCTTAATTCCTGGCTTAAGCAGCTGAGGGGGAAAAGGAAGGGGCCTGAGGCTAGGAATTGTGGGAGTTGAAGTTCAAAACACCCGGAGGGCGTTTTGCCCAGGCTTGGACTAGATGGCCAGATAGCTCTTCCAACTCTATGATTCTATGTGATTCAAATACTGAGCTTTGCAATTAGGTCAATACACCAGTAGTCTTACTACACGGACAGATAGAATTGGTTTTTCCATTAGATCGCATGCACGAGGACTCCGTACAGTGAAATCCTATCTGAAAATCAAAACTGATTGCTGTTACAGATTTGCTATACAACGAGAACACGTTATGTGAGCAGGATAGGTGTTTTTTATCTCTAGAAAGCAAGGTGCACATATTATTTTGAAATCTAACACCTGCTCTCACTAGCAGCAAACAACAATAACAACAAAATCAAATAGTTGTTGAAGACTTTCATGACAGGAGTCACTGGGTTGCTGTGAGTTTTCCGGGCTGGTAGCAGTATTTCAATACTCAGCCATCGCAGAGCACCTGATGAACCAATCTGGACACGGCATATTATTATTTGAGAATGCAGAAATGCTGGACCACAACCACCATGTCAGGCTACACAGAGAAGCCACGGAAATCCACAAGCATGTGGACAATTTCAACAGAATGGAGAAAACCATAAAAATGAACCAAAAAACTCTAATATCAGGACAGTACATAAAGAGCAATATTCAGAAAACAGGGAAATTCCAGACAAGAATCAATCAGGACCAGCTAACACTTCCTAACAAAGGATTCCCCCAGGCAGGAAGCAGCCAGGCTTTGAAGCTGCAAGGCTTTTTCAGTGGTGGCCCCTTAACTCTGGAACTCACTCCCCAAGGACATCAGGCATGCCCCAACTCTGACAGTCTTTAGGAGGAACTTGAAAACATGGTTGTTCCAGTGTGCCTTCCCAGAATAAGGAAACTCCCAGCAATATGTTCCTAAATGCACTTTATCAATGATCTAGGARTGTCTGCACACCCRTTTCCTCTCCAAAATTCTATCCTCATTATATATTTCACCTGGTCATGCTCAGCATTATTTTTTAAAAACATTAATTATTACATTTGGCCCAGCCATAGGTTTTTAAGCGTTGTTGTGCTATTGTTAATGTTTACTGCTTGTTTTTTGTTTGTGAGTTTCATTTTATTGTTTTGTATTGCTGCTGTTGTTGTTTTTGCTGATGTATTGTGGGCTCGGCCTCATGTAAGCCACACCGAGTCCCTTGGGGAGATGGTAGCGGGGTACAAATAAAGTATTATTATTATTATTATTATTATTATTATTATTATTATTATAARCCAGGTAGCTAATTACAACATTCACARTCGCCTCCAGCAGACAAGAGTAARTTCTCCAACCCTGGATATTCCACAAATATATAAATCCCACTTGCCTGGTTTCCAACAGACCTCACAACCTCTGAGGATGCCTGCCATAGATGCGGGTGAAATGTCAGGAGAGAATTTATTTATTTATTTACTGTATTTGTATATCACCTTTCTCAGCCAATCGGCAACTCAAGGCGGTTTCCAACAAATGTATACATAAAACATAATATAGATAAAAAACATTTAACAGTATAAAACATCACAAAAGCAGTAAAAACACATCATCAACGTTTCATTATTCTCAAGCATTGTCCAGTTCCATTGTCAGGTCATTCGTTTTCTTATATTAGCTACTCTGTATTTGTAAATGCTTGCTCGAATAGCTACGTTTTAACTTGCCTCCAAAACGTCAAGAGGGAGAGAGCAGATTTGATCTCCCTAGGAGGGCATTCGATAGCCGAGGGGGGCCACCACTGAGAAGGCCCTGTCTCTCGTCCCCGCCAGACGTGCTTGTGACAAAGGCGGGACCGAGAGCAGGGCCTCCCCAGATGATCTTAAAGTCCTCCATGGTTCGTAAGGGGAGATGCGGTCGGACGCGTAAGTTGAGCCAGAACTGTTTAGCCAGCACTTTGAATTGGGCCTGGTAGCAAACTTGCAGCCAATGGAGCTGGCGCAACAAGGGGGTTGTATGCTCCCTGCTTTTGGAACATGGCCAGACAGCCCAGAAAACTCACACCAACCCAGAAATCAAAGGTATTATCTAACCACTAATTTAAGGCTGAAGTATGAAGAAAATGTATATACAGTACTACTACTTCCCCTCCTACATTTTATTACCGTATATTCCGGCATATAAGACGACTGGGTGTATAAGACGACCCCCAACTTTTCCAGTTAAAATATAGAGTTAAGACAACTCCCATGCATAAGACTACAGCCGCGTATAAGACGACCCCTGACTTTTGAGAAGATTTTCTTGGGTTAAAAAGTAGTCTTATACGCCAGAATATACTGTATTTATTTATTATTATTATTTACTACGCTTATATACTGCAATTCTCAGCCTACTGGCGACTCATTGCGGTGTACAACATAGAAAAAAAGGTGCAAAATACAACATAAAATAAAATAATCCACAGTACATAATTATCAAACATCATCAAAACATTTAACTTGAAAAGCAGTCAAAATAGCCTGCCACTTTTAGCAACCATCTTTTTCTTTAACAGTCTGCTGGTTTAGGTAGAGATGATAGAAACCTTCTGCCTTTCACCCCATGCATAGGAAAGGACTGGATTGAGATGAGAGGTTTTCAAAAGGGGAAGAAATAAAGGAAAGCGGCCTCCATTCCTCAGCTTTTTACCCCAGTATTTCTGTATAACCCACATACGGGCATACTTGCTAACACTGTGGATCATGTTCTAGGCCACAGTTGTAAAGCAAACACAGCCTTTAAAAATTACAGCCTTTTTTTCATTTGCAAGCACATATAAAAGCCTAAAAATACATTTACTGACTGAGTACAGGTAACAAAATGGCACTGGTTGACTCACTTGATTCAGTCCAGAGTCAGCTGATTTGAGCATCACTGCCAAGAAAAACTTTAATAGCAAGGAAAGTACTGAAAATAATAACCATGAATATCACTGAAAAGCACTGTATTAGTGATGCACTCTAAAGCAAGGTATGTTTGTATTGTTTAGTGCAGCCATAAATCAGAACTCCAAGCACAACTCTCAAGTTACTTGAGAAGCCTGACATTTCCACAATGGTCCTTATTCCGGCATCCATTTTGTCCTCTACTTTGCACAACAGGTCAGATAACTCACATACATGTCTCCTCCTTTTTCTACAACCAACTGTTGCTCAAAATCACAGAGATGTTTTCACTCAGCTATGTCTCTAAAGCAGTGGTTCTCAACCTGGGGTCCCCAGATGTTTTTGGCCTTCAACTCCCAGAAATCCTAACAGCTGGTAAACTGGCTGGGATTTTTGGGAGTTGTAGGCCAAAAACATCTGGGGACCCCAGGTTGAGAACCACTGCTCTAAAGCATTGGTTCTCAACCTGTAGGTCCCCAGGTGTTTTGGCCTACAAGCCCCAGAAATCCCAGCCAGTTTACCAGCTGTTAGGATTTCTGGGATTTCATGGAGCCTCCAGTGGTGCAAGGAAACTGTGAAGGGGCTATATTGAGCTTCAGAGGCATGCTGAAACAAAGGGATTGAGTAGTTGCAGACTGTGTCTGACCCATTTTTCTTAACCTTTTTCTTTCTTAAGTGTGGCATGAGTACTCACTGCTATTATACTGAGTCACATAGGCATTACATCTCCCTGCAATTTCCAAATGCCTTTGGTAACTCATGTGGTGTCAGCAACTAGCTCCCCATCCTGAGTTGCAGCATGGGCACAGCTGATTGGACTGCTCTTAAGGCAAAGTCAAGGCTTGCAAAACGTGTGGCTCCCTGGTTGTGGAGAAAGAAGAGGACATGTAGTAGGAGCCCCCAGTGGTGCAGCGGGTTAAACTGCTGAGCTGCTGAACTTGCTGACCGAAAGGTCACAGGTTTGAATCCGGGGAGTGGAGTGAGCTCCCACTCTTCACCCCAGCTTCTGAAAGGACCAAGGCAGCGACATCGCCAGCTCATCCCTTGTTTGGGTATCAGCCACCACGTCAACGACTTAAATCAAGAAATAGTTTTCTAAGATCTACAGATACACTCGCTGGAACATCCCAGCAAGCGAGAGTCCAAAAGTGGCAGGCTCAAACCCAGAACCTCAATCAATGGCTGATACCAAATGAGAGACTCCCCACTGCATACACAGAAAACTGGGCGACTTGGAAGGTGCTGAAGAGACTGCGCTCTGCACCACGAGATGCAGAGCCAACCTCAAGAAATGGGGCTACAAAGTGGAATCCACGACATGCGAGTGTGGAGAAAAGCAAACCACTGACCACCTGCTGCAATGCAACCTGAACCTGAGCCCTGCCACATGCACAATGGAGGACGTTCTTGCGGCAACACCAGAAGCACTCCAAGTGGCCAGACACTGGTCAAAGGATATTTAATCAACTACCAAGCTTGCAAACCTTGTGTTTTGTCTGTTTGTTTTTTAATGCAATACAACTGTTTGGTTCGCTCCTGACACGATAAATAAATATCCTTCCTTTCCTCTCTTTCCTTCCTCTCTCCCTTCCCTCCCTCTTTCTCCTTCCATCCTTCCCTTCTCTTTTTCTTCCTTCCTTCCTTCCATCCATCCATCCTTCCCTTTCACCCTTTCATCCTTCCCTCATTACCTCCCTTTTGTCTTTCCTTCCTCTCTCCCTTCCCTCCCCCTTTCTCCTTTTATCCTTTTTCACCCTTTTGTCCTTCCTTCCTTCTCTCTTTCCTCCTTCCCTTCCCTCCCTCTTTCTCCTCCATTCCCTTCCACCCTTTCGTCCTTCCTTCTCTCTTTCCTTCCTCCTTTTTCTTCTTTCCTCCCATCCTTCCCTTCCACCCTTTCATCCTTCCCTCATTCCCTCCCTTTCATCTTTCCTTTCTTCCCTCTTTCCTTCCTCCTTACCACCCTTCCCTCCCTCTTTCTCCTTCCATCCCTTTGTTTTGTTAAAAATGTAATTCAACTGTCTGGTTGCTCCTGACACGATAAATAAAACCCCAGCTTCTGCCAACCTAGAAGTTTGAAAACATGCAAATATGAGCAGATCAATAGGTACCGTTCCAGCAGGAAGGTAATGGCGCTCCATGTAGTCATGCTCACCACATGACCTTTGAAGTATCTACAGATAACTCTGGCTCTTCAGCTTAGAAATGGAGATGAATATCAGAGTCCCAGAGTCGGACATGACTGGACTTATTATTATATTTACCTTAACCTAGGATTTCTGGGAGTTGAAGACCGAAACATCTGGGAACCCACAGGTTGAGAACCATTGCTTTAAAGGGTTATGGGGTCTTTGCACCCAATGTTACTGTAACAGAAGTTTAAGTTAAAAAAAGAGTGCTCCTATTTTGAAGGCAGTCTTTCACAGGGTTTTATGTATTTATGAAAAAACACACCTTCTGGGATGTGCCATGACTCTCTGGGCAAGTCCCTCTTATACCGTCGACTGTAATTCCGTCATTAGAATAATCGCAATATCAGAAACAGATAAAGCCATTGTAATTTGGAGCTCGCAACAAGCCCAAGATTTGCCTCAGCGTTTTGATTATGCCAGACAACAACTCAAGGATCTATTTAAAAAGGTAATGTTCTGAAAGTGTCAAAATGGTTTCATAATCTTGATTCATGTGAAAAGGTAAACAGCACTTCTCGTGTCATTCCCTTACTGAAAACTGAGCCTATTTGATAGCACTGACACGAGTTCCCTTTGATAGCCAGTTTACAACTATTTATTCAGTCTAGCTCAATTATATAAATGGCCTACAGCACATTCAAGAAGATAAGAGTTCCTAATTACCACGACAATGACAGTCTCCTGTTAATTATAATCCCCTAGAGTATCAGTTACTCTGTATACTGCACAGCGAGTTTAGGCATAATGCTATCGGAAGGTAAATATTTTAAAGACTTTCTTCACTGTACAGTCAGTTAAGGAAAAAAAGCTTTTAGAAGGACTGCTGTGATGCTACAACTCCCAAAAGAAGAAAACAGAACAATGTCATATTGAAGAATACTATTCCTTTCTCAACAAACTTTTTGTTGAGCAATGGGTTAAACCCTTGGGCCGGCAAGACTGAAGACCGACATGTTGCAGGTTCGAATCCGGGGAGAGCACAGGTGAGCTCCCCCTGTCTGCTCCAGGTCCCCATGCGGGGACATGAGAGAAGCCTCCCACAAGGATGGTAAAACATCAAAACATCCGGGCAACGTCTCCTGGGCAACGTCCTTGCAGACGGCCAATTCACTCACACCAGAAGCGACTTGCAGTTTCTCAAGTCGCTCCTGACACACTTTTTGAGAACATATATTAGTGCCTTACTGATCTAGGTATAATCAATGGCATTAGTAAACAGCCAGTAAGGTAGTTCTCATATCTGTATTGCCAGGCCTTTTTAAAAATCTTGCCACATTTCAAACCACTATCTTGTTGCAATTCTGAAATAAATAATAATGTATTTATTCTATTTATTTACTATATTTATACCCCACCCTTCTCACCCTGAAGGGGACTGACTCATTTCACAATTTCATGCCACACTTCAACAACATACAAACAAAACAATATATAAACAATACAACAGATAGAATATATAAATATAATAAAACTTTAAAACGTAGTACCTAATCCTGCCGCCACCATTAGTTGCTCCATTTTGTCAAATCCATATTTTGCACTACCCAAACGGCTGAGTGCATAACCAAGTTTTCACCCTTTTTCTAAAAACCAGGTGGGATGGGACCAGTCTGATCTTGCTGGAGAGGGAGTTCCGCAGCCGAGGGGCCACCACTGAGAAGGCCCTGCCTCTCGTCCCCACCAATTGCACCTGTGCCGGAGGTGGGACCGAGAGCAGGGCCTCCCCAGAACATCTTAACATTCTCAAAGTTTCATAGGGAGAGATATGTTCAGATAGGTAAGTTGGACCAGAATGATCTAAAAACTTACAACCACACTGTTCTTGTCAATAATAATAATAATAATAATAATAATAATAATAATAATAACAACAACAACTTTATTTTATAGCCCGCCTCCATCTCCCCGAAGGGACTTTGAGTGGCTTACAAAGGGACAAGCCCAAAAAACCAGATTAAAACAACACAATAAAAGAAAACCAAATAAAATCAATGAAACAAAATAAAATTAACACATCACAATAACAAAACATAACATCATAAAAACAATTTAATGGCTGAACGGTAATAAATACTGAGCTCGGAGGGCTCAAAGTTTGTGCAATAGTTTCTAGATAGGGCTAAGGGAACGTGCAAATTCAATACATATAGGGCTGGGAGAGTTATGTCCTTTGGCAATTAAAATGTCAGGATTATAGGGTGAAGGACCGTCCTAAAGTACAGAACTTTGGGAAGTTTGGGGCCAATTACCTGGTGAACTGTTTGGTCAAAGGCACAGTGGAACATCGATGTTTTTAGGTCCTTATGAAAGATGGACAGGGTAGGTGCCAGTCTAATCTCCTTGGGCAGAGAGTTTCAAAGCCAGGGGGCCATGACCGAAAAGGCCCTCTCCCTCGTCCTCACCAAACGCACTTGAGATGGAGGTGGAAGTGAGAGAAGAGCCTCCCCATAAGATCTTAGGGCTCGTGCTGGTTCATAGCGGAAGGTGCGATCATGAAGATAGGCAGGAGAATGTGGAGCCAGGTACCATTACATTATATTTTTGTCAAGTTCATTTAAAATAACTGTAAGAAAAGGCTTCCAAATCAATAGAAGATATGGCAGACCTGCCTGTAGGTTTACAACGTAGAACACACGTCACAAGCAAAGAAGACAATAAGGAATGCTTTGCTATTTTGCATCAAATCAGCCAGTTTTTAATTAACTTTTATTACTTGATTATAGTTTACATCCCCCCTCTTTTTTTTTTTTTTTACAATAGTTGTACTCAAATGAAGAGAATGAAAAATCTAACCACCACTCAAACTGGAATGGTAAAAGTGTTTACCAAAGCCTTCAAACCAGGCAGAGATACGGAGGGGGGGGGGGACTCATCTTCCCAGGAAACATCACTGTGCCATGATTACCAATAACAACAACAACAACAACAACCACAACAACAACAACTTCTTATACTCTGCCACTATCTCCCAGAAGGGACTCTGGGTGGCTTACAAGAAGGATAAGCCCAAAACGTACAACAAAATTTGCAACAAAAACAAAAACACAGTTTAAAATGTAATAACATGTGACAGTCAATTATGACACAATTAAAACAGCAAAGCATAAAAACAGTGTTAAAACTATATCAAATTAGCTTGGCGACCACTGACCAGGAATATAATGAACATGATCAGTCTGGGGGCTCTCTAGTCTGATAATGTACATTATATTCCATTATAAGCCAAAAACCCTATAAAGAGGCAAGTAAAAATACTGACTACCGACTATGACATGGAAATTTATCACAAGAAAGCAACCCCCCCCCCAAAAAAAAACACCTGCAAAACCTAAATTCTAGCAGGTCTCTTTAAACACACTAAATAAGTTCTCAGACTTTTTTCAATCCAGTCCTACATATTTATCAGCCAATGTTTAAGTAGTTTCTTCAACACAGTATTTCTAGAACATTTGCCATATTTACTTGCATCTAAGGTGTACCTTTTTGGGTAAATGACCATGCCAAAATTAGGGTATGATTTAGATTCAATGGTGCATTACAGGAGTGTGGCAAAAGGTCCCTCCCCAAGACCATTCTCCTTCGCCTCCCAGATGGGAGACAGTAAAATAATAATAATAATAATAATAATAATAATAATAATAATAATCTTTATTTGTACCCCGCCACCATCTCCCCAATGGGACTCGGAGTAGCTTACATGAGGCCAAGCCCAAACAACAATTACAATAAAGAACAACCGAACGCAAACCAAAAACGCCAACAATAAACAACATCATAATTACATAAAACACATGAATATACAACAATATAAAATTACAATAAACGCAAACACAGTGACAATGGGCAGGCTACATGTAATGGTTAAAAGAACTAATTAAAACTGGTTAAAAACTTGGGTGAGATAAAAGAGAAACAATTTTTTTGTGGAGAAGGGCCCATTATAGTGGGAGATGTGGAATCAAGCTTTCCCACAAGGGGGGGAAACGTATATTCCAGTGACAGAACATTGCACATGAGGGATAATGTGGGATTGAATACCTATTCAACAAAGGCGCAACGGAAGAGCCAGGTTTGAGGTTTTTTTAAAAAGTTTCTAGGGTAGGGGCTTTCCTAATTTCTGCAGGTAGAGAATTCCAGAGTCAGGGAGCCACTGAGGAAAAAGCTCTCTCCCTTGTGCTTACAAGGCGAGCTTGTGAGAATGGCAGGGGTGAAAGAAGGGCCTCTCCAGAAGATCAGAGGGCCCGAGATGGTACATGGAAATAGCTCCCTTTTCCTCCCCAGCCATTTGTTGCTTTTGCAGCAGTAGAAGTTCAGGCAGGAGGCGCCCGTCATCCGGCAACAGCTTCTTTCAGGATGCTTTGCTTGCCTTCCCTGGCGAATCAGCTGCTGAACGACGAGCTCCATGCACCCCTTCTCCTCCTCCTCCTCTGCTCTGCCAAGCAGAGGAGGAGGGGCAGCAGTAGCGTCAGCGTCTTGGAGCAGGCAGGCAGGCAGGCCAAGGGGCACTACTGCTACCTCTCCTGTGCACCCACCCTTTTTAACCTTCTTTCTGTCGTTTCCACCTTTTCCTCCCTTTCTTTTCTCCTTCATTTCCTTCTTTCTCTTTCCCTTCCACCTTTCCCTCGCTCTTCTCTTCCTCCTTTCTATCCTCGTCATCCATCTCTCTTCCTTTTTCTTTCCTATCTCTGTCCTATCCTCTTTCCACTCCTCTTTCTCTTTCTTTTCTTTCTTCCCTTACTGTCTTCTTTCCTTCTCATCATCCTACTTTTTTTCCTTTTCATCTCTCATCCTTATCTTCCTTCCCTCTTCCTTCTTCTTCATTCTTCCCATCTTTTCCTCCCTCCCTCTTTTCCTTTTCTTCTTTCCTTACTTTCTTTCTATCCTGCATCTATCCTTTCTCCCGTCTCATCCTCCTTTTTTCCTTTTCCTCTATCATTCATTCTTTTCTTCCTTCTTTTCCTTCCTTCCTTCTTTCCCTTTTCCTTCCTTTTCTTTCTTCACATCTTTTTCCTCCTTTCTCCCCTTCCTTCCTTCCTTCCTTCCTTCCTTCCTTCCTTCCTTCCTTCCTTCCTCTTTTCTTACCTTCTTTCTATCTTCCATTCACCTTCTCCTTCCTTCCTTTCTTTCTTTCTTTCTTTCTTCTCGTCCTCATTTTTTCCCTCTTTTCCTTTTCTTCCTTTTTTTCCTTCCCTCGTTCTCTCTTTCTTTTCTTTCTTCTCATCTTCTTCCCACTCTCCTTACTTTCCTTTACTTCCTTCCTTTTTCCTTCCCTTCTTTCTATCCTCCATCCATCTTCTCCTTTTTTCCTTCTCATCTTCCCTTTTTTCCTTTCCTTCCATCTTCTCTCCTTCCAATTTCTTCCCATCAAGGGTTACCTGATTCTCTGGTGTTACTTTCTATTTGGGGACATAGCACTTTTTATTTCTAAAGAAGGAATACTAAGCGCACAGCAACTGTAATGCACACCTTTTGGGGGCCAAATTACAAAGAGTGCCCTTTTTGCTGCTGCGCATTACATTCACCAACAAAGACTTTTTATGGTTTTGAAAACTGAGGTGTGCACTAGATAGGAGTAAATGCAAGTATCTTTCAAAAATAGGCTCACAAGAGAAAGGCAGATGAAAGGATGACAGCATGGAAAACGTTAACAGGTCTACTCAGAATTTTTAGAAAAGTGGCTAAACTGCTGAGGAAATGGCATTTCTTACCTGTCTATTCCGTTCGTCCATTATTCTTGTGATCTGTATTTTCTTCCTCCCCATGTTAACAGCTTCCTACTTTATAATCCAGAAGCACACGTAAAAAAAAATCCACAATCTTTGTATCCTAGCACATGGTAGTCAGTTCCGTTTTACTACTAAAGCCTTCATGCAACGCTGTCTCAAAAAAAACCTGAAATTGAGAAAAAAATAGAATTAAGTCTCTGATGTCAAAAGTACAGTACATCGTTCACATCATAAATATTTACACATTAGAAGTCATTTGTAAGACAAACCATCCTCCCCTCTAATCAGACTGACATTTGCTTGCATGATGCTTCACTGTACCTTGCCTAAAGCACTCACATCATGGAGTCAGTCCATGCAACTCAACACAGAAGCTATGTCAAAGTTTGCATTCATCACCCAATGGTTTAGAACAAACACAAACCAACAGCTCATTTTTGAAATCCTGGGCTACTCTTCAGTGGCAAAACAAAAAAACAAAAACAAAAAAGAGCACATAACTTTTAAGAAGATACAACTTCAGAATAGTGTGAATTGTTCTACTTTACAAGCTCAATTACTTCATGTTCAAGATATAATATTGAGCAATTCGCAATACAAAAGCAAATCTCTTTCTAGCTTTTTCCTCCGAGAGCCTTGCCCCATTTTCCATTATCCTTATTTTCTTTTTCCCCTGATTAACAGTATAGATTAAAAGACAAAACACTACTCAAGAATTAATATCTTCTGAATGCTTTTGAAGAATTTCATCTTGAGCTATCTCCACCCAGCCTTCTTCCATTCTCCCAAAACACTATTTTACAGGAACCTACAGATTGAGAAATAGCTTAAACCAGGGGTCCTCAAACTTTTTAAACAGAGGGCCAGGTCGCGCTCCCTCAAACTGTTGGAAGGCCGGATTATAATTTGAAAAAAACATGAGTGAATTGCTATGCACACTGCACATATCTTTTTGGAGTGCAAAAACACTTAAAAACAATACAATAATTAAAATGAAGAACAAAGTTAACAAATATAAACTTATTAGTATTTCAATGGGAAGTGTGGGCCTGCTTTTGGCTGATGAGATAGGATTGTTGTTATTGTTGTTGTGTGCTTTCAAGTCATTTCAGACTTAGGCTGACCCTGAGCAAGGGCCGGGTAAATGACCTTGGAGGGTCGTATCCGGCCCCCAGGCTTTAGTTTGAGGACCCCTGGCTTAAACACTCATGGTAATATTCATTACTGTAAAACTTGCAATATTTCACACATCACTAACAAACCAACAGCTAATACAAACACTTCATTATGGATTGTATGCTTTCCCATCATTAGCTTGTTCAACCATCCACATCAGTTGAAAAAGAAGTTTACAAACAGAGAAGCTTGCTTGTTTGCTGCTCACGCTTTTGAAAAAAGATCACAGAAGAGGTGTGTTGTGTTTTTTTTTACAATGAGAGATACAATAAATTAAAAAATAAAAAATGGAAAGACTGGAGACCCCACATCTTTGTTCTCTGCATTTATCTGCATTTTTGTATGTGCACGAGTAACTCAAGTAACTCAAGGCACTTGTCAAGGTGCCAGATAAATATCTATAATGTGTTGTTTGAGTTTCAAAATGACTAAACGCAGAAGCCCTCAAGTGCAAGTGTAGACCAGAGCACACAGGACAGGATCAAAAGCTAAAGATGAGAGATCACCAACAAGAGGATGCAAGAAACTCTGAAAAATTTGGTTCAAATTAGATGCCATGTTCCAGTCTTCAGAATCATCCAAAGGGTCATAACACTGTCACTTGTTCACACATTTCCTTGCTTACCATACTCTGCAGTAGCGTCTAAATCTAGAAACCTGTAGTTACCACCGTGTGCATATAAATGTGCATTGAAGTTGCTTGTCAACTTATGGGCAACCACATTCATTTCATAGGGCTTTCATAGGCAAGGGATGAGCAAGCTTAAACAGAAATTAACTGCCAACTCAGAGCTTCCAAAACATGGCTCAGAAGCAGTACTGGCTAGTACTGGGCATAATTCCAATATCTCTGTGAGCTAGAGTAACAAAAAGCTGGGGGGAGGGGATCTGCATATGGAAAGCAAGGTGATAAGAATGGGCCCCCACAAATTCTCCCCAATCAATAAGTCTTCAAGGGTGAATCTGAAGATGTAATTTCAAGAGAAAGAGGAGTTGGGTAAGCAAAAATAAACATAATCGAGTGCTCTAAATTACAATGTAGATACAGAGTGAGGAAGCATAACTTCCTTTTTTTCAAAACTTAATAAAACCCAGTGTATGAATCAGAAATTTTTATTTTTTTTATAATGTATGCGCATACTTAAAATTTTGTTTGATGTAGTTTTGAAGATCAAATTAAGTAGGTGACATCCCCCATTCTCCATAAACTGAGTAAACCAATTTCTGGCGTTTGTCGTGACTCTTGCCAGCATAGCAGGCGTTATGTTGGCAATTTCTTCCTGGATGTTGGACTTAAAATCTTGTAGGGTCCTTGGACGGTTCACATAAACACGGGATTTCAAAAAACCCCTTAGAAAAAAAATCACAAGGGGCCAAATCTGGAGAGCGGGCCGGCCACTCCAAATGCGCTCGAAAAGTAGGCCTCAACGGCAAAAGCACACTCCTCACTGTTCCAATGCATGATGGTGACTGAACTGTGTCAGGACAAAACTTTATACTCCCGCCTCTCGAACGAGACCACTAGCGTTCTGTTACATCTTCAACTGACTGAATGGCACGCATTTTAGAAAAGGACGTTCTGCTGCCTCACCCTGTATAAATCTCAACATTTCAACAAATGGACCACTCTTAGATCTTTCAACTGCAATATTCCTTACTGAAGAAAAGTATGCATGGGCTCCAAAGGGAAAAACAATCTCAATAAGAACACACAAGCCCTAATCACACCCAAAGATACACACAGAGACCCAAGTAGAACAGAAGAAGTAGATCAGTCAAGATGCTTCCTTTTGGGGGGTTGGGGAACAGCAAAGCACCAAGGACAATCTAGGAAAGGCATGGACAAACTTGGGCCCTCCACTAATTTTGCAAGCTCGGCTGATTCATATGTTGGAAATGTAGAATGAAAGACATGAACCAAGAGACATACGCGCGACATGGGAGCTCCACTGTCATAGTTACATCTCCCACCACCACCTGTCAAGCAATGCAGCTCTTGTAACATGTCCATGTGGTTGGAGAGCAGCGAGATCAATGGAAATGTGTCAGGACATTTGCACCATACACGCAACATATTTCACAAACAAAAACAAGTGACATAAACACCACTCGGGTTGCAGCTACACCAGGCACGGGCAAGCTCCGGCCCTCCCTCCAGGTGTTTTGGACTTCAACTCCCACAATTCCTTCAGTACCTGGACAATATCCTTCAGGCCCTGGATGACATACTCATAGCACAAGCATGGGCCAACCTGCACTCTCCAGGTGTTTTGGACTTCAACTCTCACCATTCTTAAAAGATTCTGGCCCCTTTCTTTTTCCCCCTCAGCCTCTTAAGCAGAAAAGGAAAGGGGAAAGGAAAGGACCTGAGTCCAAAACACCTGGAGGGAGGGCTGAAGTATACCCATGCCTGGTCTAGGACCTTCTGATTCTTTGGAAGGGTAAGGGCTAATCTACAGAAGGCACATACACACACACACACACAAAAGCAACAAACTGCCCACTTTTCAAGTGCTTCTAGAGTCCCCAAATTTCCCTAGGCAACTTTTAAATCCAATGCTGGGCCCGTGATCAAGAAACATGCCTTGATCTTTATGGCATGTGTAAAGCAAGAGCAACAACATTTCTTCTTGATCCTGATCTAGCAAAGACAAAACAACCTGTCATTCTTTTCTCTCACATTCAGTGAGATAAGCAAGACTACCCCTTCCTACCTAGGATGAGTTCAAGGTTATGCTGACAAATTTGAGTTTGTTATCAAAGCCAGTTGAAACTGCAAGGCCCTGATCCCAACTCGTATCTGTCAGCAAACTGAATGAGACCAATGAGGCATGTCGAGAATCAACGGTCTTCTAAAACTTTCTCTTAAAGGGCCACATTTTTACCAAAACCTACACCTAAATATCAGAGTAACCTGCTACAAATACCCTAACCTTTCAGCCACACATTGGAAAGTAGTACGAACTATCCCATAAACTGCATCAGAATTCATAAGCAGTGACAGCAAAAGGGGATTAATCACAGCCTCCATTTCACAATGTATTCACTCTCAATTGAGGATACAGGCGTGATATTCTGATGCAGCACCCAACGGGTCAATGGAATACCACTAAAGCAAGAGATTCTGTTTGAATTTTCCTTTGGCATCCAAGTTCTCCTTGCTTTGGACTATCATTAAAATGCACAAGATATAGAGACACACCAAGGTATTATCATTTTGGAAATAACTAGTTTGGAAACAAAATACAGTGATACCTGCAAGAAGATCACACCTGTTTCCCTACCAAGAATATGAGGTCCTGGCTTATCATAATGGAGCAGGCTTCATTTTCCAAGAGAAGACTTCTAGCAAATGAACATAATTCACACTTTTACAACATACCCTTTTCAGTAAAACAAAAAGTTTCTAACCTATGAATAAGCATATCTCTGGGCTACTGGTACAGATACCTGCTAGCATTTGAGTTTGGAAAATGTCTATGATTCCCAAACAAATTAGCATAGCTGGAGCATCTTAATAACACACACAGAGAGATCGGGAGGGCAGTCAAGTTCTACCCAAGAGAAAGAATTAATTGCTCTAAATAATGAATACATTAGGCACAGAATGCAGAAATGGTTTTATCTTCTTTGCCATCTCTACGAAGGAAAGAGAATTCAGTTATGTGGTGGACTGAGGGGCATAACCACATAGTACATGTAAAGGGTATATTTTCGCTTTTCTTGCATAACACTTTGAAATTGCTATGCTTTTATAAGTCAAGCTTTGCCCTCTAAACTGGCGCTTTATCCCTGCCAGGTCAACGCCTTGGCTGAAATCAAACCCGGTTGGAGCTGCTTGCAAGAGAACAAAAATACTGCAGTATTACAGAGATATTCAAATCCATTTCTAACAAAATTAACACCTGGCAAAACAAAGAGGAAACGGGATTTCTTGTATTATTTTTTTGCGGTAAGCAACTAACTAGGTATGTCACTTGGAGGATTGAGCTTATTGCAGTAAACACTGCGAAGGGCAGGAAAAAGTATATTATTTATTATTTATTTATATCCCACTTTTCTCCCATGGGTGGGATTCAAAGTGACGTATATGGAATCTATTTTGGCAAATATCAGGGAGATTTGAAAATATGAGCAATGTTCTTAACATTTGGGGGGGGGGGGGTTGTATTTGTATTTATAGTCAATGGTCATATTTAAAGTTTTCCTCTCCACCAATTGGGTTAAGCATTTTTCTCACATCAGCTATATTTTGGCCAGAATTCAGGTAAGTACAAGTGTAAACACACATGCCCCTTACAGGTGTATATATCCTTTTTGAGGGGAGTGCTATGGAGGTTGGTAGGTAGACAACTGATTGCTGTACAATTTGCAAACTGGTACTTTAGGCTGAAATACCAGGAAGGCAGCATATCCTGTGTAAGCGTGGAAACTGAGTAATAATCATAATAACTCAGGGTGGCTTACAGTAATATAAAACTCAATGGCAAACATTCAATGCCAGTGAAATATATAACAAATCATGGAGCCCCCGGTGGCACAGTGGGTTAAACCCCTGTGCTGGCAGGCCTGAAGACCGAAAGGACGTAGGTTCGAATCCGGGGAGAGGTGGATGAGCTCCCTCTATCAGCTCCAGCTCCTCATGTGGGGACATGAGAGAAGCCTCCCACAAGGATGATAAAACATCAAATCATCTGGGCGTCCCCTGTGCAACATCCTTGCAGACGGCCAATGCTCTCACAACAGAAGCAACTTGCAGTTTCTCAAGTCGCTCCTGACAAGACCAAAATATATCAAAACAATCAGCTTAAATAAATGCATTGTTGAAGGCTTTCATGGCTAGAATCACTGGGTTGCTGTGAGTTTTCCAGGCTGTCTGGCCATTTTCCAGAAGCATTCTCTCCTGATGTTTCACCCACATCTATAGCATGCATCCTCAGAGGTCATGAGACCTTGCAACCTCTGAGGATGCCTGCCACAACCCAAGTTTGCCCATACCTGCTGTAAATAAAAGAAAACACTTATCCAAGTTCCATGACTTGAAAATATGTTGTGGAATAATGCAAAGGGAAAATTGTTCCAAAGGCAATCATATGAATCCCACCCACCCACTATCTACACTACATGGGTTGGCTGGTAAGTGCAGGCGTATCATTCATTAACTGCTAATCTCAGACAAATGTCAGGATCATTTTCTTCTGTGGCGTTCAGAATATTTCACAATCAGTTCAGAGTTGCATTTGAAGTCACAGGCAGCAACACAGCATAATTATTTTGCTTAGACTGACCAAATGCAGTGGTGACCATAACTCCAGCTCTATAATACTTTCTTCCCAATGTAAGTGATAGTGCTATTTAACATTTACAACTGAATTTTGAATGGCTTGAAAGAGGTGTTACTATGGCCCCACTCAGGTGTTGCTACGGCCGACAGTGGGCAGTTAGGCCGCTGAAGCACTCTCGCCACAAAGCTGTGCGGGCCATGGAGGCGCCCTGCCCAGGAGTTGTAAGGCAGCAGGGACAAAGAGGTGTTGCTATGGCCCCGCTCAGATGTTGCTAATATAATATAATATTATTTATTATTTTATTTATTTACTTTGCTTATATACCGCTGTATCTCAAGCCCGAAGGCGACTCACGGCGGTTCACAAACAGTAAAAACAGTAGAAACAGCAGTGGTTCCATACAACATATAACAATTGACTTAACACATTATCCATAAATTACCAATAAGCAATTACAATGCACAATTATTACAAAAAACAACCGTACCCAATCTTCTCATCATCCAAGCGTAGTCCAGGTTCGTCGTCCATTGTTCCATTCCTATGTTCCATTACCAGATTGCACTACATTACTCAAACGCCTGCACAAACATCCAGGTCTTCACCTTTTTGCGGAATACCATTAGAGATGGTGCTAGTCTAATGTCCGTAGGAAGGGCGTTCCACAGCCGAGGAGCCACCACCGAGAAGGCCCTATCTCTCGTCCCCGCCAGCCGAGCTTGAGAAGCAGGCGGGATCGAGAGCAGGGTCTCCCCGGAAGATCTCAAACTCCTGGTGGGTTCATAGGCAGAGATGCGGTCAGATAGGTAGCTTGGGCCGGAACCGTTTAGGGCTTTAAAGGCCAACGCCAGAACTTTGAATTCAGCCAAATAATAATAATTATTATTATTATTATTATTATTATTATTATTATTAATAATAATAATAATAGTTATAGGCATATATTTTAAAGGTAGGAAAAGGAAGAAAGGTATAGGAAGTACTGGTTGGAAAACATTGTAGAAAAATGTGTTGCCCTTGAAAACGTACTGCTTGAGAAACTGACATTTTAATAGCCTATAAACATCAGTCTACAAAACAAAACACGCTACACAAAAATACAACATTCTAAGTTATTCAGTTTACTATTCATCTGAGCAAATATCCACTAACCAAGAGGCAAAAAACAAGAACCTATATGTGAAGCACTGTCAACATACATACATACATACACTCTCTCTCTCAAACACACACACACACTTAACCATACTTGTCTGAGATTCTGTACTGAAATCAAGCATGTAAAATGAATTAAATATAGAATATGAGCTTCTAAGCTATTCTGAGCATTAACAAACCCCTCAGAGGAACAAATAATAAACACCTGCTCCGCAAATTTGTTTATTTCACAAGATCTCTCTCTCAGTTACATGTACACGTAATCAAGACAGAATTTGATAAATTGCCTGTGCCCACAAATTCACATTCATTCTCTAATGAACTTTTCCTCTAAGAAGAAACAGGTTACCTAGGCATGGGAAAACTTGGGCCCTCCAGGTGTTTTGAACTTCAACTCCCACAATTCCTAACACCTTCTGGAATTGTGGGAGTTAAAGTCCAAAACACCTGGAGGGTCCAAGTCTGCCCATGCCTGGGTTAACCAATGCTTTCCTGAGTGCTTACATTAAGAGACCGCACAGGCATGCAACATAAAGAAGCAGTAGAGAGAAGACATCTTCAATGGCAAGAAGAGAAAAAATGTTGTGTTGCATGTTATATCGTGAAACACTAGGGAAACCATTAAGAGTGACTTTGGACAAGTTCCTTCTTCTCCAGGTGAAGAGAAAAGAACAAAACTGAGGGATACCTATGTGAAAGCTGGACAAAGGACTTGGCTTGTTCTGAGACTAATTACCTGAGTTCAGATCCTACTGTTAATTCCAGACTTTCTAGCATATGAAAGGACAAAAGGTGTGGCATATGAATTAGTGCATACAGTCTGATAAATCTCATCACTGTCAATTACAGAGAGTTCTGTTGTTAAATTCATATTTGTAATGGTTACTGCTGTGTCTTGACTTCAATCTCATTCATTCATACACAAAACAAAAATAATGGTTTCCATATTTGGTGATGAAACTCAAGATGAACAAAGGATGACCCAAACAATTACCGTCCGGTCAGCCTCACATCGATGCCAGGCAAGATTCTGGAAAAAAAAGTTGTTAAGGAAGTGGTCTGCAAACACTTAGAAATGAATGCGGTCATCGCTAATAGTCAACACAGATTTATCAAAAACAAGTCATGCCAGACTCATCTGATCTCTTTTTTTTGATAGAGTTACAAGCTGGATAGATGCGGGGAATGATGTGGATGTAGCGTATCTGGATTTCAGTAAGGCCTTCGACAAGGTCCCCCATGACCTTCTGGCAAGGAAACTAGTCCAATGTGGGCTAAACTATGGTTAGGTGGATCTGTAATTGGTTAAGCGGACGAACCCAGAGGGTGCTCACAAATGTTTCCTCTTCATCCTGGAAAGAAGTGACGAACGGAGTGCCATCAGCAGGGCTCTGCCCTGGTCCTGGTCCTGTTCAACATCTTTATTAATGCCTTAGAAGATGAACGGTTAGAAGGCATGATCATCAAGTTTGCAGATGACACCAAGTTGAGAGGGATAGCCAATACTCCAGAGGACAGGAGCAGGATTCAAAATGATCTTGACAGATTAGAGAGATGGGCCAAAACTAACAAAATGAAGTTCAACAGGGACAAATGCAAGATACTCCACTTTGGTAGAAAAAACGAAATGCAAAGATACAGAATGGGGGACAATGCCTGGCTTGAGAGCAGTACGTGTGAAAAAGATCTTGGAGTCCTCGTGGACAGCAAGTTAAACATGAGCCAACAACGTGACGTGGCGGCAAAAAAGCCAATGGGATTTTGGCCTGCATCAATAGGAGCATAGTGTCTAGATCTAGGGAAGACATGCTACCCCTCTATTCCGCCTTGGTTAGACCACACCTGGAATATTGTTTCCAATTCTGGGCACCACAATTCAAGAGAGATATTGACAAGCTGGAATGTGTTCAGAGGAGGGTGACTAAAATAATCAAGGGTCTGGAGAACAAGCCCTATGAGGAGCAGCCTAAAGAGCTGGGCATGTTTAGCCTGAAGAAGAGAAGGCTGAGAGGAGACATGACAGCTATGTATAAATATGTGAGAGAAAGTCATATAGAGGAGGGAGCAAGCTTGTTTTCTGCTTCCCTGGAGACTAGCACGCAATGGAACAATGGCCTCGAACTACAAGAAAGGAGATTCCATCTGAACATTAGGAAGAACTGCCTGACTGTGAGAGCCGTTCAGCAGTGGAACTCTCTGCCCTGGTGTGGTGGAAGCTCCTTCTTTGGAAGCTTTTAAACAGAGGCTGGATGGCCATTTGTCCGAGGTGCTTGAATGCAATTTTCCTGTTTCTTGGCAGGTGGTTGGACTAGATGGCCCATGAGGTTTCTTCCAACTCTATTATTCTATGATTTTATGATTCTACACCATAGGTTGCGTATGACTTTTAATATACTATACAAACAGGATCCTTGTTTCACTAATGATTAATTCTCTGGTCCATGGAAATTTGCAACAGGAAGTCTGGAATTAGCAACAAAATCCAGCTTCTCCTGAAACTAGGAAATTGAACTCATCATCTTCAGAACAAGGCAACTCCAGAATCATTCCAAGAATATTCACCATTGTTACGGCTGTAACAAAAGACAATATACGGAATATTTCTGAGGTCAACAGGAGAGTGTCAAGAAGGGAAGATTATACATGTACATTCCTTATATTTTAGCATATTAAACCAAGGTGCCATTACTTAAAGATCATTTGTATCATACCACTAGGCACCAACAAACTTACAATGCAACGGTGAAGCAGGTGTAACCTTTCTATGGCATTCAGTGTTTATGAAGCCAAAATCAATACTAAAGCCAATGTGTGCTAGAATGAAGCATTATGGTGTATATCATAAAAATGCCTGTATGACATGTGATAAGGCCATCTGTTTATACACCACTGAACAGAATGTTGTTATTGTCTCTGAAATACATGAAGTATTTCACACAACTAAAAATATGCATTGAGATGTATATATGCTAATTAGATTGATCTAGACTAACTTATTCCACTGGGCCGCCTACAAGCATTGCTAGGTTCACTTCAACAGCTTCATTTGCTGTAATCGGCTTGCACTGCTTTTACAGGAGAGGCCACGATAGAAAATGTATCCCAAACATACCAGAAAAGTATTATATTTGTTTAACACACTGCCTCCTCTCAGATCTAGATTTTTCTGACCCTGAGGCCTAGCCTTCTCACAGAATAAGATGACTGGCTTCCTCGTGATCTTTGAAAAAAGGTAGGAGGACTTCAACAGATCTGGCATCACTGTTCCAAACAACTGTTAAACATATCGGAGACTTGCCCCATACTCCAAACTACAACCTTCCAATTGCAAGTTATGTACAAATAATTAAAAACATCTATTTTAGAGGAGTACTAGAACTCCTAGTATGAAAACTGTTGTAATTAGCTCTATTTCTGAACTACAGAATTATGACACAGAAATCCATGTATGTAACACTTGTTGTACTGCTCATTTGAATTTACATCATGAAAATAGGGTTCACAAAAGCTATCACTTAAATCTTGGCACTTTTAATTTAGCTAGTGCTGCAAAGATCTGTTAATTGCTTTTGTTATTGTGCCTCTCTTTACAAAACTTTGCTCAATACAGTCAATACACTCATTTGTTGACTGTCTTAGGGCCCTTCCACACAGACATATAACCCTTTCACACACGGCCCTTCCACACAGACATATCAAGGCAGATCATCTACAATATCTGTTTTGAACTGGGTTAAAAACTGAGTCCACACTGCCATATAATCCACTTCAATGTGGATTTTACACAGCTGTGTTGAAGGGGTCTTAAATTAGACAAGGCAATCCCATCTTGGTTTTGAAACAACAAAGTCACAGCCAAGATTGTAAAGGCTCCCCCCCCCCACCCCCCATGGTTCATTTTCTGTCTAGAAATTACATAAATGCTGCATTAGGATTTTCTTTTGTTACTAAAGAGAGTATTGAGCAAAGCAACTATGTATGTATTGCTTCCTCAAAACATAAAAGGGTAAAAAGGAAGTAGAAGAAAAAAGGAACCTAGGCAAAGGGAATCACATGCTAGCATTAGCTGTATTGGGGGTGTCCATCCACTTTGTGTCCATCCTCAGAGGTTGTGAGTTAGGAAAGTGGAGAGTATATGCCTCTGTGTGTGTGTATAGCTGTGGAATTATTATTATTATTATTATTATTATTATTATTATTATTATTATTATTATTTACTGAATGTCCTGGGTGGGAGAAAGAACTCTTGTCTGTTGGAGGCAAGTTCGAATGTTGCCACTGGCCACCTTGATTAACACTAAATGACCTTGCAGCTTCAAAGCCTGGCTGATTCCTGCCCGGGGAATCCTTTGTTAGGATATGTTAGCTGGCCCTGATTGATTATTGTCTCGCATTCCCCTGTTTTTTGTTGTTGTTGTTGTTGTTTTTGAGGGTTGATATTTATTTACTACACTCAAAATAAAAGGAAATCCAGACATGAAACAATCAGGGTTCGTTAATATCTCCCAACAAAGGATTCCCCCAGGCAGGAAGCAGCCAGACTTTGAAGCTGCAAGGCTATTCAGTGCTAATCAAGTTGGTCAGATACAACACTCAAACTTGCCTCGCAACAGACAAGAGTTCTTTCTCCCACCCTGAACATCATTCCAAATATATAAACCCTACTTGCTTAGTTTCTAGCAGACCTCACAACCTCTGAGGATGCTTGCCATAGATGTGGGTGAAACGTCAGGAAAGAATGCTTCTGGAACATGGCCAAACAGCCTGGAAAACTCACAGCAACCCAGTGATTCCGGCCATGAAAGTTTTCTACATACCCACCCACTTTCTTTGATACATTGTGTATCAATACTCATACATGTTTACATAATAAATTACGTAAATCTTAAATACAAGCACACCATTAAGCTGCCACCCATTTATTTTCCTCTTCAAAAGTCTTGCTCCAAGGGTCCCTTTCTATACAGAAAAACAGGAACATGTAATTTTGCCCATAACTTGTTTCCAAGCAAGCATTGGCCACAGCAACACAATTATAGTGAACAGCAATGGAATCACGTTTGAATTGCTAAAAGAAATCACCAAGTAAATGCCATAAGCTATATCTATAATATTCTGAAATAGGACCGTTATTTAGGAGTTTTCAGATCTTTAAAAAATGGTAGAAGATCATGCTTAATCACCAGGCGTAGGCATGCCATGGGAAAAAAGTATATATTCTTGGTAAACAGGAAAGGATAGAATTACACTTTAGGAAGCAAGCAGATCACAGCAGAATAACATTGTGGCATTTTACAGCCTAGGCCAGGAGACAAATGTGTGAAATCGAGGCTCTGCTTCCCAGGAAAGCATGACCTGATCATGCCAAAGATACTGGATCTTTCTTATTTAACTTAGATGGTTACCATATTTCTGAATTATTTTTTATTGGGAGTAAATTCTAATGAAAATATTCAGGTCTACTTGGAAAAGATCATTATGGAATTACACGGAAAAAGGCTACTGTCATTTTACAATATGCAAGTGAACAAAATTTTATTTATTTATTTTATTTCATGCATTTCTACCCTACCCTTCTCTCCCGAAAACATTTAATGGAAGAGTATACATCAGGCATGGGTGAAGTTTGGCTGTCTAGGTGGTTTTGGACTTCAGCTCTCACAATTCCTGGTCTCAGGCACTTTCCTTTCCCCCCTCAGCCACTTAAGCAAAAAAGGAAAGGAAAGGGACTTGAGGCTGTTAGGAATGGTGGGAGCTACAGTCCAAAACCCCTGGAGGGAGGGCCCAAGTTTGCCCAGGCTTAGAATACATGATATCCTTCTTTTTTTCAAAATGATTGAGGGTGGGACAGATCTTGTCATTTGTTTCAGACATTCATTTCCAAGTGTCTGGAATTCTGTGTTCACTTGGAAATATATGTCATTTTAAAAAGTAATCCAGAATCAGGAAAATGTGGACATGCCAGAAATGACCTAGTCTACCAAAGTAACTTCAGGACAAGGGAATGTATGGCTTTCAAGTCTAATTTTCATTCAGCCAATCCCTCCGCAATGCCAAAAATACAGCTTAATGACGTAACGTTAGAAAATGTTGACAATTTCCACTCCCTTGGCAGCCACATCTCCACCAAAGTAAACCAAGACACCAAAATACAACACTGCCTGAGCTCTGCAAGTGCAGCATTCTTCCTAATGAAGAAGGGAGTGTTTGAGGACCAGGGCATCCGTAGGGAGACCAAGGAGCTTGTTTATAAAGCTATTCTCCTCCCAACCCTACTATATGCCTGTGAAACGTGGTCTACAGACGTCATACGCAACTCCTGGAACGATTCTATCAGCATTGCCTATGAAAAATCCTGCAAATCTCTTGGGAAGACAGGAGAACAAATGTCAGCATGCTAGAAGAAAAGACCACCAGCATTGAAGCGATGCTCCTACACCATCAACTTTGCTAGACTGAAGGCCACGTTGTCTGAATGCCCAACTCAAGAATGGGAAACTGAACATTGGTGGATAGAAAAACAGATTTAAAGATGGGCTTAAAACCAACCGCCAACCTTAAAAACTGTGGCATATACACTGAGAACTGGGAAGCCCTGGCCCTTGAGTATTCTAACTGGAGGTCAGCTGTGACCAGCAGTGCTGCTGAATTTGAAGAGATACAAATGGAGGACGAAAGGGGGAAACATGCCAAGAGGAAGGCACGTCAAGCCAACCCTATCCAGGACCACCTTCCACCTGGAAACCAATGTCCTCACTGCAGAAGAACATGTAGATCAAGAATAGGGTTCCACAGCCACTAACAAACCCACCGACAAGACATGAGACTTGGAGGACCATCATCCTCAGGCTACAAGGGATTGCCTAAGTAAGTAAGTGAATTGAGATTGAAATGGATGAGGGTGACCTAAACAGAGCCCAACAAAGGCAGGATAATGCTCACTAGAACTGGGATGTCCCTTTCGGCCATGAGTTTCAAGATTTACGGAACTAAAAATTGAGAAAAGAGGAATTCAGTAGGAAAAGGGTGTATATATTATGTTAAACTAGAAAAATCTAATTCAGCTACATTTATGTTATGGTAAAATGTCATTCAAACTTAAATGTTTAATGCCTGCAGTGAAATCCTTAGGAGAATAATACTAAAAAAGGATTTTACAATGCATGTTGACCTCTTCTGAGCTTGTGAAAGGAGGAAACAGCTGCACAAATTCTTGAGAATGCCACTTCCCGCCCCACCTCCCCCATCTCAAAAATCCTTTGCTTGCTTTCTCATTATCTTTCCTTTATGATCTCATCTCCTTACCCTCTTCCTTTCTTCAGCTGATTGATTCCCATGTGAATGCCAGCGGAAGTCCCAGAGTTAAGAGTCCTTCAACATAAAATTTGCTGGGATACATGAGCGTCCTCCCTTCAATGTCCCTCTCTAGATCCTGAGAGGATCACATGGGTGCAAACAGCCTCCCCTTCCAAGCTTCCCTGGCTACTTGTTGGTTCTGAATCTTTGTATTAATTGAGTTATCATACTCCAACCATGAGCAGAGCTGTGGATGACAATGTGACTCTTTCATAAGCCACCATAGGTCAAAGTCACCTTGACAGCAGTAAATAACAAACCATGAATTAAAACCAAGACTCCTACAGCTATTTGCATATGGCAAAATTAATTACCATAGACATGATAAAAGAGATATAAATACCCTAAGGCACCAAATCTCAACTCATATTCAAAGCTATGCAGAATGAGCTCTGGTGAGCACTTGCATTGAGACCACCAACAATACCTGGTGCTGGAGGCTATATTTCAGAGATAGGAAATGGCTAAACCAATTCTGAGTATTCATAGGATCTTAGAATCCTAGACTTGGAAGAGACCTGGTGGGTCATCCAGTCCAACCTCATTCTGCCAAGAAGCAGAAAAATGTCCTTCAAGAAGCCGGAAAATGTCCTTTCAGCTGTCACATTTGCCAGAATTATAAGTCACTACATCAGTGGTTCTCAACCTGGGGTCACCAGATGTTTTTGGCCTTCATTTCCCAGAAACCCTAACAGCTGGTAAACTAGCTGGGATTTCTGGGAGTTGTAGGCCAAAAACATCTGGGGACCCCAGGTTGAGAACCACTGCACTACACAGTGAACCTGAAATTATTCTCAGCTTACTGTGCCCAATCAAAAAAGTATATGTTATTGTATTCTGCAAATACCAGCAATGGTATCTGTATCTGGCAGAATTTTTCTTCCAGGTTGTGAACTCTGCAAATGAAAAGTTATTGTACAGTACTAAGATTCATTACAAAACCTTTTGAACTCCCAACAGCAAACAAACAAACCCATTTAAAGAGTTACGTAAGCAAATCTAGCACCTAAAGAACAGCCTTGACTCTTTCCAATACAGATTAGAAGGAAAGGAATACTATAGCAGCACTAATAATAATTTCAGTTCACGGCACAGCAGGCGTAGGAATAAAATTGCCATGGCGCAGCATTTGTTTTCAACTGTTGCTATATTTTACTCATTCATCGGATACTATGCCAGCCACAGTTCTAAATTAGACGCTTGTCCACATGTAGTATATTTCAGGAAGTCTTATTTAAGGAAAACTCAGGAAGTCGTAATCTCTCATAACAAGCACATCACAATAATTTACAGGACTTAAAATAGGACATGCACAAGTGAATGGAGTTACCACATAAAGATACAACAAAACATACTGTTGACTGAACGGCAGTTGGACAGATTTAGAAGCTTCACATACTACAGGAAAAGCTGAGGAAAGATTCAGTTCAAGCTGCTTTTTCCCAGAACACAGAAACAGACAAGTTACATTGATGTGCTTATCCTGAATCAACATGAGAGAACATTAATATACAAGCACTACACCATACAAAGAGACATGCCGCATTATCACGGGGTGTCTGCGCCCTACACCACTGGAGAAATTACACTGTCTAGCCGGTATTGCACCAACTGACATCCGCCGGGAAGTAGCAGCCAATAGTGAAAGGACCAAGGCAGAGACATCTCCGGCCCATCCTCTGTTTGGGTATCAGCCAGCACGTCAACGACTTAAATCAAGAAATAGTTTTCTAAGATCTACAGAGACACTCGCTGGAACACCCCAGCAAGCGAGAGTCCAAAAGTGGCAGGCTCAAACCCAGAACCTCAATCAATGGCTAATACCAAATGAGAGACTACCCACTGGGCACACAGAAAACTGAGCGACTTGGAAGGCGCTGAACAGACTGCGCTCTGGCACCACGAGATGCAGAGCCAACCTCAAGAAATGGGGCTACAAAGTGGAATCCACAACATGTGAGTGTGGAGAAGAGCAAACCACTGACCACCTGCTGCAATGCAACCTGAGCCCTGACACATGCACAATGGAGGCCCTCCTTGCGGCAACACCAGAGGCACTCCAAGTGGCCAGATACTGGTCAAAGGACATTTAACTACCAAGCTTGCAAACTTTGTGTTTTGTCTGTTTGTTTGTTTTGTTAAAAATGTAATACAACTGTCTGGTTGCTCCTGACATGATAAATAAATAACCATACAACGGACTTCAAGGACATGGCTTGCGTATATCACAGTACCTTTTCACCCCAGCAAGGAGTTTCAGAGCACACCAAAACAGTAATGCATATAAATAATGTGCTCCCAACAATCTGCTTTGCAGCAGAGATCAGTTCCCTGAAACACATGCTTGTGATGCCTCCTCTGTCCCAGCAACCCCCAAACACACTCACATGCATTTCTGAAGCCAAAATGCTATACAGGCTACAACCATGATGTCACAGCACTTTTGACAGCATCTCTTTCAGTCAATAACAGAAGTCCAGCAATTTGTGACTTAGGAATGTTCTAAAGCATACAATTGCTTTGGGTCAATTCAAGTTGCTCTTAAACCAGTGTTTCTCAACCTTCCTAATCCTGCGACCCCTTAACACAGTTCCTCATGTTGTGGTGAACCCCAACCATAACATTATTTTTATTGCTACTTCATCACTGTACTTTTTCTAACATTATGAATTGTAATGTAAGTCTCTGATATGCAGGATGTATTTTCATTCACTGGACCAAATTTGGCAAAAGAAATTTCTACCATTATGACTGGTGATGTAAATATCTGATATGCAGGATGTATTTTCATTCACTGGACCAAATTTGGCAAAAAATACCCAATACGCCCAAATTTGAATACTGGTGAGGTTGGGGGGGGGGGGGTAACTGATTTTGTCATTTGGGAGTTGTAGTTGCTGGGGTTTATAGTACACCTACTATCAAAGAGCATTCTCAACTCCACCAACGATGGAATTGAACCAAAATTGACACACAGAAAGCACTGTGGACTCAAGCAATGATGGATCTGGACCAAACTTGGCACAAATACTGGTGGAGTTTGATGAAAATAGACATTGACATTTAGGAGTTGTAATTGCTGGGATTTGTAGTTAACCTACACTCAAAGAATACTCTAAACCCAATGGATGTGCACTAAATTTGGCACACTACTTACACGGCCAGCATTGAATACTGGTAGGGTTGGAGGGGCTGCCTTTGACTTCTGGGATTTGTAGTTCACCAACACCAAAAAGGAAGAAGAGGACAGGCAGAGAGATCTTCAGCCTTCTCCACCAACGGGGTTCCTAAGACCACTAAAAATATAAGTTTTCTGATGATGTTTGGTGACCCCTCGAGACCCACAGGGGTCCCGATCCCAAGGTTGAGAAACGCTGCCTTAAACAATAAGCAAGTTTCTACTGCACAGGTTTATATTTCAAAACCCAGAAAGCTGAAAGTTAAAATATTTTATCTTCCCATGCATATCCATTGCAAAACAGATACAGGTACTAACCATGAAGTCATTATAACCTAGGCAGATCAAAAGTGCAGGATTGTTTTTGCATCCTCCTCCCTCTATCTGTCTCTTTTCCTTGTGTTGTGTCTTTTGAGCAGGCATGAGCAAACTTTGGCCTTCCAGGTGTTTTGGACTCCAACTTCCACCATTTCTAACAGCCTCAGGCCCCTTCCTTTTCCCCCTCAGCCGCTTAAGTCTAAAGGTAGGGATCACTTTTTATTCATTTTTGAAGTCCTTCTGGCTATAAATGCTTTAAAAAATAAATGCAATGCTGAGGAAAAGACACTAGTTTAGAATTGTGATAACAATTCTGGGCTCGTGAGCTCCCTCTTCCCATTCTCTACCCTCAAAGCCACAAAGACATCAGAAGCTTCTGCCTGTTTACACTAACCACAGCTCCGCATTATGTTCATACCATGAACTAAGGTTCGTCTTCATACAAACAAGGCACGTTCAGACACTGTGGCTTAAAGCCACAGTTATGAATGTCACAAACCATAGTTCAAATTAACCACAGGTTGTCAAGAAGATACAGTAGACTGCTGTTGACCTAATATGAACAGAAAACCCTCTGAATTTCTCCTCACAACTATACAAGATGAAGAAGGAACAGTAAAATATGATATTATTTATCATGACTCAGAAAAACTGAAATGTTAAACACAACTGTCTTGTAACAAAAACAATGTAATCATCGGGTTGCTGTGAGTTTTCCGGGCTGTCTGGCCATGTCCCAGAAGCATTCTCTCCTGACGTTTCGCCTACATCTATGGCATCCTCAGAGGTTGTGAGGTCTGTTAGAAATTAGGAAAGTTGGGTTTATATATCTGTGGAATGTCCAGGAATCAGTCAGGCTTTGAAGCTGCAAGGCTATTCAGTGCTGATCAGGGTGATCACCTGCAGCTTTCACGCTTGCCTCAAACAGACAAGAGTTCTTTCTCCCACCCTGGACATTATTCCACATATGTATGGACCCCACTTGCCAAGTTTCCAGCGGACGTCGCAGCCTCTGGGGGTGCCTGCCATGGATGTGGGCAAGGCGTCGGGGGGGGGGGGGGAATGTTTCTGGAGCAAGGCCAGACAGCCTGGAGAACTCACAGCGACCCAGATATTGTGGGTTATTCCGCCTTGATATTCTGGGTTATATGGCTGTTTGGAAGGGCCCTTAGTCAGACGAGACTTTTGGCTGCTGCAATAGAGAGTGTCGTGTTCGCTCTCCAGTACAAGTATGCTCTTCACTGGCGCTTATGGCTCAAAGCAAAGGAATGTCCAGGGTGGGAGAAAGAACTCTTGTCTGTTGGAGGTAGGTGTGAATGTTGCAATTGGCCACCTTCACTAGCATTGAATGGCCTAGCAGTTTCAAGGTCTGGCTTCTCACTGCATGGGGGAATCCATTTTTGGGAGGTGATTAGCTGGCCCTGATTGTTTCTTCTCTGGAATTCCACTATTTTTGAGTACTGTGTTTTATTTACTACTAGCTTGGGGACCCGGCGCTGCCCGGGTTATTTGAGAAAGGAATTGTTGGTCTTTATCAGTTATTTATG
>NW_026844367.1:24957483-24998481 GCF_025583915.1 Anolis sagrei ordinatus | reverse complement strand
TCGCTCAGGGTCAACCTAAGTCTGAAATGACTTGAAAGCACATAACAACAACAACAATCTTATCTCTTCAGCCAAAAGTAGGCCCACACTTTCCATTGAAATACTCATAAGTTTATATTTGTTAAAATTGTTCTTCATTTTAATTATTGTATCATTTTAAAGTGTTTTTTGCACTGCAAATAAGATATGTGTAGTGTTCATAGGAATTTGTTCATTGTTTTCAAATTATAATCCGGCCCTCCAACAGTTTGAAGGACTGTGACCTGGCCCTCTGTTTAAAAGGTTTGAGGACCCCTGCTTTGGAGTTTTTTAAATACTCTAAAATCCTTTTCTTTTTTAAAAAGGAAAAAAAGGAGGAAACCATGAATATGAACAAAATCTGGCTACCCATATTACAAAAACTCTAAAATCAAGACAGTAAATAAAAAACAACCCACAAAAACAGGGGAATTCCAGACCAGAAACAATCAGGACCAGGTAATCACCTCCCAACAAAGGATTCCCCCATGTAGTAAGAAGCTATACCTTGACATTGCTAGGACATTAAATGCTAATCAAGGTGGTCAATTGAAACATATCTACCTCAAATAGACAAGATTTCTTTCTCCCACCCTGGACATTATTCCACAGGGATATAAACCCTATTTTCCTCTGAGGGTGCCCGCCATAGATGCGGGCAAAACAGCAGGAGAGAATGCTTCTGGAACATAGCCAGACAGCCTAGAAAACTCAAAACAACCCAGTGATTCCGGCCATGAACGCCTTCAACAATACAATGTATTCATCTATGCACCTGGAAGTACCCATCTAATAGATCTGAGATAATTTTAGACAGTTTCTAGGAACATTTGAAATATACTTGAGCAATGGACAGCTCAGTAGCCTATAATAACATTCCTTTACTTCAAGTATATATGCTAACAGACTATCATTTTGTTACAGAATACAGAAATATAACGCACACTGAAATACAAAATTTCTATCAGTCATTAAAGAGTTTCAGACATAAGAAGTGCAATTTTTAAGTCTATTCAGCCTGGCAATATCTAATACCTAAAATACCTTGCACTATCAAGTTCTTTTACTCATGCAAAAGAAAGTTCTACCTATGAAGGTGACAGTTGAAAGGACCCATGTTGCACTGAAGGAGAAGGCAAATTTCTCTTCTCACAGCATTGTTCTGTGTTTGTGGATTTACAGTGGAGTGATAACCAATGTGATTACTCAACAAGTCCCATTAAGCCATCGACTTTAGAAGCTTAAGCTAAATCTTCAGATTACATCTCTGGAAGAGTTAAGAGTGATAACAAAAAATATACAGCTGCTTCAAAACATGTTAAATTAGCATCTTCCTCAGACCACAGGGTCTTAACAAAAATCACACTTACTCTCAAAATGTACTTTGGTCTAAATCTAATTGGTAATCTCCATTATTATGGACCCGCTGGTAAGTAAACACTCGTATCATTCCCATTTAATGGCTCTATTCTAGTGGAATAGTCAGCAATGTTGTAATGGTTTCAGTGCTGGACCTAGCCCTGGAAAGTGACTGGGTGACCTTGGATGAATCACACTCTCTCAGCCTCAAGAGGAAGCCATGGCAAATGCCCTCAGAAGAAATCTTGCCAAGAAACCGCCATGATAAGGTTGCCTTAGGATCACCATATAGCAGAAATGACGCAACATATTCATCAATGAATTATGTCATTTCAAAGTATCGTATATTCTCGAGTATAAGCCGAGGCACCTAATTTTACCACAAAAAACTGGGAAAATATATCAACTCGAGTATAAGCTGAGGGTGGGAAATGCAGCCGCTATGGGTAAATTTCAAAATAAAAATAGATACCAATAAAATTACATTAATTGAGGCACCATGAGGTGAAATGTTTTTGAATATTTACATAAAACTGTAATTTGAGATAAGATTGCCCAACTCTGATTAAATCATTATTTTAACCTTCTTCAATGTAAATATACTGACACATCCTTCCAACAATAATAAAGAGAATAAAATAATAAATGTAATAATAATAACAATAAAGTAAAATAATGGAAATGCAATAATAACAGTAATAATAGAGCAAAATAATAAATGTAATAAGAGTAAAATAATAAATGCAATAATAATAAAGTATAATAAATGTAATAATAATAACAATAATAGGGTAAAATACTGTAAATGTAATAATAAAGAAAGTAAAATAATACATGAAATAAAAATAATACTAATAACAGAATAAAGTAATAAATAACCTTGACTCGAGTATAAGCCGAGGGGAGCTTTTTCAGCCTAAAAAGGGGATGAAAACTAGGCTTATACTCGAGTATATACAGTAATCGATTTAACTATCAGGTCATCTTTCTGACACTAGATTAAAAGCTCTATTGAGCATATTTCTCATGTCACTTCATTTCCTTGTATTTCCTAATGTCGTTCCCTCTCTCCTTCCGCCAAACCTTTCACATTTCCTTTCACATGCCTAACCAAGATCAGTTAGGCAGCATTATAATACCGCTGACCCTTCTGACAATTCCAATGAGACAGCAGGCCACAGTTCTGAACACAGCAAGGTTTGCACACCCTCAACCCAAAAGTCATTTCAGACCACAACAGAAATAGCTCCATTGGTTGCCAGTCTACTTCCAGGTTGAATTCAAAGTGCTGGTTTGGATCTATACAGAGCTACATGGTTTGGAATCCTATCTAAAATACTATTATCACCATGATAAGTAGCCCTTGAATAATAATAATAATAATAATAATAATAATAAATCTTTATTTATATCCCGCTTTTGTCCCTTTTTTGTGTGTCAGGAGCGACTTGAGAAACTGCAAGTTGCTTCTAGTGTGAGAGAGTTGGCTGTCTGCAAGGGACATCCTGATTTTTTATCATCCTATAGGAGGCTTCTCTCATATCCCTGCATGAGAAGCTGGAGCTGACAGATGGGAGCTCACCCCACTCCTCAGATTCGAACCACTGACCTTTTGGTCAGCAGTCCTGTTGGTACAAGGGTTTAACCCATTACACCACTGGAGGCCCTAAACGGGATCCAAAGCAGCTTACAACATTATATAAAAGACAATACAAAGAATTATGTATATGAAAAACAATAACCTATAAAAACAAATTTAAAATAAGAAATAAATAAACATATTGAAAATCTTTTGTATAATACAATTATTGCAGGCAACTCAACAAGACAGATTGTAAACATTAGCATGACTCAATAAAAGTTAGACTTCCTGAACACATTTTTCCAAGTGAAAAAAATGATCTATGCCATGAAAAGTCTTGCTTTATTTCACTCATCCTGTATTTAAACTTTAGAGACACTCCTCCAATGTTTTATATAAATCTCCAAATTATATATACTGAATCCAATTTAATATGAGCCATCGTGAGCCAAAAAATGCCAAGCCGTTTGTTTACTTCATCAGACTGCATATTAACACCTACCGTATTTTCCGGCATACATGGCAACTGGGGGTATAAGACGACCCCAACTTTTAAAGATAAAATACAGAGTTAGGGATATATTCGCCGTTTAAGACTACCCCTCTTCCAACACTATGCTCCTCTCCTTTCAAGGACCTCCTCAATCCTCACCACTCACCAAATCCGAAGGCCACTGGGCTTGCCTAGGCCCAAGGAAGTGCCTCCGAACAATGACTTCCAGCAGTCCTGGGCAGTAGCATGCCTTTGATATGTTCACTAAGGCATTCTGGGAGCCGTAGTTCCCTGACCCCTACTGCTCCCAGAATGCCTTGGTGAGCACATCCAAAGCACGCCACCATCCAGGGCTGCTGGGAGTTGTCATCCAGAGGTGCAAGGAAGTGCCTCTGGACGACTCCCAGAAGCCCCGGGCAGCAGCGTGCCTGGGACGTACTCACTGAGGCATTCTGGGAGCCATCAGAGTCAGGGAACGACTGTTTCCAGAATGCCTCAGTGAGTACATCCAAGGCACGCCGCTGCCTGGGGCTGCTGGAAGTCATCCAGAGGCGCTTCCTTGAACCTCAGGATGATGACTCCCAGCAGCCCTGGATGGTGGCGTGCTTTGGATATGCTCACCAAGGCATTCTGGGAGCAGTAGGGGTCAGGGAACTACGGCTCCCAGAATGCCTTAGTGAACATATCCAAGGTATGCTACTGCCCAGGACTGCTGGAAGTCATTGTCCGGAGGCACTTCCTTGGGCCTAGGCAAGCCCAGTGGCCTTTGGAGGAGGTACTTCAAAGGAGAGCGAGGGGCCACAGGGAAAGCCCAGCGGGTCATCACCCCCAGTTGGTCTCTGTGGCAATGGAGCCCGCCATTCCTCCTCCCCTTGCCCCCTTCCTCCACCCTCCTCAGGCAGATTTTATTCTTTTCTTTTTATTATCATTATTTTAATTTATACCCAGCATATTAGATTACCCCCGACTTTTCACAAGATTTTCCAGGCTTAAAAAGTCATCTAGTACACCAGAAGACATGGTAGTTTAAAGTGAGCAAACCTGCTACAGATAAAAAGCCCATAGTTCTCACTAGCACACGGAAAAAACAAACTATTTTGAGATATAATTGACCAATAAAATAATGGGTGCTTCATATTAAAATACTAGTTGCCACTATGATGGCAAAACATGTTCTTAAAAATGTCAGAGACATGGCATGCCGCTGCTCTCATTAATAAAAAATAATCCAGGAATTTCAAAATACTTTACTAAATGCTTCTGAGCACAAACCTCGATTAAGAACAATCAGATCATATCTACTTGAATCTTTTTTATTAGAACATATTACTGATATTTTATGTTACAACTTCTGCAAGATACGTATGATAGACATTTATTTTAGTTAAATAATGCATAGAGCAGTGTTTCTCAGCCTTCCTAATGCCGTGACCCCTTAACATTATTCCACCCCCCCCACACACACACACACCCATACTATAAAATTATTTTCATTGCTACTTCATAACTGTAACTTTGCTACTGTTATGAATTGTAATGTAAACATCTGATATGCAGGATGTATTTTCATACACTGGACCAAATCTGGCACAAATCCCTGATACGCCCACATTTGAATACTGGTGGGATTGGGGGGTGGGGGGTGGAGGATTGATTTTGTCATTTAGGAGTTGTAGTTGCTGGGATTTATAGCTCACCTACAATCAAAGAGCATTCTGTACTCCACCAACAATGGAACTTGGCACACAGAACTCCCATGACCAACAGAAAATACTGAAAGGGTTTGGTGGGCATTGACCTTGAATTTTGGAGCTGCAGTTCACCTGCATCCAGAGAGCACTGAGGACTCAAACTTGGCACGAATACCCAATATGCCCAAATGTGAACACTGGTGGAGTTTGGGGAAAATGTAGTTGCTAGGATTTATAGTTCACCTACAATCAAAAAGCATTCTGAACCTCACCAACGATAGAATTGGGGTAAGCTTTCCACACAGAATACCCATGACCAACAGAAAATACTGGTCTTTGGCGACCCCCTCATGACCCCCAGGTTGAGAAACGCTGCCACAGAGGCTTTTATTTTTTTATTTAAAAAAAATCAGTCACTTCCTATAAGAACTTCGTAAGAAAAATCAGTCACTTCCTATAAGAACTTCGTAAGAAAAATATGTGTTTCCCCCCCAAGATTTTATAATTCTCTCACATCAATTATGGCAATACATCACACATTCAAGCAAAGGACACCAACATACCAACATACCATAATAATGAGAAAAAAAACACTTGCTAAGTACAGTACTTGGGTTCCCTTATCAACAGCAGGATGCCTATATAAACATAAACCGATGTTTTGAAAAGTCGAGCTTCATAAACTCAGCTAACCTCAGTGTGAACTTTAGAGAACTGCCATTTTGCATAGAGGCAGAAAGACCTCCATTGCTTTGTGACTTATTCCCAAGCACCATTTGCCTTTTAAAAATATATTTCTTTTGAAGTTTGTCCACGGTAACCAAAAAATATACAGCAAGGAAGTAAAAATAAAATTCCCTGGCTAGCATGAGGAATTGTTTCCATGGCACTCTTCCCCGTGGCTTCTTTTCAATACAGGTATCTATACTTATCTTCCCAAACATGGATAAATACTATTTTGAGCCAAATCCAACACTAGCAAAAGCGTATCTCCTTGCTCTCTCCTCAACCTACATGAGACAAATGTCCATTAACAATAATGAAGTTTTATTATTTATGGCCATATAGCCCGGAAAAACCTACAACAGCCCAATAATGAAGTTAGCTCCTAAAGGCCTGGTCTCCAAACAGACAATCAACTCCACAATCCATTGCTATTTCCCTACTGTAATTCCCAGGCTTTACCCATTATGTTTTTTATGCAGGTTGAGCCTCCCTTATCCAGAATTCCAAAACCCAAAACTTGGCCACATGGGTGGCTGGGAAAGGGACGGTTCAATGTATACAGACATGTACTTAAAGGGCTCGGTATGTTTAGCCTGCAAGAAGAGAAGGGTGAGAGGAGACATGAGAGCGATGTTGAAATATCTGAAAGGATGTCACATTGAGGAGGGAAGAAGCTTGTTGTCTGCTGCTCTGGAGATCAGGACACAGAGCAATAAATTCAAACTGCGGGAAAAGTAATTCCACTTAAGCCTTAGGACAGTGTTTCTCCACCTGGGGATCAGGACCCCTGAGGGGGTCATGAGGGGGTGTCAGAGGGGTCACCAAAGACCATCAGTAAACAGTATTTTCTGTTGGTCATGGGGGTTCTGTGTTGGAAGTTTGGCCCAATTCTATCGGTGGGGTTCAGAATGCTCTTTGATTGTAGGTGAACTATAAATCCCAGCAATTACAACTCCCAAATGTCAAGGTCTATTTTCCCCAAACTCCACCAGTGTTCACATTTGGGCATACTGAGTATTCATGCCAAGTTTGGTCCTGATCCATCATCATTTGAGTCTACAGTGTTCTCTGGATGTAGGTGAACTACAACTCCAAAACTCAAGGTCATTGCCCACTAAACTCTTCCAGTATTTTCGGTTGGTCATGGGAGTTCTGTGTGCCAAGCTTGCTTCAATTCCATCATTGGTGGAATTCGGAATGCTCTTTGGTGAACTACAAATCTCAGCAACTACAACTTCCAAATGACAAAATCAATCCCGCCCCCAAACCCCACCAGTATTCAAATTTGGGTGTATCGGGTACTTCTGCAAAATTTGGTCCAGTGAATGAAAATACGTCCTGCATATCAGATATTTACATTATGATTCATAATAGTAGCAAAATTACAGTTATGAAGTAGCAACAAAAATCATTTTATGGTTGGGCGTCACCACAAAATGAAGAACTGGATTAAGGGGTCGCGGCATTAGGAAGGTTGAGAAACACTGCCTTAGGAAGTCCATGACAGGCAAGTGTAGAAAAGACCACACAACAGACCACCTACTACAATGCGGACTGAGCCCTGCCACATGCACAATGGAGGACCTTCTTATAGCAACACCAGAGGCGCTCCAAGTGGGCAGCTACTGGTCAAAGGACATTTAATATAATGCAAAGTGTTTAAACTTTGCTTGTATATATTACAACTGTATCCTCGGTTCGCTTCTGACATGATAAATAAAGAAGAATTAGGAAGAACTTCCTGGGCATAAGAGCTGTTTAAGCAGTGGAACTCACTGCCTCAAACCTCCTTCCTTGGAGGCTTTTAAACAGAGGCTGGATAGCCATCTGTCAGGGGTGCTCTGATTGTGCTTTTTTTCTACACAGAAGCAGGGGGTTGTACTGGACGGCCCATATGGTCTCTATTATTCTATGTTTCATGCACAAAAGTATTTTTTTTAATTGTACAAAATCACCTTCAAGTGACGTCCATGAAACACAAATAAATGTTGCGTTTGGAGTTGCTTTCCCATCTCCTAGATATCTCAATGGGTATATGTAAGTACCGGCAGCCCACAAGTTACGAACAAGAGAGGTTTGTTCTCAAGTTGAATTTGTATGCATGTCGGAACACATACATTTTGGAAGTGTAACTCCAGACACATGCATACACATATATATAAGCTTTGGACAGCATAGGGAAGGGTTAATATCCCTGTGGTGTTTCTTTTGAAGCCTGTTTTCCGTGTTCAGAAAATTTCGTCTCACTTTCTGTCCCTGTGAGAATTAGATTCTGAAAAAACTGGCTTGTTTGGCAACAAGGACTGGAGAGAAAGCATCACTGGAGACCCCTTTTCTCCATGATAATAACTCTTCCAGTAGTGGACTTCCTTTCCAAGAGATAGATTTCTCTCACTTCATGTTTCCTCTCCCCCATTGTTGCTGTTGTTATTATTATATTTATTTATATCCTGCCTTTCTCCCTATGAAGACTCAAGGCAGCTAACATCTATCCACACTAAACCAAGTTAAAAAAACAATTAAATAATAATAGTGTGGCAAAAACATACCGTATATATTTGAGTATAAGCCGACCCGCATATAAGCCGAGGCACCTAATTTTACCATAAGAAACTAGGAAAATATATTGACTCGAGTATAAACCGAGGGTGAAAACTGCAGCTGCTACTGAAAATCATCAGTAGGTTAAATTTTTTTGTGTATTTACATAAAACTGTAATTTAAGATAAGACTATCCAACTCTGATGAAACCATTATTCTAATCTTCTTCAATGTCAATGTGCTTATGTATCCTCCCAATAATAATAGAGTAAAATAATAAATGTAATAATAATAATAATAATAATAATAATAATAATAATAGAGTAAATAATGGAAATTTAGTAACAGTAATAGAGTAAAATAATAAATGTAATAACAATACATAGAGTAAAATAATAAATGTAATAAAATAATAGTACAGTAATATAATGTAAAGGTAGTAGTAATGATAATAATAATAATAATAAAGTAAATAATGGAAATTTAATAACAGTAAAAGAGTAAAATAATAAATGTAATAATAATACATAGAGTAAAATAATAAATGTAATAATATATTAGTACAGTAATATAATGTAAAGGTAATAATCATAATAATAATAATAAAGTAAATAATGGAAATTTAATAACAGCAATAGAGTAAAATAATAAATGTAATAATCATACATAGAGTAAAATAATAAATGTAATAAAATAATAGTACAGTAAAATAATGTAAAGGTAATAATAATAATAATAATAATAATAATAATGAAGTAAATAATGGAAATTTAATAACAGTTATAGAGTAAAATAATAAATGTAATAATACATAGAGTAAAATAATAAATGGAATAAAATAAGTACAGTAAAATAATGTAAAGGTAATAATAATAATAATAATAATAATAATAATGAAGTAAATAATGGAAATTTAATAACAGTTATAGAGTAAAATAATAAATGTAATAATACATAGAGTAAAATAATAAATGGAATAAAATAATACTACAGTAAAATAATGTAAAGGTAATAATAATAATAATAATAATAATAATAATAATTAGAGTAAAATAATAAATGTAATAAAAATAATACTAATAACAGAGTAAAATAATAAATAACCTTGACTCAAGAATTTTTTAATTTATTAATCAATTTTATATACCACCACTCCCCAAAGGCTCGGAGCGGTTTACAATACATTACATTTAAAATCAAAGAAAAATAGTACAAGCCTAGGAGAACGTTTTTAGCCTAAAAAAAGGACCAAAAAACTAAGCTTATACTCGAGTATATACAGTAATTAAAATACAGCAGATACATTAAAAGTGGCCTTTAAAACTCATATCCCGCCAATCCCACCCATTGTGGGTGTTTGTAAACTGGGGATTGCCTGTACGCCCAAAACCCAAAAGGCTTCTAATGCCAAGTATTTTGGATAAGGGATATTCAGCCAATATCACTTTCATTTACGTCTCACACATGTAACTGGGATTCGGGAAACAGAACAAATCCACATTGCCTAACAGTCCCTGGTTTCCTGTCTTTCCATGTTTGTTTTATACTTACTCTTAGCACTGGGGGGGGGGGGGCAATGATACAAACGGGGGGGGGGGGGGGGGGGCGGGGAAGGAAGGACGGCCTCTAAAATTTGAGTCCTGCGTCTCACTCAAATCTACACGTCAAAGGGGTGCGAAGAATGTGAAGGGAGCCATTCACAGACGGGAAGGAACATGGCTCTATCAACAAGAACTTTGCCGACATCCTTCCGTTGCCTCCCCGGATTCAGCCCTGAAGGATACACATTTTGGACATGGATGCACTATCCTCAATCTCTGACTCCATAACCTTGCTGCCACCTCTTCCTCACTCGGAAAAAAAATAACATGATTAAGCTCCAAGAAACTGAATTAGTACATTTTTAATACTGCCCTTTTTCAGACTCTGTTGCTCTGCTCTTGTTTCCTTGAGAGAAAAGCAGGAAACATGACCAAGAAAGAAAGATGCGTGTGTTTGCCTTGCATTTAATCAGAACATCTGGAAATCATGTTGGATAGTTTTCACTTAACTCTTTCCCATTGTTTTCTCTCCTCAGCTGTCCCACTTCTTGTGCATTTTGCCTACTGCCAATTCTAAATTAAAATATATTATATATATATATATATATATATATATATATGGTTTTGTGTATATTAATATTCAATTATATATATATATATACACACACACACACACACTAGCTGTCCCTTGCCACGCGTTGCTGTGGCCCAGTCTGTGTATATGTGTTTTGTGTATGTATATGTGTGTGGTATATATTTGTGTATACGTCTGTTTGCGTATATATATATGTGGTTTTCTGCATGCGTTGTAATTTTTTGGGGTTTTTTTTGTTTTTTGCTTTTTAGGTCTCTTCTGCTGTTTTTTCAGTGTTTTTATGAGTGATGGTCACTCGTTGGCCTGAGAGGTGTCTTGTGTCCAATTTTGGTGTCAATTCGTCCAGTGGTTTTTGAGTTATGTTAATCCCACAAACAAACATTACATTTTTGTTTATATAGATATATATAAAATCTCTCTATATATTTTATATATACATACATATACATATATATATATCGTTTATATAGTATAATTTTGTGTGTGTGTGTGTGTGTGTGTGTGTGTGTGTGTGCGTGCCTGTCTGGGAGGGCCCTTCCTTTTTTTAATTTTATTTATAAATTTGTCCAACAAAATGTATAAGCATACATTCTTCTCTCTTTTTACAGTATCTTAGACAAAACAGTATGTCATATTATATACAATCTAACAGTAAATAAACATCAAAAACATCTATAATCATAGATGTCATTCCTGTCATTATTTTTAAATTTCCATTACAACTTGAACTACATATAACCCTATCACGCACCTTTTATCTGCTTATACATATTGTATTTCTTAATATTTTTATTATACCGTTTTTCCCCCTCTTCCCCTTCTTTCCTTCCTTCTTTTCACTTCTTTCCTTTTCCCTTCCTTCCTTCCTTCCTTTTCCTTCTTTCCTATCCTTTTCCCTTTCCATCTTCCTTCCTTCCCTTCCAGACAGGCCCTCTATCCAGGATCTGCTCCCAGTTTGCTTATCCCAGATTATCTGGCAGTGGGGACTCATATAATCCAGTTTAAAACAGAAAACCTGGGATTGGGTCCTGGAATAGTGTCTGGAAGGCCCCTTTCTTTCCTTCCTTCCTTCCTTTCCAGACAGGCCCTCTACCCCAGTTTCCGATCCCATGTTTCCTGTTTATCCCGGATTATCTGTCAATGTGGACTTATATAATCCGCCATACAGCATAATCTGGTTTAAATTATGATGATGATTAGAGCAGGACTTGTTTATCCCAGATTATCTGGCAGTGGGGACTTGTATAATCCAGTTTAAAACAGAAAACCTGGGATTGGGTCCTAGAATAGAGTGTCTGGAAGGCCCCTTTCTTTCCTTCCTTCCTGCCCTTACAGACAGGCCCTCTACCCCAGTCTCTGATCCCATGTTTCCTGTTTATCCCGGATTATCTGTCAATGTGAATTTATATAATCCGTTTTACAGCATAATCCGGTTTAAATTATGATGATGATTAGAGCAGGACTTGTTTATCCCTTTCCACCTTCCTTCCTTCCCTTCCAGACAGGCCCTCTATCCAGGATCTGCTCCCAGTTTGCTTATCCCAGATTATCTGGCAGTGGGGACTCATATAATCCAGTTTAAAACAGAAAACCTGGGATTGGGTCCTGGAATAGTGTCTGAAAGGGCCCCTTCCTTCCTTCCTTCCTTCCTTCCTTCCTTCCTTCCTTCCTTCCTTCCTTCCTGCCCTTCCAGACAGGCACTCTATCCAGGATCTGATCCCAGTTTTTTGTTTATCCCAGATTATCTGGCTGTGGGGACTCATATAATCCAGTTTAAAACAGAAAACCTGGGATTGGGTCCTGGAATAGAGGGCTTGTCTGGAAGGACCCTTTCCTTCCTTCCTTCCTTCCTTCCTTCCCTTCCAGACAGGCCCTCTATCCAGGATCTGCTCCCAGTTTGAGTATCCCAGATTATCTGGCAGTGGGGACTCACATAACCCTCATATAACCCAGTTTAAAATAGAAAACTTGGGATTGGGTCCTGGAATAGAGTGTCTAGAAGGCCCCTTTCTTTCCCTCCTTCCTTCCTTTCCAGACAGGCCCTCTACCCCAGTTTCTGATCCCATTTTTCCTGTTTGTCCCGGATTATATGTCAATGTGGATTTATATAATCCGCTTTACAGCATAATCCGGTTTAAATTATGATGATGATTAGAACAGGACACCTGGAGACAGGCCCTCTACCCCAGTTTCTGATCCCATGTTTCCTGTTTATCCCGGATTATCTGTCAATGTGGATTTATATAATCCGATTTACAGCATAATCCGGTTTAAATTAGGAGGATGATTAGAGCAGGACACCTGGGTTCAGATCCTGTGGAGAAGAAAGCGTGATATCAACATAGAGTCAGCATAGAAGCAAAGAGAGAGCCTGACACGCATGCAGACACGTGTAGGGGGGCGCACGTCTGAACGCGGGCGGGAAGAGGGTAGGCGTGGAGGACGGGGACGACTATATTTCCGCGAGGGCGACGGGCAGGCCGCGTACTCACCCGTCCAAGCCTCTCCTTCCTTCCTTCCTTCCGCCTCCTTCCTTCGGCCTCCCCGACTGAGGCACCTTCGGAGAGACAGGCACGGGCGGAGGGATCCCCTCGCGGCGCTCCGCCGGGGCCGGGACTACTTCCGCGCCCCTTCCCTGCACTCGCCAAGTCGAAAGACGCCTTTGCTTTTGCGCGTATCCTTCCGCCGCAGCCTCACAACCAATAGCCAAACACTCCGCTCTGGCTGCTGACCGGAAAAGAATGCGGGCTGGAACGGAAAGCGTGCGGCCTCTTGCGTCGCCTCTCTACGCGCTCCTTCTCTATTCACTTCTCCTTCCCCTCCGCGTCGGGACTATTTTTCCTCTCGCACTATAGGGGAGCGGCTCGGCCTCTTGCGTTCCTCCCGCCGTCACTCTTCTCACATCGCGACCTGATTGGTCCTTGTCAACAGTCGCGCCCGCCCTCTGACCAATCCCGAGACGAAGCTACCGTCAGCCAATCGGCGGAATGTTAGTGGGCGGGGACTCGCCTTCGAGTTTGACAGCACTGTGACCCAATCAGCGCAGGGTTGTGACCAATGACCAAAACACCAATCGGAATCAAGTAATGGATGGAGCCCTTCTCTGTAATCCTTGAGGTCTTCAAAGTGTCAAAGGCGGCACGCATGCGCAGAGAGCGAGTGACGCATACTCAAGGGGAGAAACGTCATGGAATGAAACGCGAGCTCCAATTGGTTAGGAATTCTCTGAGGGCGGCACTCCAACCCGACGCCAACCAATCACAACGGATGTTCAAGAGGCTTTTTTTTCCCCCTTCATTTTTGACAATCTCATAGAGTCCAAGAGTTGGGAGAGACCTCATGGTCATCCAGTCCAACCCCATTCTGCCAAGAAGCAGGAATATTGCATTCAAAGCACCCCTGACAGATGGCCATCCAGCCTCTGTTTAAAAGCCTCCAAAGAAGGAGCCTCCACCACACTCCAGGGCAGAGAGTTCCACTGCTGAACGGCTCTCACAGTCAAGAATCATAGAATCAAAGAGTTGGAAGAGACCTCCTGGGCCATCCAGTCCAACCCCTGCCAAGAAGCAGGAATATTGCATTCAAATCACCCCTGACAGATGGCCATCCAGCCTCTGTTTAAAAGCTTCCAAAGAAGGAGCCTCCACCACACTCCGGGGCAGAGAGTTCCACTGCTGAACAGCTCTCACAGTCAGAATGTTTTTCCTAATGTTCAGATGGACCTCATGGGCCATCCAGTCCAACCCCCTTCTGCCAAGAAGCAGGAAAATTGCATTCAAAGCACCCCTGACAGATGGCCATCCAGGCTGTGTTTAAAAGCTTCCAAAGAAGGAGCCCCCACCTAATTAGATGATAAGGGATCATAGAATCCTAGAGTTGGAAGAGACCTCATGGGCCATCCAGTCCAACCCCATTCTGCCAAGAAGCAGGAATATTGCATTCAAAGCACCCCTGACAGATGGCCATCTCATTTTTGTGTCATTCTTTTTTTGTTATTTTTCCCCACAACTTTTGACTCGCCTCACTTCGTAACTTTGGATTATTTTTCAAATTAGAGTTATTTATTTTCACTTCGTAATGCTCAAGATCCTGCAAGGAAGACTCCAGCAATACATGGAGCGAGAGTTGCCAGATGTTCAAGCTGGGTTTAGAAAAGGCAGAGGAACGAGAGACCAGATTGCCAATATCCGCTGGATAATGGAGAAGGGCAGGGAGTTTCTTCATTGACTATTCTGCTTCATTGACTATTCTAAAGCCTTTGACTGTGTGGATCATAATAAATTGTGGCAAGTTCTTGGTGGGATGGGCACCAAGCCACCTTGTCTCTCTCCTGAGGAATCTGTACAAGGACCAAGTAGCAACAGTCAGAACTGACCACGGAACAACAGACTGGTTCAAGATTGGGAAAGGCGTACGGCAAGGCTGCATGCTCTCACCCAACCTTTTTAACTTGTATGCAGAACACATCATGCGATGTGCGGGGCTGGATGAATGCAAAGCTGGGGTGAAAATTGCTGGAAGAAACATTAACAACCTCAGATATGCAGATGACACCACTCGGATGGCCGAAAGCGAGGAGGAGCTGAGGAGCCTTCTAATCAAGGTGAAAGAAGAAAGCTCAAAAGCCGGGTTGCAGCTAAACATCAAAAAAACCAAGATTATGGCAACAAGAATGATTGACAACTGGAAAATAGAGGGAGAAATGTGGAGGCCGTGACAGACTTTGTATTTCTAGGTGCAAAGATGACTGCAGATGCAGACTGTGGCCAGGAAATCAGAAGACGCTTCCTTCTTGGGAGGAGAGCAATGTCCAGTCTCGATAAAATAGTAAAGAGTAGAGACATCAGACTGACAACAAAGATCCGCCTAGTCAAAGCCATGGTATTCCCTGTAGTCACCTACGGATGTGAGAGCTGGACCTTAGGGAAGGCTGAGCGAAGGAAGATCGATGCTTTTGAACTGTGGTGTTGGAGGAAAGTTCTGAGAGTGCCTTGGACTGCGAGAAGATCCAACCAGTCCATCCTCCAGGAAATAAAGCCCGACTGCTCACTGGAGGGAAGGATACTAGAGACAAAGTTGAAGTACTTTGGCCACATCATGAGGAGACAGCAAAGCCTAGAGAAGACAATTATACTGGGGAAAGTGGAAGGCAAAAGGAAGAGGGGCCGACCAAGGGCAAGATGGATGGATGGCATCCTTGAAGTGACTGGACTGACCTTGAAGGAGCTGGGGGTGGTGACGACTGATGGGGAGCTCTGGCGTGGGCAGGTCCATGAAGTCAAGAAGAGTCAGAGACGACTGAACGAATGAACAACAACAACAACACTTCATAACATTGGATTATTTTTCAAATTAGTGTTATTTATTTTCACTTCACTAAAAACTAAATTATTTACTGACTTACTTAGGCAATCCCGCGTAGCTCAAGGATGATGGCCTTCCAGATGTGGTGTCTTGGCGGTGGAGCCCTATTCTTGATCCACATGTTCTCCCTCAGTGAGGACATCAGTTTCCAGGTGGAAGGCGATCCCCTTGGCACGTTTCTCCCTTTGGCCCTCCATTCGTGTCTCTTCGAATTCTGCAGCACTGCTGGTCACAGCTGACTTCCAGTTAGAGTGCTGAAGGGCCAGGGCTTCCCAGTTCTCTGTGGCCATGCCACAGTTTTTAAGGTTGGCTTTAAACTCTGTGCTGTCGCACGCTGGGCCTGTATATAAGACTGTAGACAGGACATAAATTCTGTGTGCCCAACGGGACGCCGGGGCTGCCTCAGATTAAAGGCCTTTGGATTTCCTTAAACAGAGTCTTTAGATTGCTTAAAGGTTCAACAAAGTTCTTTATTATTGAAATCAAACAGGACTTCAAGGCTTTCTTAATAGTCTATTGGCTCTCTCAATCTTGTCCACAGGGGACAGGCACTATCTTCATAACTGTATTTTAACTAATAGGGAAATCCTTAATCCCTTAACCATTGGCAATCATCTTTGAGCCTTCTTGGAGAACAGGAGAAGTTCCAGCAGATTGGAGGAGGGCAAATGTGGTTCCAATCTTCAAGAAGGGAAAAAAGGATGACCCAAACAATTACCGTCCGGTCAGCCTCACATTGATACCAGGCAAGATTCTGGAAAAGATTGTTAAGGAAGTGGTCTGCAAAAACTTAGAAACAAATGCGGTCATCGCTAATAGTCAACATGGATTTATCAAAAACAAGTCATGCCAGACTCATCTGATCTCTTTTTTCGATAGAGTTACAAGCTGGGTAGATGCAGGGAATATCGAGGATGTAGCGTATCTGGATTTCAATAAGGCCTTTGACAAGGTCCCCAATGACCTTCTGGCAAACAAACTAGTCCAATGTGAACTAGGCAAAACTACGGTTAGGTGGATCTGTAATTGGTTAAATGGACGAACCCAGAGGGTGCTCACCAATGCTTCCTCTTCATCCTGGAAACAAGTGACGAGTGGAGTGGCGCCGGGTTCCGTCCTGGGCCCAGTCCTGTTCAACATCTTTATTAATGACTTAGATGAAGGCTTAGAAGGCATGATCATCAAGTTTGCAGACAACACCAAATTGGGAGGGATAGCCAATACTCCAGAGGACAGGAGCAGAATTCAAAACTATCTTGACAGATTAGAGAGAGGGGCCAAAACTAACAAAATGAAGTTCAACAGTGACAAATGCAAGATACTCCACTTTGGCAGGAAAAACGAAATGCAAAGATACAGAATGGGGGACGATGATGCCTGGCTCGAGAGTAGTAACGTGTGAATAAGATCTTGGAGTCCTCGTGGACAGCAATTTAAACATGAGCCAACAATTGGCCTGCATCAATAGGAGCATAGTGTCTAGATCTAAGGAAGTAATGTTACCCCTCTATTCTGCCTTGGTTAGACCACACCTGGAATATTGTGTCCAATTCTGGGCACCACAATTCAAGAGAGATATTGACAAGCTGGAATGTGTCCAGAGGAGGGCGACTAAAATGATCAAGGGTCTGGAGAACAAGCCCTATGAGGAGTGTCTTAAAGAGCTGGGGATGTTTAGCCTGATGAAGAGAAAGCTGAGAGGAGATATGATAGCCATGTATAAATATGTGAGAGGAAGTCACAGGGAGGAGGGAGCAAGCTTGTTTTCTGCTTCCCTGGAGACTAGGACGCGGAACAATGGCTTCAAACTACAAGAAAGGAGATTCCACCTGAACATGAGGAAGAACTTCCTGACTGTGAGAGCTATTCAGCAGTGGAACTCTCTGCTCCGGAGTGTGGTGGAGGCTCCTTATAATCATAGTTTCAGGAGAAGTTGGATTCTGTTGCTAATTCCAGACTTCCTGTTGCAAATTTCCATGGACCAGAGAATTAATCATTAGTGAAACAAGGATCCTGTTTGTATTGTATATTAAAAATAATATGCGACCTATGTGTTTAAAATGGTGTAGAATCATAAAATCATAGAATCATAGAGTTGGAAGGGACCTCATGGGCCATCTAGTCCAACCCCTTGCCAAGAAGCAGGAATATTGCATTCAAATCACCCCTGACAGATGGCCATCCAGCCTCTGTTTAAAAGCTTTCAAAGAAGGAGCCTAAAAGCTTCCTTATCTGGAAGCTTTTAAACAGAGGCTGGATGGCCATCTGTCAGGGGTGCTTTGTATGCAATATTCCTGCTTTTAGGCAGCGGGTTGAACTGGATGGCCCATGAGGTCTCTTCCAACTCTATGAGTCTATGATTCTTCCAGTTTAAAAAAACATAGCTAGAAGAAGAGCATTTTTGAACAAAATGAAACCTTGTGTCAAAGACTTGCCAAAGAAGAGAGAAAGAGGGCAAAATATAACAGCAAAGATGTCTAATGTTTTGGGTGCTGGGAGGAAAAAAAAGATATTGCACATGAATCCATGTTTGAATGTTTCTCATACAAACTGTGAATCATCGCAGCAATCCATGAGACTCCGGGGGCAACCGTTAAACCTTTAAATGTCATTGTTTTTATAAGATGACTCATTATTTGTTTGTACTTTTGCTAATTCAATGTAAATGCGAACGGTGGCATATCCTTTGTTTCAAATGAATAAAACAACTCCTAAATATCTGATTATTTTGATTAGTGACTGTGTGTTTGTTTGTGTTTTTAAGCAATATAGAAGGTCTAGCCAGCTGGTAGGGAGGCATTTGTTACGCCTCCCGACACATGTCGCTTCAATTGCTTCGGAGTGTTTTCTGACACAGAGCAGAGTCAAAAGTACAGTACATGACTCATGTGTCATCTTGGAGTTGCCTCCAGCACCGATATGCAAATATTATGTAAATTCACCATAGCATGCCTTCACATTGGAGAACTTCATGATCGAGAACAAATATGTTTCAAAAACCTCTGATTTTAATGTTTTAATGTTTCAAGCATCTGGTCTGAGGCCATAATAAATAAATAAACAAATCAATTCATGATGGTGAGCAAATACTAATCTTCACTTTTAGCACGTACAATCTGGTTAGGTTTAGACTTTGGACTTATTTCAGTTCCTGCCATGAACTTTTGAAGGTATTTTGCATTATATTCAGATAGCCAAATACACCTCAGCAGCTCAGCCACTGAGATTTCTCATTGCTTCTATATTGCTTAAAAACACAAACAAACACACACTAATCAAAATAAGCAGATATTTAGGAGTTGTTCAAAAAAAATGCATAGCATTTTAGGAGTCTCCAGCACCAACAGGGTTCCCAAATGCTAGGCTTTGCAATGCACCCTTGTACAGGTGATTTTTGGCATCACCATTGGTTGCATTGTAACTCCCAAAGTCATGGCTCAGATGCAACTTCCTTGTCAAATTAATGGATTTTAAAAGGCCCGGAAATACTGGACTCAAATACATATGATGCCAGAAAAAACTGTCAAGGGTAAAATCGTGACGAAACCTGAGTTTTACTTGTTGGGGATGCTGGATGATCAACTAGAAAGGAAACACGGAAAATTACTACTATATGTGAATAGCACATATACTCCGTTGTGGTGTTGCACGCTGGGCCTGTGACAATGACTGTTTATAGGATGTGCTTTCTGTATGCCCAATGGGACACCAGGGTGCCTCAGCTAAAGGGTCCCACAGGTTTCCCAACACAAAGTTCTGTAGAGGCTCAAAATAAGTCCAACAAAGTTCTTTATTAAGGAACAAATGAATAAAATGCCATATAATCTTGGAAAACTGGTAGCTTTCTCGATCTGCCGACAAGGGACAGGCAACTGCTTAATAAACTGTTCCTTTCCTCTTTAGGGAAACCTTCCGACCCCTCCTTGGGCAATCTTTCTTAACCCTGCTGGCATGAGGCTCCAACTCCCAGCTCCAAGCTGCGTTATGGATAGCCCGAGTGGTCCCTTACCAGGCAATGGTTGCTGCAGATCTGCCAGGCTGGTGTCCTTTTAGTTTCTCCACGAAGGCTGTAGAACTATTTCCTTTGTCCAGCAAAAGCTGGCTGTAAATCTGTTTCTTTGACCCCAGCAGAGCTTACTGTAGATGTTTCTTTAACCCCAGCAAAGCTGCCTGTAAATCTGTTTCTTTAACCCCAGCAGAGCTGTAGAGGTTTTCCTTTTTCCCTAGCAAAGCTGTAAGAAGCGAAGCTTTTTACAGGTGGGGTAGAGAAAAGCCCACATGTCCTACTGTAAGGCTTTAAACTGTAAGACTGAACTGAAAGTCCCCCTTTCCCTCCAAAACCTGGGAAAAGGGGCAGATCTAAAAGCTCTAATGATGATGGGCAGGTTGCTGGACCTATGATTGCAACTTGAGGGAAAGCTACCCAATTGCAAAATGCAAGAAAAGGAAATTAAAAAGTCCTGGCACAGCCATGCCAGCACATCCGTGTTGCCTGGGCAGGCTCTCTTTGTGGCTCTTCCTTCCTTCTGATTCCCTCTTCTTCTTCTTCTTCTCTTTCTTTTGCTTTTCTTCCTTTTCCATTTTCCCTGATACACCTTTCTCCCTCTTCTTCCTGCTTCCTTCCTTTCTTTTGTTCCCCTCCCTTATTTCTTTCCTTCCTTTCCTCTTTCTTCTTTCCTCCTTCTCCTCATACCTTTCCCTTTTCCTTTCCCCTCCTTCTCTCCCTTCTCCCTTCCTTCCTCCCCCTCCTTCTTTTTTTTCTTCCTATCTGTCTCATCTCTCTCTCCTTTATTTTTCTTTCTTCAGCTATCCTCACACCTTTCCCATTTCCTTTCTCTTCCTTCCTACTTTTTCTCCCCCCCTTCTTTCTTTCCTTTCTCTTTCTTTCCTCTCCTTCCCTTACAGTATCTTTTCCCCCTTTCCTTCTTCCTGCCTTCTTTTTTTCTTCCCTCCCTTTGTCCCTTCTTTCCTTCCTTCCAATTCCCTCTTTTCTCTTTATTTCCTCCCCTCTTCTCATACCTTTCCCCTTTCCTGTCTTCCTTCATTCCTCCTACCTTCTTTTTATTTCTTCCCTCCCTTTGTTCCTTCTTTTTCTCCTTCCTTCCCTCCTTTTATAGTGCTATTTTAAGGGAGCAGGAGATCAGGTGTAAAGATCAGCAGGCAACGAGTGTGAGGCTTGTAGACAAATTATACTTCTTGTTACATGTTTGGTATGTGTTTAAAAGGGTGATTGCCTTTGATATTGTTCTGTTAGTAGTTGTCGTTTAGTTTTATGTGTCATGTTTTCGTTTCCTTTAAACCTTTATTTCTGTATCTCTTTCTGTCTGCATATATATCTGTAATTCAGAATAAAATAAATGTTTTAACAGATGTAGGACTTTCACCTTCTCTGCCTAGAAGTACTGTTGCCTCGCCTAGCTTCAACTCCCATCATTCCAGAGCAGCTACTGCCAGAAGGGACAAAGAGTTTCATCTATGCTGATGATCATGCCATTACTGCTCAAGCAGGAAGCTTTGAGATGGTTGAACAGAAGCTATCCGAAGCTCTAGGTGCTCTTACTGCTTATTACAGGCAAAATCAGCTGATCCCTAATCCATCTAAAACACAGACATGTGCTTTTCACCTTAAGAACAGACAAGCATCCCGAGCTCCAAGGATTGCCTGGGAAGGAATCCCACTGGAGCATTGCAGCACACCCAAATACCTGGGAGTCACTCTGGACCGTGCCCTGACCTACAAGAAGCACTGCCTGAACATCAAGCAAAAAGTGGGTGCTAGAAACAATATCATATGAAAGCTGACTGGCACAACCTGGGGATCACAACCAGACACAGTGAAGACATCTGCCCTAGCACTATGCTACTGTGCTGCTGAGTATGCATGCCCAGTGTGGAACACATCTCACCATGCTAAAACAATAGATGTGGCTCTTAATGAGACATGCTGCATTATCACGGGGTGTCTGTGCTCTACACCACTGGAGAAATTACACTATTTAGCAAATATTGCACCACCTGACATCAGCCGGGAAGTAGCAGCCAATAGTGAAAGGACCAAGGCAGTGGCATCTCCAGCTCATCCCTTGTTTGGGTATCAGCCAGCACGTCAACGACTTAAATCAAGAAATAGTTTTCTAAGATCTACAGCAGCGTTTCTCAACCTGTGGGTCGGGACCCCTGAGGGGGTCGCGAGGGGGTGTCAGAGGGGTCACCAAAGACCATAAAAAAATACAGTATTTTCTGTTGGTCTTGGGGATTCTGTGTGGGAAGTTTGACCCAGTTCTATCGTTGGTGAGGTTCAGAATGCTCTTTGATTGCAGGTGAACTACAACTCCCAAATGTCAAGGTCTATTTTCCCCCAATTCCACCAGTGTTCACATTTGAGCATATTGAGTATCAAGTTTGGTTCAGATTCATCATTGACTGAGTCCATAGTTCTGTCTGGATGCAGGTGAACTACAACTCTAAAACTCAAGCCCCACCAAACCCTTCTAGTATTTTCTGTTGGTCATGGGAGTTCTGTGTGCCAAATTTGGTTCAATTCCATTGTTAGTGGAATTCAGAATGCTCTGATTGTAGGTGAACTATAAATCCCAGCAACTACAACTCCCAAATGACAACATCAACCCCCTCCCCCCACCGCACCAGTATTCAAATTTGGGCGTATTGGGTATTTGTGCCACATCCTGCCTATCAAATATTTACATGACGATTGATAACAGGAGCAAAATGAGAGTTATGAAGTAGCAACGAAAATAATGTTGTGGTTGGGGGTCAACACAACATGAGGAACTGTATTAAGGGGTCGTGGCATCAGGAAGGTTGAGAAACACTGATCTACAGAGACACTCGTTGGAACACCTCAGCAAGTGAGAGTCCAAAAGTGGCAGGCTCAAACCCAGAATCTCAACCAATGGCTGATACCAAATGAGAGACTCCCTCCTGGGCACACAGAAAACTAGGCGACTTGGAAGGCGCTGAACAGACTGCACTCTGGCACCACGAGATGCAGAGCCAACCTTAAGAAATGGGGCTACAAAGTGGAATCCACGACATGCGAGTGTGGAGAAGAGCAATCTATAGACCACCTGCTGCAATGCAACCTGAGCCCTGCCACATGCACAATGGAGGACCTTCTTGCGGCAACACCAGAGGCACTCCAAGTGGCCAGATACTGGTCAAAGGACATTTAATCAACTACCAAGCTTGCAAACTCCGTGTTTTGCGTGTTTGTTGGTTTTGTTCTGTTAGAAATGTAATACAATTGTCTGGTTGCCCCTGACACGATAAATAAATAAATAAATAAATAAATCCTAGAGCATTGAGCCATAGCAGTTAAAGTGGTGTCAAACTGCATCTACAGTGTAGATGTCTCCCCATACAGCCTAAAGTCTGCTGAACATATCTGGATGCAGAGAAGTATAAATGGCACTTTTTCTTTCTCTGTTTCCTGAACTGCGTCTCTTCTAGAGGACTGCCCATTACAGATCGGAGCATTTTACAACTCAGTCTATAAACATCCCCATTCATGACAAGGAAAGGATTTATGTTTAACCTCACGGCACGCAACCCGCCAAGACTTAATCCTTTCTTCCAGGACGACACAGTGCTATCAATAGTGTGTGAATCCTGGAAGTTCCCTGGTCCTTTGGAGAGACACATATATAACCTAGGATTGTGCCGAACTATGAATAAACCACCATCTTATTTTAGGATCACTCTATTTCTAAACTTGCTGGGTAGGACGGAAATATCCACCTCACAGTATCCTCCCAGACGGGGCAAGAAGTGAGGGTGGGCCCTGAAAAGGAGCAGGAAGGCAAGCAAACAACAAACAGTAACTTTGGCCAAAGGATCCGCCTGCTTTCAATCTCTGACTTACAGCATAGAATCCTAGAGTTGGAAGAGACCTCATGGGCCATCCAGTCCAACCTCCTGCCAAGAAGCAGGAATATTACATTCAAAGCACCCCTGACAGATGGCCATCCAGCCTCTGTTTAAAAGCTTCCAAAGAAGGAGCCTCCACCACACTCTGGGGCAGAGAGTTCCACTGCTGAACAGCTCTCACAGTCAGGAATTCTTCCTCATGTTCAGATGGAATCTCCTTTCTTGTAGTTTGAAGCCATTGTTCCGTGTCCTAGTCTCCAGGGAAGCAGAAAACAAGCTTGTTCCCTCCTCCCTGTGACTTCCTCTCACATATTTATACATGGCTATCATGTCTCCTCTCAGCCTTCTCTTCTTCAGGCTAAACATGCCCAGCTCTTTAAGCCGCTCCTCATAGGGCTTGTTCTCCAGACCCTTTTAGTTGCCCTCCTCTGGACAATTGTGGTGCGCAGAATTGGACACAATATTCCAGGTGTGGTCTAACCAAAGCAGAATAGAGGGGTAGCATTACTTCCCTAGATCTAGACACTATGCTCCTATTGATGCAGGCCAAAATCCCATTGGCTTTTTTTGCCACCACATCACATTGTTGGCTCATGTTTAACTTGTTGTCCACGAGGACTCCAAGATCTTTTTCACACGTCCTGCTCTCGAGCCAGGCGTCCCCCATTCTGTATCTTTGCATTTCGTTTTTCCTGCCAAAGTGGAGTATCTTGCATTTGTCACTGTTGAACTTCATTTTGTTAGTTTTGGCCCATCTCTCTAATTTGTCAAGATCGTTTTGAATCCTGCTCCTGTCCTCTGGAGTATTGGCTATCCCTCCCAATTTGGTGTCGTCTGCAAACTTGATGATCCTGCCTTCTAACCCTTCATCTAAGTCATTAATAAAGATGTTGAACAGGACCGGGCCCAGGACAGAACCCTGCGGCACTCCACTTGTCACTTCTTTCCAGGATGAAGAGCACTGGTCAAGACAGAGAATATTCACAGCATCAGCATTTTATACTACTTTAAAGCCATTTAAAAAAAAAAGTAAAGTGCTAATGAGCAATACCCAATGAATTCCTGGTTGTTTAGCGAGCTCCATAGAATGGAGTCAGAAAAGGTTTGTTTTTCAAGAAGATGTTCTCAGGAGCTGGCATTGGAACCATGGCCTCCAAGAGGGTGGCTCTAGGCACATGATATGTATTGCGGTTGCAGCATTTCTAGCATCGCACAGATGACAAAATGGAGTTTGCCGAGCTAACTGCGACTGACCAGCTGACTTTGTAATTCTTACTTCATGCCAAACAAACAACAATTGTCCTTCAAGGAACTGAGGACACTTTTCACAGGAATCATTCACTCCACAACTGTCCCGATTTGGCAGGTGCCATCCCATTTAATCCTCAGCTGTCCCAGTTGTCTGTCCCATTCTCCCATGGGCTTTTCCCATCCCCACGTCCCATTTGAAGCTTCCTTCCATCAGGGAAAGTTGAGTTCAATAGGAGAGGGAGGGGCAATAAAGAATTCTTCTCCAACACCATGTTTCACACACACACACACACATATCAGTCAATGTTGTTGTTGTTCATTCGTTCAGTCGTCTCCGACTCTTCGTGACCTCATGGACCAGCCCACGCCAGAGCTCCCTGTCGGCCGTTACCACCCCCAGCTCCTTCAAGGTCAGTCCAGTCACTTCAAGGATGCCATCCATCCATCTTGCCCTTGGTCGGCCCCTCTTCCTTTTGCCTTCCACTTTCCCCAGCATCATTGTCTTCTCTAGGCTTTGCTGTCTCCTCATGATGTGTCCAAAGTACTTCAACTTTGTCTCTAGTATCCTTCCCTCCAATGAGCAGTCGGGCTTTATTTCCTGGAGGATGGACTGGTTGGATCTTCTCGCAGTCCAAGGCACTCTCAGAACATTCCTCCAGCACCACAGTTCAAAAGCCATCTTCCTTCGCTCAGCCTTCCCTAAGGTCCAGCTCTCACATCCGTAGGTTACTACAGGGAATACCATGGCTTTGACTAGGCAGATCTTTGTTGCCAGTCTGATGTCTCTACTCTTTACTATTTTATCGAGACTGGACATTGCTCTCCTCCCAAGAAGTAATCGTCTTCTGATTTCCTGGCCACAGTCTGCATCTGCAGTAATCTTTGCACCTAGAAATACAAAGTCTGTCACGGCCTCCACGGTTTCTCCCTCTATTTTCCAGTTGTCAATCATTTCCAGTTGTCAATCAGTCAATAACCAGCACCAAACACATTTTATATATTTTCTGATGTCCTTATGTCTTTCAACCTCTGCTTCATCATATCAATAAGGCACCCTCCAAGGCTGCATCTACACTGCATACTTGCTATGCTTTTTTGCACCACTTTACAAGTGCTAGATGAGTGCCTGACCGCTGTGGCTGTCTGGATGAGGACGAACAAGCTGAAGATTAATCCCGACAAGACAGAGGTCCTCCTGGTCGATCGTAAACCAGACCGGGGTATAGGGTGGCAACCTGTGCTAGACGGGGTTGCACTCCCCCTGAAGTCACAGGTCCACAGTTTGGGGGTCCTCCTGGATTCTTCACTTACGTTTGAAGCTCAGGCGTCGGTGGTGGCCAGGAGGGCCTTTGCACAACTAAGACTCATGCGCCAACTGCGACCGTACCTTGGGAAGGCGGATCTGTCCAAGGTGGTCCACGCCTTAGTCACCTCTAGACTAGATTACTGCAATGCACTCTACGTGGGGCTGCCCTTGAAGACGGCCCGGAAATTTCAGATGATCCAACGGGCAGCAGCCAAGTTGTTAACTGGGGCTCCTTTCAGAGAGAGGTCATCCCTCCTGTTCAAGGAGCTCCACTGGCTGCCATTCATCTACTGGACCCAATTCAAGGTGCAGGTTCTTACCTACAAAGCCCTGAACGGTTTGGGACCCGCCTACCTGCGTGACCGTATCTCTGTATACGAACCCACATGATCACTTCGATCATCCGGGGAGGCCCTGCTCTCGATCCCACCAGCCTCACAGGCGCGATCGGTGAGGATGAGACCCTAAAGACATCAGACAGGCCCCAACTCTGGCAGTCTTCAGGAGGAGCTTGAAGACGTGGCTGTTCCAGTGTGCCTTCCCGAATAATGATCCCATAGCACTTTGTCCTCCAAAGCACTTTACATTTCTTTAGGTCTGCTTGTATGCCCTTCCACAAACACCAGTATCACCTTTCGTCCATGTCCCAGCATTATTTCCAATTTTAACTTAACATTTGGCCTCCCCACTGTTTTTAACTATGTGTTGTTTTATTGATAATGTTGTTTCTTATTGTCTATGTGTTTTTAATTGCTTGTATTGTTGTATTTGGGCTCGGCCTCATGTAAGCCGCACCTAGTCCCTTGGAGACTTTGTATTTCTAGGTGCAAAGATTACTGCAGATGCAGACTTTGGCCAGGAAATCAGAAGACGCTTACTTCTTGGGAGGAGAGCAATGTCCAGTCTCGATAAAATAGTAAAGAGTAGAGACATCAAACTGGCAACAAAGATCCGCCTAGTCAAAGCCATGGTATTCCCTGTAGTAACCTACGGATGTGAGAGCTGGACCTTAGGGAAGGCTGAGCGAAGGAAGATCGATGCTTTTGAGCTGTGGTGTTGGAGGAAAGTGCTGAGAGTGCCTTGGACTGCGAGAAAATCCAACCAGTCCATCCTCCAAGAAATAAAGCCCGACTGCTCACTGGAGGGAAGGATACTAGAGACAAAGTGGAAGTACTTTGGCCACATCATGAGGAGACAGGAAAGCCTAGAGAAGACAATTATGCTGGGGAAAGTGGAAGGCAAAAGGAAGAGGGGCCGACCAAGGGCAAGATGGATGGATGGCATCCTTGAAGTGACTGGACTGACCTTGAGGGAGCTGGGGGTGATAACGGCCGACAGGGAGCTCTGGCGTGGGCTGGTCCATGAGGTCACGAAGAGTCGGAGACGACTGAACGAATGAACAACAACATTATATACTATAATGTTTTGCATAGACATATATTATTATTGCATTTACATTATCTGGCTTGACCGTGAAGGAGCTGGGGGTGGTGACGGCCGACAGGGAGCTCTGGCGTGGGCTGGTCCATGAGGTCACGAAGAGTCGGAGACGACTGAATGAATGAACAACAACAACATTTTCCCCAAACTCCATCTGTGTTCATGTGGGATCCTGGGTTTTGTAGTTTGATGAGGCACCAGTCCTCTTTGACAGAGAAAGATAAAGACCATGCAAAACTACAACTCCCATGACTCCATAGCATTGCCCTCTTCCCTGGAGGAAAAAAAAGATATTGTTCCTTGTGTCTGAGGACTCTGTAACTCCAATTGTATGAAAGAATATAATTTAAGCAAGTCAATTCAATCTGCCAACATTTTCAGAAGAAAACTGTCCTGTTGATCCAACAGTGTTGGAAGATGTGGAATTTCAAAGCATTTGGTCTCCTGAAATGTTTTAGTTTCAGAGAGGAAAGCAGGGGAAACCTCCTTTGCCAGAACACCGAGCAACGTTCTTTGACCACAAAATATGGAAATAACCAATATTTTCTTTTCAGGTAAATCCCACAAATATTTCACATTCTCCAACGTTTCACCAATGGAAAGTGGGGTCTGTGAGTCTATGCCACATCAGAATGCGGACAAAAGGCAACAAGGAGCAAGAGCTTCTCGTATTCATGGAAAAGAACACAAACAACTACTATTTGAATCCGAGTCAAGGAAGGACAAGACTCAACCCTGTATTAATGGTATCAAAGTGTAAATCTGTGGTGTAGATGCACCTTATACAGTAGAGTCTCGCTTATCCAACATAAATAGGCCGGCAGGACAACAAATGCAAGATACTCCACTTTGGCAGGAAAAACGAAATGCAAAGATACAGTATGGGGGACAATGCCTGGTTCGAGAGCAGTACGTGTGAAAAAGATCTTGGAGTCCTCGTGGACAACAAGTTAAACATGAGCCGACAATGTGATGTGGCGGCAAAAAAAGCCAATGGGATTTTGGCCTGCATCAATAGGAGCATAGTGTCTAGATCTAGGGAAGTCATGCTATCCCTCTATTCTGCCTTGGTTAGACCACACCTGGAATATTGTGTCCAATTCTGGGCACCACAATCAAAGAGAAATGTTGACAAGCTGGAATGTGTCCAGAATTGGACACAATATTCCAGGTGTGGTCTAACCAAGGCAGAACTCTCTGCCCCGGAGTGTGGTGGAGGCTCCTTCTTTGGAAGCTTTTAAACAGAGGCTGGATGGCCATCTGTCAGGTGATTTGAATGCAATATTCCTGCTTCTTGGCAGGGGGTTGGACTGGATGGCCCATGAGGTCTCTTCCAACCCTTTGATTCTATGATTCTAATAGCATAATGGGATTGGACTGGATGGCCTTTGGGGATCCCTTCCAAATCTGTGCTTCTGTGTTTCTACAAATTAAGCACCAAAACATCACATTTTACAACAAATTGACAGGAAAAGCAGGTCAATACACGGCAATGTTCTGTAGTAATTACTTTATTTACAAATTTAGCACCAAAACATCACAATGTATTGGAACAGCTGTGGATCTGGGCGGGAGGCAGACTGCGTTGGGTAATACAGAACATTGACTGAGCGAAGATTGGATAAGCAAGACTCTACTGTATCTTCAAATCCTCCACCAACTTATGGTGATAACCATGCAGTTCATAGGATTTCCGTAGGCAAGAAGTTGCTTTGCCAAATCCTTCTTCTAAAACAGTGGTTCTCAACCTTCCTAATGCCACGACCCCTTAATACGCTTCCTCATGTTATGGTGACCCCCAACCATAAAATTAGTTTCATTGCTACTTCAAAACTGTCATTTTGCTGCTGTTATGAATAGTAATGTAAATATCTGATATGCAGGATGTATTTTCATTCATACACTGGACCAAATTTGGCACAAATACCCAATACACCCAAATTTGAATACTGGTGGGATTGGGGAGAGGGATTGATTTTGTCATTTGGGAGTTGTAGTTGCTGGGATTTATAGTTCACCTACAATCAGAGCATTCTGAACTCCATCAACGATGGAACTGAATCAAACATTGTACACAGAACTCCCATGACCAACTGAAAATACTGGAGTTTGGTGGGCATTGGCCTTGAGTTTTGGAGTTGCAGTTCACCTACATCTAGAGAGCAATGTGGACTTAAACAATGATGGATCTCGACCAAACTTGGTATGAATACTCAATATGCCCAGATGTAAACACTATTGGGGTTTGGGCAGGGGCGGTTCAACCATTACGCAAAGTAAGCATTCGCAGTATAGTTGATTTTGCCCAGGGGCGCTCTTGTGGCGCTCTTGGGGGAAAATAGACCTTGACATATGTGAGTTGTAGTTACTGGGATGTATAGTTCACCTACAATCAAAGAGCATTCTGAACTCCACCAATGATGGAATTGAACCAAATATGGCACACAGAACTCCCATGACGAACAGAAAATATATATCAATGATTGGTTTGGGGGGGGGGGGTGCCAAAATACTGTTTGCTTACCGTTGAAAATTACCTAGGGCCGGGGGAAATAGACTTGACATTTGGGAGTTATAGTTGCTGGGATTTATAGTTCACCTACAATCAAAGAGCATTCTGAACCCTGCCAACAATTGAATTGGGCCAAACTTCCTACACAGAACCTCCATGACCAACAGAAAATATTGTGTTTTCTTGTGGTCTTTGGTGACCCCTCTGACACCCCCTCGCAACCCCTCCAGGGGTCCCGACCCCCAGGTTGAGAAAGGTTCTTATGGGTTTTTTCGGGCTATATGGCCATGTTCTATTTATTATTTATTTATTTATTTACTGTGCTTATATACCGCTGTTCTCAGCCCGGGGGCGACTCACAGGTGTACAACATAGAGAGGACAGGGTGCAAATTACAAGATACAATCTAAAATCAATCTAGCAATAACCAAAAAACATCGTCATCAAAAAACATCAAACAACATCGTCATCAAAAACATCAACAATATCACTAATACAAAAAACCATTCGCGTTGTCTCATCGTTAAACCACAATCCAGTATCATTTTCCGTTGTTCCATTCCTGTCGTCATTACCAATTATTGCACTTCTTGTTCGAACGCCTTCTTGAACAGCCAAGTCTTTAATTTCCTGCGGAATATCATCAGGGAAGGAGCCAGTCTGATGTCCACGGGAAGGGTGTTCCACAGCCGAGGAGCCACCACCGAGAAGGCCCTGTCTCTCGTCCCTGCCAATTCTTGGGATTTGTTGACAGTCTCCCATCCAAGGCTTAACCCAGAGCAGACTGGATAACAGCACACCCAAGGCATTTAGGCCTTTTCCCTGAGATATCTTACTTCTGTTGTGAACAATGAACATTACATTAACTGTAAAAGACAATAGATTACGCGCATCACATGCAAACACATACAAACACAACACAGCCTCCATGACCTGCTCAACCTTTTGCCTGATTGATGTTGTCCGAGATACGACAATGAAAGTGTTCTTGGATGATGACTGCTGTGGTTGTTTTGCCTTTTTTTCCCCCCAAAGGCTAAAAATAAACTCAATTCAGAAACTTCCCCTTATGAAGCAGAGGGCTGCATCCTTCCTGGTGGTCATATAGAGCACTGAGTATTCCAATTGCCTTGGGAGTGTTTGCTTTTCCAAGATATGCGGCCAAAGTACATAAGATTAGATCAGACACAGCTTGTATAAGAATGCTGTAATGTGGGTGGAGAGTTTGTTGGCCAGACTGAAGTTTACAGGTATTTTATTTAAAACACACACACACATAAAGGAAATCTTCCTTTTCAAAGAGTTTGCGTTGCATATTTTAGATTTGTTCTTCAGAGTTGGTGGCTGCACTTGGGAACTTTGGTTTATCTTCTCCTTTATCTCATGCTCTGAAATGCCAAAGAATTGTAGTCTCTACATCACCCACATTACATACTGACCTACATCTGAGCAAAACATGTGATCTTTTAGGAAAGGAAGGAAGGATGGAAGAATATCAGCCTTGCTGGGATTCACATTCATTCATTCCCTGGAACATTCACAAAATGCCACATGTTAATATAAAACAAACAGCTGGGTTCAAAAGTTGTGATATAAATAAATAACAACGGGCTTTTTAGAAAGCTAAACAACCATAATATTTAATTATCTCTTCATATTTTAGCAGGTATCTCTAAGAACAGTGTTTCTCAACCTGGGGGTCGGGACCCCTGAGGGGGTCGCGAAGGGGTGTCAGAGGGGTCACCAAAGACCATCAGAAAACACAGTATTTTCTGATGGTCATGGGGATTCCATGTGGGAAGTTTGAGCCAATTCTATCATTGGTGGAGTTCAGAATGTTCTTTGATTGTAATGAACTATAAATCCCAGCAACTACAACTCCCAAAAGTCAAGGTCTATTTTCCCCAGGCTCCACCAGTGTTCACATTTGCGCATATTGAGTATTTGTGCCAAGTTTGGTCCAGATCCACCATTGCATGAGTCCACAGTGCTCTCTGGATATAGGTGAACTACAACTCCCAAACTCAAGGTCAATACCCACCAACCCCTTCCAGTGTTTTCCGTGGGTCATGGGAGCCTGTGTGCCAAGTTTGGTTCGATTCCATCGTAGGTGGAGTTCAGAATGCTCTTTGATTATAGGTGAACTATAAATCCCAGCAACTACAACTCCCAAATTACAAAATCCTCCCCCAACCCCACTAGCTTTCACATTTGGGCATATCTGGTATTTGTGCTCATTTTAGTCCAGTGAATGAAAATGCATCCTGCATATCAGATATTTACATTATGATTTATAACAGTAGTAAAATGACTGTTATGAAGTAGCAACAAAGTAGCAACAAAAACAATGTTAGGGTTGGGGGTCACCACAACATGAGGGACTGTATTAAGGGGTCACGGCATTAGGAAGGTTGAGAACCACTGTTCTAAGAAGGAAGGCTTTGTTGGAAATAGCAACATTTGACAAGCCTCCTATACTAGTTATTTGTTATGTATATAATTGTGACTGCTTACAATATTGTATATCTATTTTGATATGCAGTTTTCCCGTAACTCTATGTTGTTTGAGGTTGTGGGAGGGACTATTTAGACTGTGTGCTGGTACGGCAGTCAAGAGTACGAAATCCAACAAATTCCTCGCTTGCCTTGCAGACAATTTCATAATCCAGAAGGTAGAAGAGACAACAAGGGGGTTGGCTACTCTCGATCCCATCCTAACAAATGCGGAGGACCTGATTGATGCAGTTGAAGTGGTCGGATCCTTAAGGGCAAGTGATCATGTGCTCCTGCAGTTTGAGGTACAAAGGAAGGCCGAAACTAAGACAAGTCAAACCCGCATTTTGGACTTTAGGAGAGCTGACTTCCAAAAAATTAAGGAAATACTGAGCAGCATTCCATGGACAAGGATACTAAAAGACAAAGGGAGTTACAGATGGATGGGAGTTTTTCAAGAGTGAAATACTCAAGGCATGATTGCAAACAGTGCCAACAAAGAGAAAAAAGTACAAGTGCAAAGAAGCCAGAATAGATGTCCAAAGAACTTCTAATTGTGCTAAGACTCAAAAGAGACATGCACAAGAAGTGGAAAAAGGGAGAAATCACCAAAGAAGAATTCAAACAACACCACCTGTAGGGAAAAGGTCCGCAAGGCTAAAGCACAAAACAAGCTCAGGCTTGCCAGGGACATTAAAAACAATAAAAAGGGCTTCTTTTCTTATGTCAGTAGAAAAAGGAAAAACAAGGAGGCGATAGGGCCTCTTCGAGGAGAAGATGGGCAATGCTGACAGGGGATAGGGAAAAGGCAGAACTACTTAATGTCTTCTTTGCCTCGGTCTTCTCACAAAAAGAAAGTCATCTTCAACCTCAGCAAGATGGAGTAGATGAGGGATTAGAGGACATCCAACCCCAAATTGGGAAACAAGTCATCCAGGAATATCTGGCCGCTCTAAACGGGTTCAAATCCCTGGGGCCAGATCAACTACACCCAAGAGTATTGAAGGAACTAGCGAAAGTCATCTCGGAACCATTGGCAATAATCTTTGAGAGTTCTTGGAGAATGGGAGAAATTCTAGCAGATTGGAGGAGGGGCAATGTGGTCCCAATCTTGAAGAAGTGAAAAAAGGATGACCCAAACTATTACCTTCTGGTCAGCCTCATGTTGATACAATGCAAGATTCTGGAAAATATTGTTAAGGAAGTGGTCTAAAAATACTTAGAAACAAATGGGGTCATTGCTAATAGTCAACATGGATTTATCAAAAACAAGTCATGCCATACTCATCTGATCTCTTTTTTCGATAGAGTTACAAGCTGGGTAGATGTGGAGAAAGCCGTGGATGTAGCGTATCTGGACTTCAGTAAGGCCTTCGACAAGGTGCCCCATGACCTTCTGGCAAACAAACTAGTCCAATGTGGGCTAGGCAAAACTATGGTTAGGTGGATCTGTAATTGGTTAAGCGGACGAACCCAGAGGGTGCTCACCAATGCTTCCTCTTCATCCTGGAAAGAAGTGATGAGCGGAGTGCCACAGGGTTCCGTCCTGGGCCCGGTCCTCTTCAACATCTTTATTAATGACTTAGATGAAGGGTTAGAAGGCATGATCATCAAGTTTGCAGACGACACCAAATTGGGAGGTGTGCAGAAGTCATTGATACTATGTATGTGTTTAACTGTTAGAGTATATATTTGTGTTTGTAACAGTAGCTAAAACTAGAGTTATCTGGTTTGAATCCACAGTGAGCGTTGCCAAGGAGACCGGGCAGGCTAGCTCAGGAGAGTGAGAAGTGGGCGGAGCCAAGCAAAAAAAGTTATGTGCGTCTTTGGAAAAGGGGCAGTGTGTGAGTGAGTGTGGAGGCTTGAAAAAAAGCCTGGGAGAGAGGTGTGTGTGAGCAGCTGGAGGTTTTTCAGTCTAGAAGGGCTGAAGAGAGAAACCTGGCCAGTTTCTTTAGTCAAGGTAGACTAAAGAAAGCTTGTTAGGATCCCTAGTCGAGGAAGGACTAGAGATCAGAGATTTGATCAAGGAAAGATCAAATTGGAAGGCTATTCATAGTAGGAAACATTGTGCACTAAAGAGCTTCACCTCAGTAAAAGTTAGCCACGAGCTGTGTTATTTGGAAGAGTGGACTATATTACAAACCAAGTGATATTCAAAGTTCTATAAGTTATTTAACAGCCTGCAACCATACACTTTGTACACAATAAACTTGTTATCTTTTGTTGAAGACCGTCTCATCTCAATTAATCTGCGTCTGTAAAGCCAGATCTCATCGGTGGTACCTCAAATACCTCACGTTGGTGGCAGTTACCTTAATTTACAAGTAATAATTGGCCTCCTCTATAATATATTCTTATCAACAATTGAGGCCTGAGATTAATTCCCTCCATAATCATCCACACCTGTACAATTGGTTCGTGCATCACTGTACAGGAGGGATAGCCAATACTCCAGAGGACAGGAGTAGGATTCAAAACGATCTTGACAGATTAGAGAGATGGGCCAAAACTAACAAAATGAATTTCAATCGTGACAAATGCAAGATACTCCACTTAGACAGAAAAAAATGAAATGCAAAGATACAGAATGGGGGATGTATGGCCTGAGAGCAGTACGTGTGAAAAAGGTTTTGGGACAACCTTTCGTGGACAACAAGCTAAATATGACCCAACAATGTGATGTGGTGGCAAAAAAAGCCAATGGGATCTTGGCCTGCATCAATAGGAGCATAATGTCTAGATCGAGGGAAGTAATGCTACCCCTCTATTCCGCCTTGGTTAGACCACACCTGGAATATTGTGTCCAATTCTGGGCACCACAATTCAAGAGAGATATTGACAAGCTGGAATGTGTCCAGAGGAGGGCGACTAAAATGATCAAGGGTCTGGAGAACAAGCCCCATGAGCAGCGGCTTAAAGAGCTGGACATTTTTAGCCTGAAGAAGAGAAGACTGAGAGGAGACATGATAGCCATGTATAAATATGTGAGAGGAAGCCACGGGGAGGAGGGAGCAAGCTTGTTTTCTGCTTCCCTGGAGACTAGGATGCGGAACAATGGCTTCAAACTACAAGAAAGGAAATTCCATGTGAACATTAGGAAGAATTTCCTGACTGTTAGAGCTGTTCAGCAGTGGAACTCTCTGCCTCGGAGTGTGGTGGAGGCTCCTTCTTTGGAAGCTTTTAAGCAGAGGCTGGATGGGAAAAAGGGTTTATATATCTGTGGAATGACCAGGGTGGGACAAAGGACTCTTGTCTGTTGGAGCTAGGTGTGAATGTTTCAACTGACCACCTTGATTAGCATTTGATAGCCTGGCAGTGCCTGGGGCAATCTTTTGTTGAGAGGTGATTAGATGTCATTGATTGTTTCCCCTTTGTTGTTTTGCTGTTGTCAGGGGTGCTTTGAATGCAATATTCCTGCTTTTAGGCAGGGGGTTGGACTGGATGGCCTATGAGGTCTCTTCCAACTCTATGATTCTATGATTTCAGTTTTACAAAGGTGTATATCACAATATATATTTATATGTTGGATAGGACGCCCCTCGAACCATAAGAAATGCAAAAAGTGCCCTGTTAATGACTCATTCCCCTGTGTGGCGCGTGTCTCATGTTGGACTCCTCGGCAGACTTCGGCATAGGTGTCCCTCCGGGTTTTGAAACCAATTGCTGGCTTTAAGCGGTAACTGGTTCACGGCCGGGGAATGCGATCCTGTGAATGCCTCCTTGTAACAGAATACACTGTACACACAGGGATATGAGCGGAGGCTTCAGTTTCCAGCTGGGCCATCGGAATTTTATTTTCACAGGCTCCTTCAGCTTCCTGATCTTTGCCGTAACTTTCCATTCATTAAACGGCAGCTTGCAAATTAAATGTTCTGACATAACATAGCTGGGATTCTTGGGCTGCGAGCCTTAACCAGAACGTTTCACTAGTTTCCTTCAGACAACTTTTAATTTTCGTTTCCTTCTTTTAATAAACCGGGAGGAGAAGGAGGAGGAAACATCCAAGCCTCTCCGAGGAACAATATTGTCCCTTGTGTTTCTTTCAGCATACCATATACTCCTTTGAGAAGTGTGTGACGGCTGTGGATATTTATAGGGGAAAGTGTGGCATTTCTTTTCCTACAGGAAGAAAAAAGGTATCTAAGTATAGCTCCATACAAGCCATGATATATCCTTCCACTGTCCTGATTTGGCAGGGGAAGTCCGGATTAACCTTTTGCTACCCTACTTTTTTTTTGCTACGTCTGGTGGTGGCCAGGAGAGCTTTTGCGCAATTAAAACTTGTGCACCAGTTGCGCCCGTATCTTGGGAAGTCTGATCTGGCCACGGTGTCCACGCTCTTGTTACATCCCGAATAGACTACTGCAACGCTCTCTACGTGGGGTTGCCCTTGAAGACTGTTCGGAAACTTCAACTAGTCCAGCGAGCGGCAGCCAGACTGCTCACTGGAGCGACATACAGGGAGCATACCACCCCCCTGCTGTGCCAGCTCCACTGGCTGCCGATTCAGTTCCGAGCACAATTCAAGGTGCTGGTTTTGACCTACAAAACCCTTTACGGTTCTGGTCCAGTGTATCTGTCCGAACGTATCTCCCTCTACGTCCCACCCCGGAATTTGAGATCATCTGGGGAGGCCCTGCTCTCGACCCCACCATCACAAGTGAGGCTGGTGGGGACGAGGAGCAGGGCCTTCTCAGTGGTGGCCCCTCACCTGTGGAACTCACTCCCGGGGGAAATCAGGGCATCATCATCCCTCCTCGCCTTCAGGAGGAGGGTGAAGACGTGGTTATGGGACCAGGCCTTTGGGCACTCTGGCAATTAAATCAGACAATCAGGCGAGTAAGATCAACAGGATTGATGAAGTGGAACGTAAAACTAGATCTATCAGTTAGCGAACGCTGCCCATGTAAGAGGAGAAATTGGGTTTGTATTGGTTTTATTGATTTTATTGATTTTATGGTTATAATGCATGAATTGTTGTCAACTGTGAATTGATGTAATTTTGTGTATGATTGTTTTTATGATGCAGACATCAAATTGTGCCTTTGCCTCTGTAAGCCGCCCTGAGTCCCCTTCGGGATGAGAAGGGCGGGGTAAAAGAACCCCAAATAAATAAATAAATAAAATCCCCCAGTTTCCTATTTCTCCTTCCCTCCTTATTCCTTATTCCTTTGTCCTCGTCTTGCCTTCCCAAAGCAATTTGCACAGAATTGACTTAGCATGGGAGAAACAGTAAAAGGAAGACTCTTGCCCTTCCCTGTAGAAACAGGCAAAAGCAACCTGCTGCAGCACTTAACTTTTGCCATCTTGACCAGACTCTGATGTTGCTTGGCTACCTGTATCCTGTTTTTCATCAATGAAACATCAGAGGTATGAGCTGTTGTAGGTTTTTCCGGGCTATATGGCCATGTTCTAGAGGCATTCTCTCCTGACGTTTCACCTGCATCTATGGCAAGCATCCTCAGAGGTAGTGAGGTGTGTTGGAACTAGGAAAAAGGGTTTATATATCTGTGGAATGACCAGGGTGGGACAAAGGACTCTTGTCTGTTGGAGCTTGGTGTGAATGTTTCAACTGACCACCTTGATTAGCAATTGATGGCCTGGCAGTGCCTGTGGCAATCTTTTGTTGAGAGGTGATTAGATGTCATTGATTGTTTCCCCTCTGTTGTTTTGCTGTTGTAATTTTAGAGTTTTTTTTAATACAGGTAGCCAGATTTTGTTCATATTCATGGTTTCCTCCTTTCTGAACAAATGAACAAAATCAATCAAAAATAAAGTACTTAGAAAGTGCTGGTTTCTGATATATGCAATGTCTTTATGCTTGTCGGTAAACAGTATTTCTTGATGTTTCTTTGTCAGTGTTTACATAGAAATTGTCTGGTTTGCCTACTCTGGAACATGCAACTTATAACTGTCCATCTTTAGGAGTCCCTTTCAAATCTATAATACTTTATCTGTGTGTGTGTGAATCATATCTATCTATCTATATCTATTACTGGATGATTCTGTCAGGAGGGCTTTGATTGGCCTTAAGTATTTTCTGTTGGTCATGGGGGGGGGGGGCTCTGTGTGGGAAGTTTGCCCCAATTTTGTCATTCGTGGGGTTCATTCGAAATGGTCTTGGAGGTGAACTATAAATCCCAGTAACTACAACTCCCAAATGCCAAGGTCTATTTCCCCCAAACTCCATCTGTGTTCAGGTTTGGGCATATGGAATATTTGTGCCGAGTTTGGTCCAGATCCATCATTGTTTGAGTCCACAGTGCTCTCTGGATGTAGGTGAACTACAACTCCCAAACTCAAGGTTAATGCCCACCAAATGCTGCTAGTATTTTCTGTTGGTCATGGGATGCCTGTGTTACAAGATTGGTTCAATTCCATCATTGGTGGAGTTCAGAATGCTCTTTGATTATAGGTGAACTATAAATCTCAGCAACTACAACTCCCAAATGACAAAATCATAATATTTTGAGTGATGGTTACTCCTTGTGTAGAGAGATGTTTTGTTGCCAAATTTGGTGTGATTTCATTCATTGGTTCTTTTATTTTTAAGGTACTCATTATGCTTTGTGCATATATCTATATAAATAAAAATGCAATGTTCGTTTGTGGGATTAACAGAACTCAAAAACCACTGGACGAATTGACACCAAATTTGGAAACAAGACACGTAACAACCCAATGTATGTCCTTCACTCAAAAAAATTGATTTTGTCATTTGGGAGTTGTAGTTGCTGGGATTTATAATTCACCTACAATCATAGAACATTCTGAACCCCACCAATGATGGACTTGAACCAAACTTGGCACACAGTTCTCCCATGACCAACAGAAAATACTGGAAGGTTTGTTGGGCAGTGTCCTTTGGTATTGGAGTTGTAGTTCACCTACATCCAGGGATCACTGTGGACTCAAACAATGATGGATCTGGACCAAACTCTACACGAATACTCAATATGCCCAAATGTGAACACTGGTGGAGTTTGGGGGAAATATATTCTTGACATTTGGGAGTTGTAGTTGCTGGGATTTATAGTTCACCTACAATCACAGAGCATTCTGAACTCCACCAACAATAGAATTGGGCCAAACCTCCCAAACAGAACCCCCATGTGGGCCACAGCAACGCGTGGCAGGGGATGGCTAGTATCTATATAAATAAAAATGTAATGTTTGTTTGTGGGATTAACAGAACTCAAAAACCACTGGACGAATTGACACCAAATTTGGACACAATACACCTAACAGTCCAACGTATGTCCTTCACTCAAAAAAAATTTGATTTTTGTCATTTGGGAGTTGTAGTTTCTGGGATTTGTCGTTTATGTACAATCAAAGAGCATTGTGTACCCCACCAATGATAGAAATGGGCCAAACCTCCCACAGCAACGCGTGGCAGGGAACGGCTAGTGTGTGTGTGTGTATATATGTCTCCCAGTAGTTAGATATAACCCCAAAGACAGTTTTGAATGTTCTAGTAATGTGCATGTACGCCGGTCAAAGCTCTTATTGTTGCCCAGTTACATTGATACTCCAAACCAGAGTTTCATGCACTGTTGTTTTCATTATAGTCACCGATTTTGTCAAATCTTCTAGTTGCTTGGCTACAATGCTGTGGTGTTTTCTGATGTGGGAGGAGGTTCATGGGGTGACACCATGGGTTACCGCAGTGGATGACGCCAACTTTAGTGACGCCACTATTTACAGGGCCTGTTCTCCGGCAAGGAGGCAGGCAGCACTTTGAGATTTGTAAAGTAGCATCCCTTCATTCAAAGTAAACAGCATAACCTTGGAGCCTGGAGGGGGAAAAAATCGGCTGTTGCTTTCATTGGTTATGTTCCAACTCAAACTGTTTCTGTCCAACGACCAACCTAAATAAATTAAATGTGTGCTATAGTTAGTAGCCATCAGTCATCAAAAGCCATCAGTCCTCTCTTTAAAAACTATTTACTACATAAAGTATTAGAGGATAATGTGGTTGTTCTTTTATTTTTTTATATCTTTCCTTGGCATCATTGTCATCCCCATCAATCGCAATGGAGTTGCATCTTATTAAAAGAATTCTCGCATCATACAGGAAATTTTAAAGATAAGAATTCCTCTGAAACCACCGGGATTGTGGCGCAGCTGGCTGAGTGTCAGCTGCATTAAGACCACTCTGACCAAAAGGTCATGAGTTCGAAGCCAGCCTGGGCTGGA
>NW_026844367.1:24888294-24947378 GCF_025583915.1 Anolis sagrei ordinatus | reverse complement strand
TGAAGGAATCGGATGGTCGTCCAGTAAAGAAAACAGACTGGAAATTGTTCAAAGAATACATGGTAGACCATTAACGGCTGACAAAACATAAAAATACTGGAGAAGAAGGAAAGACAACAAGGAATTGTTATTTGGTACAGAGAAGGAGAAGATACACATACAAGTGAATGGAAGAGAAGCTGAAACTAAGGAAAGGACTAGAGATTCAATAGCACTCAGAAGACGCAGAGAAGAAGATTGGGAAGTCAACATCAATCCCCCCCCTTCCCTTCCCCCGACTTTTCCTATACTTTTCCCAGAACCTCTCCTTTCCCTCTTTGCACTTACCCCTGCCCCTCTTTTTGCACCTCCAATGAGACCCCCCTACCACCCCCCCCCCCCTTGCCCCAGAACTATTCATATTAACCTTTTTTATTTCTAGATTTGGGAAAACAATAAAGAAAAACTATATTTTAAAAAAATAAAACACAGGCATGTGCTTTTCACCTTAAGAACAGACAAGCATCTTGAGCTATGGGATTGCCTGGGAAGGAATCCCACTGGAGCATTGCAGCACATCCAAATACTTGGGAATCACTTTGGACCATGCTCTAACTTACAAGAAGCATTGCTTGAATATAAATAAAAAAGTGGGTGCTAGCAATAATATCATATGAAAGCTGATTGGCACAACCTGGAGATCACAACCAGACACAATTAAGGCATCTGCCCTTGCGCTTGGCTACACTACTGCTGAATAAGCATGCCCTGTGTGGAATACATCTCACCACGCTAAAACAGTGGACGTGGCTCTTAATGAGACATGCCACATTATCACAGAATGTCTACGCCCTATACTGCTGGAGAAATTAATACTTGCACCGCCTGTCATACTTCGGGAAGTAGCAGTCAACAATGAATATCAGATATCAGCCAGCATGCCAACACCTTAAATCTAGAAACAGCTTCTTAAGATCTACAGAGATACTCGCAAGAGAGAGATACAGCAAGCAAGAGTCCAAAAGTGGCAGGCTAGAACCCAGTGGGTGAGACCGGATGAGAGATTCCCTCCTGGGCACACAGAAGACATGGCGACTTGGAAGGTGCTGAGCAGACTGTGCTGCGGCACCACAAGATGCAGAGCCAATGTTAAGAAATGGGGGCTACAATTGTGCCCAGAAGCTGACTGGTAGTCAGTGCAGTTGTTTTAGCAGGAGGGGAGTTCTTTCCCTGTCACCAGCCTTGGGATCCAAATCCCCGTTCCGAGTTACCATGATCCTTGGACGTGTGCGTGACTTTGATGCCATTGAAATAACGCTCAGCCCCGTCAGAGCAGCGGGTTCGGCTAAGCTATTTCTCGCCCAGGCGGTGATGGCAGAGGACAGGTGAGCCGCCCGACGTGCCAAGTTTGTCTTTGAAAGATGAAGGGTCGGGACTTCAAAAAGAGGAAAACGCTCGCAAATAAGCTCCCTCATTCCACATGCAGTGCTTGGCATTAAACAAGCAGGGTGGCAAAACACCCACCTTTTCATTCCTTCCCACCCTTTGCCCGCAAATATGCAAAATTATATTTCGTATCACAGAGGAAATGTACAGGGGCTTTCAACAGGCTGTTTCAGAGCAGAAAGCATTAAAAAGTCACTTATGTTCACAGTTGCTGACAGAATCGCACGGATTTTGGGCAAAGCCTCCCACTGAATCCCCGCATTGGTACTTGAATGTCATCTACTCTGCATATAAAGAAGCTGGAATCAAGAGCAGCGACGAGGAATAAATCTGGGTAGAAGAACAAGGGAAGCAATGCTTATGGAACATCCAGTTCTTTGCCGCATGGAACTGGAGTCATGAACTATAGTGTAGATCAGGGGTCCTCAAACTACGGCCCGGGGGCTGGATGCGGCCCTCCAAGGTCATTTACCCAGCCCTCGCTCAGGGTCAACCTAAGTCTGAAATGACTCGAAAGCACACAACAACAACAACAACAACAATCCTATCTCATCAGCCAAAAGCAGGCCCACACTTCTCATTGAAATACTAATAAGTTTATATTTGTTAAAATGACAATTAAAATGTTTGTTTTTAAGTGTTTTTTGCACGACAAATAAGATATGTGCAGTGTGCATAGGAATTCTGTGCTGTCGCGCACTGTGCCTATAGCAATTGGCTTTTGAACAGGACGTGCTCTTTGTGCCCAGTGGGAAGCCGGGGTGCCTCGGATGAGAGGCCCTATGGGTTTTCCTATACAAAGTCTTTAGACTATGGACTGTTGATTATGAGTAAGATGCCCTGTGTTATCTGCACAGAGAAACTACTTCAAATTGTATCTGTAACTGGATTGATAAGCAAAGTACTTATATGATGAATACATGAAGTTTATTATTTATTTACAAACTTCATGTATTCAGCATACAGGTACATTTCTTCTTAGTTGAGTGTTTAAACAGTACGTACTTTAAAGCACTCTGTTTCACTGGGTTGCTGTAAGTTTTTCAGGCTGTATGACCATGTTCCAGAAGCATTCTCTCCTGACGTTTCACATACATCTATGGCAGGCATCCTCAGAAGTTGTGACCTCACATCCTCTGAGGATGCCTGCCATAGATGCAGGCGAAACGTCAGGAGAGAATGCTTCTGGAATATGGCCACACAGCCCCAAAAACTTACAACAACCCAGTAATTCTGGCCACGAAAGCCTTAGACAACACATTCTGTTTCAGTTTCTTCTCTGTTGCATACAGACTAACACTCTCTTCAGTTTAATACATTGCTGAACATTTACTCAATACAGATTGACTACACACTGCAGTATACTGACAATACTGACTTCTAAACTGTACTGCTTCTGATGCATACTGGCTTCTAAAATAGAGTCTTGGTCTGTGCTGTCGCGCGCTGGGCCTATAGCAATTGGCTTTTGAACTGGACGTGCTCTTTGTGCCCAGCGGGAAGTCAGGGTGCCTTGGATGAGAGGCCCTATGGGTTTTCCTATACAAAGCCTTTAGAAGCTTAAAAGTTTAACAAAGTTCTTTATTATTGCTTAGGTCTTCAACAAACAATCTTAGATCTTCAACAAATCAAACAAATGCTTCTGAACTTGTCTACAATTGACAGGCAACTTGCTTGGAGAACTATTTCTTCCCTTTATGAGGAAAACCCTTTTTGACCCCTCCCTGGACAATCTAGGCTTTGGTGGTGTGGGCCCTACTCCCGGCTCCAAATTGCTTCTTGGGTACCCGAGTAGACCTACCAGCCAAGGCACTGAAGAATTTCCAGCTGGAGTCCTTAGGATTTTTCCCACGAAAGTTGTAGGTCCGTTTCTCCAACCTCAACAAGGGTTGTGCTGTAAAGCTCTTTCTCTTAACAGCCTTTCTTTAGAGCAGTGGTTCTCAATCTGGTGTCCCCAGATGTTTTTGGCCTTCAACTCCCAGAAATCCCAGCCAGTTTACCAGCTGTTAGGATTTCTGGGAGTTGTAGGCCAAAACACCTGGGACCACCAGGTTGAGAACCACTGCTTTAGAGATTATTCTTAAAGCTGTGAGGCTGTAAATTCCCCAGCCAGAGCTTTTGGGACTATTTTCCCCCGGACTTTGTAAGAAATGAAGCTTCTCTACCGGTAGAAAACTTTCATGTCCTGTAGCTGAGCTTCCAACTGTAAGACTGAACTAAAATGGTTCCCTTTCCCTCCTGAACCTGGAAAAATGGGCAGAACTAAAACTGAATGATGATAGACAGGTGGCTAGCCCCATGAGTGCAGCCTAGCACGAACCATCCAACTGCAAATTACATGGCACATGCAAACGTTCAAAGAACGAAAGGGAGTTTGGAGCTCCTGGTACAGCGGTACCAGCACAAATTCATTCATGGTTTTTTTCAAATTATAACCCAGCCCTCCAACAGTTAGACGGACTGTGACCTGGCCCTTTGTTTAAAAAGTTTGAGGACCCTGGTGTAGATCATGCATGGGCAAACTTGGGCCTTCCCTCCAGGTATTTTGGACTTCAACTCCCACAATTCCTAACAGCCGATAGACTACTAGGAATTGTGGAGTTGAAGTCCAAAACAGCTGGAGGAAAGGCCCAAGTTTGTCTGTGTGTCATCTGCACTGTAGAATTAATGCAGTTTGACACCACTTTAACTGCCCTGGCTCAATGGCAGGGGATTAAGGTAGTTGTTGTCTTCCAATGGAGGTGAGGAATGGCTCCACCTGTTGTCGATGAAAGGAACAACCACCTAATGGATGTCAATACAGTCCTGTTCTGTTAAGTTTGCATGCAAGATCAGAGAACAACCAGCAATGCCTTGAGGGCAGATTAAATGGCTGCTTTTGTTGCATTTTCTGAATATTCTCTCATTTCCCCCCCCCCCCTTCCCTCCTTCCTTTTAGCATCTTTAGAGAAAGTTAGAAACCGCTGGCCTCCTCTTTTGCAGCTTTGCCATGTTAATTACTTAGCACTCCTAACATGAACTGCACATTTCAAGACAGATTTTCCTCCTGGGCCTTGTTTACTTGTTATTATCCTTTTAAGTGTCATCTGGAATCCGAAATGATAACTCACGCTGCCCTAGATCGCGGCGGCTTCTCAGAGATGATTTATCGTATCTGAAAGAAAGTACGGTCATGTCTGTAGGAAAAGGGAGATGCAGCGAGGGTGGATGGAGTGGGCCGACGAGCAAGCCAGTGCAATTCCGGCTGAAAAAGGAACCGGGGAGGCTGACATTTAGGCTCCGTTGTGAGATGCAACTTCCAGCTGACTGGGCCGGGCATCCGTCCAGCGCTCACCTCAACCCCGGCTCCACTTCAAGCACAGCTGACGTCTCTTTTCAAAAAGCTCCTGACAACCGAATTGACTTGAAGCAACCGCCTTGTTTTGAGCAAGAGAGAAGATACGAGAGTGGGTCAAAAAGTTTTGCCTCCTGTGTAATAAAAACATTCTAAACATACCTATAACAGCTACAGGTCATAGCCTGAACTATCCTCTAGTACACCTGTCGGAATCCAGATGCCTTTAAGAGCCAGACACAGGAGTATATTCAAAACAACAGTTTATTAAATCAAAGCAAACAAGACTCAGAGACACTTGCTTCAGTGCCTCTGGTCAAAACTCAAAGTTTCCAGCAATTTGTAGCTTGAAAAACGAGCTTTGAAAATAAACCAGATTAAACTGGCAAAAAATCTGGATTAAACAAGAGTTACTTCAAAACACACCAAAATCACACAGTTCAAAGATAATGGTCAAACAAAGAGCCGTGAAGAGTAGCCATCGTCCAAAAGCAGTCCAAAGTTGAAGAAGTCCCAGATGAAGATGCCAAAGTCCAAAAGGCAGCGTCGTCATCAGAAACAGTCCGAAGTCAAGAAGAGGGGAAATCCGCACTTACGAGAATCCAAGCCAGTCGGTAAATGAAGGAAACAGCCACCTGCAGTTCCAGATCCAAGCCCAACAAGAGAAGCGGCAGCGACAGAACCCAAGGCACGAAACCAACACTTTGCCTACTGCAAAGTTTTATCACTTCAGTGCCTTCATTTATCTTACAACTCATCATCCGTTCATGACTTGCCCTCCACCCCGTCCTCATCGCTGTCAGCTGGCTTAGCCTTTACAGCGGAACACCAACGCCCATCCCTCCAACTCTTCCACCTTTTGTCAAGACTTAGGTCTCCCCATGATTCCATGGTATCACCAGATTGCCAGTCCCTGCCACCAGAAAACCCCTCAAAAGTATCACTGGATGTGGGTTGTGTACACACATTTCTGATCTCCTGAACTTGTGTCCAATCCAATGGTTCCTCTTCATCCTCACTACTCCCAGACCCATTATTTCCAGTAAAACCCCTGATATCCTCTTCTTCAGTGGGAGCAGTAAGTATGTCCCGGATCCTCTGACGCTCCTCGTCTGACTCTTGCTCCCGAGTAATCCTCTTAATACCTCTACTCCCATCTCCTTCCTCCTCTTCACTCATTTCACTCTCAGAGAAACCTTCGAAGGATTCTTCGTCCGTGGGTGACATAAGTATCTCCCGAATTCTCTTCCTTTGCTGCTCCTCATCTAACATCTGGGCACCTCGTTTCCCTCCTCTACTACTCCTACTATGAGTTGTAATGTTGCCAGCAGACTCTACTACAACAACACCAGTGTTTCTCAACCTTCCTAACACCACGAAACCTTAACGCAGTTACTCCTGTTTTGGTGACCCCCAACTATAACATTTTCATTGCTACTTCATAACTGTGATTTTGCTACTGTTATGAATTGCTATACAGGCAACGGCCATGTTGTCACAGCACTTTTGACCGCACCTCTTTCAGTCAATAACAAAAGTGCAGCAATTTGTTCAGCCGGTCATTGTCATTTAGAAATGTTTTAAAGCATACAACTACTTTGGGTCAATTCAAGTTGCCCTTGAACCAGTGTTTCTCAACCTTCCTAATGCCGTGACCCCTTACTACAGTTCTTCCTGTTGTGGTGACCCCCAACCATAACATTGTTTTTGTTGCTACCAGAGGCGGCCCTAGGTAATTTTCAACTGTAAGCAAACAGTATTTTGCCCCCCCCCCCCCAACCAATGACTGATATATATTTTCTGTTAGTCGTGGGAGTTCTGTGTGCCATATTTGGTTCAATTCTATCATTGGTGGAGTTCAGAATGCTCTTTGATTGTAGGTGAACTATACATCCCAGTAACTACAACTCATATGTCAAGGTCTATTTACCCCCAAGAGCACCTCAAGAGCGCCCCTGGGCAAAATCAATTATACTGCAAATGCTTACTTTGTGTAATGAGTTGAGCCGCCCCTGGTTGAAATGAAGGAACAGCAACAGCAAGGTGAACTTCCTTAACTGGCGCAGCGTGATTTCTGAGCAAAGCTTGAAACTCCTTCACATGGAAGGTTTTGTTCTCCAGCACAGTAAGTTCCCAATATCCTTTGAGCACACCCAAAGAGTTAAAACGATTTCATTAGGACTGATTGCTACGGCACATTCTGTGTCCTTCTCTCGCTTCCCACCCTCTGGATGCAGCCAGTTTGACACTGCCTCATTGATTCCACCTCATCAGGCTGCGTTAATAGTTACTGCTTTCCTGTAATTCTGTTTTAGTGGAGATGGGTGTTAGGCGAAGATACCCCATGAGGAATGGCAGGAGCAAGTTCACAAACAGGGAAAAGGAGGTGGCTGAAATCCTGCTTGCAAGGGGTAACTGCGTCGGCCCACATGTTTGAGTAGTTGGTAAGGTCCTGAAGTTTTAGAAGGAGCAATACCTTCAACACATATCCTCTCAATAGCTGTAATGCATTGGAGTTGGGTTCCTGGAAGACCTCACCCCAATATAGGCTTGCATCCTTTTAATTCGTTACTACGATTTATTTAACATAGATGTAGATGACGAAGACATCTATACCTTGGTGTACTTGGTGTACTCATAAATTGAAATTGAATCCAGACAAGACAGAGGTACTCCTGGTTAGTCGCAAGGCCGAACAGGGCATAGGGTTACAGCCTGTGTTGGATGGGGCCGCACTCCCCCTGAAGACGCAGGTTCGCAGCTTGGGTGTGATCCTGGACTCATCGCTGAGCCTGGAACCCCAGGTTTCGGCGGTGACCAGGGGAGCATTTGCACAGCTAAAGCTTGTGCGCCAGCTGCGCCCGTACCTTGGGAAGTCTGACTTGGCCACGGTAGTCCATGCTCTGGTTACATCCCGTTTAGACTACTGCAACGCTCTCTACGTAGGGTTGCCTTTGAAGACAGCTCGGAAGCTCCAACTAGTCCAACGCTCGGCAGCCATGATTTTAACAGGAGCGGAGCGCAGGGAGCATACAACCCCCCTGTTGCGCCAACTCCACTGGCTACCGATCTGCTACCGGGCTCAATTCAAAGTGCTGGCATTGGCCTTTAAAGCCCTAAACGGTTCTGGCCCAAGCTACCTATCCGACCGCATCTCTGCCTATGAACCCACCAGGACTTTGAGATCTTCCGGGGAGGCCCTGCTCTCGATCCCGCCTGCTTCTCAAGCACGGCTGGCGGGGACGAGAGATAGGGCCTTCTCGGTGGTGGCTCCTCGGCTGTGGAACGCCCTTCCTACGGACATTAGACTAGCACCACCTCTAATGGTATTCGCAAAAAAGTGAAGACCTGGCTGTTTGACCAGGCGTTCGAATAATTAGTGCAATGATTGGTTAATGAACACTGGAATGGAACAATGGATGACGAATCTGGAACATGTTTTTGATGACGAGACGACAGTGAATGGGTATTGTAGTAACTGTTTATTAATTGTGTAATGTGTTAGGTTGTTAACTGTTTCTATACTGTAGCACTGAATTTTTGCTGTTCGTATTTGTTGTGAACCGCTGTGAGTCGCCTTCGGGCTGAGAACAGCGGTATATAAGTAAAGTAAATAAATAAATAAATAAATAAATAAATCAAAATGGAGACTATAATCAAGCAATCAGAAGACGACTAGAACTTGGAAGGCCAGCGATGGAGGAACTAGAGAAGAGCTTGGAGTGTAAAGCACCCCAAAGTGAGGATCATCTATCCACAGTATTTATGATTTCTATGTTCTTGTTGTGAAGAATGCTGATGGGAAGGATATGAACTCATTTGGAGAGGCCTATGAATATGATGATAGATAAATGGGTCTGAAAGCAAACAAAGCTGAGATTCTCACTAGAAACCAAAATGTCGACGTTGTGGCTACCACACTTTGGTAACACCATGAGCTGACATGACTGATTCTAAATGGCAATGTTGCTGAGTTAAAGTAGAAGGGAAAAAAGAAAAGCCTTACTAATTTTCTCAAGAAAGCCATGGTTGTGAGCCTACAAAACCCTGAGTGGGACTTTGGATGGCCATAGCTTGGACATCTCTCATTCGTAGTGTCGCCATAAACTGAAGCCACACTGACGGCAATCAACAAGAGCAGCAGAGGATTCTGTAAGATCCTATGTGTTGCTCTGCATCAGATCTTTCTTCAGAGGGAGAAGGAGAAGAAAGAGAGACCCTCTGAACTGAAACTCTGAAACCTTTCATGTTTTTTTATCTTAGCGATTTGAGGGAAAGGCAGAGGGAGAGAGGCGGATAGATCTCCGCAAAGACACCTAATGAGAGACGTGGTGTGTTCTGCTGTTCTCATCATCTCCCAGGTGATAACGCTGCAGGTGATCTTTGATGTCACATGCTGTAACTTGCAAGGTACAGCTGATCTTACAGCTTGATCAGAACGTGGGTGTTTGATGCTGGGATTGTTGTACAGCATTGGTTGTCTTTCCACGGTTTGATTTTGTTCTGAGTGAAGTGGAGGGCTTGACGGTAGACCGGAGTGAGAGTGACACCAAGGCATGTTTGTCTTCTGTGTTAGAACTAAGAGCAAGGTCTCAATACCAGTGAGCCACAAGGCCATGTGCAGGAGGGAAGAAGTGAGAACATTAGAAGCTGAACATACGTGTTAGTCAAGGGCTCATTTTGGGGCCAAGATGGTGCATTTTGATGTGATCCATGAATAAGTCAAGAGTCATTCCATGGAGAAGGGACAGTGCTGATCTTCCAGCCTCATATTTCAAATAAGTTGATTTTATTCCTATCCATTTTCTTCACTTTTCAGCCTTCACAACCTTATAGCATAACGTCCATATCTGCAGGATTGGTATCCATGGTTTCATTTATCCCTGTATAATGAAATACGTCCTCTCTGGGCATTTTCTAGGTCTATTAGCAGGGCTCAGTGGTATTCTAGGGGTGGAAAGCCTTCCTTTCAATAGGGCTCGCTATTAGCTGTGGTTTTATGCATCCATACAAAGTTTGGGAATGCATCTCCCGTGGATAGGGGGATCGTCCTGTACATGGAAATCGCAAATCCTATGGAATGGATGATTCTGGTCAAGCAATTCTTTCTCCTTCTCCTTCTCCTTCTCCTTCTCCTTCTCCTTCTCCTTCTCCTTCTCCTCCTCCTCCTCCTCCTCCTCCTCCTCCTCCTCCTCCTCCTCCTCCTCCTCGTCCTTATTATTATTATTATTATTATTATTATTATTATTATTATTATTATTATTAAACACAACAAGATGAGTCCACAGCAGAAAAGATCACTCTGCTGGTTGTTGTATTGGATCACACATCAGACACTTCCCAAGTATCTTATCTATCTATCTATCTATCTATCTATCTATCTATCTATCTATCTATTGTTACAGGAGCAAACCAAACAGTTGTCTTGCATTAAAAAACAAAACAAACAAACAAACAAACACAAACAAAACACAAAGTTTGCAGACTTGGTATTCCGTTAAATGTCCTTTGACCAGTATCTGGCCACTTGGAGTGCCTCTGGTGTTGCTACAAGAAGGTCCTCCATTGTGCATGTGGCAGGGCTCAGGTTGCATTGCAGCAGGTGGTCAGTGGTTTGCTCCTCTCCACACTCGCATGTCGTGGATTCTACTTTGTAGCCATTTCTTAAGGTTGGCTTTGCATCCCGTGGTGACAGAGCGCAGTCTGTTCAGCGCCTTCCAAGTCACCCAGTTTTCTGTGTGCCCAGGAAGGAGTCTCTCATTTGGTGTCAGCCATTGGCTGAGGTTCTGGGTTTGAGCCTGCCACATTTGGACTCTCGTTTGCTGAGGGGTTCCAGTGAGTGTCTCTGTAGATCTTACAAAACTATTTCTTGATTTAAGTCGTTGACATGCTGGCTGATACCCAAACAGAGGGTGGGCTGGCGATGTCACTGCCTTGGTCCTTTCACTATTGGCTGCTACTTCCCGGCAGATGTCAAGTGGTGCAATACCAGCTAAATAGTGTAATTTCTCCAGTGATGTAGGGCACAGACACCCCGTGATAATGCGGCATGTCTCATTAAGAGCCACATCCACTGTTTTAGCTTGGTGAGATGTGTTCCACACTGGGCATGCATACTCAGTAGCAGAGTAGCACAGCGCAAGGGCAGATGTCTTCACTGTGTCTGGTTGTGATCCCCAGGTTGTGCCAGTCAGCTTTCGTATGATATTGTTTCTAGCACCCACTTTTTGCTTGATGTTCAGGCAGTGCTTCTTGTAGGTCAGAGAACGGTCCAGAGTGACTCCCAGGTATTTGGGTGCGCTGCAATGCTCCAGTGGGATTCCTTCCCAGGTAATCCTCAGAGCTCGGGATGCTTGTCTGTTCTTAAGGTGAAAAGCACATGTCTGTGTTTTATTTTTTAGTCATATTTATATTTTTAATGTACCAAACATACCAAGTTTGTATGAAAATGTGATTATTTCCTGTGCTGGCCGCCTCTGACACTATCTCTCATAAAAGGGCATTATGTGAGTTGATGCAACTGATCGCATTGTACATATGTTGTTCTGAACTACAAAGAATAAACTACTTGTTCTTTATTGTTCACCTGCGTGGCATATTTTCTTTCTCTGTCAAGGCAGTGTGTGGGCTTATCAAACAAGAACTACGTGTGGTTTATTTTACCTTACACCACAGGGTAGTCCTCACTTGGCTCATTAGAAAACACCTTCCCTCGCAAACCACTTCATAAAAAGGCCTAGACATGGGGGTGAAATACTTTCCCCGAGACAGTTTCCCCTGCGTACCCAACTGAGCACCTCCTGCCTGCTTGTTGTAGAGGGGAGGCAGGCTTTGTGCAGTGTCAGCCTGAGCAAGCAGCGTGTTGTCGCCTAAGGGACTTGACGCTAACTTCTGCCGGTTTAGGGCTGCCTGGAAGTGTCACCAAAATACCAATCTCTTTCCAGAAGGAAGCGCACTCAGCTGATGCCGTACAACAAGAGCCATTTTCTCCTTGAGATAACTTTGTCCTTGTTAACATCCAGGCCTTGCCTGCCGCTCATAAATAATGTATTTCGGTTCTGGGTCTCCGTCTCGGTCTCTCTCTCTCTCTGTCTCGTTTGTGTCAGATTCCACACTGTCTCTTCTGAAGCCTGGCCTCCTGATGCTCTTTCGGTCTCGGAAGAAAGCAAACCAAGGAACCTGTAATGGCCACAAGGCTTATTAGGCTAACACAGCCTATTATTATTATTCTGCGTTGGAAGAAATCTCACACTTTCATTTCCCTCCGCTTTCATGTGTTTGGGCACTGACTGTTCTCCCAATGCGTGAAAGAAAGAAAGAAAGAAAGAAAGAAAGAAAGAAAGAAAGAATAACATAATAACCTTCCCAGAGTCAAACACACCTTTGCTTATTTCCAAATTCTCCATCATAGGGAACTGGCTACAAAGGAACTGGGAATAATGAGAACGGTGAGGATTTGCAGTTCCGTGGAAGATCGACATGTCTTTAATTTTTCATATCGGCTGCTCGGTGCAGCTTTTCCAATTGTTTACTTTTGATTTATTTCCTTTGATGCCCTGCGACTGTTCTTCGTGTATGGATGCAATTTCTCTTCTTGCAACTGTTTCTTTTGGCCAGGTCTCAGTATTCCTTCAATTTGAATAATTCCAAACGTGCCCAGAAATGTATTGTCGAAGGCTTTCATGGCCAGAATCACTGGGTTGTTGTAGGTTTTTTCGGGCTATATGGCCATGGTCTAGAGGCATTCTCTCCTGACGTTTTGCCTGCATCTATGGCAAGCATCCTCAGAGGTAGTGAGGTCTGTTGAAAATAGGAAAATTGGTTTATATTTCTGTGGAATGACCAGGGTGGGACAAAGGACTCTTGTCTGCTGGAGATAGGTGTGAATGTTTCAACTGGCCACCTTGATTAACATTTGATGGCCTGGCAATGCCTGGAGCAATCTTCTAGGCACTGGGTTGCTGTAGGTTTTTTCGGGCTATATGGCCATGTTCTAGAGACATTCTCTCCTGACGTTTCGCCTGCATCTATGGCAAGCATCCTCAGAGGTAGTGAGGTCTGTTGGAAATAGGAAAATTGGGTTATATATTTGTGGAATGACCAGGGTGGGACAAAGGACTCTTGTCTGCTGGAGCTAGGTGTGAATGTTTCAACTGACCACTTTGATTAGTATTTGATGGCCTGGCAGTGCCTGGGACAATCTTTTGATGAGAGGTGATTAGATATCCCTGATTGTTTACTCTCTGTTATTTTGCTGTTGTAATTTTAGAGTTTTTTAATACTGGTAGCCAGATTTTGTTCATTTTCATGGTTTCCTCCTTTCTGTTAAAATTGTCCACATGCTTGTGGATTTCAATGGCTTCTCTGTGTAGTCTGACATGGTGGTTGTTGGAGTGGTCCAGCATTTCTGTGTTCTCAAATAACATGCTGTGTCCAGGTTGGTTCATCAGGTGCTCTGCTATGGCTGACTTCTCTGGTTGAAGTAGTCTGCAGTGCCTTTCATGTTCCTTGATTTGTGCTTGCCATAGATACAGGCGAAACGTCAGGAGAGAATGCCTCTAGAACATGGCCATATAGCCCGAAAAAACTACAGCAACCCAGTGCCCAGAAATTATGGCAATGCATCCACAGAAGCATTAATTATTTCACCTTTATCGCCTGCAAGGTTAAAAAGCGTCGCACAATTGGATTGGATAGAAATTACTCAAAACCAAAATTAAAGCCGTGACCCAAGCAGCTCACAGCCTTTCCACAATGATCCTCATTACTGTACTGTCATTATTGAGACCAAAGACTTGTCCGGGCTGGCAGGAGTTATTTCTTTACCGCTATTTGGATTGGCGTTTGCAGTATGTTCCTGTGCTTCTAAGAGCATGATTTTTCAGAAAGCTGCTCCATGCTTCACAGCTGTGCTCCTCACTTTCCAGACATACACAAACGCACCCGGATGGTGCAAAGAAAGCCTCATGCAGGCCGTCCTCGATATTTTTCAAACCAACGACTTGAGAAACGGCTTGTGTCTTATCTCTAATCTTCCTGGCATCCGCCTGACAGGCTCCACCATCTGCCAGTTGCATGCCCTCCAACTGTCCTGATTTGGCACTGACATATTCATCCTCTGCTGGCCCACTTTTCCAGCTTTGGCAATGTTCCGGTTTCTCTCTCTTCCCCTCCAGTATCCCCCTTGGCCCTCAGCTAATTTCAATCACTGCAAATTGAGCTCAAGGTACAAGTGTGGCTTGTTCTCAGTTGATTCAACAGAGGAGGGAGGAGGACACAGAGGGTATGTCTACGCTATAGAATTACCCGTATATTCCGGTATATAAGACAACTGGGCGTATAAGATGACCCCCAACTTTTCCAGTTAAAATATAGAGTTTGGGATATACTCGCCGTATAAGACTACCCCTCTTCCAATCCACACCAAATAAATTTTTTAAAAGCATCAGATTTGATTTCAATATGGTAATTTTCCTATAACTGTACCTCCTTCTCTGCCTCTCAGATCTCGCACATGCGCACCTGCACCACTTCACTGCAGTCTTCAGGAGTGAGATCTGAGAGGCAGAGGAGGAGGTACGGTAATAGGATACAAGGGCAGCCAGACAAGTAAAAGAGTTGTGTTTTTCTGGGCCCAGAACCACTCTATCTCTATTTTCTATAACCCGAGCGTCCTGTACGCCCGCAGCTTGCTCTGCCCTTCACTTACACCTTCCTGGTGAGGCACCCCTTCACCTCACCATCGGGACCGCATTAAGTCCATGAATCATGATGAATGGATTTTCTTCTACCGTACTTGTGTAGCGTCACCCTTAATGCTTTCATACAGTCGCTGCATACAGCAGGGACGTGGCCACTGCCATTTTTGAGCTCCCCCCACAATATGCAGCAACCACAGATTCTCCGATCCAGATTGGAAGTTTCAGCACCCGCTCTATAAGATGACTCCCGGAGTATAAGACTACTCCCGCATGTACGACGACTCCCATGCATAAGGCTACTCCAGCGTATAAGACAACTCCCATGTATAAGACGACCCCGCATATAAGACGACCCCTGACTTCTGAGAAGATTTTCTTGGGTTAAAAAGTAGTCTTATACACCGGAATATACGGTAATCCAGTTTGGCACCACTTGGATGCCCCATCTCAATGCTATGGAATCACGGGAGTTGTAGATTTACAAGGTTTTCAGTCTTCTCTGCCAAAGATTCTGTGCTTATTTCGATTTTAATGTTTATCTGGTTTATGTTGTGAATTGTACATTGCATTGTTTTTAGTATTGTTAGACAGTGTGAGTTTCTTTTTAGAAAATGCAGGATATAAATAAATGAATACGATGGTGGTGGCGTCGTCATTCCAAAGACTTTTGTAGCTCGGTCCTCTGTTGTTGGTACAGCTTGTTGTTTCCACAGTTTTGAATAGTCAATTCTTGCTGCTGGTATTTGCTTATCTAATAATACTAATAAAAAGTTTCTGGTTTCAGTGTTATTTTGTTCTTTAATATAGTTTCGATTGCATTATGAATTTTTTTGCAGTTTAAAAAATCCATCTACTTTCTTTTTAGTTTCTTTTTACTTCAAGCAATTGCAGTTTTGCGGGTAATACCAGGCTCTGGAAGGGATTTTCCTTCTTGATTAAGCATGACTTTCTATGTCCATTTTCCAACCGTATGTCCTGCATACTCTTGCAGTCCAAAACTGACCAGTAAAGGTCTCTGGGTGCTCAGGTTCCTGGGGTACGACCTGCTTCTGAAGTCTTCTCAAGAAGATGCAACTGCCATATTCCGTTGCAAATGGAACTGCCATTCCTTTGCGAATGGGTCTACCATATTATTTTGCAAATGGGTCTGCCATATTCCTTTGCAAATGTGTCTGCCATAGTCCTTTCCAAATGGGTCTATCATAGTCCTTTGCAAATGCAACTGGCAGATTCCATTGCAAATGAAGCTGACATATTCCTTTGCAAATGTGTCTACCATATTACTTTGCAAATGAAACTGCCATTTTCCTTTCCAAATGGGTCTACCATAGTCCTCTGCAAATGCAACTGGCATATTCCATTGCAAATGGGTCTGCCATATTCCTTTTCAAATGGGTCTACTGTAATCCTTTGCAAATGCAACTGGCATATTCCTTTGCAAGTGGGTCTGCCATATATGCTTTTGCAACTGGGACTGCCACATTCCATAGCAAATGGGATCACTATGTTCCTTTGCAAATGGGTTTATGCTATTCCTTTGCAAATTGGAATGTCATATTCCTTTGCAAATGCAACTGCCATATTCCTTTGCAAATGGTCTGCTATATTCCATTGCAAATGGTTCTGCTATATTCCTTTCCAAATGGGTCTACCATAGTCCTTTGCAAATGCAACTGCCATATCCCATTGCAAATGGAACTGCCATATTCTGTTGCAAATAGGTCTACATATTATGCAACACCTATGGGAGAGGGAAGCAGGGCGTTTTCATGGAGGCCTGCAAATATTCACGTTTTTGGGACTACAATGCAGAACCTCCCACCGATCACAATTGTAAAAGCGGGATTTGATAGTCAACAGTCCTCCCAAGTGATTCTCCCAAACTCCCTCAAGAAGATACCTCGATTGCAGCACACAATATGTAACTAAATACACTTTGCCTGTTGATTGAGCTTTGGGCATTGTTCTTATTTACCAGGGGCAGTTCTTGTTTTCTTTTTCCTGACCCGGGCAATCACCGTCCTTATTTTGTTTCCATGTTTGCCTCTGGGGCAGGCCTTGCTTGTGTGGGTAGGAGGAGCTGACATTCTTTAGGGCTGTGGATCCCAAGGATCTCTGCAAGTCAAGAGTTGGGTAACAGATGCATCCTTTTCGGTCCTCACGCTTTTAGACTGCAGCGGCCAAGGTTTACTTTAAAGAGTTGGTATTCAAGTGCGTTACATTTAGCGGCATTGGTTTAGAGGACTCCACAGAATCCCTTCTGGCTCCATGATGTAGGACTCCTAAGATTTCCACAAGAAGAACAATCAATGAGGATTCTTCTGAGGGAAAGCCCCGATATGACATCATAATAATCATCTTCATCATCATCACAGAGGATTCTTCTGAAGGAAAGCCCAGAGATGACATCACCATCGCCATCACTATCAACACCACTATGTCATGTTGCCAGGGCTCTACCTTGTTTAGGTAGAGATGAATCAAACTCCCAGTTTTAACAAACAGTTTAATTAAAACAGCACTTACTTGCTGGCTGTTTTTATAGTCCAGAATATAAAACACAAAGATAGCACACAGCTACAGAATAAACAAAAACTGATAGCAAAAATAACTTCGTAGTCAAAAGGGTCCAGTCCAATGGTCAAATGCCGAGAGTTCAATAAACAAAGTCCAGGGAGCAAGAGTCTATACCGTAGTCAAAAGCCAGTCCAAAGGTTCAAGGTTCCAGGATTCCAAGATTACAGGAGACAGGTCAGGATACCGAAAAATCCAACAGACCTGGGGGAAAAACCAGCAGCATCCACCACCAAAATACAACAGATACTTTTCTCCCAAAGATCAGTCTCAAGGTTAGCTCCTTAAATCCAGTAACACCCAGCTGCAACCCATCTCCTGCACACCTCCACCCCTAATTGCTTTCACCCATGAACTCCCACTTACAGATCACCAAATTCTCTAGAACTAATACTCACATTAACCCTTCCATTACCACCACCATCAACTGCAGAACATATGACACACTACTACCACCATCATCATCATCATGGATTCTTCTGAATGAAAGCCATGAAATGACATCATCATCATCATCACTACAGAGGATTCATCTGAAGGAAACCCCTAAGATGACATCACCATCACCATCACTATCACCACCAACACCACCATCATCATGGATTCTTCTGAATGAAAGCCATGAGATGACATCATCATCATCACAGATTCTTCTGAAGGAAAGCCCCAAGATGACATCATCATCATCATCATCATCATCACAGAGGATTCTTCTGAAGGAAAGTCCTGAGATGACACCACCATTGCCATCACTATCACCACCACCATCACCACCATCATCATCATGGATTCTTCTTAACGAAAGCCCCAAGATGACATCATCATTATCACAGAGGATTCTTCTGAAGGAAAGTCCTGAGATGACATCACCATCGCCATACTATCACCACAATCACCACCACCATGGATTCTTCTTAATGAAAGCCCCAAGATGACATCATCATCATCATCATCATCATCGAGGATTCTTCTGAAGGAAAGTCCTGAGATGACATCACCATTGCCATCACTATCACCACCACCATCACCACCACCACCACCATGGATTCTTCTTAATGAAAGCCCCAAGATGACATCATCATCATCATCATCACAGAGGATTCTTCTGAAGGAAAGTCCTGACATCACCATCGCCATACTATCACCACCATCACCACCATCATCATCATGGATTCTTCTTAATGAAAGCCCCAAGATGACATCGTCATCATCATCATCATCATCATCATCATCATCATCATCACAGATTCTTCTGAAGAAAAGCCCTAAGATGACATCATCATCATATTTGGGAAAAGAAAGAAAGAAAAGAAAGCAGATGGGACACAAGTGATGATTTTCCAATCAGAATGGCCGGCAACTTGAGCAACGGGGAGTGGAAGTGATACCCCAAAAAACACCCCCAAAAGATCTCTCTGTCCTAAACTTGTGCTCTTGACCTATCAAACCACCTCACTTGGAAACACTTTCTGCTGCTTAAAAATGGGTACCAGACACTCGTTTGCGGTTGCGCCATTGTGAGCATTTCCATTCATGGGTAGGGAGTGTCTGTGCTACAAGCCTCATGTGTTAATCTCCTAAATGGGAAAACAGATACAGCAGCTGCTGCAACCGAGCAACTGTTTGGCCCCTCCTTCCAGACAGAAGCCCTTCGCCCGCTCTTGGCTGGAGGTGCGAGCCAGAAGTTGAGAGCCAAAGGACAGGGGCTATAAACAGGCAGTGGCATCGCTGGATTGCTGGGACTTAGACATTAGAATCATCCTATAGTTCACACCCCACCTTTTCCTCAGCTGGGGATTCAAGGCAAGTTATAACAAAAGGGAAAGGTAGCAGCACAGAACAGCTAAAAAATGATGAAATTATTGGAAAATTTGACACCATTTAAAATACATTAAAATGACAACAATGGAAAGTTCTCTCTCGCCCCCCCCCCCCAAATAAGATTCACAAAGGTTTACTGGAAAGAGAATAAGGAGGGTGCCAATCTAACAATGAGCCCAACCTTCCCATTTGCAGGTCTGACTTTTGCAGATTTAATCAACACGCATTCTCTTCCTTTATGACCGTATCTCCCGCCATGAACTATCTCGGGGCCTCCAATCTTCCGGGGAGGCCCTTCTCTCACCCCTGCAGTTTCTCAAGCTCACCTAGTGAGTACAAGGGAGAGAGCCTTTTCCACTGTGGCTCCCTGACTCTGGAACTCACTGCCTGGAGAAATTTGGAAAGCCCCTTCCCTAGAAATCTTCAAAAAGAACCTTAAAACCCGGCTCTTCTGCTGTGCCTTTGATGAATAGGTATATAATCCCACTGTTAGGAATTGTGGGAGTTGAAGTCCAAAACACCTGGAGGGAGGACCGAAGTTTGCCCATGCCTGCTCTAGGCCAACTCGTAAGCTTGTCTCATAGCACTCCAACCCTTTCCAGACTTGTTCTTTTCATCTCCAGGGATGCTGCCTGATCCATGGCTCTCGCTTGGGAAGGGAGCGCCTGCAATTACTTGGCCACTGAGACCCATTTCTTTTTCCATCCACCTGTGGCTCCCCTCAAAGGGAAAATGAGGAGAGGGTGGTGGTTCGTCTGTTGATGCTTTCAATTCCTTGCAAGAAACCGCTCTGAATGCACAGATGTTACTGACCACCCCCGGGAAGGAGGGGGGGGGGGGGATAGAAGGCAAGTTTCTTTAGGATGGTCAAAAAAGAGGAAACATGTGATTATCTTTTGTTTTTTATATGCTAAAACTTAAGAGATGGGTGCCAACTGATGGGTCAATTGTTAAGAAATTCTAATTGAAGAAATGCACAATATCAATGATATAGCAATGATAGATGTATACACACATACAGGGGTGGCTCAACCAATTATGCAAAGTAAGCATTTGCAGTATTGTTGATTTTGCCCAGGGGCGCTCTTGAGGCGCTCTTGGGGGAAAATAGACCTTGACATATGCGAGTTGTAGTTACTGGGATGTATAGTTCACCTACAATCAAAGAGCATTCTGAATTCCACCAATGATGGAATTGAACCAAATATGGCACACAGAACTCCCACGACGAGCAGAAAATATATATCAGTGATTGGTTGGAGGGGCGGGGGGCACCAAAATACTGTTTGCTTACCGTTGAAAATTACCTAGGGCCACCTCTGCACACATACACACATATATAGTAGGCATATATGTGGATGTGTTTATTTGAGGTGTGCATTTTTTACGTTTGCCTCGTAATTCGGATGAAATTTGTTAAATTTTGTACTTACGAGGCAATATCCAACATGTGGGTGTGGCCCGCACCAAAAATTTAAGAATTGAAATTTTCCCCATACTTTTTTGTTTTCATTTTGTAAACCTCAGAAGGATCCTAAACCCAGTTTCATGTTCAGTGCAAAAAAGCAAAGCAAAGCCAAAAAGGCTGCCTTTCCTCTTTAAAGAAATAGCCTCTTACCACAAGGAGAGGGAAGCAGCAGGGAGAAAGCAGATTTTGCTGAAAAACACAGAATTCTGGGAAATGTAGTTTGGAGAGGTAAGGAACCCTATGGCAGAGATTGCAAAAGTCCCTGCCCTAAACTACATTTCCCAGAATTCTGCTCACCATCAGAACGCCCCAATCAGGAGAGGGGGAAATGTGTCTATCCATCACAACCGTTAGCCAGAGTTCCAATGAATGGTTGAATCTGCAAAGAAGAGGATAGGCTGATACTTCTAGGAACTACATTTCTGTGCTGGGCTGGGTGGCCCTTGGGGGTCCCTTCCAGCTCAATAGGGGAAGCATTTAGAGGCTGACTGGCCAACTTCAGGAGAGTTTTGATGGTGCCCTTCTGCCTGGAAGAAGGAATTTGAATCAGATTGCCTTTGGGAGTCCCCTCTAACTATAGGATTCTATGAAAATTTAGAATTGGTTAATATTGGATTTCAATTGGTTAATAGAGAGAGAGAGATCCAAGAAGATTGCTGTTGCAGCTTTTTTAAAAAAAGTGTTTTTGTCAAAACTCTTAAAAATTCCCCAAAATCAGTAGATGTGTGAATATATCTGAAACTTGGCGAGAATGATCCCCTGTTATCTTGTCTCATTGTAGAGAAAATTCAAGGAGATCACTCTTGTAGTGTTTTTTTAAAAAAAATGTTTATAAAAAGTTTGAAAATTCCCCAAAAATCCGTGGATAAGTGAAACATTCTGAAACTTGATTGGTTGACAGTGGTCAATGTGTTCTACCACTGTGGAAAGTTTCACCCAAATAGCTGTACAAATGAGGGAGAAAGGAGTCCCTGAATTTTCTCCTCTTACACAATTACTGTGCTGGTACAAGCTGTACCAGAAGCTCCAACTTTATTTGCTTTGTATTAAGTGTTTGCTTGCAGCCCAAGGTTTGGGTTTCTGCAGAAGGATGGCTTCCTGTTAAAGTTTGCAGTTATAGAGCAGGCCCCCTGTTCATCATCATTAGGTTCTCTAGTCCCGCCCCCTTTTGGGTTTAGAGAAGGGAAGGGAGACATTTTTTAGTCCGTCTCAGCAAGAAAAGTCAATGTACAGGACGTGTACAGACTTTCTCCTGTACAAAGGCTTCAACCCTTAAGACTTCCCGGGGGAGAACAGTCTTAAGAGCATCTAAAGATTCTCAAAGGTTCCCAGGGAAACAGCCTTACAGCCCTGAGGAATTTCGGAGGGAATAACAGCTTTAAACATCAAGAACTCCAGCTAAGTGACTACAGGCCTACTGGTAGGTCCACTCGGTTTTGAGACGCAGTTCAGCCCGGTAGTGGATCCACATCAGTTAGGTTTAGGTTCACAGTTAGCCTGGGAGGAGCTAGAAAGGGATTTTCCTTTGAAGTAAAGCAAAGAAACAGTTAGAAGCCACCAGTTGCACAAAGCCTGGAAGCATTTGTTTAACCTTTTGAAGACAAAAGAAATGTATGTTGATTGTTCACCAATAAAAGACTTTGTTATATTTTACAAGCCCTTTAGAGACTGTTTATGGTGAAAATCCTTAAGAATTTCTCTTTGGGCCGCCTGGCTTCCCGCTGGGCTAAAGTTGCACGTCCTGTTTTAAAGGCAATTCGTTTCAAGCCCAGCGCGCGACAGAACAATTACTATATGGAAAAAGTAATGAAATTTTGTTACTCTCGTTATAGTAACAAATTTTTCACTTTGTGAATGGAACTGCTTAAAAAATAGAACTATGTATGACAATACCCTCCCCATCCTCATTCTTGGATGTACATTAGACTTTTGGATAGACCTAACTTACTCACAAAACTCCATCATCAACTTATTATACTTTCCTTGGCCTTTCCCCCACTCTGATAGTATGCGTGAAAATGAAACAATAATAAATATGACTAAAAGAAAAGAAAAAGAGGAAACACATTACCAAAAAGTAGCCAAAAGGGGATGCAATTTTGTATATGCTAACTCTCAGAACTTAAGTTTTGCAGACCTCAACTACCAGAAGCTTCCAGCTAGGATGGCTGGCATGACAACTGTGGTTCGAAAAGCCACTTATTTTGCGAGCTCGTCTGATTCATATGTTGGAAATGTAGAATGAAAGACATGAACCAAGAGACATATGCGCGACATGGAGCTCCATCGCCATAGTTACATCTCCCACCACCACCTGTCAAGCAATGCAGCTCCTGTAACATGTCCATGTGGTTGGAGAGTAGTGAGATCAATAGGAATGTGTCAGGACATTTGCACCATACACACAACACATTTCACGAACAAAAACAAGTGACACAAACACCACTCGGGTTGCAGCTACACCAGGCAAGGGCAAACTCTGGCCCTCCCTCCGGGTGTTATGGACTTCAACTCCCACAATTACTGCAGTACATGCACAACATCCTTCAGTATGTGGATGATATACTTATAGCATAGGCAGGGGCCAACTTGGGTCCTTCAGATGTTTTGGACTACCTTTTCCTTTTCCATTTAAGCCGCTGAGGGGAAAAAGAAAGGGCCTGAGGACATTAGGAATGATGGGAGTGGAAGTCCAAAACACCCAGACGGAGGGCCCAAGTTGGCCCAAGCCTGAGCTAGGCTGTAGGATGAATGTAGTTTGACCCCACTTCAACTGGAATGGCTTAATGCAGGGTTCCTCAAACTTTTTAAACAGAGGGCCAGGCCACAGTCCCTCAAACTGCTGGATGTCAGGTGGTGCAATACTGGCTAAACAGTATAATTTCTCCAGTGGTGTAGGGCGCAGACACCCCGTGATAATGCAGCATGTCTCATTAAGAGCCACATCTACTGTTTTAGCGTGGTGAGATGTGTTCCACACTGGGCATGCATACTCAGCAGCAGAGTAGCATAGCGCAAGGGCAGATGTCTTCACTGTGTCTGGTTGTGATCCCCAGGTTGTGCCAGTCAGCTTTCGTATGATATTGTTTCTAGCACCCACTTTTTGCTTGATATTCAGGCAGTGCTTCTTGTAGGTCAGAGCACGGTCTAGAGTGACTCCCAGATATCTGGGTGTGCTGCAATGCTCCAGTGGGATTCCTTCCAAGGTAATCCTCAGGGCTCGGGATGCTTGTCTGTTCTTAAGGTGAAAGGCACATGTCTGTGTTTTAGATGGATTAGGGATCAGTTGGTTTTCCCTGTAATAGGCAGTAAGAGCACCTAGAGCTTCGGAGAGCTTCTGTTCAACCATCTCAAAGCTCCCTGCTTGAGCGGCAATGGCACAATCATCAGCATAGATGAAACTCTCTGTCCCTTCTGGCAGTGGCTGGTCATTTGTGTAAATGTTGAACATTGATGGAGCAAGCATGCTCCCCTGAGGCAGGCCGTCCTTCTGTTTCACCATCCTTCTCTGGCCCTGGAACTCAACAAAAAAGCTCCTGTTTTGTAGCAGGTTTCCTATGAGGCGGGTGAGGTGGTAGTCCTTTGTGATATTATACATTTTTCTCAGGAGGAGGCAGTGGTTCACAGTATCATAAGCCGCTGACAGGTCTATGAAGACAGCTTGCTTTTGGCTGATGAAATAAGATTGTTGTTGTTGTGTGTTTTCAAGTTGTTTCAGACTTAGGTTGACCCTGAGCGAGGGCTGGGTAAATTCCCTTGGAGGGCTGTATCCGGCCCCCGGGCCTCAGTTTGAGGACCCCTGGCTTAATGTTATGGAAGCTTGGGAGCTGTACTTTGGCAAAGAAGCAGAAGGGTAAGGACCTTGTAAAACTACAAGTCCCAGCATTCCTTGGCATTGAGCCTTGGCAGTCAACATGATGCCAAATTGCATTCATTCTACAGTATAGATTTTAAATTGTCACTTTGATTACAATTTCAAACACTTCCCATAAAGTTCCAAATTGGTTCTTTGAGAAGATGTGGGTGCATCAACATAAAGAAGGAGCAGGCAAAGAGACGGGGAAATAGCCCGACAGTTATAGTACGACGGTTCTGCTTTAATGGGCATGGCTGAATGCAAAATGCCTTGGTGACTGTAACTGTTCACCTGCAGCCGTGCAGATTGGTCCAGTCTCCAAATGAATATTTTATCTTCGTTTAAAGTTTTGCTGGTCAAACACAGAGTTTGTCTTTGTGTCCCTAAGAGAAAGAAAATGCTGGCACATTATGTACGTATATAGGCAAGCAGAGCGATGTGCATAGGCAATCAGAGCGATTGCCTTGCTTCAGAAGAGGGCAACCCATGCCATTCATCTCTCCAAAGTACAAGAGGCATCCTTTATCAAAGTCACTTTAAGTGGCACTACGACTAGGAAGAGCAGGCAGCGGCAGAGGCCTGGAATGTAGGTCACGCATGATCACAACAGTGAATTCATCATGTTCCATCGTCCACTGCAACGTGAAAGGCTCGCTTCTTGCAGTGTAGCGAGGAACAGCCTTCCAGCGCCTTGTTATAAACACCATGCTATTCAACATCTGTATCAATGGATGATGGAACAGAAGGCATGCCTTTGTAATTTGCAGACAACACCAAACTGGGAGAGTGTTGGAAATAGCAACCTTCCACAATCCTCCTACACTAGTTATTTGTTATATATATAATTCAGATTGCAGAGCCAACCTTAAGAAATGGGGCTACAAAGTGGAATCTACGACATGTGAGTGTGGAGAAGAGCAAACTACAGACCACCTGCTGCAATGCAACCTGAGCCCTGCCACATGCACAATGGAGGACCTTCTTGCAGCAACACCAGAAGCACTCCAAGTGGCCAGCTACTGGTCAAAGGACATTTAATCAACTACCAAGCTTGCAAACTTTGTGTTTCGTCTGTTTGTTTGTTTGTTTTGTTAAAAATGTAATACAAATGTCTGGTTGCTCCTGACACAATAAATAAACTATGCTAATAGTATAGTGTATTGTATTATATATACCTTGTAAGCCGCTCTGAGTCCCCTTTGGGGTGAGAAGGGTGGCATATAAATGTTGTAAATAAATAAATAAACAATTTAGTAGACCGCAAGCTGAACATGAGTCAACAGTGTGATCCGGCAGCTCAAAAAGCTAATGCGATTCTAGAGTGTTGATCTGTCATGCGCTGGACCTGTAAAGAATTTCCTTTAGAACAGGATGTGCAACCTTTGCCCAGTGGGAAGCCAGGGGGCCCAAAGAAAAGTTCTCAGAGGTTTCCACCACAAATGATGAAAATGAACAAACCATGAAAATGAACAAAATCTGGCTACCAGTATTAAAAAACTCAAAAATTACAACAGCAAAACAACAGAGGAAACAAACAGGCACATAAAATCACTCTCAACAAAAGATTCCCCCCAGGCACTTCCAAGCCATTGAATGCTAATCAAGGTGATCAGCTGAAACATTCACACCTAGCCCCAGCAGACAAAAGTCCTTTGTCTCACCCTGGTCATTCCACAGATATATAAACCCATTTTTCCTACTTCCAACAGACCTCACTTCCTCTGAGGATGCTTGCCATAGATGCAGGCGAAACTTCAGGAGAGAATGCCTCTAGAACATGGCCATATAGCCCGGAAAGACCTACAACAACCCAATCTTTAGATGGCTTGTGAAGTTTAACAAAGTCCTTTATTAATGAACAATCAAACAGAAAGTTCTCTTGTCTTCAGTAAAGTTAAGCAAATGATTTCAGGCTTTTATGCAACTGGTGAATTCCTAATCTTGCCCACGAAGGACAGGCAACTGTCTTCAATAACTTCTTCTTTACTTTAAAGGAAAATCCCCTTTTTAACTTCTCCCAGGCTGACTGTAATCTAACCCTTACTGATGTGGGCTCCGCTACCGGGTCGAACTGTCTCGAAGCACCAAGTGGACCTACCAGTAAAGGCTTAGATATTCTCCAGCTGGAGTTCTTTGGTCTTTAGGGCTGTTTCCCTGGAAATCTTTGGAGACTCTTAAGACGGTTCTCCCCCCGGAAAGTCTTAAGGGTTGAAGCTTTTGTACAGGGGAAGCTTGCACATGTCCTGTACATTAGCTTTCCTTGCTGAGACTAACTAAAAATGGCTCCCTTCCCTTCCCAATTGCCCTGAGCAAGGGGCGGGACCAAAACTTAACGATGATGGACAGGTGACTTGCACCTTTCATGGGCGGAATCACAGGGTTGTTGTAGGTTTTTTCGGGCAGTATGGCCATGGTCTAGAGGCATTCTCTCCTGACGTTTCGCCTGCATCTATGGCAAGCATCCTCAGAGGTAGTGAGGTCTGTTGGAAGTAGGAAAAATGGGTTTATATATCTGTGGAATGACCAAGGTAATGTTTCAGCTGATCACCTTGATTTGCATTCAATGGCCTGGAAGCGCCTGGGGGGAATCTCTTGTTGAGAGTGAATTGATGTGCCTGATTGTTTACTCTCTGTTGTTTTGCTGTTGTAATTTTTGAGTTTTTAATACTGGTAGCCAGATTTTGTTCATCTTCATGGTTTCCTCCTTTCTGTTGAAATTGTCCACATGCTTGTGGATTTCAATGGCTTTCTGTGTAGTCTGACATGGTGGTTGTTGGTGTGGTCCAGCATTTCTGTGTTCTCAAATAATATGCTGTGTCCAGGCTGGTTCATCAGGTGCTCTGGTGCCCCATCCCAGCCATTCCACAGATATATAAACCCATTGTCCTATTTCCAACATACCTCACTACCTCTGAGGATAGATGCAGGCGAAACGTCAGGAGAAATGCCTCTAGAACATGGCCCTATAGCCCGAAAAAACCCACAAGAACCTAGTGATTCCAGCCATGAAAGCCTTCGACAATACTTTGTTTAAATGTTGGTGTGGATTTCAATGGCTTCTCTGTGTAGTCTGACATGGTGGTTGTGAGAGTGGTCCAGCACTTTTGTGTTCTCAAATAACAATGATGGACAGGTGATTTGCCCTATGACTGCAACCAAAGGAAGCCACCCTTCTGCAGAGTCCCTGAAACTTTGGACTGCAAGCAAACATTTAATACAAAGCAAATAAAGTTGGAGCGCCTGGTACAGCCGTTCCAGCACAAGTGTAATGTCGAGATCAAGGGAAGCCATGCCCCCACTCTACCTGTTCTGCTGCGGATGATGGGAGTTGTAATGCAGTACACGCAACGAGGGCCGGTTTCTACTTGTTCCTTTCTATCCTGGCTTCTAGGCCACCAAGCGAGGCTGAAAGAAGAGCCACCATCATTATTCTCCTCCTCACCTCTGCAAGGAATAAATGCAAGGGAATTGTATTTGGGAAGGCTTTAAAGATTCAAGGCTGCTCCCCCTTGAAAAAGGAAGGAGAGAGACAAAGCCGTGGATCGGATCGTGTGGGCTTGCACAGCCAGAGAAATGGTCTTCAGCTGACAATGCTTTTAAGCAATCGCTCCTTTCATTAAAATGATTGCAAGATCCCCTTGGGAAGGGAGGGGAAAAAATCTAGGCCATTGTATTGTGAAGTTCTTCCTTCGCTCTTCTTTAAGCAGATTCTGTGTCACATCCTTTTAGCCATTTCCTTCACATTGGAATTTTTTTAAAAAAAAACACCACACATTTTAGAAGAAAAAGGGGAAGGAAGCGCAAAAAACGTATGGCCAAACACTCCCCATAAACATCAAAGCTAAAAGAAACCCTCAAATTCATTATACAAAAGGGTGTCAGTCTCTCAAAACTGTAGCTGGATGCACCTAGCATGGCATGGACCGGTCTTTTAAGTGGTGCAAAGATCAAGATCAGAGCACGGAGAAGTTCCTTTCTGGAACATAACCGTGGGAACCAACTTGGAGAGATTGTCCAAATAAGGAAACGAGTCTGTACTCGACATACAGTTATTAGGGAGCAAACCCCAGTGGACACATGTCATGGATATTGGTGAAAATCCCTCTCTGAAATGTTGCATGAGGCTGGATGTGATACATAGAGCAGGAGATTCCACGTGAACATTAGGAAAGATTTTGGTTACCATGAGAACTGTTCACTGGTGGAACTCTCTGCGTCTGAGTGTAGTGGACGCTCCTTCTTTGGAGGCTTTTAAACAGAGGTTGGATGGCCATCTGTTGGGGTGCTTTGATTGGGCTTTTCCTGCATGGAAGAAGGGTTGGACTAGATTAGTGTTTCTCAACCTGTGGGTCAGGACCCCTGGGGGGTCGCGAGGGGGTGTCAGAGGGGTCCCCAAAGACCATCAGAAAACATTGTATTTTCTGTTGGTTATGGGGGTTCTGTGTGGGAAGTTTGGCCCAATTCTATCATTGGTGGGGCTCAGAATGCTCTTTGACTGTAGGTGAACTATACATCTCAGCAACTACAACTCCCAAATGTCAAGGTCTATTTTCCTCCAAACTCCACCAGTGTTCACATTTGGGCATATTGTGTATTTGTGCCAAGTTTGGTCCAGATCCATCATTGTTTGAGTCCACAGTGGTCTCTGGATGTAAGTGAACTACAACTCCAAAACTCAGGGTCAATGCCCACCAAACCCTTCCAGTATTTTCTGTTGGTCCTGGGAGCTCTGTGTGCCAAGTTTGTTTAAATTCTGTGCTGGTACGGCTGCACCAGGAGCTCCAACTTCTTTTCCTTTCTATTGAGTGTTTGCATGTATTCCAAAGTTCCATGCATTTTGCAATAAGGTGGCTTCCCTTGGTTTGCACTAATAGTGCCAATTACCCATCAATTATCATTATGTTGTTTAGTTCGACCCCTTTTTCTGGGTTAAGAAGGGAAAAAGGGGACCTCTAGTTCAGTTCACACAGAGAAGCCTTTCGTACAGGACGTGAATCAGTTCCACCTGTAGAAAGCTTCATCTTTTATAGCTTTGCTGGGGTATCCAGTCCCACATCTCTACAGAGAACTACAGCATAGCCTTTGTTGGAGAAATACAGCTCCACGGTTTTACAGCCAGCCTTCGCTGGGAATTGAAAGCCTTCTTTCCTCTTGGAAATCTACTAAAGGACTCTGTTTGGTAAGGACCACTTGTGACAGCCATAAAGCAATTTGGACCGGGTGTAGGGTCCCACGGCAGCAGAGCTTAAGCCAGATTGCCCAGGAAGGGGTGAAGGATTTCCCTTGTAGGAGGAAGAAATAGTTTATGAAGAAAGTTGCCTGTCCCTTGTGGACAAGATTTAAGCAAGCCACCAGTTGATTCAAAGCCCTGAAGTATTTGTTTGATTTATTGACGATTTAAGCAACAATAAAAACTTTGTTGAACTTTCTAAGTCTTTAAAAGAACTTTGTGTGGGGAAATCCGAAGGGCCTCTCAGCCGAGGCACCCGTGGTATCCCGTTGGCCATTCAGAAAACACATCCTGTCTACAGACTCTTTCACAGGCCCAGCGCGTGACAGCACAAATTCCATCATTGCTGGAGTTCAGAATGCTCTTCGATTGTAGGTCAACTATACACCCCATCAACTACAACTCCCAGATGACAAAATCAATCCCTCCCCACCCCATTGGTATCCAAATTTGGGCGTATTGGATATTTGTGCTAAATTTGGTCCAGTGAATGAAAATACATCCTGCATGTCAGATATTTACATTATGTTTCTTAATTGGAGTAAGATTACAATTAAGAAGTAACAACGCAAATAATTTTATGATTTGGGGTCACCACAATATAAGGAACTGTATTAAGGGGTCACGGCATTAGGAAGGTTGAGAACCACTGGACTAGATGGCCTCTGGGGTCTCTTTTAACTCTCAGATTTATGTGAAGGGGAAGGAGCAGAGCAGGGGCGGCTCAACCCATTACGCAAAGTAAGCATTTGCAGTATAGTTGATTTTGCCCAGGGGCGCTCTTGGGGGAAAATAGACCTTGACATATGCGAGTTGTAGTTACTGGGATGTATAGTTCACCTACAATCAAAGAGCATTCTGAACTCCACCAATGATGGAATTGAACCAAATATGGCACACAGAACTCCCACGACGAACAGAAAATATATATCAGTGATTGGTGGTGGGGGGGGGGGGTGGGGGTTGCCAAAATACTGTTTGCTTACCATTGAAAATTACCTAGGAGCAGAGGACAAGAAAAGGATGGAATGCAACTCATGAATTAGCAGGCAACAATCAAAGCAAAAACGACTTCCCCCTTTTTGGAGGTGTCCTCAATGTGCCGCAATTCAAGAAAGCTAGGAAAAGATGCGGAAGCTGGGAGGAAGAAACCGGGACATTTTCAAGGTAGTTGGGAAAGTGGGATGAAGGAGGATGAAGAGAGGGAGGGAGGGAGGGAGGGAGGGAGGGAGGGAGGGAGGGAGGGAGGGAGAGGAAGGAAGGAAGGAAGGAAGGAAGGAAGGAAGGAAGGAAGGAAGGAAGGAGCATCATGGAAGGATCTGGGCCTTCTTTGCTGGAAGTCATCTTCTGAACTAGAACACCCAAGTGGGAGAGGAATAATAATAATAATAATAATAATAATAATAATAATAATAATAAACTTTATTTGTACCCCACTACCATCTCCCCAAGGGACTCAGTGTGGCATACATGAGGCCCAGCCCACAATACATCAGCAACAACAGTAATACAAAACAATAAAATAAAACTCATAAGCAAAAAATAAGCAGTAAACATCAACAATAACACAATAACATTTAAAAAACCTATGGCTGGGCCAAATGTAATAATTAAAATTTTGAAAATAATGCTGAGCAAGACCAGGTGAAATATAACTAGGATAGAATTTCGGAAAAGAATGGGGCGTACAGACAGTTCTAGATCACTAATAAGGTGCAATTAGGGACATATTGCTGGGAGTTTCCTTATTCTGGGAAGGCACACTGGAACAACCACGTTTTCAAGCTCCTCCTAAAAATTGCCAAAGTTGGGGCATGCCTGATATCCTTGGGGAGTGAGTTCCAGAGTCGAGGGGCCACCACCGAAAGGCCCTCTCCCTTGTCCCCACCTGCGATGGAGGTGGGAGCGAGCAGGCCCTCTCCAGATGATCGAAGAGATCGTGTGGGTTCGTACACAGAAATGCGGTCACGCAGGTAGGCAGGTCCCAAACCGTTCAGGAAGGGACCCTCTGCTAAGTTGCAAGTCCTTGGGTTAAGCCAAAGGCATTCAAATACTGTTTTTCCCTCCTCCAGCATGGTTTACGTTCCTGCCTCGTGTCAAATAACGCTTCGGAGATCCCAGCCAAAAAGCGACACTTAATCCAGGTTCGGAGGCAGCGTGGGAGAAGAGCAGAGGCAACATCTGGCAAATATTTTTTCCATGACAAACGGCAAAATCCAAACATATTCGAGTGCGCATGCGTTTTGGAGCATGCAATCTTCTGGCCTATGTCTGCTAAGCCTCCCTTGATTTCCTCTTCTCCTGCCTTGTAGCACAATGTGGGATTTCTCAGGTGCTTAATGGGCAACTCAGGATGGGCCTTTCTGCTAAGCAACAGAAGACAATGAAAACGGAATGGAAGTTCTAACACACATTGTGAGAGGAGCAGCAACAGAATAAAGGCGAGCTAGAAATACCAGCGCAAATTCGATTGGAGAAGCAAGCATTTATTTTAAAAAATAGGCAAAAATGGGGGGGGGGGGGGAGTAGCACAAAAGAGTATAGCCTTAACACCATATACTCTCATATTCGTGGGCCTGATCCAGGTCAGGGTCTCTTCTCACACTTCTATAATCTCATGTTATCATACAGGGTGAACAAGTTAAAATGTTGCTCACAGATAATGGCAAAGCCTTCTGCTTAAGGTGAAAGCAGTGTTGCCAGGTGAAACACCAGGAGCGACTTGAGAAAATGCAAGTCGCTTCTGGTGTGAGAGAATTAGCCATCTGCAAGGATGTTGCCCAGGGGATGTTGCCCTGATGTTTTTAATGTTTTACCATCCTTATGGGAGGCTTCTCCCATGTCCCCGTATGGGAAGCTGGAGGTGACAGAAGGAGCTCATCCACACTCTCCCCGAAGTTGAACCTGTGAGCTGTCGGGCGTCAGTCCTACAGGCACAAGGCTTTAACCCATTGAGCCACAGAAAAAGGAATATTTTGCAGGCATTGGTCACCATGCAAGCGATTCCCTCTTTTGCACAACTGCTAAAGCTACAGGAAATCTGTCCCTTATTTCACCTGGCAAACCTTGGCAACGACTACTTACTTACTTAGGCGATCCCTCGTTGGCCGAGTAGTATAGACTTCCAGGACTATCCTACTCTGGTGGGTCCGTAGGTGACTGTGGAGCCCTATTCTTGCTCTGCATCTTCTTCCTTAGTGAGGGCATTGGTTTCCAGGTGGAAGGCGGTCTCGGTTGGGGTTGGCTTGACGCGCCTTCCTCTTGGCACGCTTCTCCCTTTCACCCTCCATTCGTGCCTCTTCAAATTCTGCAGCACTGCTGGTCACAGCTGACCTCCAGCTGGAGCGCTCAAGGACCAGGGCTTCCCAGTTCTCAGTGTCTATGCCAGAGTTTCTAAGGTTGGCTTTGAGCCCATCTTTAAATCTCTTTTCCTGTCCACCAACATTCCATTTTCCATTTTTGAGTTTGGAGTAGAGCAACTGCTTTGGGAAAAGGTGGTCGGCCATCCGGACAATGTGGCCGGTCCAGCGGAGTTGATGGCGGAGGACCATCGCTTCAGTGCTGGTGGTCTTTACTTCTTCCAGCACGCTGACTTTTGTCCGCCTGTCTTCCCAAGGGATTTGCAGGATTTTCCGAAGGCAGTGCTGATGGAATCGTTCCAGGAGTTGCATGTGACGTCTGTAGACAGTCCACGTTTCGCAGGCATATAGCAGGGTTGGGAGGACAATAGCTTTATAAACAAGCACTTTGGTCTCCCTACGGATGTCCCAGTCCTCAAACACTCTCTGCTTCATTCGGAAAAATGCTGCACTCGCAGAGTTCAGCAGTTTTCCAGATGGTATCAGCCCTCAAGTTCCATAGTGAGACATCAGTGAGACTGACAATGGAAGCGTGATTTGAACACAGGACAGCCGACGGTGGCAGCTGAATCCAGAGTGAGCCCAGTATGGCATACATTGCTTGCCTTCACACCAGAATATGCTGCCCAAGTTATCCATCTGAGGATCTGGGCTATTAGCTTTGTCTGATCAATCTTGCATTCGTTAAGAAGTATTAGTCCAACTCTATTCTGTGTTTGGCTGACCTCTCTTGAGACAACAGGTCTGGTTCTGGTTACCACAATTCAAGAAGGAGATGGAGAAGCTGGAAGGTGTCCAGGGAAGAGCAACCAAATTGGTCAATAGTCTAGAAACAGAGCTTTGCTTGGAGAAGAGAAACAAAGAAGGGATTGGATAGATATGTGTAAATATTTGAAAGGGTGTCATGTTGAAGATGAACCAAGCTTGTTTTCTCCTGCTTGAGAGACCAGGACACTGAGGAATAATTTGAAACTCCAAGGAATGAAATTCCATCTGAATCTCCTGACAGTAAAGCTGATCAACAGTGGGATCCATACGTTGTCTTGGTGCCCAGTGGAGTCATCTGTTTTGGAGGTCATCTGTTGGGAGTCCTCTGCATCTCTTGGCAGGAGGGAGCTAGACTGGATGGCCTTTGTGGTCTCTTCCAACTCTACAATTCTATGAAGTTTGGGGAAAGTTTTGATTCAGGAACCCTGGAAAAGAAGGCCTGCTTGTTCTACCATTCTGGCATATCAAAGGGACACTAATGAGCCAGCAGCTCAGAGGCTGACCTCTCTCTTCCGTTTCAAAACTCTGCCCTGGACGCCTGCATTGAAGGGCAGAAGATAACAGGCAGGCAAAAGAACAAATAGACAGGTCCGCCCCCCTTGAGTAATTATTTTCAGCAAGAATATCATTATGAAGGTCTGGCATCCTGCCCTAGTTTAAGCTCTGAATCAGATCTGACAGCTACGTTTCCTCCCCTTCGTTGGGCAAATTCAAGCAAAACTTTGATCCTCAAAGTTGGCCTAACAACCATTTGCAGCTTCACTTCTTTTCATGGTTTGAGATATCCTTGCAACAAGGCTTTCTGCCCTACAAAAGAGAACTTTTTACACGTACAGCGTCCTTCGCTGCCTGATTGCATTCCCATGATTGCCAGGTCCAACTTCTCCAAGAACGGTCACAGTTGTTGCAATAAGATGAACTGTACAAAAAGTATTCGTAGTCATTGCTGGCACCTGGTTCAGAGCCGGATCCAGGAGGAGACCCAAATGGTTCCTTCTTCTACAGGGGTAGCTGTTTAAGAGAGGATAGGGAGCCCCAAAAACAGAGGAAAAGCCCTTCCCAGTTAGCTTGAACTCAACATTAAGGAAGCTATCTGAATTGCCATGTATACTCAAGTATAATAATAACGCAGCAAGTAGAGTAGTAAGATTTTAATTAATTAATTAGATGGGGAGATATATGGAATAATCCCAATGCTGCTCAACCAAAATTATAATGCTCACAAAAGGAAGAGGGAGTATGGTTGCTGAACCAATTGTATATTTAAAAGTTAGGAATTGGGAACCACTGGAACTGAGAGACTTAAAATTCTTCTTCAAAATAATTCCACTGCCACCATTTCAATATTAAATCAGGCTGAGGTAATATTGAGAGTTTGTTCTGTAACAAACACAGTGCCACTATAGATTCTTCGAGGCTGCTGTGAAGCTTACTTTAGTAATACTTTGACCACAAAGATATTCACACTGAGGCTGGTATAAGTTGAATAAAATAACAAGAAAGTGTATTGAACAAGCTTGAAATATTCAGGTACAAATGCTTAAAGGTTTCAGTAAAATACTGGTATAAAAAGCTTGTGGTTGCATTAGAGTAAAGATCTTAAAAACTTCTGGGTTACAAGTCTTCAAAGTTTCACCACAGAAAATTACTTCAGGAAATGACTCTCTGAAAGAAACTCCCAAAAATGCCCCTTAGGAATCTAGCCAAAAATACCCTGAACTAGACTTCCTTAGGAATTGAACAGACCACTAATGGAGTACTGCTCCACAAAACAGTATTCAACCAGAGAAGTCAGCCATAGCAGAGCACCTGATGAACCAGCCTGAACACAGCATATTATTTGAGAACACAGAAATGCTGGACCACACCAACAACCACCATGTCAGACTACACAGAGAAGCCATTGAAATCCACAAGCATGTGGACAATTTCAACAGAAAGGAAGAGACCATGAAAACGAACAAAATCTGGCTACCAGTATTAAAAAAACTCTAAAATTACAACAGCAAAACAGCAGAGAGGAAACAACCAGGCACATCTTAACACCTCTCAACAAAAGGTTTTCCCAGGCTCAGGCAGGCCTTCAAATGCTAATGAAGGTGATCAGCTGAAACATTCACACCTAGCTCTAGCAGGGAAGAGCTCCTTGCCCCACCCCAGCCATTCCACAGATATATAAACCCATTGTCCTATTTCCAACAGACCTCACTACCTCTGAGGATGCTTGCCATAGATGCAGGCGAAACGTCAGGAGAAATGCCTCTAGAACATGGCCCTATAGCCCGAAAAAACCCACAAGAACCTAGTGATTCCAGCCATGAAAGCCTTCGACAGTATTCTAGCTATCTACTCAATAGCTACTCTGAATACTTCACAAAAAACTGACCCAATATTCTTCTCCAAAACCCAGACTTGCTCTCACTAACACCAACCCTCTTCTCTCTAAGAGTTCCAAACTCCAACTGACTAAACTGGGACTTCAAGCCTCAGTTTAAAAGACACTTTTTTCTCTAGACCACCTCCTAGCTTCTAACCAATCCTAGCTTCCTCTCTTCCAACTATTATGATTCTATGATTCTATATAGGGTAATAATTCAGAATGCAAGATACAACTGAAGACCTTTCTCTTCTGGCAGGCCCATCGAGCCAATTTTGAAACTGTGAACTTTAACCCATTTTACTGGCATTGGTGTTGATCTTTGTGTGCATTTTGGCATATGAATTATGTTTCAACCAAACTGCATTCTGCCATGAGCCGTGAGAAGAGATGGGTTGCAAAGAAATGATTGTGGAATCAAAATGCAAGTTTCATTGACGAACTGCCTTGGATTTTTTAATATCAATGAATTGCAATTTCGTTTCAGTATTTTGGTAATAAAGTAACTTAACCTTATTATTGTGGAGCCCCCGTGGCACAGTGGGTTAAACCCCTGTGCCGGTAGGACTGAAGACCGACGGATCGCAGGTTCGAATCCAGGGAGAGGAGGATGAGCTCCCTCTATCAGCTCCAGCTCCTCATGCGGGGACATGAGAGAAGCCTCCCACAAGGATGATAAAAACATCAAAATCATCCGACTGTCCTCTGGGCAACGTCTTTGCAGACGGCCAATTTTCTCACACCAGAAGCGACTTGCAGTTTCTCAAGTCGCTCCTGACACGACAAAACAACAAACAAACCTTATTTTTGGGAAAAAAGTAGCTGATTTTAATTGGTTAAAGTGTTTTACATGTGTGTTTTAATTGTAATCTTGGGCGTGTCCCTTGTAAGCCGCCCCGAGACCCCTAGGAAAGATGGTTGGCGGGGTATAAAAATAAAATTATTATTATTATTATTATTATTAAATGTCGCTGAATTAGGTGCAAGAAAAACAATGAAAGAGCCCTGTGGCACCTTAAAGACTAACTTGCTTTGTTTGGCTGAAACGTTTGTTGACTTTGCCTCACATCCTTGCAAAATCTCATGACAAGTCAAACTTGTTCATCTTTTGAGGTGCTACAAAACTTTTTTTTTCTTTTGGTTGTAATTACAGGTAATTTACTTGTAACTCATGACTTCCTGACTTTGGCTCTGAAGAAAAGAAAATGACAGCTTGCAGGCGTACAAAGCGCGAAGCCTCCCGCCTCCTTCCTTACACAAGAGGAATTAAAGGCTCCTTCCTTACCCAAAAAACAGCCCCAGGAGGCCCGAGCAGACCCAGTTGCCAAGAGGCATTGAACACTCTTGCCACAAAAAGGTTGCCGGAAGATGGGAAGGAGAAGAACATTAAACCATTAAAGGCATTTCGAGCCCTGCTTCGCTTGGTTTCCATGGACTAAGTGGTTAAGAGCGAGCCAGGAGCATGCTATCTTAATGCTATCTTAATATTTATATGCTGGAGATGTCAAATTGCATTGTGTCTCAATCACGGAGACAAAAGCACAATACAAATCAGTCTATCTATCTGTCTGTCAGTATGTCTATCTGCCTGTACCACCAAGGCTGTTGCTGAAGAAGTGACCCTCTTTGATGTCACGTGAATAGGTGAAGTGGTCCTCTATGATGTTGTTCTGTCGCGCACTGGGTCTGAACAAATTGTCTTTATTCTATAGGACGTATACTTTAAACCCAGTGGGAAGCCGGGGTGCCTCAAAGAGAGATTCTTAGGGATTTCCTGAAGTGATGGTCTTTAGAGTCTTTAATGGTACAACAAAGTCTTTATTAAGGAACAAATAACAAATCTTCAAACAACACTTCAAGGCTTTCTTATTCTAGTCTTTAAGAGACTGGCACTGACTTGGATTAACTGTACTTTCTCAGCATGAGGAAGAACCCTTTATAATCTCTCCCAGGCTGTCTATTATCTGGGCCTCGCTGGTCTGGGTCTTACTACCGATCCCAAATGCGTCTGGACATCGAGTAAACCTACCAGCCAAGGCTTGATGATACTTCAGCTGGAATTCAGTGGTTCTGTAATGCTGTCCTGTGGGAACTTCAGGGCTGTTTTCCCCTCTGGTGCTGTGAGGCTGAGAGGCTGTGAGCTCTCAGCCAGAACCTTTGGGATCTTTTCCTTCTGTTCCTATTTCCCTGGATGATCCCCGGATGATTCTGAGGAATGAAGCTTTTCCTACGGGACGAGCTGTCTGCGTCCTATAGACTAGCTTCCTTGTGTGTGACTGACTAAAAATGGCTCCCTTCTCTTCAGAAAACCCAAAAGGGGGCGGAACTAAGGAACCTAATGATGATGGACAGAGGGCCTGCCCTATAACTGCAAGCTTTAACAGGAAGCCACCCTTCTGCAAAATCCCAAGCCTTGGGCTGCAAGCAAACACTTAATACAAAGCAAATAAAGTGGGAGCTTCTGGTACAGCTGTACCAGCACAGATGTCATTGAGTATGAGGGGAAGGAATAAAGGAAGGTAAGAGCCACACAAAGAAACCCATTGAGATATTGTGAGGTAGGCCCTCTCAGAGCTGGAGAAGAGAGAAAGAGGAGAGGAAGGAAGGAAGGAAGGTAAAAAAGGAAAAGAGAAAAAAGAGAAAAAGAAAGAAAAAGGAGGAAGGGAAAAAGGGAGAAATGTAAAGATATGATGAGAAGGCAAGAGAAAGAAGGGATGAAAGCAGGGGAGCAACACCTGGGCAACATCAGGTAGATAGTAAACAATAACAACAACAACCCAAAATGTTTTGCTGGCCAAGGCGAAGAACACGGTGACGCTCTCTTCAAGATGGGTAACTGAGTCCTGCTGCGATGTTACAGACCATTACAGACCAAAGCAAAAATGCCATTCCAGGCAACCTAAGGAAGTTTGTCTAGGAGACACACACAGTTCTCATCTATCAACAGAGAGGAAAACCTAGAGAGCAGAAGATAGATGTTGGATAGAGGACAACCTATCATCCGATATGATTGCCTGGATGATCAATATCACCCTCTGCGTTTCTCACTCCAAAACCCATGAGATGGGCTGAACTACAGTGTCCGTCACCCCCACACTGCAGGACTACATACAACTTGTTGTTCCTACTATCTATATATATAAAAATGCTCTGTACATAATGAGTACCCTAAAAACAAAAGAACCAATGAACAAAATCACACCAAATTTGGCAACAAAATGTCTCACAACACAAGGAGTGACCATCACTCAAAAAATTATGATTTTGTCATTTGGGAGTTGTAGTTGCTGGGATTTATAGTTCACCTATAATCAAAGAGCATTCTGGACTCCACCAACGATGGAATCGAACCAAACTTGGCACACAGGACTCCCCTGGCCAACAGAAAACACTAGAAGAGTTTGGTGGGCATTAACCTTCAGTTTGGGAGTTGTAGTTCACCTACATCCATAGAGCACTGTGGACTCAAACAATGATGGATCTGGACCAAACTTGGCACGAATATTCAATATGCCCAAATATAAACACAGATGGAGTCTGGGGGAAATAGGCCTTGACATTTGGGAGTTGTAGTTACTGGGATTTATAGTTCACCTACAATCAAGGAGCATTCTGAGCCCACCAATGACAGAATTGGGGCAAACTTCCCACACAGAACCCTCATGACCAACAGAAAATACTGTGTTTTCTGGTGGTCTTTGGCAACCCTCTGACATCCTCGCAACCCCTCCCCCCAGGGTCCAAAACACGAGATTGAGAAATGCTGCCTTAAGGCCATCCAGTCCAACTCCCTTCACCAGGGCAAGAAAACATAATCAAAGCCCTCCTGACAAAGGGCCATCCAGCCATTCACACACACACATATGTATATGACAGATGCAGTATCAAAGATTTGAAAAGGATCCCCCAAGAAGGGCAATGATATGTTGCATGTCCCATAGTAGGCAAACCAGACATTAACACTGGCAAAGAAACAGCAAGAAATACTGTTTACCCACAAGCAGAAAGACATTACATATATTAGAAACCAACACTTTCTCAATACTTTATTTTCCAGATCAACAGACTGGGCCACAGCAACGCGTGGCAGGGGACCGCTAGGCTGGCTATAAGTCAGGACTATTTCCACGCTAGATGGATCATACATATATGATGGACTGAGGTCCCGAGAAAGCAACCAGATGAGAAGAATTACAGAAGCTACTATTCCTTCCCACTTGGTACTTTAGAGAAAAAGGTAGACTCACTGACAAAAGGAAATATGGAAGAACGTCAAAACATAAACCAACTGAGGAGCCCAATGACACATCTTGGGGTGTCAAAACCCAACGCTACAACTCCAGAAAAGACCGAGGAATGGGAGGGAAGCACAAACAGAAGGCCATTGGTTATTCTGGACTCAGCAGAATTGTTTTAGGAGGCACATTGTACACTAATGTTAATGGAGCTTAAGTAAGAAAACACCACCTCCCATTTCCAGAGCGTCCTTCTGCAGTTGTTGTTGGCAAGGCGCATCACCTTTCCTGTAAAAGCCTGGCCGGCTTGAAGCCACGGTGTGGCTGTAAAATCCTTGCAGAGGAGCACAAGCCAGCCCATACAGGTGGAGCATCCTGTATCCGAAATGCTTGAGACCAGAAGTGTTTCATATTTCAGAGATTTTGGGATTTTGGAATACCCATATTTGCATAGATGTAGGAATTGAGATCTCTTGGAAACACAGGGTGCTCACCAATGCTTCCTCTTCATCCTGGAAAGAAGTGACGAGTGGAGTGCCTCAGGGTTCGGTCCTGGGCCCGGTCCTGTTCAACATCTTTATTTTGGCCTGCATCAATAGGAGCATAGTGTCTAGATCTAGGGAAGTCATGCTACACCTCTATTCTGCTTTGGTTAGACCACACCTGGAATATTGTGTCCAATTCTGGGCACCACAATTCAAGAGAGATATTGACAAGCTGGAATGTGTCCAGAGGAGGGCGACTAAAATGATCAAGGGTCTGGAGAACAAGCCCTATGAGGAGCGGCTTAAGGAGCTTGGCATGTTTAGCCTGAAGAAGAGAAGGCTGAGAGGAGATATGATAGCCATGTATAAATATGTGAGAGGAAGCCACAGGGAGGAGGGAGCAAGCTTGTTTTCTGCTTCCCTGGAGACTAGGACGCAGGAACAATGGCTTCAAACTACAAGAAAGGAGATTCCATCTGAACATGAGGAAGAACTTCCTGACTGTGAGAGATGTTCATCAGTGGAACTCTCTGCCCCGGAGTGTGGTGGAGGCTCCTTCTTTGGAAGCTTTTAAACAGAGGCTGGATGGCCATCTGTCAGGGGTGATTTGAATGCAATATTCCTGCTTCTTGGCAGGGGGTTGGACTGGATGGCCCAGGAGGGCTCTTCCAACTCTTTGATTCTATGATTCTATGATTCTATCTAAAATAGTCTTTCTTTTGTTTGTGTGGATAAATTCCTTCAGCAGTTCATGAAGCAAGAGTACACGCCAAACTGTCTCTCTGCTTCTCTCTTCAAACTGTCTTTCTCTGCACCTGCAATGCTCAAGCCTGAACAAAAACGTAACAGTATCCAAAAATCCCAGGCTCTTTAATGTACAGATTGGGAACAGTCACTTTTCTGAACTACAGACTTTATTGCGCGAGGCAAGCAAACCAGCAACACATGCTGGGAGACAACAAGGGCATATCCTTCAAGCGCCTTGATTTGGAAAGAATGGTCTCATTTCACATTTTTCCAGGTGCTTCAAAAATATCTGAGTTTCTGCCCCATCCTATCACTATCCTCTTTTGTCTTCTTGCTTGCTTCAATTGCTGCAAAGTGAGTTCAAAATGTAAAAAAGCTTTTTGCCCTGACTCAATTCAGAAAGGAGGAAGGGGCAGAATCTTGCCCTTCCCTGTCGCCACAGGCAAAAGCAATCTGCTGCAGTGTCTCCCAGTGTGTTTTACACTCCTCCGTGAATAACTTTGCCCATCTTGACCGCACTCTGATGCTGTTTGGCTAGGCCGGTGTCCTGGTTTTCATCCATGAAATGTGGGAGGGTAGGCTGCCTAGGTCTTTGACACAGATCTGTCAGACTGTTTCAGAAGGCAGCTAATCCAGTGCATCGCAGTATTTTCCTATTTAAGCTCCCTCCATCCTGACAAAAGCAAGCGAGCTGGCAAAGGCACCTCTCTCTGTTTCCAGCTCCAGTGCCATACTAGTGATCTTTGCATAGCTCAGGGGAAGGAAAAATTGCAGCTCCAGAGCAGGGAACAACTGACTCTTTTGGAAACACAACTCCTGGAACTCCCTGAATCTGTTTAGCTATTTAGTAGAACAATTCTGTAAATCGTCGTCTCCAAAAGTCTTCCATTACAAGATGCCATAGAACTGTAAGACGTACACTCATTCCAGTGCCACCACAATATATAAGATGCACCCTAAGACACACCATATTTTTAGAGACATTCATAAGAGGGTGAGGATATGGCTCAGAATCAAAGAAATACAGTAAACACCTCTGGAAAGAGAGAATGGAGGATTTGTCTCTCTGCTCTGATTGGGAATACTTTCCTTGCACACAGAGGCAACCCTAGGTAATTTTCAATTGTAAGCAAACAGTATTTTGCCCCCCTCCCCCCCCCCAACCAATCACTGATATATATTTTTCTGTGTGCCATATTTGGTTCAATTCCATCATTGGTGGAGTTCAGAATGCTCTTTGATTGTAGGTGAACTATACATCCCAATAACTACAACTCGCATATGTCAAGGTCTATTTTCCCCCAAGAGCACCTCAAGAGTGCCCCGGGGCAAAATGAACTATATTGCGAATGCTTACTTTACGTAATGGATTGAGCTGCCCCTGCTTGCACATTCGGATACCTTTGAAAAACTGTCTTTCAGCAAACTTAGAGAGGAATACAAACGAGCGTAATTCCCTTGCTTTAGTACAACACAGAGCTCTCGGTGGCACAGTGGGTTAAACCCTTGTGCCAGCAGGACTAAAGATCGACAGGTCGCAGGTTCGAATCCGGGGAGAGGCAGATGAGCTCCCTCTATCAGCTTCAGCTCCTCATGCGGGGACATGAGAGATGCCTCCCACAAGGATGATAGAAGCATCAAATCATCCAGGAGTTCCCTGGGCAACTTCCTTGTAGACGGCCAATTCTCTCACACCAGAAGCAACTTGCAGTTTCTCAAGTCGCTCCTGACACGATCAAGAAAAAAAAAAAGTACAACACAGGCATTTTTTTACAAAATTGGGTGTAAATGTGTTTTCCAGCTCAAACTCTCAACTGAAAAAGCTGGCGAGAAGTCCCGTGGCATCTCACCGCTCTGTGATTCTCATTAAGTTTTTCCATCCACCCATCTACGGGAAGGAGCAGGCCCAGCCTGTTGATGCCTCGCCTTTTGGAGCCTCTCTGCCGGCACCAAATGCATGCATGCCAAGGTAGAAAGAAAACGCCCGGCTCAGGGGCCAAGCTCTTGGCTCTGCAAAGAAAGGTAGTGGGAAGAAGTCACCCTGCCAGGAGCAGTGACAGCTCAGCCTCCATCTCAACGCCTCCTGGAGCCTCCGCTTTCTCTTTCCTGCTCTGCTCAAAGAGGATTGCAAGCAACAGGTTACAAAACAAAAGCTTTTGAAGCTTATGAAAATTAAATCCAGCCTGGAAGGCCAGGATTCAAATCCCCCCTTTGTTCTGCCTACCTTTGGAATGGCCTCAAGCAATTCATAAGGTGCATCTACATCGGGCATCTTGGTGGGATGGGCATACCTTGTCTCTCTCCTGAGGAATCTGTACAAGGACCAAGTAGCAACAGTAAGAACTGACCATGGAACAACAGACTGGTTCAAGATTGGGAAAGGCGTACGGCAGGGTTGTATACTCTCACCCAACCTATTCAACTTGTATGCAGAACACATCATGCGATGTGCGGGGCTTGATGAATGCAAGCTGGGGTGAAAATTGCTGGAAGAAACATTAACAACCTCAGATATGCAGATGACACCACTCTGATGGCCGAAAGCGAGGAGGAGCTGAGGAGCCTTCTAATCAAGGTGAAAGAAGAAAGCGCAAAAGCCGGGTTGCAGCTAAACGTCAAAAAAACCAAGATTATGGCAACAAGAATGATTGACAACTGGAAAATAGAGGGAGAAAACGTGGAGGCCGTGACAGACTTTGTATTTCTAGGTGCAAAGATTACTGCAGATGCAGACTGTGGCCAGGAAATCAGAAGACGCTTACTTCTTGGGAGGAGAGCAATGTCCAATCTCGATAAAATAGTAAAGAGTAGAGACATCACACTGGCAACAAAGATCCGCATAGTCAAAGCCATGGTATTCCCCGTAGTAACCTACAGATGTGAGAGCTGGACCATAAGAATGGCTGAACGAAGGAAGATAGATGCTTTTGAACTGTGGTGTTGGAGGAAAGTTCTGAGAGTGCCTTGGACTGCGAGAAGATCCAACCAGTCCATCCTCCAGGAAATAAAGCCCGATTGCTCATTTGAGGGAAGGATACTAGAGACAAAGTTGAAGTACTTTGGCCACATCATGAGGACAGCAAAGCCTAGAGAAGACAATGATGCTGGGGGGAATGGAAGGAAAAAGGAAGAGGGGCCGACCAAGGGCAAGATGGATGGATGGCATCCTTGAAGTGACTGGACTGACCTTGAAGGAGCTGGGGGTGGTGACGGCCGACAGGGAGCTCTGGCGTGGGCTGGTCCATGAGGTCACGAAGCGTCGGAGACGACTGAACGAATGAACAACAACACCACCAGGCATGGACCAACATGGGCTCCCCCTCCAGGTGTTTTGGACGTCAACTCCCACCATTCCTAACAGCCTCAGGCCCTTTTCCTGTGTCTTGGTGCTGGATGCATAAGTGGCTGTGGAGCCCTATTCTTGACCCACATGTTCTCCTGCAGCGAGGACATTGGTTTCCAAATAAAAGGCAGTCCCGGTCAGGGTTGGCTTGACGCGCCTTCCTCTTTGCATGTTCCTCCCTTTTGCATCCACCACCAAGACACTATACTTGGAGGATCATCATCCTCAGGCTATGAGGGATCGCCTAAGTAAGTTAGCCTTTGCAGTAAAAAGCCAAACTCCCATTTTGTGTCTTCAAAGTGATGCAGAAGAGACGCAAGGGCCGAAGGGACATTGTGTTTGCCCTATAGAAGAAAACAGCTCCAATTCCGCAACATTGTGGAAGTTTTCAAAAGCTCTAAAATGTGTAATTGAGCGAGGCAGGGAAGAGAAAAAAAAGCAGCACAGAACTCTTTGGAATTAGGTCAGTTGTCTTGACTATGACGTTTGCCGCTCAACTGAAGTTCCAGGAGGAAAAACCAAGGCTTCGTGAGTCACTGCTGGGTGGGGAGATATCAGCTTCCACCTGACCTTGCCTGCTTAGATAGAGCGAAAACGGGGAGTCCCCAATTCAGAAAAGCCTGTTTGTTATGGTTTCGAGACCTGCCTCTTGCCTTAGGCGAAATGCAGAGAGGAGAATATTCCTTCTTGGAACCGGCTTGAAAAGAGCAAACAAAATAGCTGTTGTATCATTTCCCAGTAAGGTGGGACTCTCACCTCGGTGCCAAGGGACAAGTAGGAAAATCTTCCCACAAGGCAGCTCAGCTTAGTAACCTGGCTTTTGCGGTCAGGCAGGACTGCGCTTGGGCGTCTCAAGTTGCCGACTGGAGCCAGAGAACTATTTCTGGCCTGGATGCCCTAGCTGGCATCGCCAAGCGCTGCACTGGCATGAGAGGCGGGCAGAGAAAGAGAGATAGATCGGCTCACAGCACAAGCTGCGGCTAAGGAGAGCAAACACGCAAGGCAGACAGCGCATTCGTCAGAACTTCAAGAACATGTGGAAGAGGAGAGCACTGTATGGCTGCTGCCCTGGTTTGCACTCTTTGGGATTCGTATGACTAAGAACGCCTGTTTTACATCATTAAAGGGCATCCAAAAAACCAGGCATGAAAGCCACCTTCCTCCTGCGGAAAAGAGCTTGGTAAGAGAGACCTCAACCTCACGGCATCTTTCCCGTGAACCTTTTGCAAACACATGCAATGAGTCAGCAAGGCAGCCAAACCTTCTGATGACACAAGGATTTCTGTCCAACCTGAGATGCCACATCCAGACCTGCCCAATTATGTGGCAGGTGAATCATAGGATGCCTGGCTGTTCTCCAACGGCCCTTCTGCAGTCCAAAGGCAGTCAAGGGAAGATTGAGGAAGGTTAAGGTGTCTTTGTATTTGGTTTGATCAGACCTCTTTACCTGGAAGGAATCACACTATCTCCAATTCTGGGCCCCACAGTTCAAAAGAGACATTGACTCTAAGCTGGAAGGTGAACAGAAGACGAGGGCAACTGAATGGGTCAAAGGTCTGGAGACCATGAATCCTGATGAAGAGGAGCGCCTTAAAGAGCTGGTTCTGTTTAGCCTGCAGAAGAGAAGGCGGAGAGGAAAGAAGAGCCATGTATAACTATCTAAAAGGGCATCATAAGGAAATGGGAGCAGGCTTGTTTTCTGCTTCCCTTGAAACTGACACTCAGAGCAATGGGTTCAAATGACAGGAGAGAAGATTCCACCTGAAGAACTTCTCAACTATAAAAGCTAATTCAACAGTGGAACTCTCTACCTTGGAGTCTGGTGGGAACTCCTTCCTTGGAAACTTTAAACAGAAGCTGGATGGTCATCTGTTAGGGATACTTTGTGTTTTTCCTGCATAGCAGGGGGTTGGACTAGATGGCCCTTGGGGGCTCTTCCAACTCAATGATTCTATGACTTTCAGGTCAGGGCATCTCCAGCTCATCCCTTGCTTGAGTACCAGCCAGCATGTCAACGACTTAAATCAAGAAATAGTTTTCTAAGATCTTCAGAACACTCGCTGGAACACCCCAGCAAGCGAGAGTCCAAAAGTGGCAGGCTCAAACCCAGAACCTCAATCCATGGCTGATACCAAATGAGAGACTCCCCCCGGCCATACAGAAGACTGGGCGACTTGGAAGGCGCTGAACAGACTGCGCTCTGGCACCACGAGATGCAGAGCCAATCTTAAGAAATGGGGCTACAAAGTGGAATCCACGACATGCGAGTGTGGAGAAGAGCAAACTACAGACCACCTGCTGCAATGCAACCTGAGCCCTGCTACATGCACAATGGAGGACCTTCTTATAGTAACACCAGAGGCACTCCAAGTGGCCAGCTACTGGTCAAAGGACATTTAATCAACTACCAAGCTTGCAAACTTTGTGTTTTGTCTGTTTGTTTGTTTTGTTAAAAATGTAATACAACTGTCTGGTTGCTCCTGACATGATAAATAACTAAGGTCAGGACACAGGTCTCGAATTGTCAGGAACAAAATGATTAGACAGGGGCTCCAATGCTGTCCTCCAAGAGTCCACCAATGGTTCAGTTCATGGAGGATTTCTCGCTTTCACTTTCCTTCCTCAGTCATAGCTACGCCATGGAGCTTAACACATGGGCACAGAGCAGAGTGGTCAGGGTGCCATTTTGGGGCATTGATCTCTAGCTGGTGCATTTCCACATGTTTGGAATCTTCTTACCCCTTGATATTGTATACTGTAAGGCACTGACAATCTCCGCAACTTGCTATGTTTGTGCCCATCGAAAACCCATGGAAGACTGGCAATTGATGGCTCATTGATTTACACTGGCCAATGGATCACCAGTTTGAGTCGCACTGAATAAAACGACAGTTGCACATGGTGGGAATAGAACTGTTGGAGAAACCGCTCAGGACTGAGTTTGTGCTTGGGTATTCTCAGATTATTGACACCTTGTTTACACAGACTGGGACTGCTAGGGGCTGCAGCTCCCATCACTCCTAGCCAGTACAGCCAATGATAGGGATAAAGGAGAGAGAGCCCAATATCCGGAAGGCCAAATGTTTCCTATCCGGGCTTCTCCTATAGCAGTGTTTCTCAACCTTCCCAATGCCGCGACCCCTTAATACAGTTCCTCATGTAGTGCTGACCCCCAACCATAACATTATTTTCGTTGCTACTTCACAACTCTTATTTTGCTACAGTTATGAATCGTCATGTAAATAGCTGATATGAAGGATGTATTCTCATTCACTGGACCAAATTTGGCACAAATACCCAATACGTCCAAATTTGAATACTGATGGGTTTGGGGAAGAGATAGATTTGTCATTTGGGAGTTGGATATATAGTTCACCTACAATCAAAGAGCATTCTGAACTCCACCAACAATGGAATTGAACCAAACTTGGCACACAGAACCCCTCTGACCAACAGAAAATACTGGCTTTAGTGGGCATTTTAAGTTGTAATTCCCCTACATCCAGAGGGCACCGTGGACTCAAAGAATGATGGAACTGGACCAAACTTGGCACGAATACTCCATATGCCCAAATGTGAACACTGCTGGAGTTTGGGGAAAGCAGACTTTGAAATTTGGGGGTTGTAGTTGCTGGAATTTATAGTTCACCTACAATCAAAACTCCACCAACAATGGAATTGAACCAAACTTGGCACATAGGACTCCCATGACCAACAGAAAATACTAGAAGAGTTTGGTGGGCATTGACCTTGAATTTTGGAGTTGTAGTTCACCTTCATTCAGCGAGCACTGTGGACTCAAACAATGATGGATCTAGACAAAACTTGGCAGAGATACTCAATATGCCCAAATGTGAACACTGGCAGAGTTTGGGGGAAATAGAGACATTTGGGAGTTGTTGCTGGGATTTATAGTTCACCTACAATCAAAGAGCATTCTGAACCCCACCAATGATAGAATTGGGCCAAACTTCCCACACAGAATCCCCATGACCAACAGAAAATACAACGTTTTCTGATGGTCTCTTGTGACCCCTCTGACACCCCCTCGCGACCCCTCCAGGAGTCCCGACCCCCATGTTGAGAAACACTGATCTAGTCTAACCCTTCTTCCATGCAGGAAAAGCACAATCAAAGCACCCCAACAGATGGCCATCCAGCCTCTGTTTAAAAGCCTCCAAAGAAGGAGCCTCCACTACACTCAGAGGCAGAGAGTTCCACCGTTGAACAGTTCTTATGGTAAGGAAAGCCTAATGTTCAGGTGGAATCTCCTGCTCTATGTATCACATCCAGTCCCAACCCCCAGGTTGAGAAACACTGTCCTAGGATCTTAAGAGTCACACACACAACCTTGCCTGCAAAAAGCTTTACAGGAGTAATTATGGGCGCATACATGCAGAAATAGAATCATGCAACCTCTAAAGAAGGGAGAATAAATTCTATTAACAGCACACCAACCCAGGCTGCAGTCTTCTGCCCACTTTTAGACACTAAGGGATTCAGTTTTCCCTGCTGGCTCAGCATCGGCCAGAGAAAAATGTTCGGGTGGAGGAAGAAAATCCAGGACAGGCAACTAACCTGAGAGCCACTCTCTGTCTTCAGTGTGTCCTGCAGCTTTAGCTCTCCTGAAGGACAAACCCAGCTTTGGATCATTTGTACTCTCTTAAGCGGCCTACGTCTCCCCTCCACAGCAGGTATTACACTAATGAGTTTAATGACACATCTGAGAAGCCCTGGCTGCAGGCAATTCACATCACTCATGCCTCCATTCGCCACAAAGGTGCCACTGTTTTAAAGGGATGTGACATCACCTGCTTTTGAGGGGGACTCCTCACTTCGCCTGATGAACCAAGTTCTTGATCTGGGCGATAGGCAAGTCACACACTCTCAGCCTCAGGAAGCTCACAAATAAGAGGTCAGCCTCCTGAGGCTGAGAGAGTGTGACCTGCTTATCGCCCAGATCAAGTACAAAGTTCTGGAGAGACTTGTTTTGCATAGAACTATGGAAAAAATAGACCCCTATCTGATTCCACAGCAAGCTGGCTTCAGGAAAGGCAAAAGCTGCACATCGCAAGTGCTGAACCTGACTCAGCACATAGAAGATGGCCTTGAAAGGCAGCAGATCACAGGAGCTGTCTTCATAGACCTGTCAGCAGCTTATGATACTGTAAACCACCGCCATCTCCTGAGAAAAATGTATAATATCAAAGAGGATTACCACCTCACCCGCCTCATAGGAAACCTGCTACAAAACAGGAGCTTTTTTGTTGACTTCCAGGGCCAGAGAAGTAGATGGCGGAAACAGAAGAACGGCCTGCCTCAGGGGAGCGTGCTTGTTCCATCCATGTTCAACATCTACACAAATGACCAGCCACTGCCAGAAGGGACAGAGAGTTTCATCTATGCTGATGATTGTGCCATTACTTTGAGATGGTTGAACAGAAGCTCTCCGAAGCTCTAGGTTCCCTTACCGCCTACTACAGAGAAAACCAGCTGATCCCTAATCCATCTAAAACACAGACATGTGCCTTTCACCTTAAGAACAGACAAGCATCCCAAGCTCTGAGGATTATTACCTGGGAAGGAATCCCACTGGAGCATTGCAGCACACCCAAATACCTGCGAGTCACCCTGGATCATGCTCTGACCTACAAGAAGCACTGCCTGAATATCAAGCAAAAAGTGGGTGCTAGAAACAATATCATACGAACGCTGACTGGCACAACCTGGGGATCACAACCAGACACAGTGAAGACATCTGCCCTTGCTCTATGCTACTTTGCTGCTGAGTATGAATGCCCAGTGTGGAACACATCTCACCACGCTAAAACAGTAGATGTGGCTCTCAATGAGACATGCCGCATTATCGCAGGGTGTCTGTGCCCTACACCACTGGAGAAATTACACTGTTTAGCTGGTATTACACCACCTGACATCCGCCAGGAAGTAGCAGCCGATAGTGAAAGGACCAAGGCAGTGACATCTCCAGCTCATCCCTTGTTTGGGTATCAGCCAGCATGTCAACGACTTAAATCAAGCAATAGTTTTCTAAGATCTACAGAGACACTCGCTGAAACACCTCAGCAAGCGAAAGTCCAAAAGTGGCAGGCTCAAACCCAGAACCTCAATCAATGGTTGATACCAAATGAGAAACTCCCCCCTGGGCACACAGAAGACTGGGCGACTTGGAAGGCGCTGAACAGACTGCCATCTGGCACCACGAGATACAGAGCCAACCTTAAGAAATCGGGCTACAAAGTGGAATCCACGACATGTGAGTGTGAAGAAGAGCAAACCACAGACCACCTGCTGCAATGCAACCTGAGCCCTGCTACATGCACAATGGAGGACCTCCTTGCGGCAACACCAGAGGCACTCCAATTGGCCAGATACTGGTCAAAGGACATTTAATCAACTACCAAGCTTACAAACTCTGTGTCTTTTGTTTGTTTGTTCTGTCAAAAATGTAATACAATTGTCTGGTTGCCCCTGACAAGATAAATAAATAGCCCCAGGAGGCAAAGGTAACCTCTCTGAGCATATCTTGGAAAACAAACTCCATTATATGGTCAACATCAGGAAATAAAAGGCATGCAACAACAACAGACAATGCATACTACTGTACTGCTTTTGTGGCCCAAACACAAGCAGGCACCGTGCCAAGTTTGCCAGCACCCAAACTAAGCCATCCAAAATACTTTGGATTTCAACCCAGATAACTCATGAAATCCATAGAAGTTTCTGTTGATTCTATTGAAGGGAAGGCAGTGTATCAAGGTAAATCATCAACATAGCTGGCATGTTCTGATAAAGCCGTCCCAGATATTGCTGGTGCTTCATACTGATCTCGCTAAAGATGCAAATTCTTTTTTCCATTTTGTGCATATGTCAGGAATTTTGGCAAATTTAATGACATCTACTGACTTCCTGGACAATATATTGCTTTTGTAATGGGGACTGCTGAACCCTATGAATTGGTATTCTGATTTCTATGTAGGATTGTGAATGCTGGGCGCCTGAAAATCACCGGATTTGAAAGTCAGTGTTGGAGAAAAGTCCCACAAATACCACTGATTGCCAAAGTGACCAACAGAGCAAATCCAGACTCGGTTGTACCTGTAAGCCAAAATGACCAGATTGTGGCTATTATATCCTGGCCATATTATGAGATTACAGAATGATGATGATTGGTAAAGCGAAGGGCAACTGGAATAAGAGGAGACTGCATTACAGGATAGCCTTGTTCGGGGAAGTCTGAATTTGCAGAACTGGAGAAGGGCTGCTGGTGACAGGGTGTCTTGGGGCCGCGGTGGTGCAACAGATTTGACCGTTGAACTGCTAAACTTGCTGATGGAAAGGTTGGTGGTTCAAATCCTTGGGACAAGGTGAGCTCCCACTGTTAGCCCCAGCTCCTGTCAACCTATCAGTTCGAAAACATGTAAATGTGAGTAGGTCAATAGGTACTGCCTTGGCGGGAAGGTAAACAGGCTGCTAAACTTGCTGACCCAAAGGTTGTTAGTTCAAATCTAGAAAGCAGAGTGAGCTCCCATTGTTAGCCCCAGCTTCTGCCAACCTAGCAGTTCGAAAATATGCAAATGTGAGTAGATCGGTAGGTACCACTTCTGCGGAAAGGTAACAGCGCTCCAAGCAGTCATGCCAGTGTCCACATGACCTTGGAGGTTCTTCTTCTTCTTCTTCTTCTTCTTCTTCTTCTTCTTCTTCTTATTATTATTATTATTATTATTATTATTATTATTATTATTATGGGTCTCCAATTCATGGGGCCATCATAAGTAGTAGCTGACTAGACATCCATTAACAATTGACCAAACCTGAAACTGCAAGGAACAGAAACCAACATGCACACAGCATACGAGACATTTAGGTTTTGTTTTTATTCTGAGGTGAGGACATTTAAAAAGTGATGTAGAGTTAAAATCAAGCATTCTATTATTACCTCCTTCAAACTTGCAAATCAGATGCCTCCAGGTAGGTGGAGGTGGGTTCCACATGCAGCCCCTACCTATGGCTATCCCAAATAAGATGGAATATCTTCAGGGACATCTCATCCCTTGCTTTTCCCTCATCCACAAGAAGATAATGAGCTCTGGGAACATGGAAAGGAAGAGGAGAGACTATCTCCTGGCAGGCATTGAAAAGAGGACTGTGACAGAATGAACTATTTCTCTGGACCAAATGATCGTTAGTTTTGCACCAACATTTAAACAAAGTATTGTCGAAGGCTTTCATGGCTGGAATCACTGGGTTGTTGTAGGTTTTTTCGGGCTATATGTCCATGTTCTAGAGGCATTTTCTCGTGACGTTTCACCTGCATCTATGGCAAGCATCCTCAGAGGTAGTGAGGTCTGTTGGAACTAGGAAAAAGGGTTTATATATCTGTGGAATGAGAAGTCAGCCATAGCAGAGCACCTGATGAACCAGCCTGGACACAGCATATTATTTGAGAACACAGAAATGCTGGATCACACCAACAACCACCATGTCAGACTACACAGAGAAGCCATTGAAATCCACAAGCATGTGGACAATTTCAACAGAAAGGAAGAGACCATGAAAATGAACAAAATCTGGCTACCAGTATTAAAAAACTCTAAAATTACAACAGCAAAACAGCAGAGAGGAAACAACCAGGCACATCTTAACACCTCTCAACAAAGATTTTCCCAGGCTCAGGCAGGCCTTCAAATGCTAATGAAGGTGATCAGCTGAAACATTCACACCTAACTGCAGCAGGGAAGAGCTCCTTGCCCCACCCCAGCCATTCCACAGATATATAAACCCATTGTCCTATTTCCAACAGACCTCACTACCTCTGAGGATGCTTGCCATAGATGCAGGCGAAACGTCAGGAGAAATGCCTCTAGAACATGGCCCTATAGCCCGAAAAAACCCCACAAGAAACTATTTAAACAAAGATGTGATGATATGAAAAATATTCACTCCTTTGTGCAAGAGGTTATTCTATACCCTGTTGAATGACTGAGCACCCTTGCTTCTCAGGACAGGAAAACGATTCAAGCTGGTATAGGGATAACTTTGGCCTTCCTTCCAGACATTTTGGACTTCAACTCCCACCATTCCTAACAGCCTCAGGCCCTTTCCTTTCCCCCTTCAGCTGCTGAAGGAAAAGAGCCTGAGGCTGTTAGGAATGGTGAGAGTTGAAGTCCAAAACACTTGGATGGCGGAAGTTTGCCCATGCCTGTACTATAGCCTTCCCATCCTGTTTGAATAGTTATGGATTCTTGGCAAGCTTTCCAAAGGATCATATCTTATTTAAGAGATGACATGAAATTCTTAAATTAAGGCACGATCCAGGTTAAAGTTTGTATTCCTTAAGCCTGCATACAAAAAGCAGACCAGACAACCTTAGAGGAGCAGATGCTGCGCCCTCTGGTCATGCCACTGCCTTGCGCTCACGGCATTTCTCCACGCAGAAGCATATCAAAATATGAAGCCAAATGCATCATTCTTCCGGCCGTGTGTAGCAACTCTCAAGCCGAACTTCCTGGAGCTGTCGGAAAAGCATCCGTGGGGAGAGGCTTTCTTTGGCACGACGACACCATCGGAAAATGCGCTCTTTTCCGGAGAACACAAACAGACCCACATTTGGACTTGTGTCTGCCTCTTGCTACTGTTGTGCTTCAGAATGCATCAAGAAGGTTCCAAATCTCCTCCAAGGATGCAACTTGAAAAATGACTGACTCTTGACAACTCAGATACATGGGCATGTGGATGTTTATCAAGACCTGCAACCAGTTTGTTACTCGTATGCCTTTACACCAACGTATTAAAGGAAATAAGCTTTGTAGAGCCTCCAAGTCAGGACAGTAGACTGCTTTTCTAAAATATGGGTTTGTGTTAAAAATCTAATTCTTAAGGTAAGGCCAAGAATTTGGGCTTCCTGCTGATTTTGGCGCCGTTAAGAACAATAATAGAATCACAGAATCCTAGAGTTGGAAGAGACCTCATGGGCCATCCAGTCCAACCCCCTGCCAAGAAGCAGGAAAATTGCATTCAAATCATCCCTGACAGATGACCATCCAGCTTCCAAAGAAGGAGCCTCCACCACACTCCGGGGCAGAGAGTTTCACTGCTGAACGACTCTCACAGTCAGGAAGTTCTTCCTCATGTTCAGATGGAATCTCCTTTCTTGTAGTTTGAAGCCATTGTTCCGTGTCCTAGTCTCCTGGGAAGCTGTCTGGAAGCTTCCCAGGACGCTTCCAGACAGCACTAAATCACAAGTTTTAAATCATAGAATCATAGAGTTGAAAGAGACCTTGTGGCCATCCAGTCCAACCCCATTCTGCGAAGAAGCAGGAAAATCGCACTCAAAGCACTCCTGACAGAGGGCCATCCAGCTTCTGTTTAAAAGCCTCTAAAGAAGGCGGCTCCACCACACTCTGGGGCAGAGTGTTCCACTGTTGAACAGCTCTCACAGTCAAAATCAGGGGCAAAAAAGTCCTAGGACTTCAGAAGAAGTCCACATACAGACTTGTTGGTCCTGGGATTTCCACCTCCATTGTCCAGACTTGATGCTTTGTTACGAGATTTAGAGACTACCAAGATGGCTGCCACAGGACTTCCGCTGGAAACTGTGGTTTTTTTGTTTTTTTTTTTAAAACCCCTTAAGATGTGGATATGTGGAGAATCATTGCAGCAAATTGCTGCAAAAGTTCCATTCTTTGTCCTGGCCAGAGAAACTGTGCACTCAACATGTTTCATGACATTTCTGTCACAAAAAAAGTTTTTTCCTGGGTTGTTGTAGGTTTTTTCAGGCTATATGGCCATGGTCTAGAGGCATTTTCTCCTGACATTTTGCCTGCATCTATGGCAAACATCCTCAGAGGTAGTGAGGTCTGTTGGAAGTAGGAAAATGGGTTTATATATCTGTGGAATGACCAGGGTGGGACAAAGGACTTTTTGTCTGCTGGAGCTAGGAGTGAATGTTTCAACTGATCACCTTGATTAGCATTTAATGGCTTGGAAGTGCCTGGGGGGGATCCTTTTGTTGAGAGGTGATTTGATGTGCCCGATTGTTTTTTCCTTCTACTCAAGTGTCACATTCTTTTCAGGAACAAACCAATCAGGAATAAACATCTAAAATCCAGGAACAAACCGAGATAAAAAAATCCAATGATTCCGACTGCAGGGACATACAGACATGTGAAGATTTGCATATTTGGCTCAAACCTGCGATATTCCCGCACCTAGAAATCTCACTTTTTTGCCCTTTGTAGTGATTGCGTCTGCATTTACAGGTGCCTGGCCACCCTCCTGTTTGCTGCCAAAGCTCCTGGGATAAAAGTACCCCCAGAAACAATCCTCAGGGCAGTGATAATACTGTATTTCTGCAAGGCTCTTCTGGAGCACAAAGATGTTTAAATGTTATCGCAGCCTTTTCAAGGCAAAGATTATGAGTTTATGCACTCTCCCTTTCAGGGCCTTCCCTGATGCTGGACATCTGGTCTGGAGTGAAACAGATAAAGCTACTTCTATGCAAACGGCACCATTTTACACCTCTACTAACAGTCGCATGACGTTTTAAAGGCAGGAAAAAGAAGGAAGGAAGTCAGCCTGTGAACTCTTCCAACCTACCAACATTTTTAAGACCAAAGTAAGACCATCCAGATGTTGCTGAACTGAAACTCTGCTGCCAGGTGCTCATGGGAGCTGCAACATCTGGAATCCAAAAAGGTTTGCCAAGAAATTACCCATTTTCTGTCTTTTCATAGAATCATAGAATCCTAGAGTTGGAAGAGACCTCATGGGCCATCCAGTCCAACCCCCTGCCAAGAAGCAGGAATATTGCATTCAAATCACCCCTGACAGATGGCCATCCAGCCTCTGTTTAAAAGCCTCCAAAGAAGGAGCCTCCACCACACTCCGGGGCAGAGAGTTCCACTGCTGAACGGCTCTCAAGTTCTTCCTAATGTTTTAGATGGAATCTTCTTTCTTGTAGTTTGAAGCCATTGTTCCGTGTCTGTCAGTTGTAACGTTGCCTGCTTTATGCACTGGGCAAATTCTTAATCCCCCCCCCCCCCCCCCCCCCCCCCCCCCCCCCCCCAATTTCAGGCAAAGGATGCTCTGGGGGGAAAAAGAAATCAGTGGATTTTACAAGTCTCACCAACTGTCAAGAAGCCAGCTGGGCACGAAGCAGAACCCATTTCCTTTCTGAATGGAAAACAGGAGGGAGGAAAGTCTCCGGCACAAACAAACTGCTACCTTAAATGGCTGCTCTGCAAAGGGAGGTCATAGGAAGCCAAATAGGGAAGCCGCAAAGGAAGTTTCTGGGTTTGCAGATGTATTGTTCACAACACCCGTTTATGTTGTCTGAGCAAGTGAGCCCACTCTGAATGGCATAATTTACAAAGGCATCACTGCAAGAGAGAGAGAAATCCACTTCTTCGCACATTTGGTTTACATTCTCCCCTGCAAAGGAACGGGAAGGTGTTAACTGTTTTCAAAAGGTGCTCGATCCAAGCATTTCCAAGGTTTCTGCCTTTTGTCCAAATGTGATTCAAGAGGTCCGACGCAAGCGTTCCCAGCTGGGCACTCCTGCTTGTGCTTTGGCACGCCTACACACTCACTCACACTCACAGTATTCCAGTACCATCAGGAGGCACAGTTTAATGCAGCTTTAAGCTGGCATCGCTCCTGCAGAGCTTGGAGTATTTATCAACTCAATAGGTCAAAAGTCTGCAGACACTGGGTGGAGCAGCAGTAGGCCACAAAGCTAACAGTTGTCCTCCTGGAATAGGAAAAAGAGAGAGAAAGAGAGAGAGAGAGGAGGGGAGGCAGAGGAGAGAGAGAAGACAGCAGTTGTCAGCTCAAGATTAAAACACTGGCTCTGCTCCACAACACACAACTTTTCTGAAGAGTTAGAAAGCAAACAACTCAGAAGCAGGGAGATTAAGCCCTGGTAAACTAAGTACACAAAATATTTGAGCTCACAAAAATAGCAAGAGGGTTTTTCCCCCCTATGTCGACAAACTTCCTCCCGAAAACCCCTAAATAAATACGACTGGTTCTGGAGATGTAAACGTTTGGGCAGATTCTTTGAATCTTATTCAGAGAAGGATGGCTTTTCAAAAAATGAAACAATCAACGTATTCTTTGCCCACCCCTCTTCCTGTTCATTATGGAACTGGGATCTGTGATGGGATTGAACCAAATGCTGAGGCTAGGCTGCATTCTGTTATTCAGCAGTGGTTCTCAACCTGGGGTCCCCAGATGATTTTGGCCCTCAACTCCCAGAAATCCTAACAGCTGGTAAACTGGCTGGGATTTCTGTGAGTTGTAGAAATACCTGGAGACCCAAAGGTTGAGAACCACTGTGTTATTGGTTCCTTATTCCTGTTCAGCGTTCCTGCTTGCAAGTTCATTCAGGGGAAAATTGCACCTTATGACACAAATAGTATGAACATAGGCACGTTACAGGGCTGCGTGGAAGGTAGATAGCTGCATTAAATCACTACTGACTGAGAGGTCATAAGTTCAAAGCCAGCCCGGGTTGGAGTAAGCTCTCGACTATTAATAGTCTAGCTTGCTGTCTACCTATGCAGCCCGAAAGACAGTTGCATCTGTCAAATAGGAAATTTAGGTACTGCTTTATGTGAGGAGGCTTATTTAACTAATTTACGATGCCATAAAACCTTCCAGCAGCGTGTGTAAGAATGAGGAAGTACTCCATCAAACGACTCGGTGTCACAAGTGGATAGTGAAGCGGCAGCTCCTCCAGTGGCCAGAAACGAGCCAGAATCGAGCATACCCTCATTAAGCCAGAAAGCTGGATGTTAAATGCCCCAGTCTACATATGTTGTATTTTTAAAATGGCATTGAATGTTTGGCATGTATATGTGCATTATAATCCACCCTGAGTTGCCTGCAGGGTGAGAACGGTGGAATATAAATACTGTAAGTAAGTAAGTAAGTAAGTAAGTAAATAAATAAATGTTACCTGGGCCCCTTCGACGCTGACATATGACACAGTTTCAGAATGCAGGTGAACCTCACTGAACTGGATTATATGGCAGTGTAAAGGTTCCCCCTTGACATTAAGTCCAGTCGTGTCCGACTCTGAGACTCTGGTGTTCAACTCAATTTCTATGTTGAAGAGCCAGTGTTGTCCGTAGATGTCTCCAAGGTCATGTGGCCACAGGTATGACTGCGTGGAGCGCTGTTACCTTCCTGCCAAAGCAGTACCTATTGATCTACTCACATTTGCATGTTTTCAAACTGCTAGGTTAGCAGAGGCTGGGACTGACAATGGGAACTCATCCTGTCCCGCAGATTCGAACCTCCGACCTTCCAATCAGCAAGTTCTGCGGCTTAGTGGTTTAA
>NW_026844367.1:24747825-24886432 GCF_025583915.1 Anolis sagrei ordinatus | reverse complement strand
TGGCTGAGGTCGCTGCAACCAGAGGCAGTTTTCCAGGTATGTGGCTTCAAGAGGCCATAGGCTCCAAGGCAGGAATGGGCAAACCCAGACCCGGGGGCCGGATCTGGTCCCTTGGACTCTTTACTCAGACCCCCCTCTCTTACTATCCTATCCTTTCTTCTCTCTTTCCTTCCTCCTTCCCTTCCTTCTTTACCTCCCTCTTTCTCCTTCCCTCCCTTCCACCCTTTTGTCTTTCCTTCCTTCTCTCTTTCCTCCCTTCCACCCTTCCTACCTTCTCTTTATCCTGGGAATATTGCAGGCGCAATTGGTGGGGACGAGGGAGAGGGCCTTCTCGGTGGTGGCCCCCCAACTCTGGAACTCACTTCCCAAGGACATCAGACATGCCCAAACTCTGGCAGTCTTTAGAAGGAGCGTGAAAACGTGCTTGTTCCAGTGTGCCTCTCGTCCCCACCAATCGCGCTTGCGAATGAAATGGGAGCGCGAGCAGGGCCTCTCCAGATGATCGAAGAGATCATGTGGGTTCATACACAGAAATGTGGTCATGCAGGTAGGCGTGGAAGAAGCGCACATTTTGGAAACCACAAAAAAGAATGCTATTTCCCCCCTGTCTATCCATCAAAAGCAGAGGATCAAGAACAAATACAATTTGGGTTATTCTGCTATTTTTCCTCTCAGCCAGTGACCAAGCCAATCTATAAAAGTGGAAGACATGGGGCAAGGAAGACACTGTAAATCCATTTGCTAGGAAGCAATGTGAAAGCGAGTCGTTCTGAGTGTGTGGGTGAAGGGATTATGCAACTAGCTCTAGAGCTGCTGCTGCTGCTGCTTTTGACCTTCACAGATATCTAAGCCTTAAGAATAAAGAAGAATGTATTACATCTCCCCCCTTCTCTTAAGGGCATTAAATCCCTCACAAGAACAGAACTGCAAAGTGGAAGTGTGGTTAGACAGAACTATCTAAAGGGAGTAGAACAGGCATGGGAAACTTTCTAACTTGGAGGCTGCATGGCAGGCCGAAGCAGAGTGAACGGGCCGGGAGGGGGGGAAGGGGTTCTCCCGAAGTCCCTTTTCTGCCCTTTCCTCTTCTTTTTCAGAGGTAGAAAGTGAAGTAAAGATGGGAAACAGCTGGATCCCAAAAGGGTTGGCCTTGGTCAGGATGAAATGGTGGATGGGTGAGAAAAAGTGTCTCCATGAGACCCCGTCTTGCCTGACTGTGAGAGCCGTTCAGCAGTGAAACTCTTTGCCCCGGAGTGTGGTGGAGGCTCCTTCTTTGGAGGTTTTTAAACAGAGGCTAGATGGCCATCTGTCAGGGGTGCTTTGAATGCAATATTCCTGCTTCTTGGCAGGGGGTTGGACTGGATGGCCCATGAGGTCTCTTCCAACTCCATGATTCTATGATTCTACTCCTGATATAGAATCCTAGAACCCTAGAGCCGGAAGAGACCCCCAAGGGCTATCCAGTCCAAACCCCTGCCATGCAGGAAGACACAATCAAAGCACTCCTGACAGACAACCTCTGTGGAAAATCCTCCAGAGAAGGAGACTCCACCACACTCTTAGGCAGCCTAGGCCACTCTCCAACAGCTCTTTCTCTCTCAGGAAGTTCTTCATAGTATTTTCAGTGGCATCTCTTAGCCTGGCATTTGAACCCATTGCTTCCTTGTGCCCTGGTCTCTAGAGCAGCAGAAAGTCAGTTTTCCCCCTCCTCCTCAATGGGACACCCTCAATGATTCTCATGTCCCCTCTCGACCTTCTCTTCTCCCAGCTGAACATCCCCCAGGAGGAAAGGAGGAAGAAAAAAGAGAAGAAAAAAGAGAAGAAAGGAAGAAAGAAGAGAAGGAGGAGGAGGGAGGGAAGGAAGGAAGGAAGAAGGAAGGAAGGAAGGAAGGAGGAAGGAAGGAAGGAAGGAGGGAAGGAGGAGGGAAGGGAAGGGAGGGGAGGAGGGAAGGAAGGAAGGAAGGAAGGAGGGAAGGAAGGAGGGAGGGAGGGAAGGAAGGAAGGAAGGAGGGAGGGACGGAAAGGAAGGAAGGAAGGAAGGGAGGGAGAAGGGAGGAGGGAAGGAAGGAAGAGGAAGGGAGGGAGGGAGGGAGGGAAGGAAGGAGGGAAGTAATACATAAAAGGATGAAAGGTTTTTGTTTAAAGAGGATAGAGATTAAAAGCAAAAAATGAGGGAGGGAGGGAGGGAGGGAGGGAGGAAGAAAGGAAGGAAGGAAGGAAGGAAGGAAGGAAGGAAGGAAGGAGGGAGGGAGGGAGGGAGGGAGGAAGGAAGGAAGGAAGGAAGGAAGGAAGGAAGGAAGGAAGGAAGGAAGGAAGGAAGGAAGGAAGGAAGGAAGGAAGGAAGGAAGGAAGGGAGGGAGGGAGGGAGGGAGGGAAGGAGGAAGGAAGGAAGGAAGGAAGGAAGGAAGGAAGGAAGGAAGGAAGGAAGGAAGGAGGAGGGAGGAGAGGGAGGAGGGAGGGAAGGAAGGAAGGAAGGAAGGAAGGAAGGAAGGAAGGAAGGAAGGAAGGAAGGAAGGAAGGAAGGGGAGGGAAGAAAGGAGGGAGGAAGGAAGGAAGGAAGTAAGGAGGAAGGGGAAGGGAAGAAGGAAGGAGGGAGGGAGGGGAGGGAGGAAGGGGAGGGAAGGAGAGGGAGGGAGGGAAGGGAAGGGAGGGAGGGAGGGAGAAAAAGAGAGGTAAGAAAGGAAAGAGAGAAGGAAGGAAGGAGAGGATGGTGAGGAAGAGGAGGGCCTGAGAAAAGAGTCCAAAGGGCTGCATCCGGCCCCTGGGCTTGGGCTTGCCCGTACCTGGAGTAGAACAATCAAAGGTTAAAAACAACAACAGAAGAGTGTGAGGTTCCCAAACTGTTTCTATACTTGTGCGTTTGCAAGTGCATGTTAATGTAGGTATATGTTAGGTTACTGCAGGCATAGGCAAATTTGGGCCCTCCAGACGTTTTGGACTTCAACTCCCACAATTCCTAACAGCTGGTAAGCTGTTAGGAATTGTGAGAGTTGGAGTCCAAAACACCTGGAGGGCCCAAGTTTGCCCGTGCCTGGGTTAGTGTGTTTGTGTTTGATTTAGTTTTGTAGTATGCTGTAGTGGAGAGTTAGACAGTCATTTAATTTTAGTGAGATTGTACTTTTTTTTGTTCTTTCACTATGTTTGCTACGCATTATTGGTCTCTGAATAGAAATTAGTAAAGATAAACAGGATCTGCAGCCATACGCAGTCTTCCTCCAACGTACTGAAGCCCCAATGCAATTTCCCTCGTAATTACCCCTGATGCAATCCTGCCATCGGTGTCTCCCTCAAGGGAAAGAGCTTTGGGTAGACGATTGTAAACATGGGCTGGCTGCAACGGTGGCAATGTCCCAGGGGGCAGTGCAGCAGTTCCAAGAGACTTCTGGGTAATGAGATCGGCGTCAAGAACTGCAAATCTACAGATAGAAAACACAAAAAGAGTCTGACTTTCCAGAATGTGAGGTGCGTGGTAGAGTTCTCTCGGCATAAAACAGGCAAAAGGGAAAACATGGTGTAGATCGGACTAAGTTCATCTAGCTAAAGAAAATCTATAATGGGTTGTTGTAGGTTTTTTCGGGCTATATGGCCATGGTCTAGAGGCATTTTCTCCTGACTTTTCACCTGCATCTATGGCAAGCATCCTCAGAGGTAGTGAGGTCTACCTCTGAGGATGCTTGCCATAGATGCAGGCGAAACGGCAGGAGAAAATGCCTCTAGACCATGGCCATATAGCCCGAAAAAACCTACAACAACCCAGTGATTCCAGCCATGAAAGCCCTCGACAATACAAAATCTATAATGGGTTGCTGTAAGTTTCTTGGGCTGTATGGCTATGTTTCAGTAGCATTCTCTCCTGACGATTCGCCCACATCTATGGCAGGCATCCTCAGAGGTTGTGAGGTCTGTTGGAAACAAGGCCAGTGGGGTTTATATATCTGTCCAGGGTGGGAGAAAGAACTCTTGCCTGCTTGAGGTAAGTGTGAACATTGCAATTGGCCACCTTGATTAGCATTGAATAGCCTTGCAGCTTCAAAGCCTGGCTGGTTGCTGCCTGGGGGAATCACAGAATCATTGAGTTGGAGCCATCCAGTCCAATCCCCTGCCAAGAAGCAGGAAAATAGCATTCAAAGCATCCCGACAGATGGCCTTTGTGGGAGGTGTTAGCTGGCCCTGATTGTTTCCTCTTCAGAATCCCCTTGTCTTCAGACCTCCAGTTGTTTTGGACTTCTACTCCCACCATTCCTAACAACCTCAGGCCTCTTCCTTTCCCCTCTTAGCCACTTAAGCTTAAGTGGTTGAGGGGGAAAAGGAAAGGACCTGAGGCTGTTAGGAATGGTGGGAGTTGAAGTCCAAAACACCTAAAGGTCTGAACTTTGCCCATGCCTGCTTTAGCTGGAGATCTTGCACCGAGTGAAGGGTTGGACTCATTGCCCCCGAAGCCCCTTCCAACACTACAACTTTATGACTGTAACCAGCATCAGAAGAGCATAAGGTCTCTTCCCACTGCCAAATTCCATGCAATATGGCACATAATTTTGGGCCAAGGTTCTCATGCTGGCCCAAATACCAATCACCGTAGCTGATAGCTACGGAAGAACAGAATGCTGGCTTCTATATTGTACAACCTCCTGGGCAAATTGATGTTAGGTAACTGTATATACTTGAGTATAAGCAGAGTTTTTCTGCCCCTTTTGGAGGAGGGGGGGGGGCTGAAAAAGCCCTCCTTAGCTTATACTCAAATCAAGGTTATTTATTATTTTACTCTGCTATTATTATTTTTATTACATTTATTATTTTACTCTATTATTATTGTTATTATTACATTTATTATTTTACTCTATTATTATTGTTATTATTACATTTATTATTTTACTCTATTATTACTTATATTATTACATTTCCATTATTTTKCTCTATTATTATGATTATTATTACATTTCCATTATTTTCCTCTGTTTATTATTGTTATTATAAGCTACCTATCTGACRGCATCTCTGCCTATGAACCCACCAGGACTTTGAGATCTTCCGGGGAGACCCTGRTCTCGATCCCGCCTGCTTCTCAACCACGGCTGGCGGGGACGAGAGATAGGGCCTTCTCGGTGGTGGCTCCTCGGCTGTGGAACGCCCTTSCCTCGGACATTAGGCTAGCACCATCCTTAATMGTATTCCGTAAAAAAGTGAAGACCTGGCTGTTTAAGCAGGCGTTCGAATAATTAGTGCAATGACCYGTGATGAATATAGGAATGGAATAATGGTTGACGAATCTGGATTACGTTCTTGTGGATGAGACGATAGTGAAGTTATTGTYGTAATTGCTTATTAATTGTGTGATGTGCTGAMTTATTAATTGTTTTTAATATTGTGGTATTGAATTTTTGCTATTCTTGTTGTTGTGAACTGCTGTGAGTTGCCCTCGGGCTGAGAACAGCGGTATATAAGTAAAGTAAATAAATAAATAAATATTTATTATTTTACTGTATGACATTTATTATCTTCCTCTATTATTTCTATTGTTACATTTCCATTATTTTCCTCTATTATTATTATTATTACATTTATTATTTTACTCTATTATTACTTATATTATTACATTTCCATTATTTTACTCTGTTATTACTTATATTATTACATTTCCATTATTTTACTCTGTTTATTATTGTTATTATTTATTATTTTACTGTATGACATTTATTATCTTCCTCTATTATTTCTGCTATTGTTACATTTCCATTATTTTCCTCTATTATTATTATGATTATTATTACATTTATTATTTTACTCTATTATTATTGAAAGGATATGAAAGCACATTGACATTGAAGAAGGTTAGAACAATGGTTTAATCAGTGTTGGGCCAGAATGTCCAATTCTGAGGACCACAATTGAAAAGAGATATTGACAAGTTGGAATGTGTCCAGATGAGGGCGACTAAAATGATCAAGGGTCTGGAGAACAAGCCCTATGAGGAGCGGCTTAAAGAGCTGGGCATGTTTAGCCTGAAGAAGAGAAGGCTGAGAGGAGATATGATAGCCATGTATAAATATGTGAGAGGAAGTTGCAGGGAGGAGGGAGCAAGCTTGTTTTCTGCTTCCCTGGAGACTAGGACGTGGAACAATAGCTTCAAACTACAAGAAAGGAGATTCCATCTGAACATTAGGAAGAACTTCCTGACTGTGAGAGCCGTTCAGCAGTGGAACTCTTTGCCCCGGAGTGTGGTGGAGGCTCCTTCTTTGGAAGCTTTTAAACTGTGGCCGGATGGCCATCTGTCGGGGGTGCTTTGAATGCAATATTCCTGCTTCTTGGCAGGGGGTTGGACTGGATGGCCCATGAGGTCTCTTCCAACTCTAGGATTCTATGGGCAGCCTTATCTTGAATTAAAGTTTTATGTAAATATTCAAAAACATCCAACCTCTCTAGATGCCTCAATTAATATAATGTTATGGGTATCTATTTTTATTTTGAAATTGACCAGTAGCTACTACATTTCCCACCCTTGGCTTATACTCAAGTCAATACGGTTTCCCAGGTTTTTTTGTGCTAAAATTAGGTGTCTTGGCTTATATTCGGGCCGGCTTATACTTGAGTATATACAGTAATTTCAAAAAGAAAAAAAGCATTTAAAAAGTAAATCAGCAACTGCAGCGGTCCTGAGCTAGTAGAGGAGTGAATGAGCTTCAGCAATGACAGGAGCAGAGACAAGCATTAAAAGTGGTGAAAAACTTTATTGAAAGAACTACATTTCTATATAGGAAAGTTAGGGACTACCTACCTATAGATAGATTTATTTATCTATCTCTTTGGAGACATGTTGTCTCTCTCCATGCTCGTGGGAGAGAACAAAGAGAAGACTCTGGGGCTTCCCATGTGGCTAGAAACGTTTAATAAAAAGAGAAATGTTCCTGAGAAGTATCAGTCTAAAGAAAAAGAATTAGGAAGCAAGAATAGAATCACAGAATCATAGACTCCTAGAGTTGGAAGAAACTTCGAGGGCCATCCAGTCCAATGCCATTCTGCCAAGAAGCAGGAAAATCATCTTCAAAGCCCCCCCCCTCCCCGAAAGATGGCCACCCAGCCTCTGCTTCAAAGCCTTCAAAGAACGAGCCTTCCCCACACTCTGGGGGCAGAGAGAGAGTTCCACAGCTGAACAGCTCTCCCTCACAGTCTTCTTTCTCATGTCCTGGTGGAATCTCCTTTCCTGTAGTTTGAAGCTATTGTTCCATTGCGTCCTAGTCTCCGGGGCAGCAGAAAGGAAGCCTGCTTCCTCCTCCTTATGACTTCCACTTGATCCATGGCCCTCCTCATGTCTCCTCTCCACCTTCTCTTCTGCAGGCTAAACATGCCCCGCTCTTTAAGCCGCTCCTCATAGGACTTGTTCTCCAGACCCTGGATCCTTTGAGTCGCCCTCTTCCTCTGGACACATAGAATCATAGAGTTGGAAGAGACCTCATGGGCCATCCAGTCCAACCCCCTGCCAAGAAGCAGGATATTGCATTCAAAGCACCCAACAGATGGCCATCCAGCCTCTGTTTAAAAGCCTCCATAGAAGGAGCCTCCTCCACACTTCAGGGTAGATAGTTCCTCTGCTGAACAGTCAGGAATGTCTTCCTAATGTTCAGGTGGAATCTCCTTTCCTGTAGTTTGAAAACATTGTATTCTAGTCTCCAGGGAAGCAGAAAACAAGCTTGCTCCCTCCTCCCTGTGACTTCCTCTCACATATTTATACATGGCTATCATATCTTCTCTTCTTCAGGCTAAACATGCCCAGCTCTTAAGCCGCTCTTCATAGGGCTTGTTCTCCAGACCCTTGATCATTTTAGTCGCCCTCCTCTGGACACATTCCAGTTTGTCAATATCTCTCTTCAATTGTGGTGCCCAGAATTGGACACAATATTCCAGGTGTGGTCTAACCAAGGCAGAATAGAGGGGTAGCATTACTTCCCTAGATCTAGACACTATACTCCTATTGATGCAGGCCAAAATCCCATTGGCTTTTTTTGCCGCCACATCACATTGTTGGCTCATGTTTAACTTGTTGTCCACGAGGACTCCAAGATCTTTTTCACACGTACTGCTCTCAAGCCAGGCATTGTCCCCCATTCTGTATCTTTGCATTTCGTTTTTTCTGCCTAAGTGGAGTATCTTGCATTTATCCCTGTTGAACTTCATTTTGTTAGTTTTGGCCAATCATCTCTCTAATCTGTCAAGATCGTTTTGAATCCTGCTCCTGTCCTCTGGAGTATTGGCTATCCCTCCCAATTTGGTGTCGTCTGCAAACTTGATGATCCTGCCTTCTAGCCCTTCATCTAAGTCATTAATAAAGATGTTGAACAGGACCGGGCCCAGGACGGAACCCTGCGGCATGAAGACCTTCGTCACTTCTTTCCAAGATGAAGAGGAAGCATTGGGGAGAATCACCCTCTGGGTTCGTCCATTTAACCAATTACAGATCCACCTCACCATAGTTTTGCCTAGCCCACATTGGACTAGTTTGTTTGCCAGAAGGTCATGGGGGACCTTGTCGAAGGCCTTACTGAAATCCAGGTACGCTACATCCACGGCATTCCCCGCATCTACCCAGCTTGTAACTCTAGAAAAAAGAGATCAGATTAGTCTGGCATGACTTGTTTTTGATAAATCCATGTTGACTATTAGCAATGACCGCATTTGTTTCTAAGTTCCTTAACAATCTTTTCCAGAATCTTGCCTGGTATCGACGTGAGGCTGACCGGACGGTAACTGTTTGGGTCATCCTTTTCTCCAAACCCTTGATCATTTTAGTCTCAGTTTAGAGTCAACATCTTCCTTCAACTGAGGTGCCCAGAATTGACACAGTGTAAAATGGTAAGGCACGATTTCCCTGGATCTAGGCATTAGACTCCCTTTTATGCAGGTCAAAATCCCACAGAGCCAAGGCAATGAGGGCAGTGAGAGAAGAGCTTTCCCTACCCGCTAACCCGCCTGCCTACCTCTTTCCTTGATGAGGACTCCAAACTTGTGCAGGAGGTGTTTGACTTCCAACCACTGACTGATTTGCTAACTCATGTTCACCCCGGTTATCCTCCTCCACATCTGCCCATGAACTCCCAAGGACTTTGAGCGAGCTCGATATTCAAGTTGTGATCAGAAGCCAAGGTCCCATGTGGCGAAAGGCTGCAAACAGCAGACAAGCCATAGGCCAGTTTGGAACACAAAGCCTGAACTGGGGCAGAACTAAAGCAGCTCAGCTGTCACGTTGCACCGCAATGGCCAAGAGGCTGCGAGCGCTTGTTGTGCCTCCTGCCGAAGAAGCCTGCCAGCGCTGGAGCCGGCTCCCTGGAAAGGAGCGGCATTGTTGGATGGAGCACTGCCTCTTGCCTCGGGAACAGGATTACTTCTGCTTCTCCACTCCGTCCGAAGGCTGCGACTGCAAAAAGACTTCAGCCGGTCCGCAGCCTGCGCATGAAAAGGCTCCTAAATGACTTTCACCTCTGAAGCACAACAATAAGCGGTCTGCTGGGGCCTCGGTATTCCTACCATGAACGTAACTGTGGAGTTTTAAGAAGATGGTCAGAGATTCAGCTTCAAGTGACAGGCACTTCCAATAAGCTTCTTCCCTTCCGCATAAGCTTCTTTACTTAACCTACCAACATCCTAGATCTTCTTATCTATATCTCCTTTGTGTCCCTGGTCGGGTTGTTGTTCCTAGGACTTTCAGTCTTCAGCCAACTCTATCTATATAAATAAAAATGTAATGTTCGTTTGTGGGATTAACAGAACTTAAAAACCACTGGATGAATTGACACCAAATTTGGACACAAGACACCTAACAACCCAATGTATGTCCTTCACTCAAAAAAATTGATTTTGTCATTTGGGAGCTGTAGTTGCTGGGATTTATAGTTCACCTACAATCACAGAGCATTCTGAACCCCACCAACAATAGATTTGGGCCAAACCTCCCACACAGAACCCCCATGTGGGCCACAGCAACGCGTGGCAGGGGACGGCTAGTCTTCAATATAATAATAATAATAATAATAATAATAATAATACTTCATTTATACCCCACTACCATCTCCCCATGTCATTGATTGATTTTGTTCATTTGTTCAGAAAGGAGGAAACCATGAAAACGAACAAAATCTGGCTACCAGTATTAAAAAAACTCTAACATTACAACAGCAAAACAACAAAGGGGAAACAATCAATGACATCTAATCACCTCTCAACAAAAGATTGCCCCAGGCACTGCCAGGCCATCAATTACTAATCAAGGTGGTCAGTTGAAACAAACGCCTAGCTTCAACAGACAAGAGTTCTTTGTCCCACCCTGGTCATTCCACAGATATATAAACCCATTTTCCTAGTTCCAACAGACCTCACTACCTCTGAGGATGCTTGCCATAGAATGTTGCTACTAAGAGGTTGCAACGTACTTTATCTAAGTTGTTGTAAGGATCAATGTTGTTTGTGCTATAACTTTAAGTTGCTGTAAGGTTCAAGGCTGTTTGTGCTACAGCTGTTTCAGTTAATTGAAGAGTTAATTGAGAGTGTTATTTTCATGTGTATAAAGATAGCTACTGTGTGTTTAGTTCTTTGCCATTGTGCGTTTATGCTATTGAGCATCTATGCCTCTGTGCCGTTCTGCTTTGTGTAAGCCGGGGACTATGCTGCAGATGTCCTGCGAAGACACAGCCATGAGAAGAGGACAAGGATTCCTGCTTATCTCAGCTGAGTAATGATATCTCTCAGAAGATATTGTTTCATGTTACTTTTGTGGAAACAGCAATCCTGCTACTTTGTTTTTGTATGCTGCCAATACTACAATATTTTCTTTTCTACTTTAAGCCGAAGTCTCGTGTGTTTTTCCTTTATGAGCTAATTTCATCACACACACAGTTAACTGGGCTAGAGTCAATCTGCATGCTACTCATGCTAACGCATGACAAAAATGTCAGGAGAGAATGCCTCTAGAACATGGCCATATAGCCCGAAAAAACCTACAACAACCCATTACTGAAGGATGTTGCCCACGTACTGAAGGAACGAGGGGGGAAAGAAAGGGGCCTGAAGCTGTTAGAAATGGTGGGAGTTGAAGTCCAAAACACCCAGACAGCCCAAGTTGCCCCATACCTGTGCTATGAGCATGTCATCCACATACTGAAGGATGTTGTCCACGTACTGAAGGAACGAGGGGGAAAAGAAAGGGGCTTGGGGTTGTTAGGAATTATGGGAGTTGAAGTCCAAAACACCTGGACAGATCAAGTTTCCCCATGCCTGATCTATCCCCTCCTCACCAAAATGAAGAAGCACAGCAAGCCAGCCAAGCTATTTCTGATGTCCATCAACACATTTCCAACCACCATATTGGCTATATTTGGAAGTGGAAGCAACCTGCTTCAAAGAGACCAGGTATTGAAATGTCTGATAAAACTTAAGACAACCCTCATCCCAATACCTTTGAGAAACCTGGAGTATGTGTTGTACAGCGTCCTCATGGCCATCTCTTGCAAAGGCAGCACGCGGTCCAAGTCTGTCCCTATGGCCTTCACTTCTGCCGGGAGGAAAATCGCCAGCCGCCCCGAGGTGAAGGAGAGAAGCTTCATCTCCGACTTGAGAAAGGAAGACCCACAGCTGGAGAGATATTTGAGAAAGGGGGAAATGTGCTTAAAGACACGCAATATCAGATAAAAGGCATGCTGCCAAGCTAAGCATAGGACGTGTTATTTTCCTCTATTGTACAGCTGGCCCTCCACATGTGTGGGTTTGATATCATCTCCATCCATGTTCAACATTTACACAAATGACCAGCCACTGCCAGAAGGGACAGAGAGCTTCATCTATGCTGATGATCGTGCCATTACTGCTCAAGCAGGGAGCTTTGAGATGGTTGAACAGAAGCTCTCTGAAGCTCTAGGTGCTCTTACTGTCTATTACAGGGAAAACCAGCTGATCCCTAATCCACCTAAAACACAGACATGTGCTTTTCACCTTAAGAACGGAAGGAATCCCACTGGAGCATTGCAGCACACCCAAATACTGGGAGTCACTCTGGACTGTGCTCTGACCTACATAAGCACTGCCTGAATATCAAGCAAAAAGTGTGTGCTAGAAACAATATCATACGAAAGCTGACTGGCACAACCTGGGGATCACAACCAGATGCGCTATGCTACTCTGCTGCTGAGTATGCATGCCCAGTGTGGAACACATCTCACCACGCTAAAACAGTGGATGTGGCTCTTAATGAGACATGTCGCATTATCATGGGGTGTCTGCGCCCTACACCACTGGAGAAATTGCACTGTTTAACCGGTACTGCATCACCTGATATCTGCTGGGAAGTAGCAGCCAATAGTGAAAGGACCAAGGCAGTGACATCTCCAGCTCATCTCTTGTTTGGGTATCAGCCAGCACGTCAACGACTTAAATCAAGAAATAGTTTTCTAAGATCATCAGAGACACTTGCTGGAACACCTCAGCAAGCGAGAGTCCAAAAGTGGCAGGCTCAAACCCAGAACCTCAATCAATCAGTAAAAGCACAGAGAGGCATTGTAGCAACGGCTTAATAAGATATGTTTAAAATTGAATACAAAACATGCACAATTAAAATAAAACCATAATTATATGGTTTGAGTATGAATTAAAACCACACAGCCATAATACCAGTAAGTAAGATTTTTAGTGTTCGTGTGTCCAGAGCAGCATGGGCAAACTTGGGCCCTCCAGGTGTTTTGGACTCCAAATCCCACAATTCCTAAGAGCCTAACAGCTGTTAGGAATTGTGTGAATTGAAGTTCAAAACACCCAGAGGGCCCAAGTTTGCCTATGCCTGGTCCGGGATGTACCAGAAATAGGCTCCCTCCCATTCAAAAAAAGCAGATGCAGAGAAAAGCTCCAGTCTGTTTTTCTAACTAATATCCTTGCAAGTTGTGTGTGTGGGAGGTGACTCTGTTGCATGAGCCTTCACCTGTGAATTGTACCTGTTGTAGAACCCAGGTGCAGATTTATCCCTTTGGTGAAAACTTTGCTTCAAAAAGAAAAGCAATGGGCAGAGATTCATTAAATCCCTGCTCGACATTTCCGTGTGTGCACAGTAGGTGCACCTGCACGAGCCAATGAATAGATGTTATGCAAGAGCATAATCTCTTCCCTTGCGCAAAGGGCTGTTTTAATGAGACTTGAAATGGGATCTGGCCTCAGGAGGCTGCATTGCCTCTAATTAAACAATTTAACCAGGATCCGTATAGGATCGCATGGTCCAAACACTACAGGAAGGAATAAAACGAAAGGGACACAGAACTATACAGGGGGCTGTTTCATACATTGTACATCGGCATTAGCTGCGCCTATTGCCAAGCAAGGAATCACAATACTATGAAGACTGACTTTGGTAACTGCTTCAAGAATTCTTCGTGGCATCCATGCTTGAACACATTTTAGAAAGAGCTTATGCAAACAGTAATAATACTATACATATACCCTATCACCATCTACCCAAAGGGACTTGGGGTGGCTCACAAAAGCACTCAATAGTGCAACACACAAAACACAACAAGTGCATAAACAATAACACAATAGCAATAACAAACAGGATAAGATCATAAACCCTTATTAGTTAAAATTTCAATAAAATGCAATAGCTGCAGATATAAACAATTTGCAATCAAGATCAGACCATAAAGTATAAGGTGGAATAGTCATTAAATCTTCTAGTATCATCATGAAAGATTCCTAAACAAGGTCAAAAGCCTATTTGAAGAGTCATATCTTCGAATTGGTTCAAAACACTTGGAGAGTAGGGGCTAATCTAATCTCTCTGGAGAAGGCATTCCAAAGCCAGGGGGCCACCATCAAGAAGGCCCCTCTCTTACCTCCACCAACTGCGCTTCAGATAGAGGTGGGACTGATAAGAGAGCCTCCCTGGTAGATCTTAGGGCCTGCGGCTTCATAGGTTGGACCCGAACTGTATAGGGCTTTGTAGGTGATAACCTGCAGTTTGAATTGAGTCTGGAAGCTTGTTGGCTGCCAGTGGAGCTGTTTTAGTAGGGACATGGTAGCTACCCTGGGTTAGTAATCTGACAGCCAACCTTTGCACTAATTGCAGTTTCCAGGCCATCTTCAAAGGCAGCCCCACACAGAGTGCATTACAGTAGTCTATCCTAGATGTAACTAAGGTGTGGACCACCATGGACAAGTCAGGCTTTTTGAGGTACAGTTGTAACTGGTGCACCAGTTTTAACTGTACGAAGGCCCTCCCGGCCACCACTGACACCTGAGCTTCAAGCGTCAGCATTGAGTCTAGGAGGACCCCAGACTATGGACCTGTATCCTCAGGGGGAGTGGGACCCTGTCGAGCACAAGTTGCCCCCTATAGCTCCACTTTGCCCAGTTCTAAGAAAACAATGCAACACAAAATCCACCATTATGATTCCAACACAGGCATATTCCTTGCCCTATTATCAGGTATGCAGAAACAATCATCTTAAAGTAATCCCAGATTTTCTGGCCAAGCAAAATAAAAAAGAGGGGCCTTTTAGCTATTAAACGTTATTAAATCAGCAGTACTATCCAGTCATTTGAACTTTCTTCTTCCTACAGAGATCTCTTCGCTAGCCTTTCCTGAGCTCCTTAGGGAGAAAAGCCCATGAAATCAGTAACATGTGCTAACGCAACTCGAGAAAGAATCCATTAATTCAAGGGAAGGTTAAGAGGAACACTCAATGTATGGCCTTCTCTTCGAAAGCACCCAACATGATGCTTCAGGAATAGTATTATTCCCAATTGCGGCACTTTGGATGACATTGGACCACAGGCTCCATGCTCCTTTCCCCACTGGCTATGATCGATGGAAGTCATAAGCCAACTTCTGGAGGGCCACGACCTTTAGTTATGAAAGCTCCAAAGACAACTTCCATTTTCAGCGGTGACACAAACACACACCAAGGCTTCCCAATGTGAGAATCCCAACTTGAATTTATCAACTTTCATTAGGATCAGCAGATGTCAGCGATACAAAAAACTTGAAGAGAGACGAGCGTTCTGAAGGCTCTCCAACTCCATGGTCACAAAATGAATTAAGCAAAAGTGGCAACGTACAGGAACAAACTGATTCAAAGTGATCACAGTCAACAGGCAGAAGACAGCATCTGAGCAGGAAATGAAGAATGACGTGCTCAAATGTTTGTTTTCTGGTGTCTGGTACACTGCATGAGGGGCGATAGGGAAATAATCAGGGAATTAAAGGGGAGAGAAGAAGAGAGTGGCAGCTGAACTCCAGCTCTGGGTCCCTGGAGGGAAGGCTTTCAGTGTGACATTGGAGACCAAGGTTCAGATCCTGACTCCGCAACAAAGATCATTAGACAGCCTTAGATAAGACTCTCTGCCTTTCTTTCTCTCTTTTCTGGCAGGAATTAATCACAATACAGGATAAGGTGCTTTCAGGATTCAAGAAGAAGTGTGAAAGAGATGGGCAAAAAAAAGAAACATTCATAGAATCACAGAGAAGCAGGAATATTGCATTCAAAGCACCCCTGACAGATGGCCATCCAGCCTCTGTTTAAAAGCCTCCAAATAAGCAGTCTCCACCACACTCCGGGGCAGAGAGTTCCACTGCTGAATAGCTTTCACAGTCAGGAAGTTCTTCCTCGTGTTCAGATGGAATCTCCTTTTTTGTAGTTTGAAGGCATTGTTCCGTGTCCTAGTCTCCAGGGAAGCAGAAAACAAGCTTGTTCACTCATCCCTGTGACTTCCCCACACATATTTATACACGGCTATCATGTCTCCTCTCAGCCTTCTCTTCTTCAGGCTAAACATGCCCAGCTCTTTAAGCCGCTCTTCATAGGGCTTATTCTCTAGACCCTTGATCATTTTAGTCACCCTCCTCTGGACACATTCCAGTTTGTCAATATCTCTTTTCAGTTGTGGTGCCCAGAATTGAACACAATATTCCAGGTGTGGTCTAATCAAGGCAGAATAAAGTATGGGGAGCATGACTTCCCTGGATCTAGACACTATGCTCCTATTGATGCAGGGCAAAATCCCATTGACTTTTTGCCACCACTTCACATTGTTGGCTCATGTTTAACTTGCTGTCCACGAGGACTCCAAGATTTTTTTCACATGTACTGCTCTCGATCCAGGCATCCCCCATTCTGTATCTTTGCATTTTGTTTTTTCTGCCTAAGTGGAGTATCTTGCATTTGTCCCTGTTGAACTTCATTCAACAGGAACAAAGAGAGACATGGTAATGGAGGTGATCTCCACTACAATCATCTAAATCAGGTTGAGAAATGGGACAGATCCAAGGCTGCCCACAGTGAATAGTAGAGCTGAGGGCACGCAGAATTGTGAAACCAGCTGCCATGTTCCTTCCCGGGATGCTACTAAAAATGACACTGTTCCTTTCCCTGTCCTAAGATCTGTCTGCGCCATTGAATTTTCCGACGATGAGCTCCACCATCTTTTTGTATCTGGCTCTGCCCTCAAGTTGACATCAAGTAGAAAACAAAGAAATATGTGCCAATGGTATATTCCCTAATCAACACCATCAAAAATGAACTGCGAAAAGGATGATTGTTTTAGGGAAATTGTCCCAGAGACAAAAGAACAAGAAGCAACCTCTCGTTTTGGTTTGGCAACTTCCACAACGTGAAGAGTAAAAGCTTTCTTGGTAACAATTCAGTAAATGTCCAATGCTACAGCCTGGAGAAATGATGACACATTAGTTTTTTTGCACATCCCCCACCACCATTTTCCTAACAAGGAAAGGGAGCTCAGTTCTGCGCCTCCTCCTACTCATGAACCACCGTCTCCTTCGCCAGATATAGAATCCCTTTCTGTCCAACGTAAGGGGCGTGTGTAGTACCCGCAGGTCTATTTGCATAACCACCTGACAGAAGGCAGCCCAGACCCACAGGGGGGTTCTACCTGCATTTGCTACTTTCTTTAATGTATGTGCTTTCAAGTTTTGCCAATGATGCCTAAAGCACATAGAGAGATGCTTCTTAAAGTACAAATACACCCAAATTAAGCAGGGATGTGGTATTCTGTTTGCTAAGGGAATAAGTTCAGCCACAAAATGACTGTCTTTAATAGAAAAAGCAAGTAAATAAGATCCACCACACCATCACAAGGCATGAATTCTATGAACAGAAAGATGGAGTAGCTATGGGGAGCCCCCTCAGCCCGGTCATAGCTAATTTCTACATGGAACACTTTGAAAAACAAGCCCTGGAAACAGCAACAAAAAAGCCCACGATATGGTTCAGATATGAGGATGACCCTTTCACCATTTGGAGCCATGGAGAAGAAGAACTAAACAGGTTCCTGGATCATCTCAACAGCATCCACCCAAACATCCAATTCACCATGGAAAAAGAAAATGAAGGAAGGCTGCCTTTTCTAGATGTCCTAGTCATCCGTAAACCAGACCAACAATTGGGTCACACCGTTTACAGAAAACCCACACACACAGATAGAGACCTACATAAAAGCTCCAACCATCACCCAAGTCAAAAAAGAAGCACCATTAAAGCCTTGGCAGACTGTGCAAAAGGAATCTGCGAACCCCACCTCCTCCAAGATGAACTGAACCACCTCAACTGGGCTCTCCAGGCCAATGGATACTCCACCTCACACATCAGAAGAGCTGCAAGACCGAGAACAAGCCACGAGAGTAAAGATGAAGATCCTCCCAGAGGAAAAGTGTTCTTGCCATACATCAAGGGAACCACTGACCGTATAGGGAAGCTGATGAGGAAACACAACATACAAACAATCTACAGACCCACCAAGAAAATCCAACAAATGCTACATTCAGCAAAGGACAAGAGGGATCCTCTCACTTCTGCAGGAGTCTACCGTGTACCATGCAGCTGTGGACAAGTCTACATAGGGACCACCAAACGCAGCAGCATTGCCCAAACACGAATCAAGGAACAAGAAAGGCAGTGCAGACTACTTCAACCAGAGAAGTTAGCCATATCAGAGCACCTGATGAACCAACCTGGACACAGCATATTACTGGAGAACACAGAAATGCTGGACCACTCTACCATGTCAGACTACACAGAGAAGCCATTGAAATCCACAAGCATGTGGACAATTTCAACAGAAAGGAGGAAGCCATGAAAATGAACAAAATCTGGCTACCAGTATTAAAAAAACTCTAAAATTACAACAGCAAAACAACAGAGGGGAAACAATCAGGGACCTCTAATAACCTCTCAACAAAAGATTGCCCCAGGCACTGCCAGGCCATCAAATGCTAATCAAGGCGGTCAGTTGAAACATTCACACCTAGCTCCAATAGGCAAGAGTCCTTTGTCTCACCCTGGTCATTCCACAGATATATAAATCCTTTTTCCTAGTTCCAATAGACCTCACGACCTCTGAGGATGCTTGCCATAGATGCAGGCGAAACGTCAGGAGAAAATGCCTGTAGAACATGGCCATATAGCCCAAAAAAGCCTATAACAACCCAGTGATTCCGGCCATGAAAGCCTTTGACAATACATGACTACTGCTGTGCCAGACCATTTTGCAATATACAGGGAGGAAGAAATGAGCCTCCTAGGTTGCAAAAACAATGGGCAGAACTGTATGCCTAAAGCAGTGATAAAACAGGATCAAAACATTGACAGCACTTGCATTTTGAGCGAATTTTTACTCTGCTGGTGCCAAGCTTCACAGCGCATGTTCGGCACCAGAAATGTCCCCAAAACATCAAGAAACAGGCAGCACGCAAAGGGCTTAATACGAGAAGGATTCAATATTGAGAAATTTAATACAGGAGATTTAGCACAATTGCAGAGAGCTGGCAGTCAAAGTAATCTCTTCAAAGTAATGTAATGTGATGAATAAAAAAAAACTTCCAAAGGAACGTTTCCCTTGAAGGAGACAGCCTGTATTTTTGGAAAGCCTCCGAAGATAAGAAGGGACGTGGTAATAAAACTCATATGCTGTACTTACCCACTACAACCAATGACTTTATTATACAGGTAGGAGGGAAGCCCTTTCAGGTGAATGTTGTTATCCACATAAACATACTGAAGTTCTCGGGAACGACCTAAATCTGGGTGGAAGCAAGAAAAAAGGAAGACAATCATCACATTCCTCGTACATGAAAAAAAGATCTATTGATTTACTTGGCTCTGTGTCAGTGAACACTCATATCATGAATGATGCTTGATTAAAGACCGGATTAGTGGAAACAGATGAAAGCCACACAAAATAAGAGATCTCCAATTTAAATTATCCCTCAGGTCTGCTCCTTTTTCCACCTATCCTGTGATAATCCAGTATGTCTCATTAAGAGCCACATCCATGTTTTAACGTGGTGAGATGTGTTAGAATCATAGAGTTGGAAGTGACCTCATGGGCCATCCAGTCCAACCCCGTTCTGCCAAGAAGCAGGAAAATTGCATTCAAAGCACCTCTGATCGATGGCCATCCAGCCTCAGCTTAAAAGCCTCAAAAGAAGGAGCCTCCACCACACTCTGAGGGGGAGAATTCCACTGCTGAACAGCTCTCATAGTCAGGAAGTTCTTCCTAATGTTCAGATGGAATCTCCTTTCTTCTAGTTTGAAGGCATTGTTCCACATCCGAGTGTCCAGGGCAGCAGAAAACAAGCTTGCTCCCTCCTCCCTGTGACTTCCTCTCACATACTTATACATGGCTATCATGTCTCCTCTCAGCCTTCTCTTCTTCAGGCTAAACATGCCCAGCTCTTTCAGCCGCTCCTCTCCAGACCCTTGATCATTTTAGTTGCCCTCCTCTGGACACATTCCAGCTTGTCAACATCTCCCTTCAATTGTGATGTCCAGAATTGGACATAGTGCGATTCCAGATGTGGTCTAACCACGACAGAATAGAGGGGTAGAATGACTTCCCTGGATCTAGACACTATACTCTTATTGATGCAGGCCAAAATCCCATTGGCTTTTTTTGCCGCCGCATCACATTGTTGGCTCATGTTTAACTTGTTATCCACGAGGACTCCAAGATTTTTTTCACACATACTGCTCTTGAGCCACATGTCCCCCATTCTGTATCTTTGCATTTCATTTTTTCTGCCTAAGTGGGGGTATCTTGCATTTGTCACTGCTGAACTTCATTTTGTTAGTTTTGGCCCATCTCTCTAATCTGTTAAGATCATTTTGGATTCTGCTCCTGTCTTATTTATTTATTTAAAACATTTATATTCCACCCTTCTCACCTCGAAGAGGACTCAGGGCGGAGCACAGCATATATATAGCAAACATTCAATGCCGAGACATGGACAGCCTCCTTAGTATCTGGTGGAAATGAGTGATAGAGTTGGATGTCATCTGCATACAGATGGCATCGGACTCCAAGACTCTGGATGATCTCATCCAGCGGCTTCACGTAGATGTTAAACAACATGGGGGACAATATTGAGCCCTGCAGGACCCCACACGACAATGGCTGTGGGACCGAGTAGGAGTCCCCCAGCAACACCTTCTGGGAACGGCCTTCCAGGAAGAACTGGAACCACTGCAGAACAGTACCTCCATAACCCATCCCCGCGAGGCTTCTCAGAAGGATACCGTGATCTACAATATCCAAGACTGCTGAGAGGTCCAGGAGAACCAACAGGGACACATTCTCCCTGTCGAGTTCTCTGCGGAGATAATCCACTAAGGCGACCATGGCTGTCTCAGTTCTATGTCCTGGTCTGAAACAAGACTGCAACGGATCCAGATTCGTCCAAGAACCCCTGGAACTGTGAGGTCACCACACTTTCCAAAACTTTGCCCAAAAAGCGGAGATTGGAAACTGGCTGAAAGTTGTTCAAATCAGTGGGATCCAGTGATGGCTTTTTCAACAGGCTCGCTGGAATTTTGCCTTCCCAAAGGGAGGCATTCACCACCACCTTGACCCACTCTACCAAACCCCCTCTGGCTTCCTTTTTCAGCGAGGATGGGTAAGGGTCCAGGATGCATGTGGTCGCCCTCGCCTCTCCAAGAATCTTGCCAATGTCCTCAGGTTGCACAAATTAAAATGAGTCCATTAAAACCGGACAAGCAGGTGCTCTTGCTACATCTCTAGAGACTGCAGTAACTGTGGCGTCCAGGTCGGAGCAAATCAGAGCGACTTTATTGGCAAAGAACCGAGCAAATGCTTCACAGCAAGCTGTCAAAGAGCCAGGGACCCCGTCATAGGCAGCAGGGTTCAACAAACCTCTGACCATTCGAAACAGCTCAATTCCTCGTGGACGTAATGTTGGCTGCAATGTGAGATTTACTTGCAGCCTTCACTGCCGCAGAGTATGCCCTTGCATAGGCGCACACCTGTGCTCGATCTGACTCGCTGCGAGATGATCGCCACACTCACTCTAGACTCCTCTTTTTTCACTTCATCGCTGCCAGCTCCTCGTTGAACCCGGGAGCTGGTTTAGCTCTGCTACTCGAGAGGTCTTCTGAAGTATTGGCTATCCCTACCAATTTGGTGTCATCTGCAAACTTGATGATTATGCCCTCTAACCATTCATCTAAGTCATTAATAAAGATGTTGAACAGGACTGGGCCCAGGATGGAACCCTTCTGATGGCACTTTGCTCATCACTTCTTTCCAGGATGAAGAGGAAGCATTGGTGAGAATCACCCTCTGGGTTCGTCCATTTAACCAATTACAGATCCACCTAACCATAGTTTTGCCTAGCCCACATTGGACTAGTTTCCTTGCCAGAAGGTCATGGGGGACCTTATTAAAGGCCTTACTGAAGTCAAGATACGCTAAATCCACGGCATTCCCCTCATTTACCCAGCTTGTAACTCTATCGAAAAGAGAGATCAGATTAGTCTGGCATGACTTGTTTTTGATAAATATGTGTTGACTATTAGTGATGGCTGCATTTATTTCTAAGTGTTTGCACACCACTTCCTTAACAATCTTTTTCAGAATCTTGCCTGGTATCGATGTGAGGCTAACTGGACAGTAAATGTTTGGATCATCCTTTTTTCCCTTCTTGAAGATTGGAACCACATTTGCCCTCCTCCAATCTGCTGAGACTTCTCCTATTCTCCAAGAACCCTCAAAGATGATTGCTAATGGTTCTGAGATTACTTCCGCTAGTTCCTTCCACGTTAGGCATGTGTATTCAACAGCAGAGTAGTCAAGTGCAAGGGCAGATATCTTCACTGTGTCCGGTTGTGATCCCCAGGTTGTGCCAGTCAGCTTTTGAATGATATTATTTCTAGCACCCACTTTTTGCTTGATAATTAACCTGTGCTTCTTATAAGTCAGAGCACAGGGGGAAAGTAAGGGGCCTGAAGCTTTTAGGAAGTGTGGGAGTTAGAGTTCAAAATACCTGGAGGGAGGGCCAAAGTTGGTCCATGACTGGTCTACGATGTCCATTATAATGCAATTCAAACTGGATTATATGGCAGTGTAGATGGGGCCTTAGACACAAGCCCTCAACCACGGAAGACACATGTCTGCACATCTATGTGCCAATCTCAAAAATAACGAAATCTCTGCCATGCCAAATCAGAACATGTTTTCTAAATGTTCAGTAGTTGCAGTTAGAAGTGGTTCTTCTCACTCTCTGATGCTTCTGAGTTATAAGCATCTGATCATGTCATAAAACTTGCAAAATGCCTTTTCACTGAGCACATTCCTTCTGGGCCTCGTGAAGCAAGGAAGCTCTCCATCTGATGCTACAAAGGACGTTTTCAGAGGGCTTTTCAAAGCGCCGTGGCTTGTTTAAAAGCATTTCCACTTCCCTCCTACCAGAGAAGGAGATCAAAGCCTTTCTGCTAAGACTGACCAAATGGCATGAGTCCTGAACAGACCCCAATTCAAGGTTTTTTCCCCTCTCGCTTTGACCTCAAGGCGCTGGCATATGCATTCCACATGGCTGAAGATGGAACAAAAGGTCTTATGTGTCTGCCGTGATGTTCTTTAACCCTATTGTGAAAGCAGAAAGAGAGGCGAGCTGCACACGCCGGGACAACGAAGCCCTGTGTTTATCACACTTTGGGGTTCTAGGACCTCTTTATGAATACTAAAGGCGTGTTGCGGTTATACCAGAAAGGTCTTGGCTATCAAATGGATCTAGTTCTGTCCTCAAGATACCATATTGCAAAATAGTCAGGCACAGCAGTAGCCATTTCATGTGCTTATGGATAGCATTGATGTTGCTTTTATGTGCCTCCAAGTTAAGCCCAACATGGGGCAAACCTGTGACAGGATTTCCTAGGCAAGACTTAGCCAAGGGAGGTTTGCCATTGCCTTCTTGTGAGGACAAGGGAGTGGAACGTGCCCAAGGGCATCACTGGTGGATTTTCACAACCGAGCATGGATTGGAATCTGGCCTAAACCATTAAACCACACTGGCGGCCTTGTAGTCTGTATACCTAACCTTTGCCCAAGAGTAGCCTCAAAACTATCTTGGCCATGGAGCAGCTTCACAATTTCCAGCCTCCCTCCTGACTTTGAGTCTGACAGCATTAACTGCACAACTGCTGGGTCCATATCACCCATAGTTCCTTTTCATTTCTCTATTCTTGTGGAAGAGAGCTCTCATTCCATATTTCCTACCACTGTATTCTATTAAGTATAGATTTACTTATATGGCAAACATTCCAAGCCATCATATAATTAACAACAAAGACAGACAGTACACAGACAGAGGCAAAGGCTTCCACTTTTCCATCTCCAGCATCTGGAGACTGTGTTCAACCCTGGCCATGGGGAGGTGCTCTTGATCTATTTTCCATGCCGAGGAGCCTGTTGTCTGTGGATGCCTTCCTGATTGATCAAGGGTCTGGAGAAAAAGCCCTATGAAGAGTGGTTTAAAGAGCTGGGCACGTTTAGCCTGAAGAAGAGAAGGATGAGAAGAGACATGATAGCCATGTATAAATATGTGAGGGGAAGCCACAGGGAGGAGGGAGCAAGCTTGTTTTCTGCTTCCCTGGAGACTAGGACACGGAACAATGGTTTCAAACTAAGAGAGGAGATTCCATCTGAACATTAGGAAGAACTTCCTGGCTGTGAGAGCTGTTCAGCAGTGGAACGCTCTGCCCTGGAGTATGGTGGAGGCTCCTTCTTTGGAGGCTTTTAAACAGAGGCTGGGTGGCAATATTCTTGCTTCTTGGCAGGGGGTTGGACTGGATGGCCCATGAGGTCTCTTCCAACTCTATGATTCTATGATTCTATGGTTGAATTGCCGGCATGTCTGCATGGGTACCTTTTAACTCCCCGACAAAGTGGTACCTATTGATCTACTCGCATTATTGTTTTTTAACAATAAAGCTAGGAGCTAGGGCTGACGGCCAGGAGTTCACCCAGACCTGCAGCTTGAACTGCCAACCTTCCAGTTGGCAATATTTTCTGCAGCTGGTGGTTTAATCTTATTTCTTATTTCTTTATTTACAGCATTTATATACCACTTTTCTCACCCCTAGGGGGGCTCAAAGTGGTTTACACATAGTTAATGGCAAAAATTCAATGCCTTACAACTACAACAGTAAAACCACACTTTAAACATAAATCATATTAAAAACAGTACATCATCAAATATCAAAACAGTTCTTAAAACCATAAAACAATCTCATCAGTTGAGTCGCCGTTCCAGTCCTTGTCCCACTAAAAGCTGCATACATCTATTGTCCAAAGTCCTGGTCCCAGAACCATGATTTTAATTTTTTTCTAAAGGTCAGGAGCAAGGGAGCAGATATTACCTCCTTTGGGAGTGTGTTCCATAGGAGGGGGCCACAGCCGAGAAGTCCCAGCTTCTCGTCCCCGCCATCCGCATTTGTACTGTTGACGGGAGCAAGAGCAGGGCCTCCCCGGATGATCTTAAATTGCGAGGTGGGACGTAGGGGCAGATGCATTTGGACAAGTAAGCTGGGCCCGAACCGTATAGAGCTTTATAGGTCAAAACCAGCACTTTGAAATAGGCTCAGAGATGGGCCAGCAGCCAGTGGAGCTGGCATAGCAGGGGGGTCGTATGCTCCCTGTATACCGCTGTTAACCTGCTGTGCTAACCGCGGCCCCTAAAGAAACACACAGGGCATCCATTCCACCTTCCTTCCTGATCAGTAACCCTTTAAAAGCTCCTACTTTCAGGCAGCACCTTAGCATTCAATACACTGGGGGAAGAGTATTCTAGGTTTAACTTCAGACAGATGGCTAGAAAACACAAAGAAACATCAACCACTCTACTCTTGTAATGTCTTTCTGCATACAGTGCTTCTGATGGTATCTGAAGACGGACAAGTCTGTAATCGTGCAATGAGACACTAAAGGATGTCAACTGTGGCTGGAAATGGAAGCAGTTTAAGGCAGGCATGGGCCAAGTTTGGCCCTCCAGGTGTTTTGGATTTCAACTCCTACCATTCCTAACAGGCTCAGGCCTCTTCCTTTTCCCCCTCATCCGCTTAAGCCGACTTTGGAACTCACTACCTGGAGAAATTAGGAAAGCCCCTACCCTAGAAACCTTTAAAAAGGACCTTAAAACCTGGCTCTTCCGCTGCGCCTTTGGAGAGTAGGTATATAATCCCACACTACTGCTTAGTCTCAACTTTCTGTCACTGGAGTATATGTCGTTGTCCCCTCTGTGGGAAAGCTCGATTCCACAACCTCCGCTATAATGAGCCTTCCTCTGCAAATAATCTGTCTCTTTTTTATCTCGCCCGAGTTTTAATTAGTTTTAATTAGTCTCTCTTTTAATTATTACATGTAGCCCGTCCATTGTCATTGTGATTACGCCTATTGTAATTTTATATTGTTATGTATTTACATGTTTTATTTTATAATGATGTTGTTGTTTATTGTTTGCGTTTTCGGTTGTGTTTTGGTTTTATTTTATTGTAATTTGTTGTTCGGGCTTGGCCTCATGTAAGCCGCTCCGAGTCCCCACTGGGGAGATGGTGGTGGGGTATAAATAAAGATTATTATTATTATTATTATTATTATTATTATTACCATTATTATTATTATGCGGCTGAGGGGGAAAAGGAAAGGGCCTGAGGCTGTTGGAAATGGTGGGAGTTGAAGTCCAAAACACCTGGAGGGCCCAAATTTTCCCATGCCTGGTTTAAGGGAATCAAAAATTATTTGAAATGGGATTGGCTTTCCCATAGGGTACATACCCAGTTCCCTCTCACTGCTCTTTCCATTGCCTTCTCTGTGCAAACACAGAAGATACAAACACCGTGGTTGAGAAGGCAAGCAGGAAAGGAACACATCCCACAAGCACCAGTTGCACGTTCAATCCGCCTCCAGTTTCTCACTAGCCAGGATGCCCAAAATAATACAAAAAGGCCTATTTCCTTTACAATGAAACGTAACAATTTGTCAAATACTGAGAGACTTCATATAAAAAGCATTTTCCCCCAAATTGTTTCTATATCAGGAGAATCTGTAAACATAATTAAGGAATGGCACGGCTGTAAAACATATAATTTTGCCAGTGTAAATATATGAATTTGTATATTTGTTGTCAAACAGCACATTGTTAAATATCCAGACAGTAAGCAACTTCATTCTAAAGCATGTTTTCCTTCCAGCATTAGGGTTAATTTTAATGCATTCAGTGGACATAACTGCAACCAGCCTGTGGAACAGAACAGCAAACATATGGAGAGACATCTGTGACCATTCCAACCCAACTATGGCTAAAGCCCTTTGTGAAAAAGTCCCTCCTACACACGATCAAGACAGGAGGGCTTTCATGGGCACCGGTTGCCAGACGAGGAAGGCTTTTCATGTTATGTATATCCCCTTAAACCCAAACCCACAGTCTGAAGTTATTTTTTGAGGCATCACTAGTCCCCTTCAAAGAAAGCCTGCTTTGAGGTTTCAGTACCGATTCCAAAATTCAAAAATGGGCACATGTGTGTGTGCGAGATTGTTTCTAGGGCAGCCATTTAAAGATGTTGTATTTATTTATGCAATCCACTGAAGGGGACCCACAACAGACACAAAAACGTCCTCTACACTATATTCTCTGAATATAATAACAATATCTCAATACTTCCAGTAACTTGGTTTCAGTCACCCCAACTATGCAATATATATTCAGTAGGAATGTGGTCATCCTTGTTTAATAATACCCTTGCTAACTGGAGACCAGGAGGCCAGCTTTAGCACAGAAGGTTAATCATCAGCTGCAGTAAATCTTGCCAATCAAAAGGTTGACAGTTCGAAGCCAGGTCAGAGTGAGCTCCTGACCTTCAGCCCAGCTCCCCTGCCCACCTAGTGGATCGAAAACAGCAATGTGAGTAGATGAATAGGAACTGCATTCAGTGGGGAGGTATTTTAGGCATGGCATTTCGATCTGAAAAAGGAGGAAGATTTACAAACAAAGAATGCTCTTTGGCAAGGAGATGGAGTGACAGCACCCCCCTGTGGCTGGAACCAATCACAGCCTCCAAAGATGCCGAAAAGATTGGGGGGGGGGGGAACAAATATAAATACTTTTATCTGTTGTCTGTCTTGTCACTGTATAATCGGCATTGAATGTTTGCCATATATGTGTTCTGTGATCCACCAAGTCCCTTTTGGGGTGAGAAGGGTAGAAGATAACTACTGTAAATAAGTAAATAAATGGAAGCGAATTTGGATCTGGACTAGGACAAGGAAACTCCTCTAAATAGAGTGGAAAAGCTTGTGTTCACACTTGGCTAGTAGAGTAAAGCAAGTTACTACTCTTGTCCTTTCTATATTGTAACACAGGCATGGGCAGACTTGGGCCCTCCAAGTGTTTTGGACTTCAACTCCTTTAGACTACTGCAACGCGCTCTACGTGGGGTTGCCTTTGAAGACAGCTCGGAAGCTCCAACTAGTCCAACGCTCGGCAGCCATGATTTTAACAGGAGCGGAGCGCAGGGAGCATACAACCCCCCTGTTGCGCCAACTCCACTGGCTACCGATCTGCTACCGGGCTGAATTCAAAGTGCTGGCGTTGGCCTTTAAAGCCCTAAACGGTTCCGGCCCAAGCTACCTATCTGACCGCATCTCTGCCTATGAACCCACCAGGACTTTGAGATCTTCCGGGGAGACCCTGCTTTCGATCCCGCCTGCTTCTCAAGCTCGGCTGGCGGGGACGAGAGATAGGGCCTTCTCGGTGGTGGCTCCTCGGCTGTGGAACGCCCTTCCTACGGACATTAGACTAGCACCATCTCTAATGGTATTCCGCAAAAAGGTGAAGACCTGGATGTTTGTGCAGGCGTTTGAGTAATTTAGTACAATCTGGTAATGGAACATAGGAATGGAACAATGGACGACGAATCTGGACTACGCTGGGATGATGAGAAGATTGGGTACGGTTGTTTTTTGTAATAATTGTGCATTGTAATTGCTTATTGGTAATTTATGGATAATGTGTTAAGTCAATTGTTATATGTTGTATGGAACCACTGCTGTTTCTACTGTTTTTACTGTTTGTGAACCGCTGTGAGTCGCCTTCGGGCTTGAGATACAGCGGTATATAAGCAAAGTAAATAAATAAATAAATAAATAAATTGTGGGAGCTGAAGTCCAAAACACCTGGAGGGCCCAAGTTCCCTATGCCTGTGATAACAATACAACTCCTGCATCTGTGGAACAGTATCTGCAGTTTCATTTGTCCTCTCTAGGCATTTCCTAGGACCTCCAGCACGATTCTATGATATTCTTAGACCAGAAGTCCTTCATTTCTATATTAGCAGTTTTGCACAACTACGCAAAATCCAGTAACATATCTCCTGCGGGAATCGTATTGTACTGACACAAGAACAATGTAAGGAGAACATCAGAGGGACAAAATTTAATAATAATAATAATAATAATAATAATAATAATAAGGAAAATAACCAAACAACGACGGGAGGCAGAAAGAATCACTCACCAAGCGGCAAGAAGGCAAGGCAGTTCCCAGCCATGGACAATTCGTTGAGACTGGGAAGCTGACAGAGATGGCGAGGGACATACCATAAATGGTTCCGATCAGCAGTTAGGTACTGAAGGGAGAGGCACATATGAAGCCTTTCGGGCAAAGTTCTTAAATGATTGGTTGAGATATCCAGTGTCTGCAGCTCCCGAAGGTCTCCAACCTCTACAATGAAGATAGCAAAATGTTATTGGGCTAAGTGCACCATCTAAATACAGAGCAATTCAAAACATGTGCACATCAGGGCAGGTCCAAGATATTGGTTCCCGAAGACACATGACAAGAGGTCACATGGAAGTGAACTGGATTGTTAGCTACCATATATATTCGAGTATAAGCCAAGTTTTCAGTCCGTTTTTAAGGCTGAAAAAGCTCTCCTCGGCTTATACTCAAATCAAAATTATTTATTATATTACTCTGTTGTTATTATTGTTGTTGTTGTTACATTTATTATTCTACTCTATTATTATTTCTATTATTTTACTCTATTTTAATTATTATATTTTCTCTATTATTATTACATTTCCATTATTTTTTTCTATTAATGTTATTATTACATTTATTATTTTTCTCTATTATTTTATTACATTTATTTTTTACTCTATTATTACTGTTATTATTACATTTCCATTATTTTACTCTAATAATACTAATACTAATAATAATAATTTTATTTTTATACCCCGCATCCATCTCCCCAAAGGGACTCAGGGCGGCTTACAGAGGGACGAGCCCAAGGAACACAGATTAAAACACAGAACAATGAAATAAAATCAAAAAACAACACATCAGGACAACTGGCACACAAGTTTTAACTGTGCAAATGCTCCCCTGGTCACTGCCGAAACCTGGGGCACCAGACTCAGCGATGAGTCCAGGATCACACCCAAGCTGCGAACCTGCGTCTTCAGGGGGAATGTAACCCCATTCAACACAGGCTGTAACCCTATGCCCTGTTCGGCCTTACGACTGACTAGGAGTACCTCTGTCTTGTCTGGATTCAGTTTCAATTTGTTTGCCCTCATCCAGATTGTCACAGTGGCCAAGTATTGGTTTAGGACCTGAACAGCCTCCTTAGTAGCAAGTAGGGAAGGAGTGATAGAGATGGACATCATCTATGTACTATGTGACATCGCACCCCAGAACTCTGGATGATCTCCCCCAGCGGCTTCATGTAGATGTTAAACAACCTGGGAGACAATACTGAACCCTAAGGAACTCCACAAGACAATGGTTGTGGGGTTGAACAGGAGTCCCCCCATAACACCTTCTGGGTGCGACCTTCCAGGCCCATTCTAGCAAGGCATCCCAGAAGAATATCATGGTCGACGGTATCGAAAGCCGCTGAGAGGTCCAGCAGAATCAACAGGGACACACCCACCTTGTCTAGCTCCCGGCATAGATCATCAACCAAGGCGACCAAGGCTCTCTCGGTTCCACATCCCGGTCTAAAGCCAGACTGTGTGGGGTCCAGATAATCTGTGTCTTCCAAGAATGCCTGGAACTGTGGGGCCACCACACATTCTGTGACTTTGCTCAAAAAGGGGAGATTAGAAACAGGCCGATAGCTGACGAATTTCATGGGGTCCAGTGACGGTTTCTTCAACAGTGGTTTTATTACAGCTTGTTTTAAGCTTGCTGGAATATTGCCTTCCTGAAGGGAGGCATTAACCACTACCTTCACCCAGGTGGCCAATCCCCTTCTGGCTTCCTTTAAAAGTCAGGATGGGCAGGGGTCTAAGATATATGTGGTTGCCCTCATCTCTCCAAATATCTTGTCCACATTCTCGGGTTTCACCAATTGAAATGAATCCATCAAAATCACACAAGAAGATGTTCGTGTTACATCCTCAGAGACTGCAATTAATATGGTGTCCAGATCAGAACGGATCAAAGCGACTTTGTCCGCAAAGAACCGAGCAAATGCTTCACAGTGGGCTGCTGAGTAGTCAGGGTTCCCATCCTGAGAAGTGGGATTTAATAGACCTCTGACAACTCTGAACAGCTCCACTGGACGGTTCCTTGTGGTTGCAATATTGGTTGCCAGAAAGGATTTCTGTGCAGCTTTTATTGCAGCGGCACATGACCTTACCAGGGCATCTAGCTGTGTTTGATTTGATTCGCTTGGATCCAAACGCCACATGCCCTCTAGTCGCCTCTTCCTTCACTGAAGTTGAACCAAGGAGCTGGTTTAGCTCGGCTACTTGAGAGGGGACGTTCCGGAGCAATCATGTTTATTGCTCTAGTCATCTCCCCATTCCAGAGAGTGACCAGGGCATCAACAGGATTATCTATCGAGGTGGAGGAAAACTCCCCAAGAGTTATTTAAATACTGACAGTCTCCTATGTGAGTCCAATGTATTCTATCTTGAATATAATTGTGAATTATTTCACAGGATCTGGAATATTCCCCTGTTTATGAACTTCAACTTTAGGCAATTGTTAAGAGTACAGTTACTGAAACACATTTCCTTTTTAAGCTAAAATATTTCATGTGCAGGAACATCCAGCACACTCCTGCCACAGCCTGTACCAACTGCTTTTATGACAATTGTCCCCGAACAAATAATCAAGAAGTGCTGTTAATTTGAAGCTCCATTAGACACAATGAAGATAAGTACAGGGAGGAAGCATCATCTCCCTAAATGGACGGAAAACTCAAGAAACAATATGAAAACATTCTTGCCAACTCTCATGAGTTTTCTGCAAAGCTTCGCAATAAAAATCACAGCCATCACGTCTTAATTAAAAAGAAGATTGTTTTCTTCTTCAGTTGCTGAATTAGGAAGGAGGGGGGTCTCTAGTACACACACACACACACACAAACCTAAAGACGAAAGCCCAAAAGAAGATAGGCCTCATTGTAACAAGGTGCATGCCCACACTTTCTCAAAGATATGAAGTCAATAAAAAAAGTAAATAGGAGCAAATAGACCAAAGAGTCTCCCATTGATAGTATATCATCAGCAGCCCACGAACGATGTGGTCATCCATTATTTGATTACTTCTTCTTTACGCAGTCGCCAAGTGTTCCACTGAAGGCCGCCTTTGCAAAGTTACACCCGACACAAAATATAGCTGTTAGTCTTGTCTGCCATGTATTTTAATAACTCTTTTCGGTGCATCTCCAATTCAAGGTGGTGGTTTTGATTCAGAAAGAGCTACGGCTAGGACATTTTGGGGGGCAAAAAACTCCTCTTGCAAGAGTGTGCTTAGAATCTGAGTTGCCATTGTATATGCTGTATCTCCAGGGAAATCAGAATCTTTCTTAAGTTTCTAGGCAGGCAGCCAGTCAAAGCTCTGTTACTATGCAGGATCTTTGGGGTTTTTTAAAAATTATTTCTATCCTGGCTTTAAATGATGTTTTATTGCAGATTGCTTGAGAAGCCTTGGTGGGCTGGACAGTGATTGATACATACTCTTGATAATAAAAAAATCAATATCAAGAAAACTCAGACATAATTAATGAACAGTACAAGCAACAGATCTAAATGTTAATTCAGAAATGTCTCTTTACACATCACTTCATTCAGTGTAGGGGGAAGGAATGTCACAGGAAAGAAAGGTTACAGTAAAAGTTGTCATAACTTGGTAACAGGGCTGGGAGAATATCCAAGCCTTGGAAAGAGTAACCAAGACAACAGGAAGAAGACAGCAGCCATGGCGGGCAGTTACTCTTTCAGTGTACAGTAGGATGGTGATAATATGGGAGTAACAGGGCCAGGCATTGAAGGAGAGGAGTGTTTTGAAGAAAGAGAATGAAAAGAGGTAACAAAAACGAGAGAAAATTATGACAAATGAAGGACTGATGTGTTAGTGCAGGCATGGGCTCTTCAAGCAGTCATCAGCCAATCACTCTGCAATGCCAAAAATACAGCTTAATTGTGTAACATTAGAAAATGTGGACCATTTCTGCTCCCTTGGAAGCCAACTCTCCACAAATGTCAACATTGACACTGAAATACAACATTGCCTGAGCTCTGTGAGTGCAGCATTTTCCCGATTGAAGAACAGAGTGTTTGAGGACTGGGACATCCGTAGAGATAGAATCATAGAGTTAGAAGAGACCTCATGGGCCATCCAGTCCAACCCCCTGCCAAGAAGTAGGAAAATTGCATTCATAGAATCATAGAATCATAGAGTTGGAGGAGACTTCATGGGCCACCCAGTCCAACCCCCTGCCAAGAAGCAGGAATATTGTATTCAAATCACCCCTGACAGATGGCCATCCAGCCTCTGTTTAAAAGCTTCCAAAGAAGGAGCCTCCACCACACTCCGGGTCAGAGAGTTCCACTGAACGGCTCTCACAGTCAGGAAGTTCTTCCTAATGTTCAGATGGAATCTTCTTTCCGACAGATGGTCATCTAGACTCTGTTTTAAAGCCTCCAAAGAAGGAGCCTCCACCACACTCTGGGGCAGAGTTCCACTGCTGAACAGCTCTCGCAATCAGGAAGTTCTTCCTAATGTTCAGATGGAATCTCCTTTCTTGGAGTTTGAAGCCACTGTTCCATGTCCTAGTCTCCAGGGCAGCAGAAAACAAGGTTGCTCCCTCCTCCCTATGACTTCCTCTCATATACTTATACATTGTCTCCTCTCAGCCTTCTCTTCTTCAGGGTAAACATGTCCAGCTCTTTCAGCTGCTCTTCATAGGGCTTGTTCTCCAGACCCTTGATCATTTGAGTCCCCCTCCTCTGGACACATTCCAGCTTGTCAATATCTCTCTTCAATTGTGGTGCCCAGAATTGGACACAATATTCCAGGTGTGGTCTAACCACAGCGGAATAGAGGGGTAGCATGACTTCCCTAGATCTAGGTACTATACTCCTATTGATGCAGGCCAAAATCCCATTGGCTTTTTTTGCCGCTGCATCACATTGTTGGCTGATTGTCGACGAGGCTCCCAAGATCTTTTTCACACATACTGCTCTCAAGCCACGCGTCTCCCATTCTATATCTTTGCATTTCATTTTTTTCTGCCTAAGTGGAATGTCTTGCATTTGTCACTGTTGAACTTCATTTTATTAGTTTTGGCCCATCTCTTTAATCTGTTAAGATCATTTTGAATTCTGCTCCTGTCTTCTGGAGTATTGACTATCCCTCCCAATTTGGTGTCATATGCAAACTTGATGATCCTGCCTTCTAACCCTTCATCTAAGTCATTAATAGAGATGTTGAACAGGACCGGGCCCAGGACGGAACCCTGCAGCACTCCGCTCGTCACTTCTTTCCAGGATGAAGAGGAAGCATTGGGGAGCACCCTCTGGGTTCTTTCGCATAACCAATTACAATTTGACCTAACTGTAGTTTTGCCTAGCCCACATTTGGCTAGTTTGTTTGCCTTAAGGTCATGGGGGACCTTGTCGAAGGCCTTACTGAAGTCCAGATACGCTACATCTACGATATTCCCTGCATCTACCCAGCTTGTAACTCTATTGAAAAAAGAGATCAGATTAGTCTGGAATGATTTGTTTTTGATAAATCCGTGTTGACTGTTAGTGATGATCGCATTTGTTTCTAAGTGTTTGTAGACCACTTCCTTAACAATCTTTTCCAGAATCTTGCTTGGTATCAATGTGGGGCTGACTGGACGGTAATTGTTTGGATTGTCCTTTTTTCCCTTTTTAAAGATTGGAAAAACATTTGCCCTCCTCCAATCTGCTGGGACTTCTCCCATTCTCCAAAAACTCGCAAAGGTACTTGTTTATAAAGCTATTGTCCTCCCAACCCTGCTATATGCCTGCGAAACGATGACTGTCTACAGATGTCACATCAACTCCTGGAACGATTCCATCAGTGTTGCCTCCGGAAAACCCTACAAATCTCTTGGGAAGATAGGCGGACAAATGTCAGTGTGTTGGAAGAAGCAAAGACCACCAGCACTGAAGCAATGCTCCTACACCATCAACTCTGCTGGACTGGCCACGTTGTCTGAATGCCAAAAGATCAGTCTCCCAAAGCAGTTACCATACTCTCAACTCAAGAACAGAAAACGGAATGCTGGTGGACAGGAAGAGAGATTGAAAGATGGACTCAAAGCCAACCCTAAAAACTGTGGCATAGACACCAAGAACTGGGAGGCCCTGGTCCTTGAGCGCTCTAGCTGGAGGTCTGCTGTGAACAGCAGTACTGCGTGATTCAAAGAGGCACGAATTGAGGGTCAAAGGGAGAAATGTGCCAAGAGGAAGGCCTGTCAAGCCAACCTTGACCGGGACTGCCTTTTGTCTGGAAGCTGATGTACTCACTGCACAGCCACCTACGGACCCACCACCAAGACACAGCACTTGGAGGACCATCATCCTCAAGCTACAAGGAATCACCTAACAACAACAGCAAGCATGGGTAAACTTTGGCCCTCTAGGTATTTTGGACTCTAAGTTGAGTTGAAGTCCAAAACACCTGGAGGGCCCAAGTTTGCCCATAACTGTGTTAGTGAAATAAGAAAGACTGGTGGTTACCCTCCCCTCTGGGCTGTACAATATAGCTGAAGCACAAGTATAGCAGAATGGCCTTATCCGTGCAAAAAGTACAGCCAGCAGTGGCAAGAAAGCTCCCTCCGCCCCAAGTGAGGAGGAAAAGGTCCAGCTATTTTCATACACAGCCTCCCTTCTGTCACTAAAAATAGCTTTGCAAAGACCAGCCATGTCCAAATCCTTCAAAGCGGTAGTTGGCAAACTGGAAAGAATCCAGAGTCTCTGCCCGCCAAGGTATTATTTTTCCACGTCTTCGGGAGCGACAGATCTATTTCTTATCTTTGTTGTTTATCCAGCCAAGCATTCGTCCAAATATCTCCTCTTCTTTTTATCCTTCGAATGCCGGGGATGCATATGCCAAGAAGGAAAACAATGCAATCTGAGCTCAGACTATGTCAGCTGGATGAAAAAGGGATCATTGCTAACCTTAGGGGGAAAAAAACATTCTGAAGAAAACAACAACAGAGTAACACTGCAGAAGCAGAACTATGAAAACATATGGGGAGCTACAGAGTTTTGTGCTCAGAGTAGCTCCTCAACAGGTTACATGCACAAAATGTGTTAGAGCATGCAAGACAATTAGTGTGTGTGTGTCAATTGTAAAATAGGAAGCATGAAAGTGATTGGTTGAGCTTCGCTCGGGGAGATGGCTGAGCCTGGGACTTTTGGATACTGTTACATTTTTCAGGCTTGAGCTTTGCAGGTGCTTGCAGAGAAGCAGAGTGAAGCAGAGAGAGAGTTTGGAATGTGCTCTTGCTTCATGAGCTGCCAAGGAAGATTTTCCACATGGACAAAGAAAGACCATTTTAAATCTATAGAAATTAAAATGTAATGTTCGTTTGTGGGATTAACATAACTCAAAAACCACTGGACTAATTGACACCAAATTTAGACGCAAGACACCTAACAACCCAATCTATGTCCTTCACTCAAAAATTTAATATTGTTATTTGGGAGTTGTAGTTGCTGGGATTTGTAGTTCACCTACAATCAAAGAGCATTCTTAACCCACCAACGATGGAATTGAACCAAACTTAGCACACAGTTCTCCCATGACCAACAGAAAATACTGAAGGGTTTGGTGGGCAGTGTCCTTTGGTTTTGGAGTTGTAGTTCAACTACATCCAGAGACCACTGTGGACTCAAACAATGATGGATCTGGACCAACCTCGGCACAAATACTCAATATGCCCAAATGTGAACACTGGTGGAGTTTGGGAAAAATAGAATCTTGACATTTGGGAGTTGTAGTTGCTGGGATTTATAGTTCACCTACAATCACAGAGCATTCTGAACCCCACCAACGATAGAATTGGGCCAAACCTCCCCCACAGAACCCCCATGTGGGCCACAGCAACGCGTGGCAAGGTGCGGCTAGTCTCTCATAAAAAGACATGTGAGTTGATGTAACTGGTCACATGATTGTACATATGTTGTTCTGAACAACGAAGAGTAAACTACTTGTTCTTTATTGTTAATCTGCATGGCATATTTTCTTTCTCTGGCAAGGCAGTATGTGGGCTGATCAAACATGAACTACGCATCATTTTCATTGTGTCATAAAATGCCCAGTGACATTAAAAACACCTATACTGAAATGAATGGACACTTCCAAAATACACTACTGTGGAGCTGAGATTGCAGCTAACTCTAAAGCCAAATAACAGCACAGAGCTCTAATCTGTATTTCAGAGGAAGCAGCTGGCAAAACTAATTCTGAGAATTCCTCACCTAAGAAAACACTTCAGGATTCATGGGATCAATGTGAGCTAAGGGATGATTTGAAGATGTGTGTGTGTTCACAAATACATGACCCAACGATAAGCAAATAGAGGTCATGGGTCAAAAAATGTCCAAGTGGCAATATCACTCTGCCCCAATGTTTACAACAACGACACCGATTGAGTTCATCACAGGGAGAGGAAGCAAGAGTCAGGTACTACTGTTACGAATAACTTTTCAATAACTTTATAAAATGTTAGGTTCTTTTACTGCAATTTTTCTAGAATGAGAAAGAGTATCAGAACTTTGCAGAACATCATTTAGACCAGTGGTTCTCAACCCTCCTAATGCTACGACCCATTCATACAGTTCCTCATGTTGTGGTGACCCCCTATCAGAAATGTATTTTTGTTGCTACTTCATAACTGTAATTTTGCTATTGTTATGAATTGTAATGTAAATATTTGATAGGTAGGATGTATTTTCATTCACTAGACCAAACTTGACACAAATATCTGATACGCCCAAATTTGAATACTGGTGGGGTGGGAGGTTGTTTTGTCATTTGAGAGTTGTAGTTGCTGGGATTTATAGTTCACCTACTATCAAAGAGCATTTTGAACTCCACCAATGATGGAATTGAACCAAACTTGGCACACAGAACTCCCATGAACAGAAAATACTGGAAGGGTTTGGTGGGCATTGACCTTGAGTTTTGGAGTTGTAGTTCCCCTACATCCAGAGAGCACTGTGGACTCAAACAATGATGGATCTGGACCAAACTTGGCACGAATACTCAATATGCCCAAATGTGAACACTGGGAGAGTTTGGGGAAACAGACCTTGACATATGGGAGTTGTAGTTCTGGGATTTATAGTTCACCTACAATCAAAGAGCATTCTGAACCCCACCAATGATAGAATTGGGCCAAACTTCCCACACAGAACCCCCATGACCAACAGCAAATACTGTGTTTTCTGATGGTCTTTGGTGACCCCTCTGACACCCCCTCACGACCCCCTCAGGGGTCCCAACCCCCAGGTTGAGAAACACTGATTTAGACAGACATACAGATTTCATGTAACTACATTAAATCCCCCCGAGGAGCTCCCGGTGGCGCAGTGGGTTAAAGCACTGAGCTGCTGAGCTTGTTGATCGAAAGGTCGCAGGTTCGATTCCGGGAGCGGCGTGAGCTTCCGCTGTCAGCCCTAGCTTCTGCCAACCTAGCAGTTCGAACACATGCAAATGTGAGTAGATCAATAGGTACCGCTCCGGCGGGAAGGTAACGGCGCTCCATGCAGTCATGCTGGCCACATGACCTTGGAGGTGTCTACGGACAACGCTGGCTCTTCGGCTTAGAAATGGAGATGAGCACCACACCCCAGAGTCAGACATGACTGGACTTAATGTCAGGGGACTACCTTTACCTTTTACATCAAATCCACAAAGAACGTTCAGTTACATTGGCTAACAAACAAAGGGGGATTACATTTTTACTCAGCATTCACATTACACATACACATTCATTCATCCTCATGCATCCAGATATTACCATATCCTTTCTTCCTCCTTGGAGAAGCACCTCCTTAGGCCAGACCCTTCTTTCCCTGTAGACTGTCAACGCGCAATTCCAAAACTTCCTGAACTAAAATGAATCCTCTTCCCCTAAGAACAATGCCAAGGATCAGATCTCTGTTTTCCCTACAGCAGAAACTGACTCCCTGCAACCGTATCATGACGCCAAAATCACACTCCTTTCTCTTCACTTGAGAAAAAGAGCAAGGGACCAGACTTCTGCTTTCCACTGTAGATCTGCCACTCCCAAATATATACACTATCTTCTTCTTCCTGCTGATAGATGAACTGATGGATACAGATTATGTGCAATGATTAATGGAATGGCCCCGACTATGATTATGGATGGCGTAGTTTTAATAGTGATTGTAATGTTTTAATGTGTATTAATTTTAATTATATGTTGTTTCAAGGCATTGAATACTTGCCTATATGTAAAGCCGTCTTGAGTCCCCTTCGGGCTTGAAAAGGGTCGGATATAAATATAGTAAGTAAGTAAATAAATAAATAAATGTAGTTCCAAAGTTGCAAGTGAATGATAGATGTTTTTCCAGCCTGAAACATCCTGGCTTCCCCAGTTTCTGGCAGATGTTGACTCTTCTTAATTGGTGTTGGTAAACATAAGGAGCCTTGTGATTACTTCCTTCTTAATGTAAGGAACCCTGTAAACATTTCCTTAACTTAAAGAGCCATTGTCTCTGATAATGTAAAGATATTGTTTTTCAACCAATGTTCAACAGTTAATCATTTGTCTCTGGTTATCAATGTCAGTAGCGCATCAACTTTTCATTACAGTCCATGAATTCTTTGCCTCCTTCTTGTAGTTTTCCTGGATTTACTCTTGGGATTTCATCTCTAGACTATATATCTCAACCATATCTCTTTCATACAATTACTGTGCTGGTACGGCTGTACCAGGAGCTTCAGCTTCATTTTCTTTCTATTGAGTGTTTGCGTATATTCGAAAGTTCCATGCATTTTGCAGTAAGGTGGCTTCCCTTGGTTTGCAATTATAGGGCCAATGACCTGTGTATCATTGTTAAGTTTTGGTTCCGCCCCTTTTTCCTGGGCTCTGGGAGGGAAAGGGAACCATTTTTAGTTCAGTCTTATAGTGGAAAGCTTAGCTACAGGACGTGGATCAGCTCCATCTGTAGACAAGCTTAGTTTCTCACAGCATCGGGAGAAACAGAAGCATCCGGGGGAAACAGCTCCACATCTTTCGTGGAAAAGATCCAAAAGAACTCCAGCTGGAGAATCTACAAAGCCTTGGCTGGTAGGTCTACTCGGGTAACCAGAAGCAATTGGAGCCGGGAGTAGAGCCCACACCAGCAAGCATAGAAAGTAGATTGCCTGGGAGGGGTTAAAAAGAGTTTTCCTTGTAAACAAAAGAAACGGTTCACGAAGCCATGTCCTGTCCATTTGGGCAAGTTAAGCATTTGTTTGACTTGTTGAAGCTCTGAGAAGTGTTTGTTTAAATTGTTGAAGATCTAAGCAATAATAAAGGACTTTATTAAACTTTTCAAGTATCTAGATACTTTTGTATAGGAAAATCCTTAGGGCCTCTCAGCCAAGGCAACCCGGCTTCCCGCTGGGCACAAAGAGCACATCCTGTTCAAAAGACAATTACTATAGGCCCAGCGCATGACAGCACAATTACAGTCAAACCATACATCATATTTCATGACAACCCTTCCATGATACTCAAATGGAATTCCAACTGAAAGCTTCCTCACTACAATCCCAGAAAACAAGGATCGGCCTTTCAGATGTATCCCCATCCTATACCTGTGCATTTGGTTTTTGTGGCCTGATTTGTGGAATTCTGCATTTGTTTCTAGAACTTCTGATCAATTTTCCTGATCAATTTTCTAGTTTATCTAGCTCCTTTTCAAACCTGAGAGCCTAGCTTTAAAAAAAATGAAAATGCTGCTAAATATAAGTAAACAATAAGCAACAACATTAACGTACTACTAAGCCATTCTTTGTGTTTCAAAACAATCAGCTTCAGACACAATGTTCCTTTAAACATGCAGCAAGGAACTGGCAAGAGGAACACACTTGTGCAATTCAATGTTTTCCTCAAATCCCCAGAAGTCGATTCACTTAAAAACAACATGCTCTTGGAAAGGGGCCTGACATACCAAATCTGTCCGCTTCACTTATGTTTATGCCTGGTTATAAAGGAGAAACGCCAAGGAGACAGAGCCTGTGCCAGATGGGAAATAGAAATGGTCAGCATCATACGCTTAAGGCTGCCTTTGCTGCCCCTCCAAGGATCCTAGAATCCTAGAGTTGGAAGAGACCTGGTGAGCCATTCAGTCCAACCCCATTCTGCCAAGAAGCAGGAAAATGGTCTTAAAAGCACCCCCGACAAACGGCTATCCAGCCTCTATTTTAAAGCCTCCAAAGAAGGACCTCCACCACACTCCAGGGCAGAGTTCCACTTCTGAACTCTCACCGTCAGGAAGTTCTTCCTCATGTTCAGGTGTAATCTCCTTTCCTGTAGTTTGAAGCCATTGCTCCACTGCATCCTAGTATCCAGGGAAGCAGAAAATAAGCTTGCTCCCTCCTTCCTATGACTTCCCCTCACACCTTGATCCATGTCCCTCATCCTGCCTCCTCTCCGCCTTCTTTTCTGCAGGCGAAACATGCCCAGCTCTTTCAGCTGCACTGTCCTCATAGGCTTGCTCTCTAGACCCTCTCTAGACCCAACCGGCAGGGAAAGGTATGAGGCAGGAGGGAAGAACACAACTTTTCAGTCTCAGTGAGTTAAATGGACCCAAAGTAGCAATGCAAATTGCTAAGCAAAACAGGCTCGGTGGTGCTCAATTATCATTCCTAGGTGCTTCTATAAATGCTCGCTGTGATGAGGACGCGACAATATGATTTATATGTCAGTGGCAGGAAGGAGGGATGGACCTACTTAACCACAGGAGCCTATATTTTTGAGTTGCCTTCTTCCTCTGGACACAGTATTCTAGCTTAGAGTCAACATTTTCCTTCAATTGCAGTGCCAAGAATGGGACACAGTGCGATTCCAGGTAATGTGGTCTCACCAAGGCAGAATAGAATAGAAGGGAAGCAGGACATCCCTGGATCTGGGCACTCCTACATTCCTATTGATGCAGGACAAAATCCCATTGGTTTTTTTGGCTGCCACATCACATTCCTGGCTCATGTCCAAGATCTTTTCCTCACGTCCTGCTGTGGAGCCAGGCATTGTCCCCCATTCTGTATCTTTGAATTTCATTTTTTTCTGCCTAAGTGGAGTATCTTGAACTTTTCACTGTTGAACTTCATTTTGTTAGTTTTGGCCCATCTCTCTCATCTGTGAAAATCCCTTTGAATTCTGCTCCTGTCTTCTGGAATATGGGCTCTCCCTCCCAATTTGGTTCTGTCTGCAAACTTGATCATGCCTTCTAACACTTCATCTCAGTCATTAATCGGTATTAGCCGGTATTGCACCACCTGACATCCGCTGGGAAGTAGCAGCCAATAGTGAAAGGACCAAGGCAGTGACAACACCAGCTCATCCCTTGTTTGGGTATCAGCCAGCACGTCAACGACTTAAATCAAGAAATGGTTTTCTAAGATCTACATAGACACTCGCTGGAACACCTCAGCAAGCAAGAGTCCAAAAGTGGCAGGCTCAAACCCAGAACCTCAATCAATGGCTGATACCAAATGAGAGACTCCCTCCTGGGCACACAGAAGACTGGGCGACTTGGAAGGCACTGAACAGACTGCGCTCTGGCACCACAAGATGCAGAGCCAGCCTCAAGAAATGAGGCTACAAAATGGAATCCACGACATGTGAGTGTGGAGAAGAGCAAACTACAGACCACCTGCTGCAATGCAACCTGAGCCCTACTACATGCACAATGGAGGACCTTCTTGCAGCAACACCAGAGGCACTCCAAGTGGCCAGATACTGGTCAAAGGACATTTAATCAACAACCAAGCTTGCAAATTTTGTGTTTTGTCTGTTTCTTTGTTTCTTTGTTTGTTTTGTTCTGTTAGAAATGTAATACAATTGTCTGGTTGCCCCTGACACGATAAATAAATAAATAGTCATTAATCAAGATCCTGAGCACAACCAGGCCCAGGACGGAACCCTGCTGATGGCACTCCACTCGCCACTTCTTTCCAGGATGAAGAAGAAGAAGCACTATTGATCATCCTGCCTCCCAACGTAATTGAAATACTTATTGGTCTATGAACAGCCACACTTTTCTTGGTACTAATTCAAGTATAGACTTTTCAAATCCAGGTACTTCTAAAAGCATACACCTAGCTGATGCATGCAACCATTCTGATAAACAAAACACACAAGCACAATGTCAAAAGCGATGACCTCAATATTTTACTCTCTGGATCAATCTATAGCAGACGACTGAAACCGCATGTTTGAATTATTTATAGTATCATTCAACTGGATTCCAAGTCTGGCAATTAAAAACCGATAACGACACACTGTTTTGAAAAACATGGAGCATGTGTAAGTTTAAGCCAAGGGAAAGGAGGGGGATTTCATGCACTGCACCTCCATGACAACACTGCAGCAATCCTTAAGGCTTCACTCTCTCCAGAAATAAGAAGTAGGGCACGGAGGAATTTTAGAACAGAACAGAAAATACTGGAAAGCATTTCAGGCGGATCTTCGCCTGTATGAATACAACACACATCTGCTGTATTTCTTGGCAACCGGCAGGGAAAGGTATGAGGCAGGAGGGAAGAACACAACTTTTCAGTCTCAGTGAGTTAAATGGACCCAAAGTAGCAATGCAAATTGCTAAGCAAAACAGGCTCGGTGGTGCTCAATTATCATTCCTAGGTGCTTCTATAAATGCTCGCTGTGATGAGGACGCGACAATATGATTTATATGTCAGTGGCAGGAAGGAGGGATGGACCTACTTAACCACAGGAGCCTATATTTAGAAGCAAAGTCCTCAGATTCTTAGGCCTAGGAAAATATATTCTGTGTTGAAATTAAGCTTCATCCGCTTGTTTAGCCAGCCCAACAAGCACAATACTCTCCAATTAGAGCAAGGAATCTGATCCACCTTCATATCTGCTAATGAAGTGACTCAATACGGATGGCTTTTAAGGCAATTTGCTGTTCATTTTAGCAAAAATAAAGACCGTCTCAAGTCATCAGAGAAATATCTTAGAAAAGGCATGGTCCAACTTGGACCTTCTAGGTGTTTTGGACTTCAGCTCCCACAATTCCTCAGGAAAAGCATGTTCATCTCATCTGAAAGTACCCTTGGCCCATGGAAGTGGTTTTCCGTCGTTATTTAGGATCCAGGTCATTACATTTAGTATGAAACCGTTTTGTGAGACTTCTCTGAACATCTTGCAAATTACTATTAAAATCGCAGCTTCTAAGCAAGCATGGGTGAACTTCGGTCTTTCTTCCAGGTGTTTGGAATTCAATTCCCACAATCCCTAAGAGCCGCTTGCCCCTTCCTTTCCCCCCTCTGCCACTTAAGCAGCTGAGGGGGAAAAGGAAAGGGCCCGAGTCTCTGACTCAAGCACTGAAAGAGTTACATGGATGCAATGACTCAGTAAAAGCTGTAGTTCAATATAAGTAGATGTGCCTGTAGCTTAGTAGCCTTAGTCTGTGAGAGGTCTTTGTGGGTGAAGGGCCTCAGTGTATTGATGGGCCTCAGTATGAGAAGACCTCAGTGTTGGTTTGCCTCAGTATATGAGAGGCGTCAGTCTGAGAGGGCCCTCAGTGTGAGAGGGCCTCAGTGTAAGGTAGGTCTCAGTGTTAGTAGGCCTCAGTATATGAGAGGCATCAGTCTGAGAGAGCCCTCAGTGTGAAAATACCTCAGTGGGAGAAAGGCCTCCATGTGAGGTAGGCCTGGTGTGAGAAGCTTGTGTGAGAGAAGCCAGAGATTGAAGTCCACCATGTGTGAAGCTTCAGTGTGAAGGCCATGGTGTAAAAAGCTACTGTGTGAAGCTCCTCTGTAACTTTGGAAGCAATGAAGGAAGTGAGAGGAGGCTCTGTGGGAGTGAAGCTGTTTATCTGCATGAGAAAGCAGCCCAGCGTGGAAGCAATGAAAGAAGTGTAAAGTGCAGACTACTTCAACCAGAGAAATCAGCCATAGCAGAGCACCTGATGAACCAACCTGGACACGGCATTTTATTTGAGAACACAGAAATGCTGGACCACTCTCACAACCACCACGTCAGACTACACAGAGAAGCCATTGAAATCCACAAGCATGTGGACAATTTCAACAGAAAGGAGGAAACCATGAAAATGAACAAAATCTGGCTACCAGTATTAAAAAACTCTAAAATTACAAGAGCAAAACAACAGAGAGTAAACAATCAGGGACATCTAATCACTAGGCTTGGGCGGTTTCGTTCGTTAATTTCGTAATTCGTTATTAATTCGTATTTAAATTAGCTTACGATCCAATATTGAGCCATGCAGGAATAGTGTGAAGAGTAAATTAGATTCGAAACAATTTTTTCAATTTATTTCGTAATTATTTCGTAATTATTTCGTAATTATCTTGGCATGTCTGGTGCAAGTTTTATAGTTGTTGTTTGTTTTATCACACCAACAGTCAACAACAGAGGGAGAGGGAAGCTTCAGAAGTTCCCCCTGTCCCATTTGGAGGTTTTTTTTAGCATATTGCGCAATCGCGTCCGCCATTAACAAATCGATTCGTAATTATACGAAATTTCGTATATTTTGAAATTTTTAAAAGGAAAATTTCGGAATTATTTAAAAAAACGAAACGCAAGGGCCCCCTAAAAATAAAACGAGTTTAGAACCAAATTTTTCCGTGGTTACCCAAGCCTACACACCTCTCAACAAAAGTTTGCTCCAGGCACAGTCAGCCCATGGTATGCTAATATAGGTGGTCAGTTGAAACATTCACACCTAGCTCCAGCAGAAAAGAGTCCTTTGTCTCACCCTGCTCATTCCACAGATATATAAACCCCTTTTCCTTAGTTCTAACAGACCTCACTACCTTTGAGGATGCTTGCCATAGATGCAGGCGAAACGTCAGGAGAAAATGCCTCTAGACCATGGCCATAAAGCCTGAAAAAACCTACAACAACCCAAGTGTTAAGAACTTTGTGTTTTGGAAACCTTGTTCTTGTAAATAGTGCAATCATATTATTTTGATATAAAGAAAAACCTCCTAAGGAAAATAACATCAGTCTGTGTGTTTTTGTTCTTTTTATCACTTTGGGCTACTAGTGCTGGGTCACGCTGCAGCTGATAGGTTACTCTGCTGTACATTTATGAGGAGGGTCTTTTGTCAATAAGCCCACATGCCAAACAGTACAATGTCCCATTTGGAGAATAACACGAAGCAACAAACGCTATTCTCAACAAGACCTTGGGTTGCAACCATGGACAGCTCAGATCAAGCAAAGAGCTTCACTCTGAACCACATAGTTCCACTTCAAGTTTCTTCAAGCCCCATTTTCTTAATGCAAAAAATTAAGAATAGCGTTTTGAATTTGACCACCGAATGGGTTCGGAGCTCCAGCGGCTGCCAATTTCATTTAATTAATTCACTTACAATGAAAGCTGGCAAAACATGAAGCCTTTCACTTAGTAAATCTATAATTAACCACTGGTGTTTGCTGAGTAAACATAGCCCTCTTTTAATTAAATCTTACAGCATGATGCCACAACCTAAATTTTTTACAAGCAGCAAGCATCACCTACAAAAAAGAGAGAACCTCCAAAGCTTGTTAAACATCTAAAAAATTAACTCATTTGATTGAGCTGATAAATATGGCAGGCACCATATTAATATATCTAGTTGTCATGACATGGTTCTAGAGCAGGCCTGGGCAAAGTTTGGCCCTCCAGGTGTTTTGGACTTCAACTCCCACAACTCCTAGCAGCCTCAGGCCCTTTTCTTTTCCCTCTGAGCCACTTAAGTGGAAAAGGAAAGAGAAGAGGAAGGGGTCTGAGGCTGCTAGGAATTATGGGAGTTGAAGTCCAAAACACCTGGAGAGCCAAACTTTGCCCAGGCCTGTTCTAGAGAGAATAAAAAGGAGGGACTAAAGTTCTTTCATCTATAACAAGAAGTAATCTTGGCAGGAGCACTGTTTGCAATGTTGTTGTTGTTCATTCATTCAGTCGTCTCCGACTCTTCGTGACCTCATGGACCAGCCCACGCCAGAGCTCCCTGTCGGCCGTCACCACCCCCAGCTCCTTCAAGGTCAGTCCAGTCACTTCAAGGATGCCATCCATCCATCTTGCCCTTGCTCGGCCCCTCTTCCTTTTGCCTTCCACTTTCCCCAGCATAATTGTCTTCTCTAGGCTTTGCTGTCTCCTCATGATGTGGCCAAAGTACTTCAACTTTGTCTCTAGTATCCTTCCCTCCAATGAGCAGTCGGGCTTTATTTCCTGGAGGATGGACTGGTTGGATCTTCTCGCAGTCCAAGGCACTCTCACAACTTTCCTCCAACACCACAGCTCAAAAGCATCTATCTTCCTTTGCTCAGCCTTCCCTAAGGTCCAGCTCTCACATCCGTAGGTTACTACAGGGAATACTATGGCTTTGACTATGCGGATCTTTGTTGCCAGTGTGATGTCTCTACTCTTTACTATTTTATCGAGACTGGACATTGCTCTCCTCCCAAGAAGTAAGCGTCTTCTGATTTCCTGGCCACAGGCTGCATCTGCAGTAATCTTTGCACCTAGAAATACAAAGTCTGTCACGGCCTCCACATTTTCTCCCTCTATTTTCCAGTTGTCAATCATTCTTGTTGCCATAATCTTGGTTTTTTTGATGTTACTGTTTGCAATAGTGGTACATAAAAACCTCCAACACAAAATTACATTTGCTGCTGCTCTCTCTCTCTTTCATGCATTTTAAAATATATACAAATCAAAATAGGTTCTTATGGAATGATCCAAGTATTAGGGGAGCGAGCGCCCTTAAAGGGTGAGAAACTGAACACATTGGGTTAGGCACAGGCACACCTGGCAGCAGTCCATCCAATGACGTCACAGTGGGCCACTTCACCTAGCAACAGACTTTGTGGTACAAATGGACAAACAAACACACATATATACTTTTTATATATAGATTTACAATTAGGATCTACTACAACACCACTCTGAACTTTTGTGAATAGAATGGTTCAGGGACATCTGAGCAATTTATGTTGCTGTGTTTTGATATTCAAATTTTGTTGTATATGTTTTATGTTGCTGTGTTTTGATATACGAATTTTGTTGTATATGTTTTATGTTGCTGTGCTGTACCCCATCTGGAATCACGAAGAGAGACGGGCAATGATTATGATGATGATAACAATTTAGAATCCAACTATTCTTAAGCCAAAGATATGATGAGGAACCTTTCTCCTGAGAAAGACTACTGGTTTAATTTTATTCCACCAAGAGCAGATATTTTTGATGTTGATGTTGATATTATGTTCTTTAGACATGGGATCATGACTCTGTATTTTATTTTTATTTGGTTTTAACCTGTTTGATTGAGTGATATGTGTTTATATTTAGATTGCTTATATTTTGATGAGATGTGTTTTATTGTTTACCTGTGCAACATTGACTTTTTGCAGGATTTGTAAGCCGCCTTGAGTCCCCTTCGGGCTCTAGAAAGGCGGGATAGAAATGAAGTAAGTAAGCAAATAAATAAATAAATATTATGTTTTCAGTAATTGCAATGGTTCCATGTACCATTTCTGGGGGGTTCTTTTGGCATTGTTTAACTTTTACTTGATGTGAGCTACCCCGAGTCCATTCCAGAAAGGGGGGGGGGGAGGGATATAATAATAACAATAAAAACATTAACTACACAGAGTCCTAAACGCTTGGGAATAATAACATCACACAGTCCTAAACTCCTGGGAAGTATTCAACTTGTGATTTTGTGATACGAAATCCAGCATATATATAAAAAGTTTACTGTGTTTTTGTGTCAGTAAAATAAGAACACTTTATTTGTATTCCGCCCTATCTCCCTGAGGGGACTTGGGGTGGATTCCAGCATATACAGACATACAGACACACAAGGCAAACATTCAATGCCTCAAAATAATGAATCATAGGTACACAGATAAAGGTACAGGCTTCCCCTTCATCTCCGACTCTGTTGGGTGGTGTGTATCTCCATTTCTAATCCGAAGAGCCAGCGTTGTCCGTAGACAGCTCCAAGTTCATGTGTCCAGCATGACTGCATGGAGCACTGTTGACCTTCCAGCTGAGGCAGTAACTACTGATCTATTCACATTTGCATATTTTTGAACTGCTAGGTTGGGGCTGGGGCTAACAACAAAAGCTCACCCCATCCCACAGATTTGAACTGTCAGCCTTCCGGTCAGCAAGTCCAGCAGCTCAATTTATTTATTTATTTATTTATTTACAGTATTTATATTCCGCTCTTCTCACCCCACAGGGGATTCAGGGCGGATTACAGTGTACACATATATGGCAAACATTCAATGCCAATAGACACTCAACATATAGACAGACAGACACAGAGGCTATTTAACTTTTTCTGCCCCCCAGGGGAGCTGTCGCTTTCATCATCCATCTGCGACACTGATGAAGTACTTCCGCATTCCCTGCATGCTTTCGCTGGAGTCTTTTTTATGGCCTCATAAATTAGTTAATTTAGCCTCCCCACACTTTAAGGTGGTACCTAATTTTCCTACTTGACAGATGCAACTGTCTTTCAGGTTGCAAAGGTCGACAACAGGCTACACAATTGGTTGGAAACCCACTCCAACCCGGGCTGGCTTCGAACTCATTACCTTTTGGTCAGAGTGATCTTAATGCAGCTGACACTCAGCCAGCTGCCCCACAATCCCTGTTAATTAACCTTAATTAAGGTTAATTAACCTTAACACAACTTCAACTTCTTTTTCTTCTTGTTGTTGTTACTTTGGTTGGATAGTAACAGTTATCCTTGTGACAACTCCACTCTCCCTGTGCTAAATCTGGATAGTAATTGAACCGCTCTTACAAATTACTCCCCTTGCTTCACTGTATGCATTCAGCAATTTCTCTTTTGCTTGATTAGCTTTTTAACTTCAATGCCTTTTATAATTTGTTGTTAGTTGCCTCTGGCACCTTAAGAGAAATTAAAATTCAGAACAGAATGTGAGAGCAGGCCTGCTGGAACAGACCACAGGTCTTGCTCACCCAGCACCCAATTCCTCTCAATGGGGAGCTGGATCACTTTAGGAAGCCCATAAGGGGAACTTAGTAATAGCAACTGCTTTCTCCTGCTGTTACTCTCAGCAGTTGGTATCCAGCCTGTGCCCAGAGACTGAATATAGCCACTGCTGACTACTAGCCATTGACAGGCATTTGTCTAATCTCCTCATAAAGCCATTTTAACCTAAAGGCAATAACTACATACTTAGGAAGGGGAAAAACATTCTAATACACTCCAAATATGCATGTTTATACATGATCCAGGACTGAGCTGCTGAAAGCTTTGTACAATTCCTAATGACTATGGCTGAGAAAGTGATACAAAAAATTGTAAATAAAGGGGCTCATGATTCACAATGTGATTTACCCTTTTTTCCCAGCCCTCCATTTCCATTACGGCACCTGTTGAATTCTCTTCCATGTCCTTTCCCCTTGTCTTTGAACAAACCTTGCTTTTAAAGAGTCAGAACCCAGCATAAGTTTTAACAAGTAGAAAAATATCCAGGTATTCGTTTGAATGCGCTATTTCTGGAACGTCAATTACTCTTGATGGCAGCCTTCTTTCAGAAAATGTTGCCGGCCTTATATAATGGCAGTTTTACCCGTTTTAATGACTCCAACCACACGTACAGCACTAGTACTCAAGCAGGATAGCTTATCTTGTATGAAAATGAACTGATATCATGTCATCTTAAACACCTTTACTACAAGGTAAAGTTTAGTTTAATGTGGCTTATTTAAGATGGCAAATAATCATGCATACTTAGGATTACAATGATGATAATTAAACTTTTCTTCACTTAGTATCAACCCAAAGATGAAACCTTGGTGTGGGGAACACATTATTCTCCTTAAAACAGTGGTTCTCAACCTTCCTAATGCTGCGACCCCTTAATACAGTTCCTCGTGTTGTGGTGACCTCGAACCATAAAATTATTTTCATCGCTACTTCACAACTGTCATTTTGCTACTGTTATGAATCGTAATGTAAATATCTGATCTGTGGGATGTATTTTCATTCACTGGATGAAATTTGGCACAAATACAAAATACGTCCAAATTTGAATACTGGTGGGGTTGGGCGGATGGATTGATTTTGTCATTTGGGAGTTGTAGTCGTGGGATTTATAGTTCACCTACTATCAAAGAGCATTCTGAACTTCACCAATAATGGAATTGAACCAAACTTGGCACACGGAACTTCCATGACCAACAGAAAATTCTTGAAGGGTTTGTTGGACATTGACCTTGAGTTTTGGAGTTGTAGTTTACCTAGATCCAGAGAGCACTGTGGACTCAAACAATGATAGATCTGGACCAAACTTGGCACGAATACTCAATATGCGCAAATGTGGACATTGGTGGAGTTTGGAAAAAAAATAGACCTTGACATTTGGGAGTTGTAGTGGCTGGGATTTATAGTTCACCTACAATTAAAGAGCACTCAGACCCCACCCTCAATGGATCTGCACCAAACTTAGCACGTTGCCTACATGGCCAACATTGATAACTGGTGGGGTTGGGGAGGCTGTTTGAATTCTGGGAATTGCAGTTCACCAACACCCAAAAAGAAGAGAAGTACTGGTGGACAGATCTTCAGCCTTCTTTGCTAAAAGGGTTCCTAAGGCCATCAAAAATGTGTGTTTTCTGATGGTCTTTGGCCACCCCTCTGCAACCTCCTCACGACCCCTCCAGGGGTCCTGACCCCCAGGTTGAGAAACACTGCCTTAAAACGACTGTTTGGAATGCTGCTAATTCGTCACCCAAAACAACAGATAATGTGGTACCAGCCACTTAAGTGTAATGCAGAATGCACAGGTCATCACAGTGTCCATTTCTCCCTCAAGAAACTGTACCAGATTTACAATAAGTGAGGCATTTAATTTTAATGCTCTATTTGCTCTGTGGATTGGAAAGCAATAAATGAAGTCATTCAATCCTATCATTTTTGAATGGGTACAAGTATAATGCAGTTTACAAACAATTTTCTAACACATTGTAACAAAATGCACATGTATACATATACAGGGTGCGGCAGCATAACTTCCTTTTTTAAAATGTGCGCCATTCAGTCGGTTGAAGACATAGCGGAGCGCTAGTGGTCTCGTTTGAGAGGCGGGAGTATAAAGTTTTGTCCTGACACAGTTCAGTCGCCATCATGCGTTGGAACAGTGAGAACCATGCTTTTGCCGTTGAGGCCTACTTTTCGAGCGAATTTGGAGTGGCTGCACCGTTCTCCAGATTTGGCCCCTTGTGATTATTTTCTATGGTTTTTTTTTTAATCCCGTGTTTCTGTGAACTATCCAAGGACCCTACAAGATTTGAAGACCAACATCCAGGAAGAAACTGCCAACATAACACCTGCTATGCTGGCAAGACGCATGATAAACGCCAGAAATCGGTTTATTATTATTATTATTATTATTATTATTTCGTTATTTCGAACATTTTTACCCCGCCCTTCTCAACCCCTAGGGGGACTCAGGACGGCTTATAATTGGCAACAATTCAATGCTGTCTGTCATAAAATGCAATAGCAAAAATAACAATTAAAACCATGAACATTAAAATAAAAATTAAACAGTATACTAACATTCCATTTAGCTATTGCCAGTCTGGTGGCTATTTATCTAGCCATATACTAATGATAACTCCGCTTCACTTATCCATATCCACTTCCAAGCCATAGTCAAATATTATCCATTGTCCTTTAACCTGATTGCCCGAAAGCCTGGTCCCACAACCATGATTTTACCTTCTTTCTGAAGGTGAGGAGAGATGATGATGATCTAATTTCCCCGGGAAGCATATTCCACAGGCGGGGGGCTACCACCGAGAAGGCCCTGTCCCTCGTCCACACCAAACATGTTTGAGACAACGGCGGGGCTGAGAGCAGGGCCTCCCCAGAGGATCTTAAGCTCCGAGGTGGGATGTAGAAGGAGATACGTTCGGACAGGTACGCTGGACCGGAGCCGTATAGGGTTTACCCAGTATATGGAGAATGGAGAATGGGGGACGTCACCTACCTAATTTGATCTTCAAAACTACGTAAAACAAAACTTAAATAAAAATAAAAAAATAAAAAATTCTGATTCATACAATGGGTTTTATTAAGTTTTGAAAAAAGGAAATTATGCTGCCTCACCCTGTATATTAATAGTTTTGGAAGCTCTGAAGCTTTTCACACCTTACCTGCTGGCAAATATTTCAGCTGATTATTGGCCAATCGAAGGTGGCGTAAAGACCTCAGGCGGCCAATCTCTGGGCACACAATTTCAAGAGCATTGTCACTCAAGTCCAGAAACTGCAGTTTAACCAATGAGCCAATGGCTGCAACAAGGAAAAAAGAGAAGGGAATACCTAAGTATGAAGATCTTAGGGAATGAAGGTAGGGGTGGTCCTTGTCCTAATTCCCGTTCTTGGATAGTGAAGAAGCTTTGATATAGCAAAACTGCATCACAGCTGAATATTAACCATATGTTCTCATGGATAAGTCAATCTCATGCATAAGGGCAGGTTTAGGGGTAAATATAATGTATTCTTGGATAAGTCGAGGATCATTTTGTGGAAAAAGAAAGCACCAATGCTGCCCCAGAACCAACCATCTCTAGCTATCAATAGTAATAATGCACTTTATTTATAACCTGCTTTATCTTTGTGGAGGGACTCATAGTGGATTACAGTATACATACAAGGCAAACATTCAGTGCCCTTTTACATGAACAACAACATACAATACAGATAAGAAAAAGGTCTTCCCCTTTTTTATCTCCGGCGTCTGGAGGTGATGCTCAACTTCCAGCCATGGGGAGATGCTCTTGTTCCATTTTTCCATGCTGAAGGAGCCTTGCTGTCCATAGACATCTCTGATCTTTTTACTGGCATGTGGGGCGCCCTTTTCCTTTCCCACCATAGCAGTACCTATTGGTCTACTCGCATTGCATGCTTTCAAACTGCTAGGTTGGCAGAAGCTAGGATTGACAATTGGGAGCTCACTGTGACTTGCAGCTCACACTGTTGACCCTCCCATCTGCAGCTTTTCCTGCAGCTAACGGCTTTAACCGCTGTGCTACCGCGGCTGCTCTTTCTCTGCTCAAGCTTTCAAAAAGGCCTAAAAGCAGTGCCTTTTGAAAAAAGCAGATCAATACAATACTTCTTTAAGTTTTCATGGGATGGACTAAGCTCTTGCCTTTGATCAGGGGTCCTCAAACTTTTTAAACAGATGGCCAGGTCACAGTTCCTCAAACTGCTGGAGGGCCAGATTATAATTTGAAAAAAAAAAAAAAAAGAATTCCTATGCACACTGCACATATCTTATTTGTAGTGCAAAATAACACTTAAAAACAATATAATAATTAAAATTAAGAACAATTTTAACAAATATAAAATTATTAGTATTTCAATGGGGAGTGTGGGCCTACTTTTGGGTGATGAGATTTAGTTATCTGTTTGTTTGTTTACCATATTTATATACCACCCCTCTCAGTCCGAAGGCGACTCGAGGCGGTTTACAGTCGGCAGTCAATGCCCCCAAACAACATAAAACACAGTTTAAAACATTACATATAATATAAACCATATAGAATAAAACAATAAAAACCATACAACACAAGTTATCAGTGTCTCATCACTAAAATCATTTTTTCCATTCTTGTTGTTGTGTGCTTTCAAGTCGTTTCAGACTTAGGTTGACCCTGAGCAAGGGCCGGGTAAATGACCTTGGAGGGCCGCATCCAGCCCTCGGGCCTTAGTTTGAGGACCCCTGCCTTTGCTACTCTACCCAGAGAAGGGAATCGCTCCAAGTACAGTGCTTACACTGACCTGTGGATAAGTCTATTTAGTTTTGGAGGTTGATCTTTTGACTAAAACATTTATATTTATACATGACCATGCAGGTTATTAGGACTTTGGAAGATTTTTAAAAGCAACAGACAACGGGGTAAACCAATGTCATAATTTTTTCCAACCACCTCTTGTATGTCAGCCTGTGATTGTGTCTGATGCTCATGCTGGGAATAGGGATAATTGAGTCGCCTTCAGGCTGAGAAAGGCGGGATAGAAAAGAGATAAGAAAACTTTATTTGGTGGTAGGGTCAAGGGAAATGCCTTTCTTTCAGTTTTGGGATCTGGAAAAGCATTATATTGAGTCATGGGAAGAGCTGCCTCAGTTAGGTCAACATTGGATTTTCATGACGGTTTGGCTTTCAAGTGTTCTTAGTTTCTTGAACCAAGTTTTTGCCAAGCTCATGATTTGTGTATTTGATTTTCATGCTGCCTTGTTTCATGGATTCTTGTGCATGTTTCATGGATTTTTATATTTATGGATATTGTTTTTCTTTGAAGCTCATGGACTAACCTTTGTTTTGGAACTTTACTGTTCTTGCTAATTTTACTGCTTTGTCTACTTATATCCTTCAATAAACTGCTTGCTGATTTTACCAAGTCAGTGTGGTGTTTAAGGTCAGAGATGTTCCTGATCTGATATGTGACACCACCATTCTAACTGCACTTCTTTCTATCTTGAATTTGGTCATATCATGCTACTTCATTCTGAAGAACAGGAAACAGGAAAAATGGGCATCAACAGAAGCCAATCGGATTCAATTTTAGAGATCTAGATCAAATTGCATTTCAGCCACAATAGTTACTGGGTACCACTAAACAATCGATCCTTTAAAATAGGAATAAAACACATCATACAGGGTTCATGGTTATATGTTGTTCATATGTTAGGCTTAACATAAGGAAGAAGCACTTCAACAAAACCAAGGTTAATGGGGAAATAAATCAATATTAGTTCTAAAACCATGCATCAAATGGAAGCTAAAACCGGCCAGTGCCTTGCTTAGAAGACCTGGTTCAATGAGAAATGCTATTTCAACTTTTTTAACACTCTTATTAGAGGCAAAGCACACAGGGTTCAGGCATTTTCATTTGTGGAACTACACAGCATATTTCACCAATCCAGCCATAATTCCTCCGTCTCATGTTAATGACATAATGAAGCTGGCTATTTGGGACCGAGTAAAACACTTACCTTCAGGTATAACAACAATATTATTTGAATGGAGATACCTGAGGAAAGAGCAGAAGATAATGAGAAGAATGAAGCCAATTGTAGAGGAAAAAACGTTGAGAGTAAAGGACAAAGTGATGTTTTCTCGCTGTAGACCCCACATGGTAAACAAGGCATGGACAAACTTGGTCCCTCCAGGTGTTTTGGACTTCAACTCCCACCATTCCTAACAGCCTCAGGCCCTTTCCTTTTCCCTCTCAGCCACTTAGTCTAACAATATGTCAATGTAACTAGTGAACTACAATGTAGTGATAATGAAACCAGTTGAAACATGTATATCTGTACTAATATTTCCCCAAAGGACTAACAGCTTGAACTCTATGGCCTGGATGATTACTATAGCATTTACTTTAACCTTAACCTTGTTGACTAGTTTATTATTCCCTTCCACGTGGCTTGTGCCCCAATTGGGTTTAATCATCTGATAAGCATTAAAAAGTTTATAGTATGATGGAGACAGCATTACAATTCATCCTGGATTAAGACCCAAGTATCCACAGTTCAGTAAAAGACACAAGGAAGAGGGTTAGGGGGCATGGCATAATTAAGACAAGAGGATTTACTGTCTATTAAACAAGCTCCCTCTGGTTTTGAGAGCATCTAAAAATTATCCACATGAAGGAAAACACATTAATTTCAGGCAGAAGTTCCTTATGGCCTTATCAGATTATCTTTTTTTAAAGTAACTAATGGCAAAATGTGAAGTGCAACACAAAAGTGCATTTGAGCTTCATTAGAAAGAAGAACTCCCATCAGGCAAGATGAGGCAAGACTGTTTTCTGAGCAAGTGAGATTACAGTGGCCCATAAGTATTATTAACAGCATGGTAGATTCACAAACCAGTAAGGTTGGCCTCCAAGGGCCAAGAAGAAGAAGCCGAGACCACTAGGGCTGGGCAACCACGGAAAAATTTGTTTCTAAAATCGATTCGTTTTTTGGGGGTTTTTGCGTTTCGATTTTTAAAAGAATTCCGAAATTTTTCTTTTGAAAAGTTCGATATTTACGAAATTTTGTAAATTACAAAACAATACGAAACAATTACGAATCGATTCGTTAATGGCGGACGCGACCGCGCAATACGCTAAAAAACCTCCAAATGGGACAGGGGGAACTTCTGAAGCTTCCCTCTCCCTCTGTTGTTGACTGTTGGTGTGATATTTATAATTTTTTTTCACTGATTAAACAAACAACAACTATAAAACTTGCCCCAGACATGCGGAAATAATAACGAAACGATTTCAAAACGATAACGAAACGAATACAAACGAATTCGAAACAATTACGAAACGAATTTAAAAATTCGTTTCGTTTTTTAGTTGCTCCTGAATGGTTCGTTATCGCTTCATTATAAAAAAAAATAACGAATTTTTAACGAATTACGAAACGAAACTGCCCAGCCCTAGAGACCACACTTCTTGATGATCTTGGATCTGCAAACACGGCCCAACATGTCTCATTTGGTAAAATTCAAATTAACTTTATTCAGGCACATGTTTGGAGTTATACAAAGGATATACAATACATACATACATACATATATATATATATATATATATATATATATATATATATAAAATATATAGGAGTGAAGCTGGCTGTGGAGGCCAGCGCAGGCCTCCTCAGCCACTCAACCTCGCTTATGGCGAAGCTGCCACTAGCTGAGTGAAATGGTTGGCAAGCGTGCCCGCCGCCACTTCCCGCCTCCTTCCTCACGTTTCTTCCGTCCTTCCTGGTCCCAGCTGGGGCCTAACGGAGCGTCTGGCCTATGCCACGCCGCTCCTGAAGGTTGCCTTTGGCCTCCTTCCTCACGCTGGCCTACGCTGGGAATGGAGGACGCAGCAGATGCAGAGGAGGAGAACCTTTGCTCACAGCGACCTGCCTGCCTTCCTGGGCCAGGAGGTGAAAACTATTATTATTATTATTATTATTATTATTATTATTATTACGGCTGGGTGGCCATCTGCCAGGAGTCCTTTGATTGTGCTTTCCCTGCATGAAGGCAGAATGAAGAGGGTTGGACTAGATGGCCAAGGGGTATCTTCCAGTTTATTATTTTTTATTATTATTATTATTATTATTATTATTATTATTATTATTATTATTATTTAGGCTGGATGGCTATCTGTCAGGGGTGCTTTGATTGTGCTTTCTCTGTATGAAGGCAGAAAGGAGATTATTATTATTATTGTTATTGAGGCTGGGTGATCATCTGTCAGGGGTGCTTTGATTGTGCTTTCCCTGCATGAAGGCAGAATGAAGGGTGTTGGACTATATGGCCTACAGAGGTCCCTTCCAACTCTAGGATTCTATTAAAGGAGTCTTAGTCAACCAAAATGAGCCAACAGTGTGATGCTGCAGCTGAAAAAGCCAATGCCATTCTAGGCTGCGTCAATAGGAGAAGCCTAAGAGTAGGCGAAAGGGAACTGATATGACACTTTAATTCAGCTGGTTTTTTAATTGCTGTTAATTATAATTATTTAATGCAACTGTTTGCTTTAACTGATTGTACAATGTTTGGTATTGTCTTTTGTTTAATTTTTATGGGTTTTTTTGTTTTATATACACATTGAATGTTTGCCTATTACTATGTTGAAAGCCACCCTGTCCCCATTATTATAAAGTTATTGTTGATACCATATTGTTTTTGTTGACCCTCCCTTTCCACTTACTGAACTGGTTTACTGTTTTGCTTTGAAATATGGTAAATATTCAAAAACATTTAACCTACTGATGCCTCACTAAATTTAATTGTATTTGTATTTATTGTTATTTTTATTTTGAAATTTACTAGTAGCTGCTGCATTTCCCACCCTCAGCTTATACTCGAGTCAATAAGTTTTCCCAGTTTTTTGTGGTAAAATTAGGTGCCTTGGCTTATATTCAAGTCGGCTTATACTCGAGTATATATGGTATTTATTTATATATTGATTTATTAATTAATCAATTTTATATACCACCACTCCCTGAAGGCTCGGAGCGGTTCACAATGTACACATGTAATACATAACACTAAAATCAAGGAAACATTCGATCAACAAGGTTCAAATGCCAGCCTAAATAAATAAGTTTTACAAGCTCTACGAAAGGATAGTATGTGGCCAGATATAGCTTCAACTAGAAATGTTAAAGCTGAAGAGGGGGAAAACAGGGGAGGAAGAGGTTCCTTGTTTTTTTTTTTTTGCAAAGGTATTTTACTCACACAGCACAAATGACATATTTACTTGCATCACTGTATTTGAGTAGGTTTTACAAGAGGAAACGTCTTTTAAATAACAGGGAACACTATTGTATCGCCTTTTAGCAAACGTGTGGAATATAAATGATGTGAAGCCAAACATTTCCGCTACCTGTGATTATATGATTTGTCTCTCTTTCTTTTTTGAACAAATGACCTAGCTTAGCTGCTGCAGAATGAAGTTAGTCACAGACCAAGCACTTGACATGTTGGTGCCTCCAAGCTGTCACTTAGGTTCATAACCGCTGTGCTGAAGCAAAGGAGAAGGCAGCGCAAGCAAAATTAGGTCATGGAAAAGCACACCAAAATGGCTATGGCAAAACAGGCCAGCTCTTCAGCAAGGAGGAATGAGCATTAAAGCTCACAAAACTGCTCTGAAGACATCTGTCTACAAACATACAGCACCTTTCCCTGCCCCTACGATATGCTCTTAGCTTAATTTCATGTCTCAGTGCAAACAAGGCATTAAAAACACTTACAATTCCACAAGGTTTGGAAGCTTCTGAGCAAGGTCTTCTGGCTAAAAGGGAAAGATACAAGTTTTGGTTTAGTTTCAGAAATAAACACTGCACAGGGAATTAGAAAGCCAGCTTTGCAGATTCAAGAATGGGCCAAGATTTGACTCCAAGACCTCATGGGCTATCCAGTCCAACCCCATTCTGCCAAGAAGCAGGAAAATCGCCTTCAAAACACCCTGATGGATGGTCATCCAGCCTCTGTTTCAAAGCCTCCAAAGAAGGAGCATCCACCAGACTCTGGGGCAGAGAGAGAGAGAGAGTTCCTCTGCTGAACAGCTCTCTGAGTCAGGAAGTTCTTCCTCATGTTCAGGTGGAATCTCCTTTCTTTTCTGTAGTTTGAAGCCATTGCCCTAGTCTCCAGAGGACTCCAAGATCTTTTTCACACATATTTCTATCAAAGTCCCTAAATCTGCAAGGATTCTAGGATTCTTAGTAGACACTAAACAGAACGTGAATCAATAGTAAGCTCTGGAAACTTAAAAATCCAATGCAATTCTAGGCTGCATCAGCGGATGTAATGGGGTCTATATCAACTTAACTCTGTGCCAAAGTTAAAATCAGGATGCAAAACTTCTTTGAAATGTATCCCACTAACTCATATGACATTGAGAATGCATTCTGGTCTACACTTCAGCTTGAAAAGCCACAGCTGTTATCACCAAAATGATGCAGGAACATTGCTGGATTAAAGTAGGCTATTTGTTTTGACGGCACAGCTAGCTTTTAATGGGGAGACATGGGACCCTTCCAGACAGACCCTATCTATATCCCAAGATCTGATCTCAGGTTTTCCGCTTTAAACTGGATTATATGAGCCCACACTGCCAGATACTCTGGGATAAACAGAAAATCCGCGATCAAATATAGGGCCTGTCTGGAAGGGCTCTGGAGTTCAAGAAGTGTGGATTACCCCTATCCTTCTGAATTAGATTATTATAGGATAGTACACAAAATAGCTAACATACTTGCACTGAAGCCTCACTGAGCACTATATTCCTTAAGGTAAAGGTTTCCCATTACTTGAAGTTTAGTCGTGTCCGACTCTAGGGGGTGGTGCTCATCTCCATTTCTAAGCCGAAGAGCTGGCGTTGTCTGTAGACACCTCCAAGGTCATGAGACTACTGCCATGACTGCATGGAGTGCTGTTACCGTCCCGCAGGAACAGTACCTATTATCTATTCACATTTGCATGTTTTTGTACTGCTAGGATGGCAGAACCTGGAGCTAACATCAGGAGCTCATCCCACTCCCTGGATTTGAACTGCCAACCTTTTGGTTCCAAGTTCAGCAGCTCAGCAATTTAACCTGCTGCACCATCAGGGCCTTTCCTGTGGTGGCTCCCCGACTCTGGAATGCCCTCCCAAAAGATCTTAGACAGGCCCCTTCGTTGGCAGTCTTCAGAAAGAACTTGAAGACCTGGCTGTTCCGATGTGCCTTTCCAGATTAGGAACCCCCAATATCAAACCCAGAAGCACTTTAATAGAATTAAGATCACACTGCACCTATTTTATAATCCTACATACCTCCTGCCACATCAGCACTTTTAATCCTGTACCCACTACCCTGGCCCGGCCCAGTTTTTATAGTGCCTTGATGTCTCAATGTATTGTTATTGCTGTTGTTTACTCTGCTTAATCTGTTTTTAATTTGCTCTAGGTATTGTATTGTTGTATTGTGTTTGAGGCCTTGGCCTGTGTAAGCCGCATCGAGGCCTTCGGGAGATGCTAGCGGGGTACAAATAAAGTAATAATAATAATAATAATAATCAGGGGCTCCACTATATTCCTCAATATGTAATATATTAGAAATGCCTTTTGAAAACCCAAGTCACCTTCCAATGGCTCAAAGCAAATAAATAAAGATCTTTGAAATACAGAATTAAATCATATCTGCTATTTCAACAATTACACGCCATTTTAATCACCGAGAGGTCATACATATGAAGGTTTCATGCGTATGGAGTTAATCAATAACTGATTTGCTAGTATAGAATGCCATTTGGTTGGATTTGCACCATCAAACTAATATGGCAACTGTTTTGGAAACATCTGAGGATTTCAAACTCTGAATTCTAGATGCTCAGAATTGGAGGGCAGCCAAGTTTAATTTCTGTGCTCTTCAAGCACAGAACATACCTCACAGTACATGGCTTCTTTCTGCCTAGTTCTTCATGTCGAGAAAAGGTCAAGAAAGAAGAAGCACCAAATTCAGTTTTAACAATTGACTACAGATGGTTGAAGAATTGATATTTGGCAAATAAGGCATCTACAGTCCTTTTTAGAAAAGGCTATCTGGCCAACATTCTCCAGCATACATTTTTTAGAGCACAGGGAGCGCTGTGCATAGCCAGAAGTGAGATCATGATTCTTCTGCTTGCTTTGTATGAGGCAGGCATGCTGCAGGAATCCCGAGCTTTGGTTTCCACCTACTGGGGACTTCATGCCAAGCACTCCAATTCCACCCCCTCAAAGTTTTTGTGCACTGTGTCATCTGATGTCCTTGTTATTGGATTCAAAGAATTAAAAATACATTTGCAAATAAATACAAATGTACAAGTGGCAAAGACAAAACAAGCCTCAATTTAGTTAACTTTTTGAAACAACTGTTGTCTCAATAGTAATGAAGGACACTTGACCTCCTTGTTATTGGATTCAACGACTTTTAAAATAATAACATTTGCAAATAGATACAAATGTACAAGTCCCAAAGAGAAAACAAGGATCACCTGAGTTACTTTTGCAGCCACTGTAATCTCGATAGAAAAACACCTATGAGTTCTTCAACTCTACACCAATAGCAAATACCCTCTGGAAACAGTTTTATAGTATGCCCTTTCTTTCATTTTACTGTAATATTCAGTAATGCCAACATGACAGATGATCTTGAAGAGCAACCCTTTCGTGTATTTATTTGGTTCCAGGATTAGGGAAGCAATAAATAGAGGTCACTTTCTATATGGGAGTCCAGGACTGAAATGTATTGTGTGACGCAAGATTTACTTTACCCGCTCCATGCACAGAGCTGCAAAAGACAATGGTGTAAATGTGAATATAAATATTTGTGTGCACTTGATCCTTTGTCCCCTTTGAACAGGACATTTAGCAGGAGTTGTAAGCAGGAGGACAGATAACATGTGAAAAAGATCTTAGAGTCCTCGTGGACAACAAGTTAAAGATGAGCCAACAATGTCATGTAGCGGCAAAAAAGCCAATGGGATTTTGGCCTGCATCAATAGGAGCATAGTGCCTAGATCTAGGGAAGTAATGCTACCCCTCTATTCTGCCTTGGTTAGACCACACCTGGAATATTGTGTCCAATTCTGGGCACCACAGTTGAAGAGAGATATTGACAAGCTGGAATGTGCCCAGAGGAGAGTGACTAAAATGATCAAGGGTGTCTGGAGAACAAGCCCTATGAGGAGCGGCTTAAAGAGCAGGGCATGTTTAGCCTGAAGAAAAGAAGGCTGAGAGGAGATATGATAGCCATGTATAAATATGTGAGAGGAAGTCACAGGGTGCAAGCTTGTTTTCCGCTTCACTGGAGACTAGGACGCAGAACAATGGCTTCAAACTACAAGAAAGGAGATTCCATCTGAACATTAGGAAGAACTGCCAGACTGTGAGAGCCATTCAGCAGCTTAACTCTCTGCCCCGGAGTGTGGTGGAGGCTCCTTCTTTGGAAGCTTTCAAATGGAGGCTGGATGGCCATCTGTCAGGAGTGCTTTGAATGCAATATTCCTGCTTCTTGGCAGGGAGTTGGACTGGATGGCCCACGAGGTCTCTTCCAACTCTATGATTCTATGCTATGCAGGGGATTTGTATGCCATTATGGTCAAGGTTAACAGTAAGAGCAGGCTGGGAAGTCCTGAAGGGTTATGGAGAAACTGAGCTAAAGTACTATTTAATTTAAGAGTAATCCTGTTTAAAACTAGAAAAATGCTACTAAAAGAGTCATAGAATCACAGAGTTTGAAAAGGCCTCATCAAAAGGTCAACAAGTCCAAGGAGATCTTCAGGTAAGGCATTCCAGGCAAAAAAAAAAAAGAATGCTGCACAAGACAACACATACCAAACACAAGCCAAATCCTCTATTGGCAAGTGTTAATAAAAGTGGACATAATTAGATCTTACCATAATAATATCCACACACACACACACACACGTATACACCTGTTACAGTTTCCCACAAGGGTAAAAAGCAGAAAACTCAAAGACCACATCCTCCACACAAGTCCGATAAATCGCATCTTACTAGTTACACAAAAAGAGTCATACCAAGGTGGTCAGTGAATTTCTTTTCATATAGAGCCGTTCCAGGTACTGAAGGCCTTCATCTTTTAGAAGCTCTAAAGGAAAATGATGCAGGTTTCGGTAGTTCAAGAATAAGTTCTTGTGCCTTTCGAGCTTTGCCTCCATTATTGTTTTACAAAGCTCTGATGCCATGGCAGGAATCGGCAGTCACCATATTAGGGCTCTAGATGTGACGGAAGGCCTTCATTTCTAAAAAAAAAACAGGAGAGTGATGATTAGACAGTAATGCTCATAACATGCTATTTTCAAGAAGCACCGTACTTCTAAGACATGTTTATTAAGGGTATTGTAAATTATTTCCACACTCTGTTTGCTAAAACATTCTAAGTGGAAATTAAAATGAAATGACTACTCTTGAAATACCTCAAGGTCTGTCGTCTGTCACATATAATATATTTTTGGTCCCTACATAATCCATAGGGAGAACCAGATAGAAAATTATCATTACTGTAGTTCTTTGATTCTAAGATACCATTGATTATGCTGGCCAACACAAATTTTGATCCCTCAAATGTTTCTGAGTACAGCTGGCACACTAACTACAAAAATGGCACCGGTTTTCCCCTATCAGCTCTAGTTTTTGAGATATACAGACCAGTTACTATCCCATAAAGAATCACAACAACTATATCTAAGAAACTTCAGCTGATGTGTTCTGTCCAATGCAATTTTCTGAATCAGCACCCCAAATAAACCCTGGAATAAGCTTAAAAATCAAGACTCCAAGAAATAATAATTATAACAGACACACTAATTTCATCCCCACCAACCCAATAAAAAGATACATACATACATATATACATATATATATATATATATATATAAGATTCTAAGTCATATCCCATTTTATATATGTTTATATGGCAAAAGGATGCACCTCAGAATCAAAATACAGTATTGTTGTTGTTATCTGATTGCATATGTTGCCTTTTAACATGTTGTTATTCCCCATCTCAGTTTATGATGGAGAGGCAGGTGAGCAATCGTCATCATTTCACTGTGTGGATTGTATTTTAATATACTGTTATTCCCCACCTTCATCCATGGGAAGAGGTGGGTAAGAAATAAACAATTAGTATTACTATTAATTTATCATATATGCTGTGTTTTAATATGCTGTCGGTCCCCATCTCAATCCAAAGGGAGATGTTTTAATACATCGTTGCTCACTGCCCCAATTCATGCAGAGATGCAGGTAAGAAATAACAGCAACGATGCTGTTGTTCCTCATCAATTCATGGAGAGGTAGGTAAGAAAGAATTATAAAATATAATAATAATCCAAATTAACATATTGTATTTGAATATGCTGTTGTTCCACATCCATTCTTGGAAAGTAGTAGCTAAGAAATACATTTTAATATGTTGTTGTTCTGCATCAAGTCTTGGTGAGAAGCAGATAAAAAACAATAACATAAAAATAATCTCATTGAACATATTGTATTTGTCTATGTTGTTCCATACTTCAATTCATGGGGAAAGGCAAGTAAGGACTAAACTATTACTATTATCATGAATTGAATGACTATGTTGCATTTTAGTATGTTGTTTTTTCCCACCACAATCTATGTAGAGAAGCATGTAAAATAATGATATATTAATCTCATAGAATGTATTGCATTTTATATATTGTTGTTCTCCTTTTTGATCCTTGGGGAAGAAATAAACATTTATTATTAATCAATAGTATACATTGCAACCCCCCTCTTTTCTCTCTCCGTGTCCCACTTCTGCTTTCCTCTTCTTTTCCTCTCTCCCTGTTTTCCCCCACTCCCTCCCTTCCCTTGCCTCTTTCCTCCCTCCCCATCTAATCTTTTTCTCTTTTTTAATAATATGTAAAAGAAAATCAATAAAGGCTATTAATAATAAAAAATAGTAAACATTGCATTTTAATATTAAATGTATTATTATTAACTGATAGCATACATTGTTTTTCAAAACTAGATTTTGTATCCTTTTATTGTTAACTGACTGCAAACATTGCATTCTAGTATTAATTTTATTATTACTTTAGTATTAACTGATAGCATGTTGTATTTTATATTATTATTAATAATAATAATATCATCTGATAGAATATTTAAAGGTGTTATTTCCCATCTGCAGCCATAAGGAGAAACAAGTAAGAAATAATAATAATAATAATAATAATAATAATAATAATAATAATCACGTTATATGCATTGCATTTTTATTTCGTAAGTTGTTATTATTGTTGTTGCTGTTATTTTCTGCTATCATGGAGACTAGGCAGCAATGGAGCAATGGCTTCAAACTATAGGAGATTCCACTGTTCTGCAGAGAACTCTCTCTCTGCCCTGGAGGGAGTGTGATGGAGGCTCCTTCTTTGGAGGCTTTTAAGCACAGGCTGGATGGCCATCTGTCGGGGGTGCTTTGAATGTCATTTTCCTGCTTCTTGGCAGGATGGGGTTGGACTGGATGGCCCAAGAGGTCTCTTCCAACACTAGGATTCTATATCTTATCTGCTTCTCCTTATAGCTAGATACTGGAAATAATAATAATAGTATCTTACAATATAAAAATGTAATGCATATAATGAGAGGATTATATTATTATTATTTACTACCTGATTCTCCTTATGGCTGGAGATGGGGAAAAGCAACATTAATATATGCTATTGGATAACAATAATAATGATAATAATATAGCTGGCAATAGTATGATAGCTGGTACTCTATGCTACCCTGTTTGCGCAACGCAGGTCTGAATTAGGGAAACACGTGCGCGAGTGAGCACACTGAGTGAGAGACGCAGCTGCAGTGGAGTCATTGAAATTGAAGGAAGGATAAAAAGCAGGAGGAAAGACGACTAATGGAAGGAAGGATTAAAAGGACGGGGAAAATACTATTACATTACCTTATCCTCTCTCCGAAGATCTATGCGCTCTTACTGCCTATTACAGGGAAAACCAGCTGATCCCTAACCCATCTAAAACCCAGCCATGTGCTTTTCACCTTAAGAACAGACGAGCATCCCAAGCTTCGAGGATTACCTGGGAAGGAATCCCACTACAGCATTGCAGCGCACCCAAATACCTGGGAGTCACTCTGGACCGTGCTCTGACCTATAAGAAGTACTGCCTGAATATCAAGGAAAAAGTGGGTGCTAGAAACAATATCATACGAAAGCTGACTGGCACAACCTGGGGATCACAACTAGACACAGTGAAGACATCTGTCCTTGTCCTATGCAATTCTGCTACTGAGTATGCATGCCCAGTGTGGAACACATCTCACCACACTAAAACAGTAGATGTGGCTCTTAATGAGACATGCCGCATTTTCACAGGGTGTCTGCGCCCTACACCACTGGAGAAATTACATTGTTTAGCCGGTATCGCACCACCTGACATCTGCCAGGAAGTAACAGCCAATAGTGAAAGGATCAAGGCAGTGACATCTCCAGCCCATCCCCTGTTTGGGTATCAGTCAGCACGTCAACAACTTAAATCAAGAAATAGTTTTCTAAGATCTACAGAGACACTTGCTGGAACCCCTCAGCAAGCGAGAGTCCAAAAGTGGCAGGCTCAAACCCAGAACCTCAATCAATGGCTGATACCAGATGAGAGACTCCCCCCTGGGCACACAGAAAACTGGGCGACTTGGAAGGCGCTGAACAGACTGCACTCTGGCACCACGAGATGCAGAGCCAACCTTAAGAAATGGGATTACAAAGTGGAATCCACGAGATGCGAGTGTGGAGAAGAGCAAACTACAGATCACCTGCTGCAATGCAACCTGAGTCCTGCCACATGCACAATGGAGGATCTTCTTGCAGCAACACCAGAGGCACTCCAAGTGGCCAGATACTGGTCAAAGTACATTTAATCAACTACCAAGCTTGCAAACTTTGTGTTTTGTTTGTTTGTTAAAAAAATGCTGTACAACTGTTTGGTCTGCTCCTGACACGATAAATAAATAACCTTATCCTGTCCCTCCTGAGTTACATTACTTCACTGCTATACTGTCGCAGCTGCGTCTCTCACTCGCTCCCCATCTCGTGTTAGAATCATAGAATCATAGAGTTGGAAGATTCAAATTACCCCTGACAGATGGCCATCAAGCCTCTGTTTCAAAGCCTCCAAAGCAGGAGCCTCCACCACACTCCAGGGCAGAGAGTTCCATTGCTGAACAGCTCTCACAGTCAGGAAGTTCTTCCTAATGTTCAGATGGAATCTCCTTTCTTGTAGTTTGAAGCCATTGTTCTGTCCTAGTCTCCAGGGAAGCAGAAAACAAGCTTGCTCCCTCCTCCCTGTGGCTTCCTCTCACATATTTATACATGGCTATCATGTCTCCTCTCAGCCTTCTCTTCTTCAGGCTAAACATGCCCAGCTCCTTTAAGCCGCTCCTCATAGGGCTTGTTCTCCAGACCCTTGATCATTTTAGTCGCCCTCCTCTGGACACATTCCAGTTTGTCAATATCTTTCTTCAATTGTGTTCCCTTCATTAATTCTGACCCGCGTTGCACAACTAGCGTAGGGTCCCTGCTATCATACTTTTGCCATATTGCTGTTAAGATAATATTAATTTTAAAATAATGATATTAAAATAATATATTTATATTACAACAATAATAATCTTAATCATTTTTATATGATATTTTTATTTATGTACAACATTTATAACCCTCCCTTCTCACCCTGAAGGGTCCTCTGAGCCGCTTACAAGTTATATTTACAGACAATATATAATTATATATTACTATATTGCAATATACCAGTATTTATTTGTCGTGTCAGAGCACCCAGTCCATTATATTACATTTCTAACAGAACAAAGCAAACAAACAGACAAATACAAAACGTGTGAGTTTGGTAGTTGGTTAAATGTCCTTTGACCAATCTTGCCACTTGGAGTGCCTCTGGTGTTGCTGCAAGAAGGTCCTCCATTGTGCATGTAGCAGGGCTCAGGTTGCATTGCAGCAGGTGGTCAGTGGTTTGCTCTTCTCCACACTCGCATGTTGTGGATTCAACTTTGTAGCCCCATTTCTGAAGGTTGGCTCTGCATCTCGTGGTGCCAGAGCGCAGTCTGTTCAGTGCCTTCCAAGTCGCCCAGTCTTCTGTGTGCCCAGGGGGGAGTCTCTCATTTGGTATCAGCCATTGGTTGAGGTGCTGGGTTGAGCCTGCCACTTTTGGACTCTCGCTTGCTGGGGTGTTCCAGCGAGTGTCTCTGTAGATCTTAGGAAACTATTTCTTGATTTGAGTCGTTGGTGGTCCCAGAGCGCAGTCTGTTCAGTGCCTTCCAAGTCGCTCAGTCCTCTGTGTGCCCAGGGGGTAGTCTCTCATTTGGTATCAGCCATTGGTTGAGGTTCTGGGTTTGAGCCTGCCACTTTTGGACTCTTGCTTGCTGGGGTGTTCCAGCGAGTGAATATACCAGTACACTCCAATATTATTAGTAATACATGTAATATAAAATATATAATTATTTCATTATACTGTATTGCTAGTAGTATTATATTGATTCGTAGTAGTATTGTTACATTTATTATTATTACCTGCTTCCTCCGCGGAGGCCGACCTCCCTTTCAACCAGCTGAGGGAGAAAAGAGGCCGGACCGGAAACCGCCGCCAACATCAACATCCGGTGAACGGGACGCCCTGATTGGACGAGGCAGCCCCCGCAAGTTATCGCGAGGCTTCAGGCGCCTTTAAAACAAGCCGGAGACACTCTCATGTGAGTGGGCGGAGCTAAGAAAATGAGTGGGCGTATCGATAGTAAAGAGGGCGTGATTTATCCCGCCCCTCGCCGCTGATTGGCTACCTGCCACCCTATTCGGCTCCTGTTCTACATAAACAAGGAAGAACAGAAAGGAAGAGGAGGCGTGGCTTATTGATCCCGCCCCTCTCCGTATTAGTTGGTTTTGTTTTACAGCGTGCTCTCCTAATTGTAACACTGTTATGGAACGGCGCTCCATGCCGCCATGCCGGCCACATGACCTTGGAGGTGTCTACGGACAACGCTGGCTCTTCGGCTTAGAAATGGAGATGAGCACCACCCCCCAGAGTCAGACACGACTGTACTTAATGTCAGGGGACTACCTTTACCTTTATGTAATAATACGAATATATTATCTATCTATATAAATAAAAAGATGTAATGTTAGTTTGTGGGATTAATAGAACTCAAAAACCACTGGACGAATTGACACCAAATTTGGACACAAGACACCTAACAACCTAATGTATGTCCTTCACTCAAAAAATTTGATTTTGTCATTTGGGAGTTGTAGTTGCTGGGATTTATAGTTCACCTACAATCAAAGAGCACTCTGAACTCCACCAAGGATGGAATGGAACCAAACTTGGCACACAGGACTCCCATGACCTTGAATTTGGGAGATGTAGTTCACCTACATCGAGTGCACTGTGGACTCAAAAAAATGATGGATCTGGACCAAACTTGGCATGAATACTCAATATGCCCAAATATGAACACAGATGGAGTTTGGGGGATAGACCTTGACATTTAGGAGTTGTAGTTACTGGGATTTATAGTTCACCTACAATCAAAGAGCATTCTGAACTCCACCAACGAAATTCTGATGGTGGTTCGCGAAAAGGCCTTACTGGTGCATTATTTAAACTGTTATGTTTATTCATATCATGATCTGATCACCATACTCAATATATCCCATATACATGGGGGTATTGGGGTAATGATACAAAAGGTTTGCTAGGCTAGACCCTCTTTCACTCAGACTCAGCCCCCCCTGAAACTCAGCCCCCCCTGAAACCCCCCCCCCGAAACGAAATCCTGGCTACGGGCCTGGCATGAATACTCAATATGTCCAAATATAAACACAGATGGAGTTGGGGGAAAATAGACCTTGACATTTGGGAGTTGTAGTTACTGGGATTTATAGTTCACCTACAATCAAAGAGCATTCTGAACTCCACCAAGGATGAAATGGAACCAAACCTGGCACACAGGACTCCCATGACCAACAGAAAACACTGGAAGGGATTGGTGGGCATTGACCTTGAGTTTGGGAGTTGTAGTTCACCTACATCCAGAGTGCACTGTGGACTCAAACAATGATGGATCTGGACCAAACTTGGCATGAATATTCAAATGTGAACACTGGTGGAGTTGGGGGAAAATAGACCTTGACATTTGGGAGTTGTAGTTGCTGGGATTTATAGTTCACCTACAATCAAAGAGCATTCTGAACTCCACCAATGAAATTGAACCAAACTTGGCACACAGGACTCCCATGACCAACAGAAAAAACTAGAAGGGTTTGGTGGGCATTGACCTTGAGTTTGGGAGTTGTAGTTCACCTACATCGAGTGCACTGTGGACTCAAAAAAATGATGGATCTGGCATTAATACTTATGAATACTCAATATGTCCAAATATGAACACAGATGGAGTTGGGGGAAATAGACCTTGACATTTAGGAGTTGTAGTTACTGGGATTTATAGTTCACCTACAATCAAAGACCATTCTGAACCCTACCAGATGTGGCAAACTTCCCACACAGAACCCCCATGACCAACAGAAAATACTTAAGGCCATCCAGTCCAACTCCCTTCATCAGGGCAAGTCCTCCTGACAAAGAGCCATCCAGCCATAGATATAGATAGATAGATAGATAGATAGATAGATATGATACACGGACACACATGTTAGTGTTCTGGAACAGCTGTTCCAGGAGCTCCAGATTTATTTGCTGTGTTTAAATGTTTGTGTGCAATCCCATGCTTGGGATTTTGCAGCAGGGTGGCTTCCTGTTATAATTTGCATTCATAGGACAAGCCACCTGTCAATAACAGTTAGGTTCCCTGGTCCCGCCCCTCTCTGGGTTTTTTGGAGGGAAGGGGCCATTTTTCAGCTAGTCTCAAAAAAGGAAGTCAATGCAGAGGATGTACACAAACGTCCTCCTGTGCAAAGGCTTCGTCTCTTAAGACTTCCCGGGGGAGAACAGTTTTAAGAGCCTCTACAGATTCCCAAAAGGTTCCAGGGAAACAGCTTTACAGCCCTGAGGACTTCCGGAGGGAATAACAGCTCTGCTCATCTCCAGCTAAGTGACTACAGCCCTGCTGGTACGTCTGCTAGGTTCTGAGACACAGTTCAGCCAGTAGTAGACTCAAATCAGTCAGGTTTAGGTTCACAGCAGCCTGGGAGGAGCTAAAAGGGGGAATTTTCCTTTGAGCAAAGTTCTTGAAGATAGTGCCTGTTTCCTGTAAACAAGATTGCAAGAGCTAATAGACTGATAAGAAAGCTTACAATTCCTGTTTGTTCATTAATAAAGAACTGTTATATTTAAGCTCAAGCCTCATAAAGACTGCTTAATAAGGGAAATTTTCCTAAAGGCTTCTTTTCGGGGGCCCTGGCTTCCCGCTGGATGCAAGCCTAACATCCTCTCTTAAAAGCACCTCATTTCGGCTCCAGCGGCGACAGAACACACCTACAATCAAAGAGCATTCTGAACCCCATGAACGACAGAATTGGACCAAACTTCCCACACAGAACCCCCCATGACCAACAGAAAATACTTAAGGCCACCCAGTCCAACTCCCTTCACCAAGGCAAAAAAATGTAACCAAAGCCCTCATAACAAAGAGCCATCTAGTCATATAGATAGATAGATATGATACACACACATGTTAGAGACCCTAAATTGGGTCTTCTTAGGTCCACATCACAGGAACACGTAAGGAAGGAGACAGTCCCAAAAAAGATAAAAAAACAAGGTTTATTTTAGTTTCTTCATGAAGAAGATGGACAGCCTGGCAGCATACGCAGATGCTACCCTTCAAGTGACTGCCGCGCCCCTCCTCTTTTTCTGCTGACTTTTATACTCAAGTAATAGGTCATGGAAAGTACTCTCTTTCCAGCTCCTCTTCCTTGACCTTTTGATGGAAAGTACCTTCTTGTATCTGCAGACTCCACTTAACCACAACCTTTGAACTTAATCACAACACAACTACTTCCTATGTAGGCTTGAACTTTGTATGACTTCTACATGTCACATCTTGTCTCTCAAAAACATTTTTTCCGTGTTGCACCTTTTCTACAGAGAAAGGGTATATTTCTCTTTTGCTGTTAATTTCATTCAAAGCCCTTTGCTTAGGAGACAATGCTACATGGCAGTTGTGACGGTGCGAGTGGCGCCACCTATATATAGAACTGTTAGTTGTAAGATTTAAACTGTTGTATCATGCTTAATCCTGCCCCTTTTACCCTGCTTATGTATAGTTGTATGGATTGGTTGCTTGTAGCTGTCAATCAGTACTGTTTGGCTCCACCTCTTCCTGCAAGAGGGGAGAACTTCCTTTTTCTTCTTCATTCTGCCATCAGAGTTCCTGCAACATGGACTGAGTAAAAGACTTGATTCTAAAGGACCCTGATTTAAGTTACCTCTTAGGACCAGTTCTGAGGTTTTTTACCCCTGGGACTCATGCTTTATGTCCAGATCGTCCTGGACAATTATTGAGGAGACTCAGGTGCCTTCAAGCCAGTTCTTTTGGCACCAAAGGAAGATCCTGAATCTTCAAAACATAAGCCATCTGAACTGGGGTTGTGGTTTGCTCTGGCATTCACAGCCATTGAGGAAAGAGGAAACTTGGTGAGGCTTCTCAGCTTCAAACCCCTTGGACCCAGGACTAATTGAGACTGTAACGTATGTTTTTCTTCACCCCTCTAAAGTTTTCCAGCTCATTGCTTTGAAGAAATGACTTTGTGATAAATAAACTTATTTTGAGCTATTTACAGCGTTTTGGGTTTTTGGGAGTTCCAGTTTCCTATAGGAGGGCAAGAAGCAATCCCCTGGGGGGGGAAATGCCACATCCATCCCTCCTTTATTGAGAATAATAGCCCCCAGGTGCAACGGCACAGCAGTACAGCCCAAGAAACTCACAGCAAACTTTTCCTCTGGGTGGATCTTTGTCTTCACTCATGGTCTTGCAGCTCTTCCGTTGCCTGTTGTGGAATACAGACCCATTTGCCTGCAGAGCCCAGTTTAGGTGGTTCAGTTCACCTTGGAGGTGAGTTTGCAGACTCTTTTTAACAACCTGTCAGGGCTTTCACTTGCTTCTCTTTTGACCTGGGTGACGGTTGGAGTTTTTATGTAGGTGTGCATGGGTTTTCTGTAGACTGTGTGGCCCAGTTGTTGATTTGGTTTGTGGATGACTAGTACAGCTAGAAAGTTTAGTTTCCCTTTGTTTCTCTTACCCATGGTAAATTGTTTAGATTGCATTTTGTGGTTCTGCTTTCATCTTTCCGAAAATGAGAAGTTAGTGAATCTGGGCTTGGAGCAAAACTCTGCCCTGACCAGCAGGTGGTGCTGTGGCACATGGAATGGATGGGTTATATGTTTATACTAGCCATCCACTGCCACGCGTTGCTGTGGTCCAGTCTGTGTATATGTGTTTTGTGTGTCTATTTTTGTATCTATATATGTGTGTGTTTGCATATATGTGTGTGGTTTTGCGCATGCATTGTTCAGTCCCCACGAACTCCTCCCCCACATTGCTATCTTATCCAGAGTTTTACCATTTTATGTTGTGCATTTGGCCCACCCACTGTGTTTGATTTTCCATTATATTATTTTGTACTGTTTATTTACTTGATTGGTTTATATATCTGTGATGTTATTTTGTTGTTTATATTTTATGTTGCTGTAATGTATCATTGGGATTGGCGAGTCCCCTGTGGGGAGATGGTGGCGGGGTATAAATAAATTTCATTATTATTATTATTATTATTATTATTAACATAATTTTTGTTTTTTGTCTTTTTAAGTCCCTTCTGCTGTGTTTTTCAGTGTTTTTATGAGTGATGGTCACTCGCTGGCCTGATAAGTGTCTTGTGTCCAAATTTGGTGTCAATTCGTCCAGTGGTTTTTGAGTTATGTTAATCCCACAAATGAACATTACATTGGGTTGTTGTAGGTTTTTCTGGGCTATATGGCCATGTTCTGGAGGCAGTTTTTCTCCTGACGTTTCGCCTGCATCTATGGCAAGCATCCGATGGCGAAACGTCAGGAGAAAAATTGCCTCCAGAACATGGCCATAAAGCCCGGAAAAACCTACAACAACCCAGTGATTCCGGCCATGGAAGCCTTCGACAATACATTGAACATTACATTTTTATTTATATAGATACTAGCTATCCCCTGCCATGCGTTGCTGTGGCCCACATGGGGGTTCTGTGTGGGAGGTTTAGCCCAATTCTATCATTGGTGGGGTTCAGAATGCTCTGTGATTGTAGCTGAACTATAAATCCCAGCAGCTACAACTCCCAAATGTCAAGATTCTATTTTCCCCAAACTCCACCAGTGTTCACCTTTGGGCATATTGAGTCTTCTTGTAGAACTCGGTCCAGATCTATCATTATTTGAGTCCACAGTGATCTCTGGACGCAGGTGAACTACAACTCTAAAACCAAAGGACAGTGCCCACCAAACCCTTTCAGTATTTTCTGTTGGTCATGGGAGTTCTGTGAGCCAAGTTTGGTTCAATTCGTTGGTGGAGTTCAGAATGCTCTGTGATTGTAGGTGAACTCTAAATCCCAGCAACTACAGCTCCCAAATGACAAAATCAATTTTTCTGAGTGAAGGACATAGATTGGGTTGTTAGGTGTCTTGTGTCCAAATTTGGTGTCAATTCGTCCAGTGGTTTTTGAGTTCTGTTAATCCTACAAACGAACATTACATTTTTATTTATATAGATTAAGGCTCCCGGTGGCACAGTGGGTTAAACCGCTGAGCTGCTGAACTTGCTGACTGAAAGATCGGTGGTTCGAATATGGAGAGTGAGGTGACCTCCCACAGTTAGCCCCAGCTTCTGCTAACTTAGCAGTTCAAAAACATGCAAATGCAAGTAGATAAAACGGCTCCGGCAGGAAGGTAACAGCACTCCATGCAATCATGCCAGTGGCCACATGACCTTGGAGGTGTCTACGGACAGCGCCGGTTCTTCATCTTAGAAATGAAGATGAGCACCAGACTCCCAGAGTCAGATATGACTAGACTTAATGTCAGGAGGAAACCTTTACCTTTATTCTTAATCAGGTGAAATCAGGGGCATATTTAAAGCAGGAAAATTGTGCAAGGTGGTACCGTTTTGAAGAGTAAAGGAATAACAAATGATGTGCGTGTAAATCCAAGAAAAGATCTTGGAGTCCTCATGGACAACAAGTTAAACATGAGCCAACAATGTGATGTGGCGGCAAAAAAAGCCAATGGGATTTTGGCCTGCATCAATAGGAGCATAGTGTCTAGATCTAGGGAAGTCATGCTACCCCTCTATTCTGCTTTGGTTAGACCACACCTGGAATATTGTGTCCAATTCTGGGCACCACAATTCAAGAGAGATATTGACAAGCTGGAATGTGTCCAGAGGAGGGTGACTAAAATGATCAAGGGTCTGGAGAACATAGGAGCATAGTGTCTGGATCTAGGGAAGTAATGCTACCCCTATATTCTGCTTTGGTTAGACCACACCTAGAATATTGTGTCCAATTCTGGGAACCACAATTCAAGAGAGATATTGAATGTGTCCAGAGGAGGGCAACTAAAATGATCAAGGGTCTGGAGAACAAGCCCTATGAGGAGCGGCTTAAGGAGCTGGGCATGTTTAGCCTGAAGAAAAGAAGGATGAGAGGAGATATGATAGCCATGTATAAATTTGTGAGAGGAAGCCACAGGGAGGAGGGAGCAAGCTTGTTTTCTGCTTCCTTGGAGACTAGGACACGGAACAATGGCTTCAAACTACAAGAGAGGAGATTTCATCTGAACATTAGGAAGAACTTCCTGATTGCGAGAGCCGTTCAGCAGTGGAACTCTCTGCCCCAGAGTGTGGTGGAGGCTCCTTCTTTGGAGGCTTTTAAACAGAGTCTAGATGGCCATCTGTCGGAAAGAAGATTCCATCTGAACATGAGGAAGAACTTCCTGACTGTGAGAGCCGTTCAGCAGTGGAACTCTCTGCCCCGGGGTGTGGTGGAGGCTCCTTCTTTGGAAGCTTTTAAACAGAGGCTGGATGGCCATCTATCAGGGGTGATGTGAATGCAATATTCGTGCTTCTTGGCAGGGGGTTGGACTGGATGGCCCATGAGGTCTCTTCCAACTCTGATTCTATGATTCTATGATATGATTCTATCTACCAGAAAGGATGGGATTTGTAGTTTGTAAGTTCCCTATGATTGCATAGTATTAAGTTGGGGCAGTAAAAGTCGTGCCAAACTGCATTAATTATGTTGTGGAACGGATAGAGTTATGTTCCTATGTCTGCAATAGAATGTACTTCTGGAACAAAATTGCATTCCAAAGCCTCGATTGACTTCCATTTATTTTCAATTAAAGTTTGTTACAGTAAGAAAATAATTCCGGCTCGGAAAGGACAGCTGCTGTCAAACTCTGTGTGTTTACAGGTTTGGCATAAATTATTGTCAACCCAGGATCCCACGCGGGATGGAGACCGGGCGGAGGGTGCTTCAGTGTAAACCTTTAAAGGGCAGCTTGCAAATCAGAGATGGGACTGGGCAGCCTTGTTAGGAATTGTTTGACTCTCCGCAGTGCCGTGGCTGTGCCTTTTCAAGGTTGTGTGCTTTTCACAGTATTCCAAAGTGAACTTTGCATGCCACCCAGCAGACTCTGGACAGATTTAGCCACTTTTTCCTACCAGAGTTGGTACAAGATACAACAGAGCCTAAGGCGGCGAGTATTCCACAATTCAACACCTTCTTTGGAAAGTGCAGATCAGTCCACGTTTCCTTCCTGGGATGAGTCTCTCCCATTTATTTTTAACCTCAAACTTCTATAGGGGGGCTAGGGGTGCAACTACACTGTGGAGTTATAGCAGTTTGACATCACTTTAACTGCTCAGTGCTACCGAGTCCTGAGAGTTGTCATTTCGCAAAGTTTTATATAACTCAGTGCAATGGAATCCTGGGAGTTGTAGATTCACAAAGTTTTATCTTTCACCTTAAACTTCAACAGGTGGACTAAGGGTGCATCTACACTGTAGAGTTAATGCATTTTGACACTACTTTAACTGCTCAGTATTTTGGAATCCTGAGAGTTGTAGTTTCACAAAGTTTTATCTTTGACCCTAAAATTCAACAGGACTAAGGGTGCATCTACACTGTAGAGTTAATGCATTTTCACGCCACTTTAACTGCTCAGTACTATGGAATCCTGAGAGTTGTAGTTTCGCAAAGTTTTATCTTTGACCCTAAACTTCAATACGTGGACTAGGGATGCATCTACATTGTAGAGTTAATGAACTTTGACACTACTTTAACTGTCATGTCTCAGAACTATGTAATCCTAAGAGTTGTAGTTTCACAAAGTTTTATCTTTAACCTCAAACTTCTATAGGGAGATTAGGGGTGTGTCTACACTGTGGAGTTAAAGCAGTTTGACGCCACTTTACCTGTTCAGTATTATGGAATCCTGAGAGTTATAGTTTCACAAGGTTTTATCTTTAATCCCAGATTTTAATAAGGGGTCTAGGGGTGTATCTACACTGTGGAGTTAAAGCAGTTTGGCACCACTTTACCTGTTCAGTATTATGGAATCCTTGGAGTTGTAGTTTCACAAGGTTTTATCTTTAATCCCAGATTTCAATAAGGGGTCTAGGGGTGTATCTACACTGTGGAGTTAAAGCAGTTTGACACCACTTTACCTGTTCAGTATTATGGAATCCTGGGAGTTGTAGTTTCACAAGGTTTTGTCTCTAACCCCAGATTTCAATAGAATCATAGAATCATAGAGTTGGAAGAGACCTCATGGGCCATCCAGTCCAACCCCCTGCCAAGAAGCAGGAATATTGCATTCAAAGCACCCCTGACAGATGGCCATCCAGCCTCTATTTATAAACCTCCAAAGAAGGAACCTCCACCACACTCCGGGGCAGAAAGTTCCACTGCTGAACGGCTCTCACAGTCAGGATGTTCTTCCTCATGTTCAGATAATAGAGGGACTATGAGTGCATCTACATTATGGAGTTAATGCACTTCGACACTACTTTATCTGCCAATAGGGACAAAGGATAGCCAAGGTATAGGTCAATGGGGAAAATATAAGGAATTGAACTGGACTATTCTTATGATCCAACAAACAGAATGAACAATAAAGGAGATCTATGACTGTTCCCGGAGTTGTTGTTCATTCGTTCAGTCGTTTCCGACTCTTCATGACTTCATGGACCTGCCCACGCCAGAGCTCCCCGTCAGTCGTCACCACCCCCAGCTCCTTCAAGGTCAATCCAGTCACTTCAAGGATGCCATCCATCCATCTTGCCCTTGGTTGGCCCCTCTTCCTTTTTCCTTCCATTTTCCCCAGCATCATTGTCTTCTCTAAGCTTTCCTTTCTTCTCATGATGTGGCCAAAGTACTTCAACTTTGTCTCTAGTATCCTTCCCTCCAATGAGCAGTCGGGCTTTATTTCTTGAAGTATGGACTGGTTGAATCTTCTCGCTCTCCAAGGCACTCTCAGAACTTTCCTGCAACACCACAATTCAAAGGCATCTATCTTCCTTTGCTCAGCCTTCCCTATGGTCCAGCTCTCACATCCGTAGGTGACTATGGAGAATAGTGGGAAAGGGATAGAAACAAGTAGGGACGAGGGCGATTACATAGGAATTTTAAAAATCTCTTTTTTTTGTAAAATTGCTAAAATACATGTTTTGTAAAAGTCGCCTATGTTATCTTCTAAACTTCCTCATGAAGAAAAGTGATGGTGATGTTTTACTCTACTTGTTTGTCCCAAATTAAAACAAAAACAAAAAAGGTATGGCTATTCCAACACAGTCCTATTTTAAGTGCCGGACTGACCAGTCAGTTGTTTTGAACAGGGACACTCTGCACGTATTTTACAAGATGTGTTAATTGTCCTTGCCTGGGTCCTTCGGATGCAAAATTAACCTGCGACCTTTCAAGAAGCTCCAGGACAACAGGTGCGAGTTCCTTAAATGAAACTGCCCCAAGGAAGAGATTCAAGAGATAACTAAATGGAGTTGTTACACTGTGGTTGGCAAAATGGAAGAAGCCGTCATGAATGGCATGTTCCTAATATGCTACCATTCGGATTAACATATCCGCTTTAGAATAGAAGTAGCCAGAATCAGCATGGTGTAATAATGGTTGAAATCGAGGGGCAAACGACTTTATGGTGAACCAATGTCTTTGTTGTGTGCTTTCAAGTCATTTCAGACTTATGGTGGGTCTATGGTAGTGTTTCTCAACCTGGGGGTCGGGTCACAAGAGGGTGTCAGAGGGGTCACCAAGGATCATCCGAAACACAGCGTTTCCTGTCGGTCATGGGGGTTCTGTATGGGAAGTTTGGCCCAATTCTATCATTGGTGGGGTTCAGAATGCTCTTTGATTATAGGTGAACTATAAATCCCAGCAACCACAACTCCAAATGACAAGGTCTATTTTCCCCAAACTCCACCAGTGTTCACATTTGGACATATTGAGTATCTGTGCCAAGTTTGGTCCAAATCAATCATTGTTTGAGTCCACAATGCTCTCTTGATGTAGGTGAACTACAACTCCAAACTCAAGGTCAATGCCCACCAAACCCTTCCAGTGTTTTCTGTTGGCCATGGTAGTTTTGTGTGCCAAGTTTGGTTCAATTCCATCATTGGTGGAGTTCAAAATGTGTTGGATGTGGTCGCACTCCCCCTGAAGACGCAGGTTCACAGCTTGGGTGTGATCCTGGACTCATCGCTGAGCCTGGAACCCCAGGTTTCGGCGGTGACCAGGGGAGCATTTGCACAGCTAAAGCTCGTGCGCCAGCTGCGCCCGTACCTTGGAAGTCTGACTTGGCCACGGTAGTCCACGCTCTGGTTACATCCCGTTTAGACTACTGCAACGCTCTCTACGTGGGGTTGCCTTTGAAGACGGCTCGGAAGCTTCAACTAGTCCAACGCTCGGCAGCCATGATTCTAACAGGAGCGGAGCGCAGGGAGCATACAACCCCCCTGCTGCGCCAACTCCACTGGCTACCGATTTGCTACCGGGCTCAATTCAAAGTGCTGGCGTTGGCCTTTAAAGCCCTAAACGGTTCTGGCCCAAGCTACCTATCCGAACGTATCTCTGCCTATGAACCCACCAGGACTTTGAGATCTTCCGGGGAGGCCCTGCTCTCGATCCTGCCTGCCTCCACAGGCACGGCTGGCGGGGACGAGAGATAGGGCCTTCTCGGTGGTGGCCCCGCGGCTGTGGAACGCCCTTCCCACGGACATCAGACTAGCTCCATCATTAATGGTATTCCGCAAAAAAGTGAAAACCTGGTTGTTTGAGCAGGCGTTCGAATAGTCAGTGCAATGAAGGTAATGAACATAGGAATGGAACAACGGATTTGGATTATGTTTTTAGTGATGAGACGCTAGCGAATGGCTATTGGGGTTAATTGTATATTGTTGTTTAATTGTATACTTTTCTATAATATGCTATGATGTTAACTGTTTTTATACCGTGCTGTGGTAGCATCGATTTTTTGCTATTCTTGTTCTTGTTGTTAACTGCTGTGAGTTGCCTAAGGGCTGAGAACAGCGGTATACAAATAAAGTAAATAAATAAATAAACAAACTATAAATCATAAATCCCAGTAACTACAACTCCCAAATGACAAAATCAATCCCCCCAACCCCATCAGTATTCAGATATGGCCACATCGGGTATTTGTGCTAAATTTGGTCCAGTGAATGAAAATACATCCTGCTTATCGGATATTTACATTATGATTCATAACAGTAGCAAAATTACAGTTATGAAGTAGCAATGAAAATAATGTTATGGTTGGGGGTCACCACAACACGAGGAACTATATTAAGGCATTGTGGCATTAGGAAGGTTAAGAAACACTGGTCTGTGGCAAGCCTCTGTGGGATTTTCTTGCCCTTGTCTTCCTCCGGGGATGAAAGAGTGTGCATCGCCCAAGATTTCCATAGCCATATGGAAGGTTCAGATCCCAGTCTCATGGCCCATCGCTCAAACCCTTTTACTTGGCAACAAATCTGATTGCTTTTGTGCCACTGCGTTAGCTGTGAAGACAAAGCTGGTGCCAACTCTTTGAAGGACAACATTTAATAGTAGTAAAGAGCCATTGTGCCACATAGCTGTTTTGCAAGCCAGAATATTGGCTTACTTTGGGATGAATCTTGGCTGTTCCCTGAGGAGGGATCTCTTTCAGTCTGCTGCTCAAAAACAAACCGAGACTACGGCAAACGCATTCAAGAGCTGGCAGGTCCGGGCCCCTGTCCTTAAAACTTTGGACCCTGCTGTCTTCAAAAGGATTTTTATCATTGCCGGAAGTGTCATTGGTCACAAAGGCTTGTCGTTTAGAGGCTTCGGCCCTGAATTGGCTGAGACACACTGTCTCCAGGAGAACTATCCGAGAGGCACCTTTTTGACATCCAAGGCGTTTGGGAAGCGAAAATGTGCTGGTACGGCTGTACCGGGAGCTCCAACTTCTTTTCCTTTCTATTGAGTGTTTGCATGTATTCCAAAGTTCCATGCATTTTGCAATAAGGTGGCTTCCCATGGTTTGCAATAATAGGGCCAATAACCCATCAATTATCATTATATTCTTTAGTTCCGCCCCTTTTTCTGGGTTAAGGAGGGAAAAGGGGGACCTCTAATTCAGTTCACACAGAGAAGCCTTTCGTACAGGACAAGCTTCGTCTTTTACAGCTTTGCTGGGGGGATCCAGTCCCACAGCTCTACAGAGAACTACAGCATAGCTTTTGTTGGGGAATTTAGTTCCACAACTCTACAGCCAGCTCTTTGCTGGAGAAATACAGCTCCACGGTTTTACAGCTAGCCTTCGCTGGGAATTGAAAGCCTTCTTTCCTCTTGGAAATCTACTCTGTTTGATAAGGACCACTCGCAGCAGCCATAAAGCAATTTGGACCGGGTGTAGGGGCCCACGCCAGCAGAGCTTAAGTCAGATTGCCCAGGGAGGGGTCAAGGATTTCCCTTGTAGGAGGAAGAAACAGTTTATGAAGAAAGTTGCCTGTCCCTTGTGGACAAGATTTAAGCAAGCCACCAGTTGATTCAAAGCCTTGAAGTATTTGTTTGATTTATTGAAGATTTAAGCAACAATAAAAATTTTGTTGAATTTTCTAAGTCTTTAAAAGAACTTTGTGTGGGGAAATCCAAAGGCCTCTCAGCCGAGGCACCCCCAGCGTCCCCTTGGGCATTCAGAAAACACGTCCTGTCTACAGACTCTTTCACAGGCCCAGCGCATGACAGCACAGAAGATGTTCCATTGACCTTGCAGAGCTGGAACGAAGCCGTTGTTCATCTATGACACCATGACGGACATTACCGGGCCTAAGCCATTTTGTTAAATGATCCAGAAGAAGAAACCAGCACCAATTTGCAGCGACTATAATCCCAAGGCAAGGCAATACCATTTTCAAACACACTCTTCCTCCCCGCTCCTGTGGACCGTTTGGCCTATTGGAAGCTGCAGAGGTCCTTCAAATAAGGTTCTGACTGTAGCATAAGGTCAGTTTGCTGCATTTCATTTGTGTCCAACCATCTAGTCCCGCTCTTTGAATATGAAATTCGGCATGTCACTTATCAAAGCCAACCCCACACATTTCTACCCTGATATGAATTCAAAAAGACATCTTTCCCAGTCATTACGCATGGGATTGGAGTAAATAAAATATCTCTCCAGGAATCTTTAGGTCCTCCAATGTGATTCTATGGTCAACCTCCAGTATGTGGTCAAAAGTCAAGCTGGAAGACCTAAAGATTCTTACAGGGGTGTTGGTTTGATTTGCCATCTTCCCACTTTCATGATGTTCCTGCATCCCTTACTTCAGAAGGTAAGGAGGCTTGAAAGTGCATTCAATTAAACAATAATTCAAGTACAGTGTTTCCTTGCTACTTCGCAGTTCACTTTTAGCAGACTCGCTGTTTTGCGGGTTTTTGAAAATATTAATTAAAAATATAAATATATACATCCAGTGGAGGTCAGGGACCCCAGAAGTGCGGCGGTCTGAGGCACGACTGGGAAGGCCTGTCTCCCTGGCCTCCATAGACCCTGGAAGTGCAGCAGCCTGAGGTGAGTGGGGAAGGCCTTACTCCCCGGCTTGCTGCTCTGGAGGCTCTGCCGGGGTCTGCCGAGGCCAGGAAGGCAGGCAGGTGCCCTTGGGATAGGCCAGGAGACTGGTAAGGAAGCTCAGGTAAGAAAATAATATAAAAATTTCACTTATTGTGGGTAGTCCTGGAACAGAACCTGTGCTGGCACGGCTATGCCAGGAGATTTGAATTTCTTGCACTGTTAGTTCGTTTGAATTCATTTGGGCCTTGCACTTTGCAATTGGGTAGCTTTCCCCAGGTTGCAATCATAGGGCCAACGACCTATCAATCATTATTAGAGCCTTTAGATCCGCCCCTTTCCCCAGGTTTGGAGGGAAAGGGGGACTTTCAGTTCAGTCTCACAGTTTGGAGCCTTACAATAGGACGTGTGGGCTTTTCTCTGCCCCACCTGTAAAAAGCTTTGCTTCTTACAGCTTTGTTGGGGTTAAAGAAACAGATCTACAGCAAGCTCTGCTATGGTTAAAGATATAGATCTACAGCCAGCTTTTGCTGGGGAAAAAGGAAAATCTCTACAGCTTTGCTGGGGAGTAAAGTTACAGTTCCACAGCTTTSCTGGAGGAATACAGCTAGCCTTTGCTGGGTAAAAGAAATAGTTCCTACAGCCTTRGTGGAGAAACTAAAAGGACACCAGCTTGGCAGATCTGCAGCAACCATTGCCTGGTAAGGGACCACTCGGGCTATCTATAACGCAGCTTAGASCCGGGAGTTGGGGCCTCACACCAGCAGGYTAAAGAAAGATTGCCCAAGGAGGGGTCGGAAGGTTTCCCTAAAGAAGATAGGAACAGTTTATCAAGCAGTTGCCTGTCCCTTGTCGACAGATCAAGAAAGCTACAATTTTTCACYATTATATGGCATTTTATTCATTTGTTCGAAGATTTAAGCCTTAATAAAGKACTTTGCTGGACTTATTTTGAGCCTCTACAGAACCTTGTGTTGTGAAACCTGTGGGACCCTTTAGCTGAGGCACCCCGGTGTCCCGTTGGGCATACAGAAAGCACGTCCTGTAAACAGACATTGTCATCGGCCGAGTGCGCAACAGCACAGAACCCCTGCGATAAGTGAGGGAACARTGTAATAGGATTTTATTTATTTATCTAGTCAGGAATTAATTGAGAATACAGTTATAATGTATAGAAAAACCACAAACAAAGGTAAAAACTTGGCATGATAGTAAATGTCCTTTAACCAGTAGTAGACCACTTGGAGTGCCTCTAGTGTGGCTGTGAGAAGGTCCTCCATTGTGCATGTGGAAGGGCTCACGCCGCATTATATTCAGTGGTCTGTTGTTTGCTCTTCTCCACACTCGCATAACGTGGACTCCACTTTGTGGCCCCATTTCTTAAGGTTGCCTCTGCATCACGTAGTCCCAGCCAAGCATCTTCTGGGCAACATCTTTGTAGAAGGCTGATTCTCTCACACCAGAAGCGACTTGCAGCATGCAACCAAGCAACTAATAGAATGATGTATGATTAAATTGCTTAAAGCTACTTCTCAAAGTGGCATTAACTCAAAACTCGAGTTGAAATAAAAGCTTGAGTTGGATCCTGGACTCTTTATCCAACAGGAAGCCTAGTTTGACGAGTCATCAGCAATTCCCAAGCCCACAAAGTAACTTTAAGTTATAGGAATGCAAGGGGGTTGTCATTCTTGAAGGCTGGCTTTAGCAGATCAGAAATTATGTGCTGTGCAGTCTCTCAAAGACTTCTCCTGACAGCGACAGTGCGGAGCTCGCACGGCACTTTGCCCAAAGCAGAGCAAACCCTCTTGCTTGCGAAACCCTTTCTCTAGTATTTACAGCTGTCCCTGGAACTCACTGTCAAGGGTTTGTTGTTCTGCAACGAACGTGCCTATTTTTAAAGTCTTCTCTTTGGATGAACATCCTGAAATCCCTGGGTGCATCCACGCCGTAGAAGGCAGTTTGACCCCACTTTAACTGCCATGGCTCAATGCTATGGTGTCCTAGGAGTTGAAGTTTGGGGATGCAGCAGCGCTTTGGCAGAGAAGGCTAAAGATCTTAGAAAACAACATCTCCTAGGATTGGAGGCTCCTTTTTTGGAAGCTTTTAAACCAGCGTTTCTCAACCTGGGGGTCGGGAACCCTGGGAAGGTCGTGAGGGGATGTTGCAGGGGTCGCCAAAGACCATCTGTGTGGGAGGTTTGGCCCAATTCTATCATTGGTGGGGCTCAGAAATTGTAATTGTAGGTGAACTATAAATCCCAGCAACTACAACTCCCAAATGTCAAGATTCTATTTTCACCAAACTCCACTAGTGTTCACATTTGGACATATTGAGTATTTGTGTAGAGTTTGGTCCCGATCCATCATTGTTTGAGTCCACAGTGATCTCTGGATGTAGGTGAACTACAGCTCCAAAAAACCAAAGGACACTGCCCACCAATCCCTTCCAGTATTTTCTATTGGTCTTGGGGGTTCTCCATGGGAAGTTTGGCCCATATCTATCGTTGGTGGGGTTCAGAATTCTCTTTGATTGTAGGTGAACTATAAATCCCAGCAATGACAACTCCCAAATGTCAAGGTCTATTCTCCCTCAAACTCCACCAGTGTTCACGTTTGGGCATATGGAGTATTTGTGTCCAGTTTGGTCCAGATCCATCATTGTTTGAGTCCACAGAGCTCTCTGGTTGTAGGTAAACTACAACTTCCAAACTCAAGGTCAATGCCCACCAAATCCTTCCAGGATTTTCTTTTGGTTTTGTATGCCAAATTTGGTTCATTTCCATCATTGGTGGAGTTCAGAATGCTCTTTGATTGTAGATGAACTATAAATCCTTGCAACTACAACTCCTAAATGACAAAACCCCCCCCCCCCCCCCGGGTACTACAATTTGGGTGTATCGGGTATTTGTGCTAAATTTGGTCCAGTGAATGGAAATACATCCATCCTGCCTATCAGATTTTTACATTATGATTCAAAACAGTAGCAAAATTACAATTATGAAGTGGCAACAGAAATAATGTTATGGTTAAGGGTCACCACAACATGAGGAACTGTATTAAGGGGTCGCGGCATTAGGAAGGTTAAGAACCACTGTTTTAAACAGAGGCTGGATGGCCATCTGTCAGGGGTGCTTTGAATGCAATATTCCTGCTTCTTGGCAGGGGGTTGGACTGGATGGTCCATAAGGTCTCTTCCAACTCTATGATTCTATGATTACGTAGCATTGAGCCATGGAAGTTAAAGAGGCATCAACAACTCCCATGCAAACATCTTCAAGCTTCATCCAAGATCAAGGCTAAACTGTATTTACAGAACAGGTATCTATGCTTTTGTGTATCCACATTTAACAAAATGCCCTTTAGGCATATTCTAGGTCTTCCAGCACAAGTCTATGGTATTTTCAAGCTAGAGGTAATTCATCTCAATTTGGTAATTCAGAGGTAATTCATCTCAATTTGGTAATTCAGAGGTAATTCATCTCAATAGGATTTGGAGGTTCGGCTCTGTTGTGGCTCCGGTCCTTCCTGGAGGGTCGATCCCAGATGGTGAATCTGGGAGATGCCTGCTCGGACCCCTGGCCTTTGACCTGTGGGGTCCCGCAAGGTTCCATTCTGTCTCCCATGCTCTTTAACATCTACATGAAACCGCTGGGAGAGGTCATCTGGAGTTTTGGAGTTGGGTGCCATCTCTATGCAGATGACACACAGCTCTTCTACTCTTTTCCACCAAACTCCAAGGAAGCTCTTCAAGTGCTAGACGAGTGCCTGGCTGCTGTGGCTATCTGGATGAGGACGAACAAGCTGAAGATTAATCCTGACAAGACAGAGGTCCTCCTGGTTGATCGTAAACCAGACCGAGGTATAGGGTGGCAACCTGTGCTGGACGGGGTTGCACTCCCCCTGAAGTCACAGGTCTGCAGTTTGGGGGTCCTCCTGGATTCTTCACTTACATTTGAGGCTCAGGCGTCGGTTGTGGCCGGGAGGGCCTTTGCACAATTAAGACTCGTGCGCCAACTGCGACCATACCTCGGAAAGGTGGATCTGGCCAAGGTGGTCCACGCCTTAGTCACCTCTAGATTGGATTACTGCAATGTGCTCTACGTGGGGCTGCCCTTGAAAACTGCGTGGAAATCTCAGATGATCCAACGGGCGGCAGCCAGGTTGTTAACTGGGGCTCCTTACAGAGAGCGGTCAACCCTCCTGTTCAAGGAGCTCCACTGGCTGCCATTCATCTACCGGACCCAATTCAAGGTTCAGGTTCTCACCTACAAAGCCCTGAACGGTTTGGGACCTGCCTACCTATGCAATCGCATCTCTGCATACGAACCCACACGATCCCTTTGATCTTCCAGGGAGGCCCTGCTCTCGACCCCACCAGCATCGCAGGCGCATTTGGTGGGGACGAGGGAGAGGGCCTTTTCGGTGGTGGCCCCTCGACTCTGGAACTCACTCCCTAAAGATATCAGAGGCTCCAACTCTAGCAGTCTTCAGGAGGAGCTTGAAGACGTGGCTGTTCCGATGTACCTTCCCGGAATAATGATCCCATAGCACTTTGTCCTCCAAAGCACTTTACATTTCCCTGCTTGTATGCCCTCCACAAACACCAGTATCACCTTGCGTTCATGGCCCAGCATTATTTCCAATTTTAACTCTACATTTGGCCTCCCCATTGTTTTAATTATGTGTTCTTGAAGACGCAAGAACACAAGAACCTGAAGACGCAGGTTCGCAGCTTGGGAGTGATCCTGGACTCATCACTGAGCCTGGAACCCCAGGTCTCGGCGGTGGCTGGGAGAGCTTTCGCACAATTAAAACTTGTGCGCCAGCTGCGCCCGTACCTTGGGAAGTCAGATCTGGCCACGGTGGTCCACGCTCTTGTTACATCCCGGTTGGATTACTGCAACGCACTCTACGTGGGGTTGCCTTTGAAGACTGCTCGGAAACTTCAACTAGTCCAGCGAGAAGCAGCCAGATTGCTCACTAGAGCGGCGTACAGGGAGCATACCACCCCCTTGTAACGTCACCTCCACTGGCTGCCGATCCAATTCCGAGCACAATCCAAAGTGCTGGTTTTGACCTACAAAACCCTATACGGTTCCGGGCCAGTGTATTTGTCCGAACGGATCTCCCTCTACATCCCATCTCGAAATTTAAGATCGTCCGGGGAGGCCCTGCTCTCGACTCCGCCACTATCACAAGTGAGGTTGGCAGGGACGAGGAGCAGGCCCTTCTCAGTGGTGGCCCCTCACCTGTGGAACTCACTCCCCGGGGAGATTAGATCAGCGACCTCCCTTCTGACGTTCAGGAAAAAATTGAAGACCTGGATATGGGACCAAGCTTTTGGACATTCTGGCAGCTAAAGGAAAGATCTGACGATAAACAGGGACGGACGGAATGGAATGGATATACGGAACTCTGAACACTGAGCATGAGATTGTTTTGTTATTTTATGATGTATTGATGATTTTAACCTGTTAATTGTTCAAATTGCTTTTATGTATTGTTGTTTGTTTGATTTAGGCATCGAATTGTGCCTTCGTCTGTAAGCCGCCCTGAGTCCCCCCTCGGGGGTGAGAAGGGCGGGGTATAAGTAATTGAAATAAATAGATAAATAAATTCTTTTTTGATAATGTTGTGTATTTTCTTATCTATGTTTTTTAATTTGCTGTATTGATGTTTTATTGCTTGTATTGTTGTTTGGGCTCGGCCTCATGTAAGCCGCACCGAGTCCCTTGGGGAGATGGTAGCGGGGTACAAATAAAGTTAATAAATAATAACTAATAATAAATTTGCTATTATCTGCAGTTTAGCAGGCAGGACATGTCACAAAACTAGCTTCTGGGAAGTACTACTAAAGTGCTTCTGGGCCATTATGCAGACAAGGTGCCCAACTTTCTCCACGGTAAAAGGATGGTATAAGGATAACATTTGAGACCTTTGCCCTTCTCCAGAAAGCGGCCATTGCAGATCATGGACGTATCCACTGCAGGATAGTGCTTGCGAAATATGCATCGGTTTCAGAGTTGGCAGAGCATTGCTGTTCCCAAAAAAGGTGTTTCTGAGGTCTGTCCATGCAAAGACGCTCCTCTCCCCGAGTCCCCAGCAATCTTGCAGACATTTGTAACATAATGAAAAGAGACTTGGTTTAATAAGCTGTCAGGGAGAATCAACAGAGCCTATGACTCCTTAAAAGGGAAAGGAAGACAAGACGGCAGCGTTTGCAGAACGGCGACCTTCTGTTATCTGTTTGGCTGCATTAAACTTTGCATTGGGAGTTGCAAACCACAACCCAGAAGAATAACGCATGCCTCCCATGAAAAAGGCTGCTGTTGAAAACTCTCCAGCAGCAGGGTTGGGGAAATATCTTTCTCAAAACAGAGTTATAATGTAAGGCTTTCATGGCCAGAATCACAGGGTTGTTGTAGGTTTTTTTCGGGCTATATGGCCATGGTCTAGAGGCATTCTCTCCTGACGTTTCACCTGCATCTATGGCAAGCATACTCAGAGGTAGTAAGGTCTGTTGGAACTAGGAAAAAGGGTTTATATGTCTCTGGAATGACCAGGGTGAGACAAAGGACTCTTGTCTGCTGGAGCACAACAGCACAACAACAGAGAGGAAACGAATAAGGGCATCTAATCAGCTCTCAACAAAAGTTTGCTCCAGGCACTGTCAGGCCATTATATGCTAATCAAGGTGGTCAGTTGAAACATTCTCACCTAGCTCCAGCAGACAAGAGTCCTTTGTCTCACCCTGGTCATTCCACAGATATATAAACCCTTTTTCCTAGTTCCAACAGACCTCACTACCTCTGCGGATGCTTGCCATAGATGCAGGTGAAACGTCAGGAGAGAATGCCTGTAGACCATGGCCATATAGCCCCAAAAAACCTACAACAACCCAACAGAGTTATAGTTCACCTACATCCAGAGAGCACTGTGAACCCTATGGATCTGGACCAAAGCTGGCACACAGTCCCAACATGGCCAACTTTGAATAAACATGGGGGTTTGGGTGTGATTGCCCTTGACATATGGAAGTTGTAGTCCCTGGGATTTATAGTTCACCTATAATCAAAGAGCTTTCTGAACCCCAACAACAATGGAATCAGACCAAATTGGCACACAGAACCCCCATGACCTACCGAAAATACTGGAGGGGTTTGGCGGGCATTGACTTTGAGTTTAGGAGTTGTAGTTCACCTACATCCAGAGAGCACTGTGAACCCAAACACTGATGGATCCGGACCAAACTTGGCATGCATACCCAATATGCCCATATTTCAATACTGGTGGTTTGTGGGGAACTGACTTTAAAATCTGTGAGTTGTAGTTGCTGGGACTTATAGTTTACCTACAATCAAAGAGAACTCTGCACTCCACCAGTGATAGATCTGGACCAAACTTGGCACACTGAACCCCCGTGACAGACAAAACATACTGGATGGGTTGTGGCAGGTGGCGTGATGCATTCAGGTGGGAGTTGTAATTTACCCTGCAACCACAGATTACTCCAATGACAGGTCTGGAAAAAACTTGGCACACAGAACCTTGATGGCCAACAAAACATACTGGAGGGGATGTTGGGGGGAGGGGCTGACCCATCTGGGTGGGAGTTGGAGTTCACCTTGCACCCAGAGTCCTCTGAACCCCACTAATGATGGACCCAACATAACTAGCTTTGATTATTGGTGGTGTTTGGGGGTGATTGACCTTGGCATCCAGGAGTTGTAGTACACCCGTATTCAGAGAACACTGAACCCAGCAGATGACAGATCTGAACACATTTGGCACACAGACCCAATGTGGCCAACTGTGAGTACTGGTGGGGTTTGGGGAGGATTGACCCACAATTTGGGGAATTGTAGTTTACCCACATCCTTATGCATTTTCTAATGGGAGCATTAATAAAAAAAAAAAACAAAAGGAAAGGCTGGTTTTTTCTACTATATAGGTAATTACAAATTACCTAAGTAATATTACCTGACATCCAAAAACAAACAATGTCTTTTTCATATTGCCCGAGCATTGCCAGGTACCCAAGTTAGTAATCTATATAAATAAAAATGTAGTGTTCGTTTATGGGATTAACAGAACTCAAAAACCACTGGATGAATTGACACCAAAATTGGACAGAAGACACCTAACAACCCAATGTATGTCCTTCACTAAAAAAATGATTTTGTCATTTGGGAGTTGTAGTTGCTGGGATTTATAGTTCACCTACAATCAAAGAGCATTCTGAACCCCACCAACAATGGAATAGAACCAAACTTGGCACACAGTTCCCCCATGACCAACAGAAAATACTGGGAGGGTTTGGTGGGCAGTGTCCTTTGGTTTTGGAGTTGTAGTTCACCTACATCCAGAGATCACTGTGGACTCAAACAATAATGGATCTGGACCAAACTCTACATGAATACTCAATATGCCCAAATGTGAACACTGGTGGAGTTTGGGGAAAATTGGGAGTTGTAGTTGCTGGGATTTATAGTTCACCTACAATCACAGAGCATTCTGTACCCCACCAACGATAGAATTGAGCCAACCTCCCACACAGAACCCCCATGTGGGCACAGCAACACGTGGCAGGGGACAGCTAGTATATATATATTGGAAAAGATCAGGGGTGCCTAGTAATGACTTCAGTAATGCAGCCTGGTGGTCCCAAGCCTAGCGATGCTTATGAAGCAAAAAGGGAGGAAATGTTGTAAGTGGTAAAATGAAAGGCACAAAACATTGCATCAATTGCTGCTGCCATTGGGCAAAAAGTAGAAGCACAAAATGCCCACTGATTTCAAGACACACAGATCTATAGTGTATGTTGAAATTGGCTTAGAGCAGTGCTATCAAAACTGCTTTGTTTGCTTGCTTGTTTGTAGAACATCTTTCAGGAACAATGAGAGAAAACAGCCACGTTCATTTAAAACGTTTAATGGTGAACAGAAGGAAAAGTGCAAAATCTCAACCACTTAAAACTCACCACAGAAATGCACACTGCATCATTATTAGCCATGTCCCTTTCACGCTACACAATGATAGCACCCAAAGTGGAAAATTAATAGCGTTTCATGCCACTTTTAACTGACACGTCTCAATGCTATGGAATCCTGGAAGATGTAGTTCGCATGGAATCCCGGGATTCTAGTTTGCATAGAATCCTGGGATTTCTAGTTTTCATGGAACGATGGTTCCATCACATTGAACCATGGAGATATAGTGGCGTCAAAGTGCATTAATTCTGCAATGTAGGTGCCCGCTAAAAGACATAGGTGATGGGAGTTGTAGTCCAAAACAAGATGCATTCCAGAGACAAATCCCAAGATTCCACAGCATTGCATCCCTCCTCAAAGTTATGGAATCCATGGATCAATGCATCTGCACTCATTGCTATGGGATCCACATCTCAATGAATTTGCACTCAATACTTCACGACTCCCACTACTTTAAAGTGTAGGTGCACTTTATGATGCCATATATTTTACGTTATCCTGGCATTTGCACTTTAGAGGAAGGTTTCTAGAATTACCCGCCAGGGTGTTCCAGCATCTCTTGTTTACAAACCTCTGGTTTGCATAGCAGTTAAAGTGGAATCACCGTGATATACCAATGCAGCGTGAAAGAGCTCCGGGACAAAAAAAAAGGCCCTACAAAGTCCCACTTGACATTAATCCGCTCACTTCCAACATATCTACAACCTTTGTAAACACCTACTTGAACGATCACTATCCTACAGCAGGGATGAGGAATCTTTGGCTTCCCAGATGTTTTGGATTTCTACTCTCGGGGTGTGTCTACACTGCAGAATTAACAGTTTGATACCACTTGAACCACTACAGCTCAAGGCTATGGAATCCTGGGATTTCTAGTTTGCATGGAATCCTGGGGTTTCTAGCTTATGTAGAACCCTGGGGTTTCTATTTTGCATGGAATCCTGGGAATTCTAGTTTGCATGGAATCCTGGAATTTCTAGTTTGTGTGGAATCCTGGGGTTCCTATTTTGCCTGGAAACCTGGGAATTCTAGTTTGCATGGAATCCTGGGGTTTCTGTTTTGCGTGGAATCCTGGGAATTCTAGTTTGCGTGGAATCCTTGGGTTTCTAGTTTGTGTGGAATCCTGGGTTTTCTATTTTGCGTGGAAACTTGGGAAGTCTAGTTTGCACGGAATCCTGGGGTTTCTATTTTGCGTGGAATCCTGAGAATTCTAGTTTGCATGGAATCCTGGGATTTCTAGTTTATGTGGAACCCTGGGGTTTCTATTTTGCCTGGAAACCTGGGAATTCTAGTTTGCATGAAATCCTGGGATTTCTAGTTTGCATGAAATCCTGGGATTTCTAGTTTGCATGAAATCCTGGGATTTCTATTTTGTGTGGAACCCTGGGGTTTCTATTTTGCATGGAATCCTGGGATTTCTAGTTTGTGTGGAACCCTGGGAATTCTAATTTGCGTGGAATCTCGGGATTTCTAGTTTGTGTGGAATCCTGGGATTTCTAGTTTGCGTGGAACCCTGGGAATTCTAGTTTGCATGGAATCCTGGGATTGCTAGTTTGTGTGGAATGATGGTTTCATTGTATTGAGCCATGCAGATAAAGTGGTGTCAAAGTGTGCTAATTCTGCAATGCAGATGCCCGCTTGAAGTCTTGGGTGATGCAAGTTGTAGTCCAAAACAAGAGGCATTCCAGAGGTTCCACCATTCCCAGCCTATTACAAATGCAACTCACCCTGGAATTTAAATGAACTCCTTGTCTTTATTTCATTTGCATAAATAATGCGCGATTTCAAGGTTTAGGACCTCAGTCCAACAGAAGTTGAAGCCAATGGAGCAACTTGGGCTGGGTCCATACTGCCATACAATGCAATGCAGTTCAGGCTGCATGATATGGGTCTACAGTGACCATATAACGCAGTTCCAAACTGCATTATTCTGACTCATCCCTGCTAGACAGGGGTCTGTGTTACCATACTTTATGCAAAAGAAGGGAAAGCAGTTCCTTGAGACGAAGCTTCACTCACCCGAAATGGAATTGGGATTCCAACATGTGCTTAAAACATTGCAGCATCAAAAAGGGCGGAAAAAGTGCCCAGTTTTTGAGGTGAACCACCTCAAGCATATAGTCTACTCACTACAATATTTTTCCCAACAAAAATAAAACTCCACACTATTAATTTTGAGTTAAAGAAGGAAAATAATAATATTTCAACAAACCCTGTGAGCAGCATTGCCAAAGGCAATGTTATCCATCTGTCTAGCTCAGGCATGGGCTAATTTGGGCCGTTCCTCCAGGTGTTTTGGACTTCAACTCCCACAATTCCTGGCCTCAGGACCCTTCCTTTTCCCCCTCAGCCGCTTAAGCGGCTGAGGGGGAAAAGGAAGGGTCCTGAGGCCAGGAATTGTGGGAGTTGAAGTCCAAAACACCTGGAACGACGGCCCAAATTGGCCCATGCCTGGTCAAGCTCCATGCTACTAAAACACAACTTTTAAATAGATTTAGCATATATCCTTTTGCTTGATGCTCATGCTTGTAATTATTTCCAATTACTATTTTTTGGCCAAAGGAAATTCAGTTCCCTGCCTGCCTGCCTTATGCAAAGAATGACACTAATACAGGTTGAATATCCCCTTATCCAAAATGCAGAAGTACTCCAAAATTCAAGGTATTATTATGTTTGTTATGTTAAGATCTCTTTGCTTTCTTGGTGGTTTCGTGTCTGCAAGCCTTGTTTGTTCCATGCACACAACTATTTAAAATATTGTGCATACAATTATCTCCAGTCTCTGTGCATAATAAGGTGCCTATGAAACGTAAATGAACGTCGGTGTAGAATTGGGTCTCATCTCATGATGCATATGCAATTCCAAATTCTGAATCCAAATCCAAATTAAGGAACACTTCTGGACCAAAGCAGAGGTCCAGGCTAACACAGCGGGTAAACCGCCAGCTATAGAAGATCCTGAAGGTTGGCAGTTCAAGCCCAGGTCGGGGTGAGCTTCCCCCGTCATCCCAGCTTCTGCTCACCTAGTAAAGTTAAAGGTTCCCCCTGACATTAAGTCTAGTTTTGTCCGACTCTGGGAAGTGGTGCTCATCTCCATTTCGAAGCCGAAGAATCAGCATTGTCCGTAGGCGCCTCCAAGATCATGTGGCCAGCTTATGAAGAGTGGCTTAAAGAGCTGGGCATGTTTAGCCTGAAGAAGAAAAGGCTGAGAGGAGACATGATAGTCATGTATAAATATGTGAGAGGAAGTCACAGGGAGGAGGGAGCAAGCTTGTTTTCTGCTTCCCTGGAGACTAGGACGCAATGGAACAATGGCTTCAAACTACAAGAAAGGAGATTCCATCTGAACATGAGGAAAAACTTCCTGACTGTGAGAGCTGTTCAGCAGTGGAACTCTCTGCCCCGGAGAGCGGTGGAGGCTCATTCTTTGGAGGCTTTTAAACAGAGGCTGGATGGCCATCTGTCAGGGGTGCTTTGAATGCAATATTCCTGCTTCTTGGCAGAATGGGGTTGGACTGGATGGCCCGTGAGGTCTCTTCCAACTCTATGATTCTATGACTGCATGGAATGCCATTACCTTCCCACAGAAGCGGCACCTATTAATCTACTCACATTTGCATGTTTTCAAACTGCTAGGTTGGCAGAAGATGGGTTTATAATGGGAGCTCACTCTGCTCCCAGATTTGAACCACTGATCTTTTGGTCAGAAAGTTCAGCAGCTCAGCGGTTTAACCTGCTGCGCCACCAGGGGACCACTCACCTTGCAGTTTGTAAACAATAATATAAGTAGATAAATAGGTACCGCTTTTGGCAGAGAGGTAAAAGGTGCCCTGAAAAACATGCCGGCAAAAATCTGATCATAGAATCAAAGAGTTGGAAGAGACCTTATGGGCCATCCAGTCTAACCCCCTGCCAAGAAGCAGGAATGTTGCATTCAAATCACCCCTGACAGATGGCCATCCAGCCTCTGTTTAAAAGCCTCCAAAGAAGGAGCCTCCACCACACTCCGAGGCAGAGAGTTCCACTGCTGAACGGCTCTCACACTCAGGAAGTTCTTCCTAATGTTCAGATGGTAAGGTGTCCATTGATGACAGGCTCCTTGGCATGGAAAAGTGAAACAACAGCATCTCCTCATGGCTGAGTTGCACACAGCCGGATGCCGGGGATGAAAAGAGGGAAGCCTTGCCTCTGTTTATGTACTGTCTGCCTTTGTTAGTTGTATAACAGCATTGAATGTTTGCCATATATGTACCTGTAATCCATCCTGAGAATATAAGAGCTGAATATAAATAAAGCATCATATTATTATTATTATTATTATTATTATTATTATTATTATTATTATTATTATTATTATGGATAAGGGATACCTGACCCATATGAATGCTAGACCGGAGTCAACTGTATTCTCTTTGGGGCCAAAAATAATAAATTAGGTAAGCATTAGCTTGTGCTCACAGATAAATGTTACTGATAGTGCAGAAAAGATAACGAGATAGGTTTAAAGTGCACAACGTAATTGAAAGCACCCAATGGTTTTAACAAACTGCTCCTCTCAATGGGTTCAATCTCAGTCATTTTCAGCAAAGGTTTTTAAGGTCAATGCAGGGGGTTTGAGACTCCGGATGTGTTTTAAGGTTTTGAAATACAGGCTCGGGCATGGATTTCACTGCTGAAGCTTTCCTCCCGCACTTGAACTCATGTTTCCATAGTCACATATCGAAAGGTGAAAGTGGCAGCCCTAATAGAATTAACATGGTGAAGTATATACTCGTATGTGTATATATGTCCATCAGTCAACTCAACCTTATTTTCACTTCATTCATTTGGCCTGGCGACAAGGCACAGCTCAATGGCTCGGCCTCTCGAAAGTCAGGCTCAATCTCTGGAATTTCCTGGCAGAATTGCAAAAGACTTTTGTCCAAAACCCTAGAGACAATGACCAGACCCATAGATGATACTGAGTGAGATGGAACAAGGATACGATTCAGACAAAGGCTGCTTCCTGTATTCCTTTTTGGTCATTTCCTCCTGGAAGTTAGATCTCGCTTGGCAGCCACACCTCTCGTTCATTTTGCTACATAACTTTTGCATACTTTTGAACCATAATGGACACTTCCAGACTTAACGAATGGGACCTCCCTCATTATTCCCTCACACCAAGAAGAGGGAAAAAACATTTTGCCCTAAAAAGTCAAAGGACCAAATATCGTAGTCCACCACATTAGCCGAGCATCCTTGTCTGATGTGTATAAACACATCTCCATTCAAGGATCTTGCTTTAAAATAATACTGCTTTATAAGAAGAAGACAAAGCTTGCATTCATCACTCATTGTTAATGGTCGTGTGGTGGAAGTGTCCCGTTTTCTATGTGTACTATGTGTAAGTGGCATTTCAGCTATTAAACAGAGAACGTTGAAAATGTTCTTTTTCAGAACCAAGGTCCGTCGTCATCGTCGTCCTCTTCCTTTTCCTTCTCGTTTAGGTACAGAAGGGCAATTTTCTTCTCATCAGAAATCACCGATCTTTGGTCAATCATCCTTTGCAGCTGAACTGTCTGATCAAACGTCAGCCCCTCTGCTCCACGTTCGTTTTCAGCCTCCTTTTGCCCGCTTTCTGGCAGACGGGCCTCTGCTCCTTTCTTGCTTGGCACAACAATGGTCGCTGCTGGACTTCTACCGGCCATGTTGGTGACATCCATCTGAAAAGTAAAAGACGTTTCCTTAGGTCCGATCTTTATATGCCCAGCAGACTGGCTGCTTTCTGAGGGCCCGTCAGTTGGAGAAAGGTCAGTAGCACTGAAACGCAGTGTTTCAGAAACAGGGCCGTGGAATTGGATCGGCCTTGCAGAGGCTTCATCGGAGCTCTGCTGGAGGTGCCGCGTCATTTGGCTCATTTCCGTGGGACCCCCTTCTTCCATGTCTTCTCCTAAAGAACTGAAACCAGAGGATTCTGAACCTTGCCACACAATGTGCTCGACGCCATGAATTTCTTTTGGCCCTAATTTAATGTGCTTTACCGATCCTTCAGAGGGAAAGATCTGTCCCTGCTCATTAAGCTTCAAGTGCTGCTCGGAAACGGGCCCCGTAAAAACTATTTGCTCTGTTACAAATTCCTTCGGGCTTAACGTGATGTGCCGGACAACTGTGTTTGTATTCTGCACCGGCTCCTTGCTGTCTGGACCCAGTTCAAGTGTTTTGTGGAGAGAGTCTTCATAACCAGTTTGGTCTGCTAAGCGGGTCTCTCTCTGTCCTATTCTAATGTTCTTCGCTGACTCTTCAACCTGAGCGTGGGCTCCAAAAGGGCTAAGCTCTGTGAACCCAGGAAGGACTCCTTCATATATCACCTGCTCAGCAAGTGCTTCTTTTGGCTCTATCCGAATGTGCCTCACGGTTCTGCTGGAGTCTTCTGGCCCTTTCCTTTGCCAAAGGGTTTCACTGCTCTGATTCGATGACAAGTCTGAGGCTGTGCCCTCAAAGACAGCCTCTTCAACCATCTGCTTTGAACCCAAGGTGATGGATTTAGAGGACCTGATATCAGTTGAAATTTGCGTCTGAGCAGGACCTCCGGAATCACTCACTTCCACCGTTTTATGAACAGGTCCTCTATAAATAATTTTTTCTGTGGTTTGCATTTCTTTAGGGCCATGTCTGAATTCCCTCACGGATTGACCAACGCTTGGTGATGCTTCTGCCTCAAAGTCACTCCTATCAAACTCCAGGCTGTCAGAAACAGGACTTTCATAGCAGACCTGCTCAGTCCTGTGAATTTCTGTTGGACTCACTACAACGTGCTGTACCCGCCTGTTAATATCGAATGATCTTTGGGAAGGATGTGGTTCCTCTCTGCTCTCAGTCACCACGCTTGTGTAGACGGGGTCGTGATGGATAACTTGTTCATTGGAAAGATGCTGCAAGCCATCGCGGCTACTCAGTTTGGCTGAGCTAGAAACCTCTTCTAGAGTCCAAGGTGTAGAAGAAACATGTGTATCAATGTTCTTACTATCAGCATTGCTACTTCCAAAGCCTTGTTTCCGGTATATGTCAAAATCGCCTTCAGTTGGTGATGGCAACCTGACTTCCTCAGCCATACCTTTCCCGAGCAATTCCGAACTAATCTGGTCAGGATCGAGTGTCTGGGACAAACTGACTTCTGCAAAGATGGTAACCAACCCTCCTTTTTTGGTGTTTTCCACTTTTTTAATGTCCACTTCCAGGCTGCTGGAATCACCATGGCTCTCTTTCGTCAATACAGAGAGTTCCTGTTTGATGCTTTCTGGAAGAGTGTTGTCAAGCTTTTCCAGCGCTTCTTTCAACTGGTGCTTGGGGTCCTTTGACTCCTGAGAAAAAAGACTTTTTATCGATTCCTGAAACTCATGTGGGATTTTGATCTCCTTCTCAATGACAAAGGATTCGGCATGGGCCACCTGCTCCTTGGGCGCTTCGTCCTTTGAAATAAAGGCGCCTGAATCTTCCCCGGTCACCTGGTAGACCGTTTCTGGTGAGCCCGGGCTCTCGCTTTTCTTGGTTTGAGACCCCTGAAGAAATTCGTCTTGCCACGAATACTTTACTGTTGATTCTTCTTCAATATGGATCTGGCCATAGATGGGGTGCTCCTCTTCCACGTGATCCAAGGGATGGTCATCTGGAATAGAAACAAAGTACTTTTCTTCATCCACTATATCATCCCCTTCGGCTACTTCTTCCACATGGGACACAAAGATACCGGGTTGCTTCTCCTTCACATCCCTGTCAGCCTCTGCACTTTTTCTCTCTTTGTAACCATAGTATGGGTGTTCCACCATACCAGGGAACGTATCCTCAGCTTCTTCCACTTCGAATGGTGTGGAAAACTCCACTCGCTCCTCAGCTGAAGACCCGAGCGGCTCCTCAACAATCTCAATACGAACAGCCCTTTTCGGTTTGCCTTCCATTCCCTTCGCCCCGGCGTCAATGATGTCTTCTTCGACCTCTTTGGATGAAGCTCCCTTACTACCTTCTAGGACTTTTTTAGCATCTTGCTTTAAGAAACTGACCAAATCAAAATCTTCAGAAACATCCAGGTCACGTGGAAGTGCTGCCTGGACATTGATTTCAGTCTTTAATTTTCCAGCCTCAAAGACTTCTTTCTTCTCAAAGGAGGCGGCTTTGGTCGCAGGGGAGGGTGGTCCTGCTTCGGAAGGCTTTTGCACAAAACCTTTCAGGATGTCAGAAACAATGCTTTCGGCTATACTTTCTGTAAGCAACGTATCCATTTGGGAGCCACTGTCTTCACCTTCTCTGGTGACCTTCACTGTGGCTTCTCCCTTCTGATGGTCTTCAGAAGATGCTCTATGTTCCACCTTATTGGTCTTTGCTGTTTGGAAATGAGTCTGCTCATCCAAATGAGTGGGGATCTCAACGGCTTTTTTGCTTTGCGTCACCACGCTCACATTCCTGCCTCTTTGGAACATATGACTTTCCTCCATCTCTGTATCTGCTGGAACGTTTTTTCCGGACGAGTCTTTTTTCATCTGGTCTTGCCACGTGACATCCTTGGGTGTTTGATCCGCCACAAACCTGTCATTTGCTCTGTTGTATTTAATGGCAAATTCGTCCGCTATCTGCTCCTTCTCACCCCGCTTGATTTCCGTCTTCCATTCAAAGTTAGCCTTCCTTTCGATTTTGGCTGGTTTCTCTCTCAGCCTCTCGATATTAGAAGCTGCTCTTTCTTTGGCGGATACTTCATTTTTCTCACCACTTTCGAGCAAAACTATCCTTCCCTGTTCCGTCGGCTTGCGGTCTTTGATCTCATTGTTCACTGCAGTATGTGTTCTGTCTATAGTTTCCTCATATTTAGCTTCTTTTGAACTGGCGCTTAGGCTGCGAGGTGGAAATGTAGAAACTTTAACTCTGGTTTTCATGTCGTCCGATCTATTTGGGAATGATGTTGGACCTTTCTGGACACTTGTTGATTCCTTTGCAAAAGTCACTGTCTTTCCAGCTTCAGTGCCTTTTCTTTCAGGAGGAAATCCTCGTCGCGTTTCACTTGCTCGGCTAGTAAGAAAAGACGGAGCAACGGCTATGGTGTCTCTCTTCTCCTTCACAGTCCTGTCTCTTTTGATTGTGGATGAAGGGCGATGCTGTGGCCCGAAGGCATCTCTTGCAAAAGTCTTCCCAGAAGCTTGATTGGTTTTTGTTTGAGATGAATAAATGGCAGAGCTGCAAATACTTCTCATGGGAGATTTATGCCTTGCGTCAACATCCCGGATTGCGGGGAAAGTCCTCTTCCCTTTCCTCTGCTCGTAAGCTGAACGGCGGTCGCTGAATTCATAAAGCATGTTCCGGACACCTGCCAATAGACAAATCAAATCAAAAGCATGACAATGCAATATCCTTAAGTGATGTCCAAACACAGCAGCACAAGGGGTTGCAACCTAACTGTAGCAATAATAACAATGCTTCTGTGAAACACTGCCTCTGTTTTGCTATCCAAAGACATTCAGTCCTGCCTGTCCTCCCAGAAACATATGACAAATGCAAATGGCTATAAAGCAGGCATGGGGAAACTTTGGTCCTCTCTCCATGTGTTTAGAACTACAACTCACACAACCCCTACCAGCTATTAGGAATTGTGGGAGTTGTAGAATCATAGAAACATACAGTTGGAAGAGACCTCATGGGCCATCCAGTCCAACCCCCTGCCAAGAAGCAGGAATATTGCATTCAAAGCACCCCTGACAGACGGCCATCCAGCCTCTGTTTAAGAGCCTCCAAAGAAGAAGCCTCCACCACACTCCGGGGCTGAGAGTTCCACTGCTGAACAGCTCTCACAGTCAGTTCTTCCTAATGTTCAGATGGAATCTCCTTTCTTGTAGTTTGAAGCCATTGTTCCATTGCGTCCTAGTCTCCAGGGAAGCAGAAAACAAGCTTGCTCCTCCTCTCAGCCTTCTCTTCTTCAGGCTAAACATGCCCAGCTCTTTAAGCTGCTCCTCATAGGGCTTGTTCTCCAGACCCTTGATCATTTTAGTCGCCCTCCTCTGGACACATTCCAGCTTGTCAATATCTCTATTCAACTGTGGTGCCCAGAATTGGACACAATATTCCAGGTGTGGTCTAACCAAAGCGAGAATAGAGGGATAGCATGACTTCCCTAGATCTAGACACTATGCTCCTATTGATGCAGGCCAAAATCCCATTGGCTTTTTTTGCCGCCACATCACATTGTTGGCTCATGTTTAACTTGTTGTCCACGAGGACTCCAAGATCTTTTTCACATGTACTGCTCTCAAGCCAGGCGTCCCCCATTCTGTATCTTTGCATTTTGTTTTTCCTGCCAAAGTGGAGTATCTTGCATTTGTCACTGTTGAACTTCATTTTGTTAGTTTTGGCCCATCTCTCTAATCTGTCAAGATCGTTTTGAATCCTGCTCCTGTCCTCTGGAGTGTTGGCTATCCCTCCCAATTTGGTGTCATTTGCAAACTTGATGATCCTGCCTTCTAGCCCTTCATCTAAGTCATTAATAAAGATGTTGAACAGGACCGGGCCCAGGACGGAACCCTGCGGCACTCCACTCGTCACTTCTTTCCAAGATGAAGAGGAAGCATTGGTGAGCACCCTCTGGTTCGTCCATTTAACCAATTACAGATCCACCTCACCGTAGTTTTGCCTAGCCCACATTGGACTAATTTCCTTGCCAGAAGGTCATGGGGGACCTTGTCGAAGGCCTTACTGAAATCCAGGTACGCTACATCCACGACATTCCCCGCATCTACCCAGCTTGTAACTCTGGGTTGTAGTCCAAAACACCTGGAGGGAGTACCGAAGTTTGCCCATGCCTGCTATATAATCTCATCAGAGTCTTCCAAGCGCCTTGTCTTATTCAATGAACAAATAATATCGCTTAGCAATTCAAACCTTGTGGCAATTTCCTTCCGTGTGTTTCGTCCCACATCAGAATCCACTGGCTGCTTTCTCCTTCAAGCAAAGCCCTGCAACAGAAAAAAACAAAAATCCACATGTTTACGGAACCAAACAAGACCAAACAACCCAGAGCATTTTTATGGGCAAGGAGCCACACAAGGGTGGTTTTTTTAAAACTCACAAGAAGACCAACGTTGTGGCCTCAGTTTCCCTTCTCTTTAACATTTAACTTCAACTTCCCAGGATTTTACACCTCTCTCCCTTTTTCAGAGCGAAATGTTATACATGGGAACAGTATGTGTGAAAAAGATCTTGGAGTCCTCGTGGACAGCAAGTTAAACATGAGCCAACAATGTGATGCGGCGGCGAAAAAAGCCAATGGGATTTTGGCCTGCATCAATAGGAGCATAGTGTCTAGATCTAAGGAAGTAATGCTACCCCTCTATTCCGCTTTGGTTACACCACACCTGGAATATTGTGTCCAATTCTGGGCACCACAATTGAAGAGCGATATTAACAAACTGGAATGTGTCCAGAGGAGGGCGACAAATAATCAAGGGTCTAGAGAACAAGCCCTATGAAGAACGGCTTAAAGAGCTGGGCATGTTTAGCCTGAAGAAGAGACGGCTGAGAGGAGACATGATAGCCATGTATAAATATGTGAGAGGAAGTCACAGGGAGGAGGGAGAAAGCTTGTTTTCTGCTTCCCTGGAGACTAGGACACAATGGAACAATGGCTTCAAACTACAAGAAAGGAGATTCCATCTGAACATTAGGAAGAACTTCCTGACAGTGAGGGCTGTTCAGCAGTGGAACTCTCTGTCCCAGAGTCTGGTGGAGGCTCCTTCTTTGGAGGCTTTTAAACAGAGGCTGGATGGCCATCTGTCAGGGGTGCTTTGAATGCAATTTTCCTGATTCTTGGCAGAATGGGGTTGGACTGGATGGCCCATGAGGTCTCTTCCAACTCTATGATTCTATGATTCTATGATTATACGGCATCTGATGATTTCCTTTGGGAGAGATAAAGCGGGATATCAATAAATATAATAATAGAATAATATGAAATAATAATAACATATTTTACATTGAATGCTAATGCTTTTATGTTAAGCTACTTTGAGTCTCCTTTGGGAGAGATAAAGCAGAGAATAATAATAATAACAACAACAACAGCAATAACAAAAATATATTATAATATAACAATATACTTTTTTTCATGTCAGGAGTCATTTGAGAAACTGCAAGTCGCTTCTGTTGTGAGAGAATTGGCCATCTGCAAGGACTTTGCCCGGGACATGCTTGGATGCTTAATGTGTTACCATCCTGTGGGAGGCCTCTCTCAGATCCCCGCATGGGAAGCTGGAGCTGACAGACTTGGGCCATTAGGCTGTTAGGAATTGTGGGAGTTGTAGCCCAAAACACCTGGAGGGAGGGCCCAAATTTGCCCATGCCTGGACTCTACTGTAAAGGACTCCCTTGTTGTAGTTGCTATTATCAGGACACTACAGTTGTTGTTTCTCTTGCTGCAAAAGAGAAGTGGGAAAGTCTATTTTAAAAAGGGCCCCAGCGGCGAATCTGATATAGAATTACAAAACTATAAATCATCTCCAAAGCAGGAGCCCCCGGTGGCGCAGTGGGTTAAACCCCTGTGCCGGCAGGATTGAAGACCGACAGGCTGCAGTTTCGAATCTGGGGAGAGTGCGGATGAGCTCCCTCTATCAGCTCCAGCTCCTAATGTGGGGACATGAGAGAATCCTCATACAAGGATGGCAAAACATCAAAACATCTGGGCGTCCCCTGAGCAACGTCCTTGCAGACGGCCAATTCTCTCACACCAGAAGTGACTTGAAGTTTCTTAAGTCGCTCCTGACACGACAAAAAAAAATATCTCCAAAGCAACAAGATGAAGGCCTGGCAACAACTTGAAAACTATCACAATCCAGGAAGGTTCCAAGAGCAGATATTAGATCCAAAGTTCATTAAAGACAACAAGTAATTTAAGCTGTTTCATTCCTGAGACTTGCTTGAAACACTTTCAGTTTTGCACTGACATCTGTTTTGAGCAGATAATACACAACGGTGCCTTAAGATCCAAAACGGCTCTAACTGGAGGAGTCCGATAATTGGGGCTTCAAGCTCCTGGAAAGCCACTGGTAATGCTCTGACAGTGAGGCAACGAGGGCTTGAGCTGCCATTGCATTCAATCCAACGACTTCTTCCAGTTGCCACAATGCGGGATGGTAGCCCAGGATTTTGTCATTTGGGAGTTGGAGTTGCTGGGATTTATGGTTCACTTAAATTCTGACCTCCACCAAAAATGGAATTGAACCAAACTTGGCACACAGAACTCCCATGAACAACAGAAAATACTGGAAGGGTTTGGTGGCCACTGACCTTGAGTTTGGGAGTTGTGGTTATAGTTCACCTACATCCACAAAGTACTGTGGACTCAAACCATGATGGATCTGGACCAAACTTGGCACGAATACTCAATATGCCCATACTGTGGTGACCCTTCTGACACTCCCATCGTGACCCTCCCAGGGGTCTTGACCCCCAGGTTGAGAAACACTGTTTTAGATAATATTTATCATTTCTACCAGGGATCTACTGTACAATGGGAGTAATAAAAACAGAACAAATATCCTTATAGAAGTGACATTGTAAAAGGACATCATGTCTGGCAGTTCCCACACTCTCCCTACACTCATGTTAGGAGATACCTGTAAAGCAACTGATGGTAACACATTGAAGCTGGCCAGGTTGAAGAATCTCCTGGAGTGAGCAACACCATGCTGTTTGTAATTTCTTCACTTCACTTTATTTCTTAATTAGTCATTCTCCACCAAGGTGGTCCGAGCGACTTACAATTTAAAATAGCATTTACACAATATAAAAACATTCAACATACAAACATTCAACAGTGACTATTTGGCAAATTAGATCTGATTACTTACATGCACAACCAAACAGCCAAGTCTTGAGTGCCTTTACAAAAGGTCACAACTCCGACATTGCTCTAACATATGAAGGCAATGAGTTCCACAGAATTGGAGCATAGGTCGAAAAGCTCTACGCCTTGTAGCTTCCAGGTGTACCTCCCTAGGACCCGGTATGTATAGGAGATTTTCCTGGGTGGATCGAGGTGACCACTGATGGAAAAGGAATGAGGCGGTCCCTAAGATATAAAGGTCCTTGGCCATTTTGAGCTCTAAATGTCAGAATCAGTATCTTGTAAGAGATCCGATGTTCTATTGGTAGCCAATGCAGTTGTTGCAGAATCGGTGTAATATGGGATCTTATAGATGATCCCGCTAGCAGCCTGGCCTCTGCATTTTGGACCATCCGAATCTTCTGGGTTGTTGACTTCGGAAGGCCGGCATATAAGGCATTGCAATAGTCCAACCTAGTGGTGACTGTTGCGTGGATTACCGTTGCCAATGCTTCTACCCAAAGGTAGGATGCCAATTTCCTTGCCTGGCGAAGATGAAAAAAGGCCTGCTTACTTATGGCAGTGATCTGGGCCTCCATTGTCAGCAATGAGTCCAACACAACCCCAAGGCTTTTAACAGTGGCAGACGGAACCAGAGCTTCCCCATCGAAATCAGGCAGAGACTGGATTAATTCTGGCGGCTGGCCAGGCCAGAGTATCTCAGTTTTTGCAGGATTCACTTTTAGTCTGCTCACTCGTAGCCAACTCATCACTGCTTCCAAACACAGCTTAAAGTTCTCAGGAATCGCGGTTGTCCCAGGTTCGAGACGCAAGGGTAGCTGGGTATCATCTGCATACTGGTAGCACTCTATGCCAAAGCTCCGCACCAGTCCAGCAAGTGGTCAGACATAGATGTTAAATAACAGGGGCGAGAGGATAGCACCCTGGGGAACTCCACAACAAAGGCAGGAGCTCTCAGAGCTTTGGCCTAACCACCCTATCCTCTGTCTCCGGGTCTCTGCCATTTCCCCCAGATGCTCTTCTTGCAGCAACACATCCCAGATGCAGTGTCTGGGTTCCCCATTTGGACTGTATCCTTCTTGCACTCTTATTTCTGGCCGCTGGTAACAGCCTGGGAAACATTTGCATGTTGCCACCTTGGATGCCCAACCTGGAAAGGTGTGCCATGGATGTGAATGCCAACCTGCAGCCAAGGGGATTCCTCCTGAGTAAATATATGCATAGAATTCCTCTGTGCTTGGTGCACAAGGTAGGAAAAAAATGTCAATGGCTAAGAACAGCACCTGGCACCACTTGTGCTCCTTTCGCTTTGGGTTCCACTCCCGCTCTCAGGTCTGTCCATGGCTAGGACATGGTTTGCAGCACCTCGGCCCAATTAGCACCTTTCCACCAAATATTTCCCCTCCTTGGCCTCAACTCCAAACATCAGGTAACTGAACGATCATTCCCTTGCTCCAAAGGATTCTGGGGACGTTTGTTCTATTATGGGAAGATAGACACAGATGTTCCAAACAATAGTTTGCATTAGACTCCTGTTTCCAAGATCCTTAGCAGTTACGATGAAAATGGTGAGCAGTCTGCAGCATCTTCTCCACGTGCCTTACATAATATCTGCTATTTAAATTTCAACTAATGTTCTCCCTTTTTTCTGTTTCAATATTGCCAAATAAGCCAATTTTCCACAACTTGACTTTTCAGTCCCTTGGTCCCTTTGGAGACTCCTCCTCTAAATGCATAAAAAAGCCCAGACAGCAGATCTGCCATGACTAAACTTGGGATAAAGCACACCATACAACTAGACCCTGAAGTCCATCCTTGCCCTCTTTTATCCTTTTCACTTTTTTAGGAAGAGTAAAGATAGAAAGTCTCTATCTTTCCAAAAGAAAATTCACTCTGGAAAATTCCACTGCAAAGGAGATTTGCACAATCTTCCCTAACTCTTGTTGGTGGAAAAAGTCCCCGAAAGCGTTAAATGGAAAGCAGGAATGCGGGAAGTTTGACTAAAGGATTCTTGGCTGCTGATAAAACAACAGTTTGCTTAGTTGCTGGAGCAACGCATGAAGTCACTCCAAATAATGTCCAAGCAAGGCACTGTATAAGGCAAAGGCCAGCCGCAGGGAACTGAATCCCAAAGCATGAAGGCTGGAAACAAAACGAGATTCACAATCAATGCAAACTCTTCTTAAATGGATTTTTAAAAGGAAATAGCGAAAGGATGAGATTGTGGCACGTCATTTCGACTAAAACATCGCAGATAAGGTTGGTCACCAGCTTGCCAAGTAAACCAACTGGACACAGGCAAATGCCAAAAGCAATCTGATCCTCAATGGTGTTGTTGTTCATTCGTTCAGTCGTCTCCGACTCTTCGTGACCTCATGGACCAGCCCACGTCAGAGCTCCCTGTCAGCCGTCACCACCCCCAGCTCCTTCAAGGTCAGTCCAGCCACTTCAAGGATGCCATCCATCCATCTTGCCCTTGGTCAGCCCCTCTTCCTTTTGCCTTCCACTTTCCCCAGCATTCCTCAATGGCAGAACTTTGGAAAATGCAGAAATGATAGCACCTTCATGTTGCTGATTCACACAAATCTGATTGTCCTCATGAACACAAACCCATGTGCAGAAAGGCACAATGGAGACATGTCAAGAAGTCTTTGAATGAACGCAGAGAGCCATGCAAATATCACTCTGAAACTACAAGATGGTGTAGAACAGGCATGGGCCAACTTAGGCTCCCTCCAGGTGTTTTGGACTTCAACTCCCACCATTCCTAACAGCCTCAGGCTCTTTCATTTTCTCCTTCAGCCACTTAAGCAGGGGGGAAAAGAGGGGACCTGAGTCTGTTAGGAATGGTGGGAGTTGAAGTCCAAAACAACTGGAGGGAGGGCCCAAATTGGCCCATGCCTGTGCTATGAGTATGTCATCCACATACACATCCACATGTCCGAACATATCTCCTTCTATGTCCCACCTCGGAGTTTAAGATCTTCTGGGGAGACCCTGCTCTTGGCCACGCCTCTGTCACAAGTGAGGTTGGTGGGGACGAGAGACAGGACCTTCTCAGTGGTAGCCCCTCGTCTGTGGAACTCACTCCCCGGGGAAATTAGGTCATCAACATCCCTCCTCTCCTTCAGAAGGAAGCTGAAAACATGGATATGGGACCAGGCCTTTGGGTAATCTGGCAGACTGACAAGGTAATGACGACCAGAATGTGGAAAGGACTATGGTAATGCTGAATGGACTTACGGATTTTAGAACTCGGTGAACGTTGGCCACTAGATTGGCTTTTTAGTTGTTATTGTATTAATTGAATGTTTTAACTATTGTGGTTATTGTTGTTATGTATTTTATTGTTGAATTGTGGCATCGAATTGTGCCGGTTGTAAGCCGCCCTGAGTCCCCCCTAGGGGTTGAGAAGGGCGGGGTAGAAGCGCCCGAAATAAATAAATAAATAAATAAATAAATAAATACTGAAGGATGCTGTCCATGTACTGAAGGGATTGTGGTAGTTGAAGCCCAAAACACCTGGAGGGCCCCAGTCTGCCCATGCCTGGTTTAGAAGCAACAACTCTGTTCCTCCTGATTCCTGGGAAACAAAGCGGTTCAGTCCGAAAAAGTTAAGAAAGACTGTGTTCCAAGCAAAGCCTTCCTTCCTTCCTTCTTCTTTCTGGAATGCCTTCAGCCAGTTGGAAGGGAATTTTGTTGTACGTAGTTTACTAATCCAAATTAGCCATGGGATGGGGATTACAGAATCATAGAAGTGGAAGAGATCACAAAGGTCATGCAGTCCACAATAAAAGCACTCCCTACAGATGGCCATCCAGCCTCTGCTTACAAACCCTACAAACGTCAGCGTGCTGAAAGAAGCAAAGACCACCAGCACTGAAGCGATGGTCCTCCGCCATCAACTCTGCAGGACCGGCCACGTTGTCCAGATGCCCGACCACCGTCTCCCAAAGCAGTTGCTCTACTCCGAACTCAAGAATGGGAAATGGAATGTTGGTGGGCAGGAAAAGAGATTTAAAGATGGGCTCAAAGCCAACACTGAGAACTGGGAAGCCCTGGCCCTTGAGCGCTCCAGCTGGAGGTCAGCTGTGACCAGCAGTGCTGCAGAATTTGAAGAGGCACGAATGGCGGGTGAAAGAGAGAAACGTGCCAAGAGGAAGGCGCGTCAAGCCAACCCCAACCGGGATCGCCTTCCACCTGGAAACCAATACCCTCACTGTGGGAGAAGATGCAGATCAAGAATAGGGCTCCACAGTCACCTATGGACCCACAAAAATACTGATCCCGGAAGGCTATCCTACTCGGCCAACGAGGGATCGCCTAAGTAAGTAAGTAAAGTACAAACCCTACAGAAGGAGACTCCACTGGACCCAAGCTTTCCTCTTCCTCCTCAATGGGACATCTTTTCCGATATGCAAACATGGCTCTCATGTCCCCTCCCAGCCTCTTCGTCTTCAAGCTAAACATCTCCAGTTTCTTCAGCCATTCCTTATAGACTTGGTTCCCAAACATTTGAACATTCTGATGGCCTTTCTCTGGACACGTCTCATCTTGTCCTTCTTGAATCGCAAGGCCCAAATTACTATTATAGTAGCATCAAACTGCTATGATGGTATAGTGTAGACAAGGGCATCCTGACAATCCACATCCATAGGAAGAAATATATCAACACAAGTTTGGTATCTCTAGTATGGAACTCTGAAATCCAGAAAGAGCGAGAACCATCTTTGCTTTCTGATGATTCAACATACACAAACTTTGTCTCATCTGCAAAATCATTTCACATATTACGTCCAGGATCTGTGTAGAAACTAAGTGCATATGCTTGCCATATATATGTGGTGCCCTGCCCTGAGTCCCCTGCGGGGTGAGAAGGGCAGAATATAAATGTTTTAAATAAATCTACCGTATATAAATAAAAATGTAATGTTCGTTTGTGGGATTAACAGAACTCAAAAACCACTGGGCGAATTGACACCAAATTTAGACACAATACACCTATCAGGCCAACGAGTGTCCATCACTCATAAAAACACGGAAAAAACATAGTGGAAGGGACTTAAAAAGTCCACCACCCCCCCAAATACATTACAATGCATGCACAAAAGCACACACACACACACACAATATATACACAAACACACACACACACACACACACAAAACACATACACAAAAAGGGGGAAGGAAGGAGAGAAAGAGGGAGAGAAGGAGGGACGGAGAGAAGGAAGGAAAGAAAGAAGGGTAGAGAAAAGGAAGAGAAGGAGAGAGAGAAGAGGGAAAGGAGGAAGGAGAGAAAGAAAGAAGGGTAGAGAAGTAAGGAAGGAGAGAAGAAGAGAGAGAAGGCGGGAGACAAAGAGGGAAAGAAGGAGAGAAGGAAAGAAAGGTAGAAAAGGAAGGAAGGAGAGAAAGATAGAGAAGGAGCGGAGAAAGAAGGAAAGAAAGAAGGGTAGAGAAGGAAGGAAGGAAGGATAGAAGGAGAGAGAGAAGGAGGGAAAGAAGGAGGGAAGGAGAGAAAGAAGGAAAAGAAGGATAGAGAAGGAAGGAAGGAGAGAAGGAGAGAGAGAAGGAGAGAAGGAAAGAAAGGTAGAGGTAGAGAAGGAAGGAAGGAGAGAAGGAGGGAAAGAAGGAGGGAAGGAGAGAAAGAAAGAAGGGTAGAGAAGGAAGGAAGGAGAGAAAGAGAGAGAAGGAGGGGAGAAAGAGGGAAAGAAGGAAAGAAGGCAAGAAAGGCAGAGAAGGAGAGAAGGAAGGAAGGAGAGAAAGAAGGAAAGAAAGAAGGGTAGAGAAGGAAGGAAGGATAGAAGGAGAGAAGGAGGGAAAGAAGGAGGGAAGGAGAGAAAGAAGGAAAAGAAGGATAGAGAAGGAAGGAAGGAGAGAAGGAGAGAGAGAAGGAGAGAAGGAAAGAAAGGTAGAGAAGGAAGGAAGAAGGAGGGAAGGAGAGAAAGAAGGAGAGAAGGAGGGAAAGCAGGAGGGAAGGAGATAAAAAAGGAAAGAAAGAAGAGTAAAGAAGGAAGGAAGGAGAGGAGGGAGAGAATGAAATAAAAAAGTGAAAGAGGGGAGGAAGGAGAGAAGGAACGAAAGAGAGAAAGAGGGAGGGAAGGAAGGAAAGAGACAAGGAAGGATGGAACCAAAGAGCAAAGGAAGTGAGAAAAGAAACAGGTAAAGAAGGAAGAAAGAATGGAAAGAAAAAGAGGGAAGGTAGGGAAGGAAGGAAGGAGAGAAATAAAGAAGGAGAGAAAGAGGGAGGGAAGGTTGGCCACAGCAATGCGTGGCGGGTACAGCTAGTAAATAAATAAATATGACACATACATCGATTTCATGTTTAGACTTGGGTCACATATATATGCAGATACCAACACAGATATTCAAAAAGAAATCCTCCAACCCAAACCACACTGGTCCCAAGCATTCTTGATAAGGGATACTCAATCTGTATTAGCACTTTGAGCTGAACCCAGAAATAAATAGGTAACAATTTTCAAACTGCAGCTAACAATGAAGCTGCAGCACTCATGGGCTGTTTAAAGGCAGCCCCACAAAGATCATGACATTCCAGTTGGGTTGGAAGCAGAGGATGGTTAACTGACACCAGACCTACTGTCTCTTGGAAAGGCCAGCGCTGTCAAAGGGAATTCCTTGCTAACAGATACTGATGTATCCAGAGAAAGTAATGGATCCAAGAATATCCGCAAAGAGCCCACCTGCTGTTACAAGGGAATAGAGAGCTATGCTTGAATGCGGTCCAGGTTCCCCAACTCTCTGAACAACCGTTCTTCCCTCCTCTTTGGATTCGGTGTGTTCACACTCTGCTCCATTCCTGAACTGATTTCAAGTTCCCTCCAATTTAAGGTTGGTCAGTCACACATATATACCTGCGCCAAGATATGTTGCTCCTTGTCCACTTTTGTTGTTGTTGTTACTGCTGCCATATGTTCTGTATATTCAGTGAGAGACCGAACTTTTCATATGCTTCTGCAAAGATGTTTAGAGTGGCTTGTAGGTCATCTTCTGAATGAGCACAAACTACGTTATCATCCACATATTAGGAGCGCCCGGTGGCGCAGTGGGTTAAACCCCTGTGCCGGCAAGACTGAAGACTGACAGGTCGCAGGTTCGAATCCGGGGAGAGGTGGATGAGCTCCCTCTATCAGCTCCAGCTCCTCATGCGGGGACATGAGAGAAGCCTCCCACAAGGATGATAAAAACATCAAATCATCCAGGCGTCCCCTGGGCAACATCCTTGCAGATGGCCAATTCTCTCACACCAGAAGCGACTTGCTCCTGACATGACAAAAAAAAAATCCGCATATTGGAGTTCGATAACCAATGTTGTTGTGATTTTGGTTTTGGCTTTTCCAAAGTGGTCTTCCAGCAAAAGGCACCAGTCAATCCCTCCGCAATGCCGGAAATACAGCCTAATGATGTAACATTGAAAATGTTGACCATTTCCACTCCCTTGGCAGCACATCTCCACAAAAATCAACATCGACACTGACAGACAACACCGCCTAAGCTCTGCGAGTGCAGCATTTTTCTGGATGAAGCAGAGTGTTTGAGGATTGGGACATCCATACGGAGACCAAGGTGGTGGTCTATAAAGCTGTTGTCCTCCCAACCCTATAATCATAGAGTTGGAAGAGACCTCATGGGCCATCCAGTCCAACCCCCCTGTTAAGAAGCAGGAATATTGCATTCAAATCACCCCTGACAGATGGCCATCCAGCCTCTGTTTAAAAGCTTCCAAAGAAGGAGCCTCCACCACACTCGGGGCAGAGAGTTCCACTGCTGAACAGCTCTCACAGTCAGGAAGTTCTTCCTCATGTTCAGGTGGAATCTCCTTTCTTGTAGTTTAAAGCCACTGTTTCGCGTCCTAGTCTCCAAGGAAGCAGAAAACAAGCTTGCTCCCTCCTCCCTGTGGCTTCCTCTCACATATTTATACATGGCTATCATATCTCCTCTCAGCCTTCTCTTCTTCAGGCTAAACATGCCCAGCTCTTTAAGCCACTCCTCATAGGGCTTGTTCTCCAACCCTTGATCATTTTAGTCACCCTCCTCTGGACACATTCCAGCTTGTCAATATCTCTCTTCAATTGTGGTGCCCAGAATTGGACACAATATTCCAGGTGTGGTCTAACCAAGGCAGAATAGAGGGGTAGCATGACTTTCCTAGATCTAGACACTATGCTCCTATTTATGCAGGCCAAAATCCCATTGGTTTTTTTGCCGCTACATGACATTGTTGGCTCATGTTTAACTTGTTGTCCATGAGGACCCTGTTCTATTCCTGAGAAACAAGGAGCATCTACAGACATCACATTCAACTCCTGGAATGATTCCATTAGTGCTGTTTCTGAAAAATCCAGCAAATATCTTGGGAAGAAAGGCAGATAAATGTCAGCATTGAAGACATGATCCTTTGCTATCAACTTTGCAGGACTGAAGGTGACGTTGTCCGAATGCCCAAAGATCATTGCCTCCCAAAGCAATTACTCTACTCTTCAACTGATGAATGGGAAACAGGAAAAGAGATGCAAAGATGGGCTTAAAGATAACCTTAAAAATTGTGGTAGAGACACTGAGAGAAAACTGGGAAGCCCTGGCTCTTGAGCGCTCCAAATGGACATCAGCAGTGCAATTTGAAGAGGCACAAATGGATGGCGAAAGGGAGAAATGGGTCAAGAGGAGGGAGGTGTATCAAGCCAACCCTGACTGGGACCGCCTTCAATCTGGAAACCCATGTCCTGACTGCAGAAGAAAGAACAGTGTTGTGACTGAGCTTGACTCTGAGTCTGAAGCTGAGGAAGCTGGCCTGTTTGGACCTTCTGAGCCCGACTTTGGCCTGCAGGATGACGAGGAGGCTGATGGGTTACAGATTCCTGTACATGTTTCGGATGGGGCTGAAGGAGAAACAGCAAGTCAATTCTCAGAGGAAATGAATGTTCCTGCAGTTAGAGAGACTGATAGCAAGAGTGAAATCCCACACGGCCAGGTGGAGGATCCATCCCAGCTGAACCCAGATAAGGGGTTGCATAGCCTTGCAGATAATGAATTAATGAGCAGACAAGATAGTTTGCAATTAAGGCTTCGGAGAAGCACTCGCTTGGCCAGCAAGCGAGAAGCCAAACAAGGTCAACGCAATGATTTCATGTTTGCAAAGGGTATTTAGTCTTGTAGCTGACATACAGTTGTTGTCAGTCCAATATTGCTCTTTCCATGTTAACTTCTGGAGATTTTCCTTGGTTTTTATCAGCACGCTTCTGGCTTCCTGAATCTGGGATTTGGGTCTTGTTTTTCAACTGTTTTCCATGGACTTTTGTTTGACCATTGCTAAAGGATTATGCTTCATGTCTTTGCCTTTGGATCTTGGGAACTGTGCCTTTGCATTTAAGTCTCTGTTTTGCCTATGGACCTATTGCATTTCTATTTCTTTGTTTTGATTTTGCTTTTTTCAATAAACTACAAAAAGCCCACAGCTTTGGTGTGGTGGTGTCTGGAGCAAGGTGAATTCTATCCTGAGTTGCAACCAGAGGCGGCCCAAGGTAATTTTCAATGGTAAGCAAACAGTATTTTGGCGCCCCCCCCCCCAACCAATCACTGATATATATATTTTCTGTTCGTCATGGGAGTTCTGTGTGCCATATTTGGTTCAATTCCATCACTGGTGGAGTTCAGAATGCTCTTTGATTGTAGGCGAACTATACATCCCAGTAACTACAATGTCAAGGTCTATTTTCCCCCAAGAGCACTCCTGGGCAAAATCAACTATACTGCAACAAACATGCAGATCAAGAATGGGGCTCTACAACCACCTATGGAACCATCGCCAAGACCCTACGCTTGGAAGTCCATCTTACTCAGACACAAGGGATTGCCGATGGTGATGATGGCATTCTATATCTCAAAAATGAGAACCAATAGGGGGAAACTGGTGCAATTTTTGGAATCTGCATGTGAAAGATACCCAGAAACAGGGCTAACATTTGAAGCACCAAAAGGTGTGTTTGCCCAGTGTGATACGTACCTGTAGGTAGCAATTTCAAGGCTGAGGCTCGCTTTCACCTGAAGGAGATCATGGTAGTCCTTTAGGTACTCTGCAATAGACATCATGAGGAACTGCTTCTCTTCTTCAAGGGCTTCGATTATCATCTAAAACAAAACGCAAAGAAAGTTGGGTAACATAACGTAAACTGGATAACGTTGTAATGTAAACTGAGCCCAGAAGCGAACATGGCTAAAATCCCTTGCAATGACCAAACCTTGAAGACTCAAAATAAGAAAGCTCAGAAGATACTCAGTCCAATAGTGAGAGAAAGAAAAGAGACATGTAAAGCAATGGATAATGCATTTTACTGAAAGTGTGGCTGCTGCTCATGGTTCATGCGCTCGTCCTGCTTTCACTTCTACTTGGGAGGTTTCTGTTCATGATATTTTGAAAATCAAGTAAAACCTATTTGACCCACTTGGACGTTTAGAAACTCTGTTCAATCATTTTTAAGGCATGTATCTAACACCAAAGTACAGTTCAACTCGAACTCTTTAGGACAATGGAATGGGGAAGGATCTAAAAGGCCATATAACCCAACCCACTATTACAGTGTTTCTCAACCTGGGGGTCGGGACCCCTGGAGAGGTTGCGAGGGGGTGTCAGAGGGGTCTCTGAAGACCATCAGAAAATGCAGTATTTTCTGTTGGTCATGGGGTTTCTGTGTGGGAAGTTTGGCCCAATTCTATTGTTGGTAGGGTTCAGAATGCTTTTTGATTGTAGGTGAACTATAAATCACAGCAACTACAACTCCCAAATGTAAAGATATATTTTCCCCAAACTCCACCAGTATTCACATTTTGGCATATTGAGTATTTGTGCCAAGTTTGGTCCTGATCCATCATTGTTTGAGTCCACAGTGCTCTCTGGATGTAGGCGAACTACAACTCCAAAACTCAAGGTCAATGCCCACTAAACCTTTACAGTTTTTTCTGTTGGTCATTGAAGTTCTGAGTGCTATGTTTGGTCCAATTCCATCGTTGGTGGAGTTCAGAATGTTCTTTGATTGTAGGTGAACTATAAATCCCAGCAATTACAATTCCCAAATGATAAAATCAACCTTCCCCTTTTGGCATATTGAGTATTTGTGCCAAGTCTAGTCCTGATCCATCATTGTTTGAGTCCACAGTGCTCTCTGGATGTAGGTGAACTACAACTCCACAACTCAAGGTCAATGCCCACTAAACCTTTACAGTTTTTTTCTGCTGGTCATTGAAGTTCTGAGTGCTGTTTGGTTCAATTCCATCGTGTGGAGTTCAGAATGTTCTTTGATTGTAGGTGAACTATAAATCCCAGCAATTACAATTCCCAAATGACAAAATCAATCCCCTCCGACCCCACCAGACAAAATCAATCTTGGTTGCATTGGGTATTTGTGCCAAATTTGGTTCAGTCAATGAAAATACACCAGATATTTACATTACAATTGATAACAGTAGCAAAACATACAGTTATGAAGTAGCAACGAAAATAATTTTATGTTTGGGGGGTCACCACAACATAAGGAACTGTATTAAGGGGTCGTGGCATTATGAAGATTGGGAAACGCTGCTCTATTAGTAAAGGGCACTTGATGCAAACAGTATCTCTCATGGGATTCTTCCAGGTCCTGTTTTTAATCAAATACCTACTGGGGGAGTGTCTGCAGCCATCTATTCCAGTAACGAAGAGCTCATCTCATCAGGTACTTGAAATCCCCTGCCGTGTAACTTGAACCTATGGGTTCACACCCTGCCCTTCATCTGTGTGGTGCGGCAGCTCTTCGGATATTTGGAGACTGCTCTCGTGTTCCAAGGCCACCACAACAGAGAGGCAGCAGGAAAACGCTCACTGAAATGACTCAGGGAACGGAAGAGAAATCATCACCTTGAAACCTTTGCTCTTTTGGAACCCTTGAGCCTCACAAAGAAGAGTGAGTGCTACTCCCAGGAATAAAACCCCAAAGAGTCCACAACACCTTTGAGAGTATTTACTGTCTGATGGCATATGCTTGCACAGCATGCAGCCTTCTTCATCAGGTGTGAGGGGTGAAGGTTTTGAGGAATGAGCTCCAGATTTTATTTATTTCTTGTGTCAGGGCAGCCAGTCAATTATATTACATTTCTAACAGAACAAAGACAAACAGAGAAAATACAAAATGTGTGAGTTTGGTAGTTGATTAAATGTCCTTTGACCAGTATCTGGCCACTTGGAGTGCCTCTGGTGTTGCCGCAAGAAGGTCCACCCTTGTGCATGTAGCAGGGCTCAGGTTGCATTGCAGCAGGTGGTCAGTGGTTTGCTCTTCTCCGCACTCGCATGTCGATGGATTCCACTTTGTAGCCCCATTTCTGAAGGTTGGCTCTGCATCTCGTGGTGCCAGAGCGCAGTCTGTTCAGTGCCTTCCAAGTCGCCCAGTCTTCTGTGTGCCCAGGGGGGAGTTTCTCATTTGGTATCAGCCATTGATTGAGGTTCTGGGTTTGAGCCTGCCACTTTTGGACTCTCACTTGCTGGGGTGTTCCAGCGAGTGTCTCTGTAGATCTTAGAAAACTATTTGATTTAAGTCGTTGACATGCTGGCTGATACCCAAACAAGGGATGAGCTGGAGATGTCTCTGCCTTGGTCCTTTCACTATTGGCTGCTACTTCCCGACAGATGTCAGGTGGTGCAATACCGGCTAGACAGTGTAATTTCTCCAGTGGTGTAGGGCGCAGACACTGTGATAATGCGGCATGTCTCATTAAGAGCCACATCCACTGTTTTACTGTGGTGAGATGAGCTCCAGAAGGAACAGGTGAACATACCCTGCCGATGCTAGGTTCAAAGGATAACAGTTCCTCCTGCGGATTGTCGAAGGCTTTCATGGCTGGAATCACCAGGTTGCTGTAGTTTTTTTCGGGCTATATAGCCATGTTCTAGAGGGATATTTTCTCCTGACGTTTCGCCTGCATCTATGGCAAGCATCCTCAGAGATAGTGAGGTCTGTTGGAATTAGGAAAATGGGTTTATATATATAAAAATGTAATGTTCGTTTGTGGGATTAACAAAACTCAAAAACCAGTGGGCGAATTGGCACCAAATTTGGACAGCATACACCTAAAAAACCCAATGTATGTCCTTCACTCAAATTTTTTTGATTTTGTCATTTGGGAGTTGTAGTTCTTGGGATTTATAGTTCACCTACAATCAAAGAGCATTATGAACTCCACCAATTATGGCATTGAACAAAACGTGGCACACAGAACTCCCATGGCCAACAGAAAACACTAGAAGGGTTTGGTGGGCATTGACCTTGAGTTTGGGAGTTGTAGTTCACCTACATCCAGAGAGCACTGTGGACTCAAACAATGATGGATCTGGACCAAACTTGGCACAAATATTCCATATGCCCAAATATGAACACAGGTGGAGTTTGGGGGAAATAGACTTTGACATTTGGGAGTTGTAGTTACTGGGATTTATGGTTCGCCTACAATCAAAGAGTATTCTGAACCCCACCAATGACAGAATTGGGCCAAACCTCCCACACTGAAGCCCCATGACCAACAGAAAATACTTAAGGCCATCCAGTCCAACTCCCTTCACAAGACCATGAAAACGTAATCAAAGCCCTCCCAACAAAGAGTCATCCAGCCAAAGATATAAATAGATAGATATGATTCACACACACACACAGATAGTATAATAGATTTGAAAGGGACCCCTAAAGAAGGACAATGATATGTTGCATGTTCCAGAATAGGCAAACCAATCATCACATTAACACTGACAAAGAAACAGCAAGAAATAGTCTTTACTCACAAGCATAAAGACATTACATATATTAGAAACCAACACTTTGTAATTACTTTATTTTCCAGATCACTAGACTGGGCCACATCAACACGTAGCAGGGGATTGCTAGTAAAAATATAAAATAATAGAGTTAGAAGAGATCACATGGGCCATCTAGTCCAACCCCCTTTATTCTGCCATGTATGCAAAGCACAATCAAAGTATTCCTGACAGATGGACATCCAGCCTCTGTTTACTAGCCTCCAAGGAAGGAGCGTCCACCAGACTCTGAACAGCTCTCCTTATGGTCAGGAAATTCCTCCTAATATTCAGGTGGAATCTCATTCCCTGGCGTTTGAACCCATGGCCCAACTTTATTCTCCATTTTCATCGCTATGATACTTCACCTTGTTGACGGGAAGCTTCCCACCAGAGTGGAAGTCATCTATAGGACAGATGGCAAGCTGTTTAACCTCAGCAGACTGAAAGCCAAAACCAAGGTTACAACAACATCTGTTATAGAACTCCAGTATGCTGATGACAATGTTCTGTGCGCATTCAGAAGAAGATCTACAAGCCACTCTAAACACCTTCGCAGAAGCATACACGAAGCTTGGCCTGTCACTGAACATCGAGAAAACCAAAGTGCTGTTCCAGCAGTCACCAGCCATCCCCTCCCCAATGCCAGAGATACAGCTTAATGGTGTAACATTAGAAAATGTTGACCATTTCCACTGGCAGCCACCTCTCCACCAAAGTCAACATCGACACCGAAATACAATACCGCCTGAGCTCTGCGAGTGCAGCATTTTCCGAATGAAGCAGAGAGTGTTTGAGGACCGGGACATCCGTAGGGATACCAAGGTGCTTGTTTAAAGCTATTGTCCTCCCAACCCTGCTCTATGCCTGCGAAACGTGGACTGTCTACAGACGTCACATGCAACTCCTGGAACGATTCCATCAGCGCTGCCTCTGGAAAATCCTGCAAATCTCTTGGGAAGACAAGCGGACAAACGTCAGCGTGCTGGAAGAAGCAAAGACCACCAGCATTGAAACGATGGTCCTCTACCATCAACTCCGCTGGACCGGCCACGTTGTCCGGATGCCTGACCACCGTCTCCCAAAGCAGTTGCTCTACTCGAACTTAAGAATGGAAAACGGAATGTTGGTGGACAGGAAAAGAGATTTAAAGATGGGCTCAAAGCCAACCTTAAAAACTCTGCATAGACACTGAGAACTGGGAAGCCTTGAGCGCTCCAGCTGGAGGTCAGCTGTGACCAGCAGTGCTGCAGAATTTGAAGAGGCACGAATGGAGGGTGAAAGAGAGAAGCGTGCCAAGAGGAAGGCGCGTCAAGCCAACCCCGACCGAGACCGCCTTTCACCTGGAAACCAATGCCATCACTGTGGAAGAAGATGCAGAGCAAGAATAGGGCTCCACAGCCACCTACAAACCCACAAAAATAGTCATCAAGGAAGACCATCTTACTCGTCCAACGAGGGATCGCCTAAGTAAGTAAGGCTCCACTGAGACCGACAATGTCCCCTCAATACTATCAAAACTAACTCTGCTCTCTCCATCCTTATTTTTATTTGGAAACCTCACTAATGGTGGAAAGACGCAGCACAGCCTCCATGACCAACAAAAGTGGAAGGCTTCTCGTTCTTCTACAACCTAAACCAAGCTCCAAGGTTCACCCCTCTGGTTGAGTAGCAAAGTAACTTTTCCACACTGATGTACTTAAGTAGGGCTTCCTCAGTGACAGGTGTTGGGAAAGACCTCAGGCTGAGAACTGCTGCCACTCAGAGTAAACGATACTGAGCAAGTTGCACCAAGGGCCTGGCTCAGAGCAAGGCAGCATCCCAAATGCCAAAGTCCACCCACTAAACTCCAGGCACAGCTTTGTACCTAAGTAACCTGAGCCTAGATACCACATGAGTTTCCAAACACAGCGAGGCACAGAGGCCCAAAATGTCCCTTGCATCAGAATGGGCAATTGGCCGCCCTGGTGCTGCATGCAAGAGTCCTCTCCCTTCTCTTTCTAATCTATTTTTCATAGAGAAGGAGAAAACACAACAGCAGTGGGAAAACAAACAAACAAAAATATGTCATATGTAATATGAAAACTACACAGCTACCTTCTTCTACCCATTACTATCAATTCCAAGCTTGCAACTTAGACAAAACACACAGCAAAATGCATGCATACACATATCAACTAAACTACCAAACGAGGTAATCATTGGATTGCTGTGAGTTTTCCAGGCAGTATGGCCATGCTCCAGGAGCACTCTCTCCTGAACATGCCCATAGGGCAGGCATCCTCAGAGGTTGTGAGTCTATCAGTGTGCTGGTACGGCTGTACCAGGAGCTCCAACTTCTTTTCCTTTCTATTGAGTGTTTGCATGTATTCCAAAGTTCCATGCATTTTGCAATAAGGTAGCTTCCCTTGGTTTGCAATAATAGGGCCAATGACCCACCTATTATCATTATGTTCTTTAGTTCTGCCCCTTTTTCTGGATTAAGGAGGGAAAAGGGGACCTCTAGTTCAGTTCCCACAGAGAAGCCTTTTGTACAGTTCCACCTGTAGAAAGCTTAGCCTTTTACAACTTTGCTGGGGGGATCCAGTCCCACAGCTCTACAGAGAACTACAGCATAGCCTTTGTTGGGGAATTTAGTTCCACAACTCTACAGCCAGCCTTCGCTGGGAATTGAAAGCCTTCTTTCCTCTTGGAAATCTACTAAAGGACTCTGTTTGGTAAGGACCACTCGCAGCAGCCATAACGCAATTTGGACCGGGTGTAGGGGCCCACACCAGCAGAGCTTAAGTTAGATTGCCCAAGAAGAGGTCAAGGATTTCCTTTGTAGAAGGAAGAAACAGTTTATGAAGAAAGTTGCCTGTCCCTTGTGGACAAGATTTAAGCAAGCCACCAGTTGATTAAAAGCCTTGAAGTATTTGTTTGATTTACTGAAGATTTAAGCAACAATAAAAACTTTGTTGAACTTTCTGTCTTTGTGTGGGGAAATCCGAAGGGCCTCTCAGCCAAGGCACCCCTGGCATCCCGTTGGGCATTCAGAAAACATGTCCTGTCTACAGACTCTTTCACAGGCCCAGTGCATGACAGCACAGTCAGAAACAAGGCAAGTGGGGTTTATATCCCTGTGGAATGATGTCCAGGATGGCAGAAAGGACTCTCATCTGTTGGTGGCAAGTTGCCACTGGCCATCTTGATTAGCACTGAATGGCCTTGTAGCTTAGCCATATAGCCATATAGCCCAGAACATGGCCATACAGCCTGGAAATCCCACAGCAGCCCAGTGATTCCAGCCATGAAAACCTTTGACAACACAAGGAAATCATTCTATGAACCTCCCACTCACCACCTGGTGGTTTTCGTGCCTTAATCTTCTACTTTCTTTCAATGATATTATATAACCACACTTCTACTTTTGGTAACACTCTACTCATTCACTATTTATTTATTTACAGTATTTATATACCGCCTTTCTCACCCCTGGGGGGATCAATCACACTCATCATAAAGGTAATAAACAAGACCCAATCGTTCTTAAAGTTGGCCAGAAGTTTCATCTTGATCACTGCCGTCGATTTGTCCATCTCAGCTAACCCACAGACGCTCATGACTCTGTCTTCATCAACCTAATTTCATGAAGCCCCCAGTGGCGCAGTGGGTTAAACCCCTGTGCCGGCAGGACTGAAGACCGACAGGTCGCAGGTTCGAATCCGGGAAGAGGCAGATGAGTTCCCTCGAATCAACTCCAGCTCCTCATGCGGGAACATGAGAGAAGCCTCCCACAAGGATGATAAATACATCAAATCATCTGGGCGTTCCCTGGGCAACATCCTTGCAATTCTTTCACACCAGAAGCGACTTGCAGTTTCTCAAGTCGCTCCTGACACGACTAAACCTAATTTCAGAAGCCATCTCCTATGATTGGTCTAGACTTTGAGGGCTTTAAGTTGGTGGGGAGAATGAATGGAGGGATGAGAGGGAGAGGGAGGGGGAAAGATGCATGTGCTCATTTTCTCTGGAAGGAATGATGGTGAATGATGGTGGCCTGGAGCCACCATCAGTCACCACACAAGGCATATTTTGGGACCACAGTTACTGGGATGCTTCTTTCAACTGTCCTTTATATTATTATTATTATTATTATTATTATTAAACTTTATTTGTACCCCGCTAGCATCTCCCGAAGGACTCGATGCGGCTTACAAAGGCCAAGGCCTCAACACAACATAACAATACAAAACCTAAAGCAAATTAAAAACAATTAAAGCAATATAAACAACAAGCAATAAACAATACACTAAGACACAATAAAACTGGGCCGGGCCAGAGTAATGGGTACAGGATTAAAAGTGCTGATGTGACAGGAGGTATGTAGGATTATAGGGCAAGTGCAGTGTGCAGCAATCTTAGTTTTAATAAAGTGCTTATGGGACTTGGTATTGGAGATTTCCTAATCTGGGAAAGCACATCGGAACAGCCAGGTCTTCAAGTTCTTTCTGAAGACTGCCAATGTAGGGGCCTGTCTAAGATCTTTGGGGAGGGTGTTCCAGAGTCGGGGGGCCACCACGGAAAAGGCCCTGTCCCGCGTCCCCACCAAACGCGCTTGCGACGCCGGTGGGATCACGAGCAGGGCCTCTCCAGATGACCGAAGAGAACGCGTGGGTTCATAAACGGAGATGCGGTCACGCAGGTAAGATGGTCCCAAACCGTTTAGGGCTTTGTAGGTAAGCACCTGCACCTTAAATTGGGCTCGGAAAATAAACGGCAGCCAGTGGAGCTCCTTCAACAGGAGGGTTGGCCTCTCTCTGTAAGGGGCCCCAGTTAACATCCTGGCTGCTGCCCGTTGGACCAGTTGGAACTTCCGAGCTGTTTTCAAGGGCAGCCCCACGTAGAGCGCATTGTAGTAGTCCAATTTGGAGGTGACCAATGCATGGACCACCCCGGCCAGATCAGCCTTCGCGAGGTAGTAGCTGCAGAAGGTCAGAAGTGGAAGGTTGCATGCATATTATAAAGACAGTATAAAGAATGGGGCCGGGGGGAATAGTTGAGAGAGAAAGGAAGGGTGGAAGACTAAAGCAGGGGTCCTCAAACTAGGCCCACGGGACAGATACGGCCCTCCAAGGTCATTTACCCAGGCCTTGCTCAGGGTCTATCTAAGTCTGGAATAACTTGAAAGCACAAAACAACAACAATTCTATGTCATCAGCCAAAAGCAGGCCCACACTTCCCATTGAAATACTAATAAGTTTATATTTGTTAAAATTGTTCTTCATTTTAATTATTGTATTGTTTGTGTTTTTTGCACTACAAATAAGATATGTGCAGTGTGCATAGGAATTCATTCATTTTTTCCAAATTATAATCCGGCCCTCCAACAATTTGAGGGACTGTGGCCTTGGCCCTCTGTTTAAAAAGTTTGAGGACCCCTGGACTAAAGTGATACCTGCCAACTGACAATCCTAACCATCCCTATTCCATCTGCAGACTAAGATGATCACGGAGAAGTCCTTGAGTCTCCAAAGAACCATCCTTTAGGATCCTTGACATGTCCTAAAGTTTGGCTATACCTCAGTGACGTGAAGGAGAAAAACAATATTTTTTTCCAAATCATAGAGACTGGACTTATCCTATAAATCGTATCCAAACGCCTGGATGTGGCGGCCTCCTTGCCACTGGGGCTGGGCATCTGCTCTAACATTTAAGTCCAAATGTGAAGGGTGCTATTCAAGGTGCTGAACCCCTTGGATAGAATAATCCAAGGGCATATTGACATAGGAGCCATAAGCTTCTACTCTTTCTAAACAAAGAGCCATTGATGTTTGGTTTATCTTAATCATGTTTAGGTGTCACATTCGCATAAGTAAACACTGGTTAGCTAACTGGGGTAAGAAACCGTTGCTTGAAGTTGTTTCCAAATCGCCATGACTAACTTCACATCTGCAATGAGCATTGTTCTGTCGTGCGCTGGGCCTGTAAATAATTGTCTTTAGAACAGGATGTGCAACCTTTGCCCAGCGGGAAGCCCAAGGAGAAGTTCTCAGAGGTTTTCCACCACAAATAGTCTTTAGATGGCTTGTGAAGTATAACAAAGTCTTTTATTAATGAACAATCAAACAGAACATCTCGTCTTCAATAAAGCTAAACAAATGATTCCAGGTTTTTACGCAACTGGTAGCTTCCTAAACTTGCCCAAGAAGGACATGCAACTGTCTTCAATAACTTATTCTTTACTTTAAAGGAAAGTCCCCTTTTTAACTTCTCCCAGGCTGACTGTAATCTAACCCTTACTGATGTGGGCTCCGCTACCGGGTCGAACTGCTTCTCGAATGCTGAGTGGACCTACCAGTAAAGGCTTAGATGTTCTCCAGCTGGAGTTCTTTGGTCTTTAAGGCTGTTTCCCTGGAAATCTTTGGAGACTCTTAAGACTGTTCTCCCCCAGAAGGTCTTGATGCTCTTAAGACTGTTTTCCCGCGGAAAGTCTTAAGGGTTGAAGCTTTTGTACAGGGGAAGCTTGCACACGTCCTTTACATTAACTTTCCTTGCTGAGACTAACTAAAAAATGGCTCCCTTCCCTTCCCAATTGCCCTGAGCAAGGGGCGGAACCAAACTTAACGATGATGGACAGGTGATTTGCCCTATGACTGCAACCAAAAGAAGCCACCTATCTGCAGAACCCCTGAAACCTAGGACTGCAATCAAACATTTAATACAAAGCAAATAAATTTGGAGCTCCTGGTACAGCTGTACCAGAACAAGCATCCTACGGGGAAAGAAGTCCTTGCTTTGGAGGGAAGGCCTTGTTGACTTCTTGATCTACTTGGGAAGTGAAATAATAGTATGGCTTGACCTCCAATCCCTTGTGTAATAATGTGCCATGTGTTCTGTTTATCCACTGGGCGACTGCCTCATCTTCTCATCCTGAAACACGTAATGGCTGGGCTCTGCAGCAATGTGCACCCTCAGCAAACCTGCTCACTCCAGTGGCCTTTTGGAAACCCAGGAACACAAAATCCCTTCCCGACCCCAAACACGGCCTTCCCCTAATCCCCAACGGCCTTGGCTTTGGATGTGGCCGTTAACAAGATGAGCACAGACAAGAGGGACCCGTCGGCCTGTGACTAAAAGGACAGAGAGGCACAAAGAAAATGCTGCCCACAGGAAACCCAGAGGCTGCTCAGTAGAGCACATCAATGGCCTGGGATCACTTTCCGTTGATTATGACCACATCCCCAAATCCAACAGGACACGGAAAACAGTTGACTCATTCCACTGCTCACCTGAGCATTCAAGGACCCATTCGCTGTTTCCAAGGGAGCCAACTATACAAAAGGCAGAACAGAAACTAGCACGTTGCTTTCAGTGTGGTAAACGCTCCTTGTGAATAGCTGCTCTGTGTGCTTCCATAACCTGCCTGCACCACTGACCTAATCCTTGACTACTATCAGCTGCACAGAAGAGCAAGGTAGAGAAGGGAAAAGTCACCACAGCCTAACAGCAAGAGAGGCCTTCAGTAGAGCTTGGAAAAAGCTTCCTATCTGAGACCATTAACTCCTAGAATCCCACGACAATCCATAGAAGGTCCTTCAATGGCAAATACTTGGTTGAAGTTGTTTGTGCAGCTTTATGCCCTTCTGACTTACAGCAACAATAACAGCATTTGTGGTGTCAAAGGCTTTCATGGCCAGAATCACTGGCTTGCTGTGAGTTTTTCGGGCTGCCTGGCCAAAATGTTCCAGCAACATTCCCTCCTGACATTTTGCCTGCATCTGTGGTTAAGGGCACATTCCAGTATTTCTCAACCTGCGGGTCGAGACCCCTGGGGGGGTCGTGAGGGGGTGTCAGAGGGGTCACCAAAGACCATCAGAAAACACAGTATTTTCTGTTGGTCATGGGGATTCTGTGTGGGAAGTTTGGCCCAATTCCATTATTATTATTATTATTATTATTATCACTTATATCCCGCCCATATCAGCCCGCAGGCGACTCAGGGCGGTCTACATATTGGCACAATTCGATGCCATCAATACAATACAAAAGCAAAAACAATTAAGTGCATTTAGACAAAAAAGACAGTGCAATAACAATTTAAAAAGAGCTATATCCTCTCATTCCAATCCTCATCCGTTTCATCATCTTGGCCGTTCCTGGGTCATTCTCCATCTCAAGCTTGACTATTCTGGGGTTCCGAATGCCTGCTCGAAGAGCCAGGTTTTCACTCTCTTACGAAAGGTCAGGAGGGAGGGGGCTGATCTAATATCCCTAGGCAGGGAGTTCCACAGTAGTGGTTGGTACGGTTCAGAAAAATCTTTGATTATAGGAGAACTATAAATCCCAGCAACAACTCCCAAATGCCAAGGCCTGTTTTCCCCAAACTCCACCAGTGTTCACGTTTGTTCATATTGAGTATTTGTGCCAAGTTTGGTCCAGATCCGTCATTGTCTGAGTCCACAGTGCTCTCTGGATGTAGGTGAACTACAACTCCCAAACTCAAGGTCAATGCCCACCAAACTCTTCCAGTATTTTCTTTTTCTCATGGGAGTCATGTGTGCCAAGATTGGTTCAATTCCATCATTGTTGGAGTACCGAATGCTCTTTGATTGTAGGTGAATTATAAATCCCAGCAACTACAACTCCCAAATTTGGATGTATTGACCCTGGATTCCGGGAGTTATAGTTCACCCACAATCAAAGTGAATTGTGAATAGAAACGATGATGGATCTGGACCAAACTTAGCACACAGACCAATCATGGCCAACTTTGAATACTGGCACAGTCTGGAGGGAACTGACCCTGGTTTGCGGGAGTTATAGTTCACCGACAATCAAAGCAAACTGTGAATGGAAACGATGATGAATCTGGACCAAACTTGGCACACAGACTAATCATGGCCAACTTTGAATCCTGACAGCGTTTGGAGGGAATTGACCCCGGATTCTGGGAGTTATAGTTCACCCACAATGTATCGGGTATTTGTGCCCGATTTGGTCCAGTGAATGATAATCCATCCTGCATATCAGATACTGACATTACGATTCGGAACAGTAGCAAAACCACAATTATGAAGTAGCAACGAAAATAATGTTATGGTTGGGGGTCAACACAACCTGAGGAACTCTGTTAAGGGGTCACGGCATTCAGAAGGTTGAGAACCACTGCACTAACTGTTTTCTTGGCATATATTAGTCAGATGGGGGCTTGCCATTGCCTTCCTCTGAGGCTGAGACAGTGTGGCCTGCCCTCTGGTTTCCATGGCCAATTGAGGATTCAAATCTTGCTCTCTGGGAGTACTAGCCCAAGACTCCTAGGATTCCCCCAAACATAACAGTATTTTCGTTACTACTTCAAAACTGTCATTTTGCTCCTGAAATGAATCGTCATGTAAATACCTGATATTTAGGATGTATTTTCATTCATTGGACCAAATTTGACACAAATACCCAATATGGCCAAATCTGAATACTGATGGGATCGGGGAAGGGGGAGTCATTTTGTCATTTGGGAGTTGTAGTTCACCTACATCCAGAGTGCACTGTGGACTCTAACAATGATGGATCTGGACCAACTTGCCATGAATACTCAATATGCCCAAATGTGAATACTGCTTGAGAAAATTAGACCTTGATATTTGGGAGTTGTAGTTACTGGGATTTATAGTTCACCTACAATCAAAGAGCAATCTGAACTCTACTAATGATGGATTTGATCCAAACTTGGTACACAGAACTCCCAGGACCAACAGAAAATACTGGAAGGGTGTGGTGGGCATTGACCTTGAGTTTGGGAGTTGTAGTTCACCTACCTCTAGAGAGCACTGCAGACTCAAACTGATGGATCTGGACCAAACTTGACACAAGTACTCAATATGCCAAAATGTGAACACTGGTGGAGCTTGGGGAAAATAGACCTTGACTTTTGGGAGTTATAGTTGTTGTAATTTATAGTTCACCTACAATCAAAGAGCCTTCTGAACCCCACCAACGATAGAATTGGGCCAAACTTCCCAAACAGAACTTCCATAACCAACAGAAAATACTGTAGGGATTTGGGATGAATTGACAGTGATTTAGGGATGCGGAGAACATTGTGAACCCAGACAACTATGCCAAAGGGGTTCCTAAGACCATCAGAAATATGTGTTTTCTGATGGTCTTCAGTGATCCCTCTGAAGCCCCGTCATGACCCTCCCAGGGGTCCCGACCCCCAAGTTGAGAAACACTGTTATACAAGATGCCCAGGCAATAGGAACAGACGAAAGGAGGACTTTGTGGGTTTGCTATGCTTAGGAATACAGCTAGGAAAAGAGTGAGGGTTGTATGGGAAGAGTTCCATAAAGAAATATGTTTGGGCACCGCTGACAACGAGTCTGCCCCAAATGGTTGTTGTGCCCAAAGACCCCCTAAGAATAACATGCCAGGCTGCTGTGAAGTGAAACCTAGGCCTGGCAATACTATTCTGAGCACGCAAGGGCTCTGCGTACATACGGAGGGAACAAGGATTCCCAGCCGCTCTCCTTTCCAAAGAGAACATCTTGTCCTGTGCTCACTCTCTGTTTCAAATGCCCCAGTCCTTTTGTGTTGGCTGTACTGGACAAGCTGGGGAATTTCCCATCTGAAATGGATACCTGTGCTATTGCGTTGAAGCAGAGCCTGGAGGAGTTTCAGGGTTGTAGGGACTACGACTCCCATTAACACTGCCTAACAAAATGTGAAAAATGTTCTGTCCCTACTTTCCCATCTAATTGTGCGGTATTTATTTTGAAAGTCGTTATTCTACTCCGGAAACTTCGCTTTTGTGGCCACAAACAAGGTTGAATGGAGCGAGACTGAGATATTCACTGAAAAGCTACCGCAAAATGAGCTACAGCAGGCATGGGGACACTTTCTAACTTGGGGGCCCCTTGATAGCACTCCCTGCTGGAAGGACTGGCTACCTGGTGATGGAAGGAAGGAAGAAAGGGAAGGAAGAAGGAAAGAGAAAAGGAAGGAAGGATGAAAGGGGGAAGGGAAGGATGGAAGGGGAAAGAGGGAGATGGGGAGTGAGGGAAGGAGGGAGGTAAGACAAAAGGGAAGGAAGGGAGAAAGACGAAAGGGAAGGAAGGAAGGTAAGTTGGAAGGGGAGGATGGAAGGAAGGGAATGAAGAAGGAAAGTGAGAAGGAAGGAAGGATGAAAGGGAATGAGAAAGATGGAGAGAAGGAGGAAGGAAAGAGAGAAGAATAGAGACACAAAAGGGAAAGAAGGAAGGAAAGAAGGAAGGAAGGAAGGTTGGTTGAGAAGGGTGGAAGGAGGGAAGGGAAGGATAAAAGAAAGAGAAGGAAGGAAAGATGAAAGGGAAGGAAGGAAGTTGGGTAGGTAAGTTGGAAGGGGAGGATGGAAGGAAGGGAACAAGGAAGGAAAGAGAGAAGGAAGGAAGGATGAAAGGGTGGAAGGGAAGGAGAAAGATGGAGAGAAGGAGGAAGGAAAGAGAGAAGGAAGGAGACACAAAAGGGAAAGAAGGAAGGATGGAAGGTTGAGAAGGATGGAAGGAAGGAAGGGAAGGATAAAAGAAAGAGATGGAAGAAAAGACGAAAGGGAGGGAAGGAAGGAAACAAAGGAAAGTGAGAAGGAAGGAAGGATGAAAGGGTGGAAGGGAAGGAGAAAGATGGAGAGAAGGAAGGAAGGAAGGAAGGACCCTAGATTTCGGGAATTATAGTTCACCTGCAATCAATGTATGCTGTGAAGGAAGGGAATGAAGAAGGAAAGTGAGAAGGAAAGATGAAAGGGTGGAAGGGAAGGAGAAAAGAAAGAGAGAGAGAAGGAGGAAGGAAAGAGAGAGAAGGAGGAAGGAAAGAGAGAAGGAGACACAAAAGGGAAAGAAGGAAGGAAGGAGAAGAGGGAAGGAAGGAAGGATAAAAGAAAGAGAAGGAAGGAAGGACGAAAGGGAAGGAAGGAAGGAAGGAAGGTAAGTTGGAAGGGGAGGATGGAGGAAGGAAGGGAACGAAGAAGGAAAGAGAAGGAAGGATGAAAGGGTGGAAGGGAAGGAGAAAAGAAAGAGAGAGAGAAGGAGGAAGGAAAGAGAAAAGGAAGGAGACACAAAAGGGAAAGAAGGAAGGAAGGAAGGAAGGAAGGAAGGAAGGAAGGAAGGACCCTAGACTTCGGGAATTATAGTTCACCTACAATCAATGTATGCTGTGAATCCATCATGAATACTAGTAGAGTTGAGGTTAATTGACCCTGGATTCCAGAAGTGATAGTTCACCCACATCCAAAGAGCACTGTGACCCCAAACGATGATGGTTCTGGACTAAACTTGGCATGCATATCCATCATAGGCCACTTTGAATAGGGAATTGGACCATGGTATTGGGAGTTGTAGTTCACCCACAAAGTGCATGCTGAACTCAAACAAAGATGGATCTGGACCAAACTTGGCATGCATATCCATCATGGGCCACTTTGAATAGGGAATTGACCCATGGTATTGGAAGTTGTAGTTCACCCACAAAGTGCATGCTGAACTCAAACAAAGATGGATCTGGACCAAACTTGGCACATGGACACATCACGACCAACTTTGGTGAGATTTGGATGGAATTGACCCTAGATTTTGGGAGTTATTGTTCACCTGCAATCAAAGCACGCTGTGAATCCATCATGAATAGTAGTAAGAGTTTGGAAGGAACTGACCCTGGATTCCAGAAGTTCTAGTTCACCCATATCCAGAAACCACTGTGAACCCAAACGATGATGGATCTGGACCAAACTTGGCACACAGACCCATCATGGCTAACTTTGAATACTGGCACAGTTTGGAGGGAATTGACCCTGGGTTCCGGGAGTTATAGTTCACCCACAATCAAAGTGAACTGTGAATAGAAATGATGATCGATATGGACCAAACTTGGCACACAGAATAATCATGGCCAACTTTGAATCCTGACAGAGTTTGGAGGGAATTGACACTGGATTCTGGGAGTTATAGTTCACCCACTGTCAGAGTGAACTGTGAATGGAAACGGTGATTGATCTGGACCAAACTTGGCACACAGACCCCTCATGGCCAACTTTGAATCCTGACATAGTTTGGAAGGAATCAACCCTGGTTTGTGGGAGTTATAGTTCACTAACAAACTGTGAATGGAAATGGTGATGGATCTGGACCAAACTTGGCACACAGACCAATCATGGCGAACTTTGAATCCTAACAGAGTATGGAAGGAATCGACCCTGGTTTGTGGGAGTTATAGTTCACTTATAATCAAAGTGAATTGTGAATGGAAACGATGATGGATCTGGACCAAACTTGGCACTCATATCCATCATGGCCAACTTTGAGTACTGGCACATTTTGGAGGGAATTGACCCTGGATTCCGGGAGTTATAGTTCACCAACAATCAAAGTGAATTGTGAATAGAAGCGATGATGGATCTGGTCCAAACTTGGCAGCCGGACCCACCATGACCAAACATGGCAGACGGACCCACCATGACCAACTTTGAGCACATGTCCCTGGCCTTTGGGAGTTGTGGTGCACCCACCCGCGGGTCCCCCGTGGCGCACCTGGCAGCGTTCCCTGTGCTCGCCGTGGCGCTCCTCCTGGTCCTGCCGCTCCCTGCGCAGCGCCTCCTCCTGGGCGGCCAGGTCCTGCCACGCGCGGTGGAGCGCCTCGACCTGCCTCTGGCTCTCCTGGTTGTGGGCGCGCACCTGTTGCGCCTCATCCTTTAGGCGGAGCGGCCCGAAGGCTTCCTGTTCTTCCAGCAGCTGCTGCAGCGCCCACAGCCCGGCTTCGTGGCGCTCCCAGCTGGCCCAGCTCAGCACCAGCGCGGAAGGCGCGACCTCCTCCCGTCCCACCGGACGAGGCAGGCGGAGAGGCGCTGGGGCCGGCCTGCGCGCCTTTTGGACCCGCACCGCCCGGGCTTCCTCCTCCAGCCGCGCCTTCTCCACCTGGAGCCGCTCCAGCAGCGCCTCCAAAGCGGCGCAGTCCGACTGCAGGGCGGCCCACTCGCGGCGCAGCGCCTCCACCTCGCTCTCCTCCTCCACCCGCCCGCGCAAGTCCGTGCTCAAGCGTTGCAGGTGCGCCAGCTCCCGCCTCAAAGCGTCCCGCTCCGCCTCGGCCGCGTCTTTGCCCCGCTTCAGCTCCCACGCCGCCCGGCGCAGCGCCGACAGCTCCTTCTCCCGCTCCTTCAAGTCCCCACGCGCTGTCTTTGAGTCCAAGCCACGCAGAGAAGTCAACTCCTGGGCCAGGAGGAGGTTCTCCTGCTCTAAGTCCCGCACCCGCGCCAGGTACACGCTCAGGTGGTTGTTGAGCTCCCGCAGCTCGCGCTGCTCGTCCCAATCCCGGCGCTGCATCGCGGAAAACCGGGGAAGAAGAAGGAAGAGAAGAAGGAAGAGAAGAAGAAGAAGGGGAGAGGCAGGGCTGTGGCGCTCCCGCTCCGTCTGCTCTCCTCTTTGCTCTGCTTCTCTTTGCGCGGCTTCGGGCGCCCAAAAGGGGAGGAGAGGGCGCGCCCGCCGCTCACGCCTCCTTGCAAAACAGCGCCCCCTGCCGGACGGCTGCGAAACACACGATATTAGAATGGGTGGTTGTAGGTTTTTTCGGGCTTGGTTGTTGTTGTTTTTTTCGGGCTATATGGCCATGTTCTAGAGCAGGGGTCCCCAAACTTTTTAAACAGAGGGCCAAGTCACAGTCCTTCAAACTGTTGGAGGACCAGATTATAATTTGGAAAAAAAAATGGTTACATCCCGTTTAGACTACTGCAACGCTCTCTACGTGGGGTTGCCTTTGAAGACAGCTCGGAAGCTCCAACTAGTCCAACGCTCGGCAGCCATGATTTTAACAGGAGCGGAGCGCAGGGAGCATACAACCCCCCTGTTGCGCCAACTCCACTGGCTACCGATTTGCTACCGGGCTCAATTCAAAGTGCTGGCGTTGGCCTTTAAAGCCCTAAACGGTTCGGGCCCAAGCTACCTATCCGACCACATCTCTGCCTATGAACCCACCAGGACTTTGAGATCTTCCGGGGAGACCCTGCTCTCGATCCCGCCTGCTTCTCAAGCTCGGCTGGCGGGGACGAGAGATAGGGCCTTCTCGGTGGTGGCTCCTCGGCTGTGGAACGCCCTTCCTACGGACATTAGACTAGCACCATCTCTAATGGTATTCCACAAAAAAGTGAAGACCTGGCTGTTTGAGCAGGCGTTCGAATAATTAGTGCAATGATTGGTTAATGAACACTGGAATGGAATAATGGATGACGAATCTGGAACATGTTTTTGATGACGAGACGACAGTGAATGGGTATTGTAGTAACTGTTTATTAATTGTGTAATGTGTTAGGTTGTTAGCTGTTTCTATACTGTAGCACTGAATTTTTGCTGTTCGTATTTGTTGTGAACCGCTGTGAGTCGTCTTCGGGCTGAGAACAGCGGTATATAAGTAAGGTAAATAAATAAATAAATAAATAAAATGAATGAATGCTTATGCACACTGCACATATCTTATTTGTAGTGCAAATAACACTTAAAAACAATACAATAACTGAAATGAAGAACAATTTTAGCACATATAAACTTAATAGTATTTCAGTGGGAAGTGTGGGCCTCCTTTTGGCTGATGAGATAGGATTGTTGTTGTTGTTGTTGTTGCTGCTGCTGTGTGCTTTCAGGTCATTTCAGACTTAGGTTGACCCTGAGCGAGGGCCGGATAAATGACCTTGGAGGGCCGCATCCAGCCCTCGGGCCTTAGTTTGAGGACCCCTGTTCTAGAGGCATTTTCTCCTGATGTTTCGCCTGCATCTATGGCAAGCATCATCAGAGGTAGTGAGGTCTGTTGGAACTAGTAAAATGGGTTTATATATCTGTGGAAAGACCAGGGTAGGAAAAGGAACTCTTGTCTGTTGGAGCTAGGTGGGAATGTTTCAACTGACTACCTTCACTAGCATTTCATAGCCTGGCAGTGCCTGGAGCCAGGCATATAGTGGGGGGGGGGAGCTTGGGGGGCTTCAGCCCCCCTCCCGAAATTCTCGGGGTGGTCCGCGAAAAGGCCTTACTGGTACATTATTTAAACTGTTATGTTTATTCATATCATGATCTGATCACCATGCTCAATATATCCCATATGCATGGGGGTATTGGGGTGATACAAAAGGTTTGCTAGGGTAGACCCTCTTTCACTCAGACTCACCCCCCAAAAAAATTAGCATATAATTGCCTGACAGTGCCTGGAGCAAACTTTTGTTGAGAGGTGATTAGATGTCCTTGTTTGTTTCCTCTCTGTTGTGCTGTTGTAATTTTAGAGTTTTTTAATACTGGTAGCCAGATTTTGTTCATTTTCATGGTTTCTTCCTTTCTGTTGAAATTGTCCACATGCTTGTGGATTTCAATCGCTTCTCTGTGTAGTCTGACATGGTGGTTGTGAGAGTGGTCCAGCATTTCTGTGTTCTCAAATAATATGCTGTGTCCAGGTTGGTTCATCAGGTGCTCTGCTATGGCTGATTTCTCTGGTTGGAGTAGTCTGCAGTGCCTTTCATGTTCCTTGATGCGTGTCTGGGCAATGCTGCGTTTGGTGGTCCCTATGTAGACTTGTCCACAGCTGCATGGTATACGGTAGACTCCTGCAGAAGTGAGAGGATCCCTCTTGTCCTTTGCTGAACGTAGCATTGTTGGATTTTCTTGGCGGGTCTGTATTACAACAGCAAAACAACAGAGGGGAAACAAACAGGCACATAAAATCACTCTCAACAAAAGATTCCCCCAAGGCACTTCCAAGCCATTAAATGCTAATCAAGGTGGTCAGTTGAAACATTCACACCTAGCTCCAGCAGACAAAAGTCCTTTGTCCCACCCTGGTCATTCCACAGATATATAAACCCATTTTCTTACTTCCAACAGACCTCACTACCTCTGAGGATGCTTGCCATAGATGCAGGCGAAACGTCAGGAGAAAATGCCTCTAGAACATGGCCATATAGCCTGGAAAAACCTACAACTCAACAATTCAAAGTGCTGGTTTTAACCTTTAAAGCTCTAAACGGTCCTGGCCCAGACTGCATGTCCGAATGTATCTCCTACTACAAATCATCACAAAGTTTAAGATCATCTGGACAGGCCCTGCTCTCGTTCCCACCACCATCGCAAAAGCGATTGGTGGAGACGAGAGACAGGGCCTTCTCAACAGTGGCTCCCCATCTGTGGAATTCCCTCCCCAAAGACATCAGACTGCCCACCTCCCTCCTGCCCTTTAGAAGGAAACTCAAGACTTGGCTGTGGGACCTTGCATTTGACCATTGAACAGCGGCTTGTATGAAGAAGACATAAGCAATTTCGAAGTGACAGTGGATTGACCCAGATTTTAATTTGCGTGTTTTAACAAATGTTTATTTAATGTTTTATTTTAATGAATTTGTTGATTGTTCTTATCATTATGATGGCATCTAATGGTGTTTGCTGTGAGGCCGTCCTAAGTCCCCCTCGGGGGTGAGAAGAGTGGGGAACAAGTATCTATATAAATAAAAATGTAATGTTCGTCTGTGGGATTAACAAAACTCAAAAACCAGTGGGCCAATTGACACCAAATTTGGACAGAATATACCTAACAACCCAATGTATGTCCTTCATTCAAAAATTTTTGATTTGGGAGTTGTAGTCGCTGGGATTTATAGTTCACCTACAATCAAAGAGCATTCTGAACTCCAAAGCTTAGTGAAACCAAACTACACTAACAATTATCAACCCTTAAACCTTTGTCCTTATCGGTGTTCATACCTATTTTTCTTTCTTCATCCCTCTATCCTTTGTCCCCCCACTTTCTTTATCTTACCATCCCCTTCCCCTTTCCTTTAACTTATCCTTACTCTTGCTCTCCTCTCTCTTCTCCAGCCTACCCTCCTCCTTTCTCCTCCTCCCTTTTCTCTTCTTTCTTCTTTTTCTTTTCTTCTCTCTTCTTTTTCCCCTACCT